>FR997832.1:1439020-2052280 GCA_905475405.1 Schrankia costaestrigalis | reverse complement strand
TCGCCGGTCTGCCAATAGCTACCCTATACCCATTGAAAAGATAAAGCTTACCTTGCAGTTTTGATTTTTTAATTAAAAAAATGCAGATATTACTAACATTGCTGAAACCATAATAAATAATTACTTAGTGCTCCAAATCCAATATGTATGTAATCTAATATTAATACATATAAGATAATATTTTTGTTGTATTATTGGAATCTTCTACTTAGTTGAGTATAAGCAGAAGACTCCAATTAAAACATCCCAGCTAAAACCAAAGGAAACCCACAACTAAGTAAGACAAGCAAAGTCAAAAATACTTAGGCTTATATCTTTATTGTCTATTCCACATCAAATAGTATCGAAGTACCTACGCTCGTATATTCCAGTCACCTTACAAGTATGGCGGACGATCGCTGTGACGTGTTTATTTTGGTCGCCGGAAAGGGGACTATTTTCAGGATGCTATTTCCACTTCTCACCTACCGGTACCGTTGGCAATTGAGTTTAAAAATAATTAGTTTGTTTCTTGATGCTGATTTTTAATTTCTGTTTATTGATAATGAAGCCTTATCAATAAACAGAAATCAAAAACATTACAGTAATCTAGACGAATTGCAATAATTTTTCTATTAAAAACCCACTCCAAAATCTTAATGGTCAAGAAATTACTGTTTTAAAGTACCAACGCATCAGTCTGTGATTCCTATGGTGTTGCGGGTGTCCATGGGTCGCGGTGATCACTTACCTTTGCCGTTTGCCTCCCATTATATTTATATATAAATAAAACCGGTCAAGTGCGAGTCTGACTCGCGCACCGAGGGTTCCGTACAAACCTATTTATTTTCCCGCCAAATTGTGATAACGTCAGGATTCAGCTGTTTAAATACTATTTTTCCCGCCAAAATTCAATGACGGCACGACTAAGCTGTCAATAAATATTTTCCCGCCAAAATACTATGACGTCAAAACTGATCTGTCAAAAATTATGTGACGTCACGACTCATCTGTCAAAAATTCAATGACGCCACGACTAAGCTGTCAAAATATATTTTCCCGCCAAAATTCTGTGACGTCACGACTCATCTGGCAAAAATTCTATGACGTCACGCCTATCTGTCAAAATTGACAGCTGTCAAAAGTGACAGCTGTCAAAGTGACAGAGGTTTCAAATATTTTCCCGCCAAAATAATATGACGTCACAAATCATCTGTCAAAAAACCTGTGACGTCACGACTCATATCTGTTAAAAATTCAAAAACGTCACGGCTCAGCTGTCAAAATATATTTTCCCGCCAAAATTCTGTGACGTCACGAATCATCTGTTAAAAATTCTGTGACGTCACGACTCATCTGTCAAAAATTCAAAAACGTCCCGGCTCAGCTGTCAAAATATATTTTCCCGCCAAAATTATGTGACGTCACGAATCATCTGTCAAAAATTGTGTGACGTCACGACTCATCTGTCAAAAATTCAAAAACGTCACGGCTTAGCTGTCAAAATATATTTTCCCGCCAAAATTCTGTGACGTCACGAATCATCTGTCAAAAATTCTGTGACGTCACGACTCATCTGTCAAAAATTCAAAAACGTCACGGCTCAACTGTCAAAAAATATTTTCCCGCCAAAATTCTGTGACGTCACGACTCATCTGTCAAAATTGTATGACGTCACGGGTCACGTGACCAAAATTCTATGACGTCACAGGTCACGTGACTCAGCTTTCCCGCCAAAATTCAATGAAATCAAAATATAATATGATTGAAGTAAAAATTTGAGGTTTTCGGAATTTTCCTATTACATGTACAATAAGACCTTGCTTCATGCCAAATTTCAAGTTTGTAGGTAGACTGGAAGTACCCTGTAGGTTTTTGCCTTTACCCCTCTAAATTTGCGACAAAAACGGCTATATCTCTTGATTGCGTTGGATTAGCACTTTGATTTTTTTACGGCACTAAGAGGCAACAAGCCTTAGTATTTGGTAAAAATTTCAACTTGATACCTCCATGCGTTCCTGAGATAAATGGTCTTGACAGACAGACGGACGGACGGACGGACGGACGGACAGACGGACGGACAGACGGACGGACGGACAACAAAGTGATCCTATAAGGGTTCCGTTTTTTCAAAACTGGTACGGAACCCTAAAAAAGTAAAAAACACAAACTAAGAAGTCTCTTCTCTTTTAAAAGTCGGTTAAATATTGCATTAAGTTTTCAAATAAGTATAATAAATGATTTGGTGAGACTTTTCTGATGACACTAAAAAGTCTTAATACTATAAGAAATCCTTAAAAGTTACCATATAGCTATTCGGTATCAGTTAAGTACAGTCACGAGCAATAATATGTACATATTTTGTAAAACAGTTATCTAAAGTTCTGCCAATCCAAAATTGAATATTTGAAGAATAGTCAAAACTGTACGGTCTTCTAAATTACGAAATTATTTTGTTATTCTAATGTCTAGAAAAACGTGCAGATAGTTTAGAAAATTTGACAATGTGTACATATTATTCTCTTGTCTCGCCTCTTGTTAGTTAATAACTGATAAATATTTGTTTGCCTTTTAGTTCATAAGTGTTCATAAGTCTAGAATTGTATGTGTAGACCGTACGTCACTCGTCAACCAGTCTCAGGGGAAGACCAGCGCTGGTTATCTTTAGCCAGTATTTGCTGACTTGAGTCTGATTTGCGGCAAATTAGATATAAGTTATTGTAGCTACTAAGTATTTCATTTTTTGTATGTTTTGCTGCAAATAAATAATTTTTCTATTTCTATTTCTATAAATGATAATTTTATAATAGCTAAAGTACCTACACTAATAATTTGATTAGAACTGCTATTAATTTCTTAAACATTACATTAACTTACCGTACCTAATGCCCGATTTACACATCGACAAGTACAGTAGCGAGTTAAGTAGTATTTTAAAATTAAGTTGATTTAAATAGATCTCCATCCTATTTTTTGGCAAGTTAAGTTGGCGAGACGCGAGAGAGGGGGCTAATTCGTACTTAACTTGCCAAAATATAGGATGGAGATCTATTTAAATCAACTTAATTTTAAAATACTACTTAACTCGCCACTGTACTTGTCGATGTGTAAATCGGGCATAACAGTAGTTACTACCAGCTGCTACTCAACAAATCTTCTCGTTCAATTTATGATGATTTGATGCTTAACTGTATCTAATAACCATAAATTGAATTTAGCAATGTAAAGGAAGACTTCGACTAGGTGGTACGTCCATTTATAGACAGATGTCGGGTTTCTGGCTACTGTTCATGTAGAGGAGTTTGTATTGAGATATTTAGTGCTCAACTTCTCATGGGAAGATGTTAAATAATATCTTTGATGGCATGAAGAAGAGGAAGAAATATTTGTTATAGGTTGTAGTTAATCATTATTAAATTTAATTTCTAATAGTTAACGTTTCAATTGCTAAATTGAAGTTTATGATGTTCTACTTAACAAACAAGAAAACGACGGACAAGTCCTAGTTTTAGAAGTAAAGATGATCAACGTCTTTAAATTTTTGCACAACAATGGATTTTACTTGGCTATCGAGAGGTCGCTAAGCTTTTAGTGGTCAAGGCACCTGAGACTTTTATCTAGAAGTCTAAAGTTTTAAACCGTTTTTCGAGTTTTACTTTTAATTTCTTTATTGTTTTTAATTTATTTTGGTCGCTGAAAAATTTATAATGTTATAATAAGTTAAGTTGTATATTAAATAAATCTTTATGAAAGGCTTACGATAATTATTTACTTAACGAAATACCGTTTAGTGAAGGTACGTATAGTGATTTTATTATAAAGTAAGTAAGTAGTAAGTATACTTGACAGTATAGTTATTATCATTTCCAACAGGAAGATAGTAATATATATTTTATTAACCAATCATCGTATTTCTAGTAAATGGTGATTTAGTTTTACTGTCGTGAACTGGCATTACGCGTTGTTCATTCATTCCTCTATCTACTTTAATTATAACGTGTATTCGTTTTGTGCACTTATGTTTAAAGGAAAAGACGTAAAGTATTCTAAGTAGGTATGTTATGTTAATGGTTAGATACCTTATATTTTATATGAGGTTTAGACGAGGCATATTTATGATAATTTATGTTTCCTACTCTTTAAGATAGAGTAGGATATTGCATTTTCCTGTACTTATGCCTTTTTATTATAGTATCAACGTAAGTAATTGATTTCATTCTGAGTTTTACTATTCTGTCTGTAATTATTTTTCATTGATATCATGATCAACTTTAAACTGAATGACGACGTTGGCAGAATCATTGCTAAACAACGGAGTCATTATAAAAAATACAAATAATATCTCAAATTTAACGATTTTCTAATTATCTATGACTCGATTAATAAAGGCATATATTATAAAACAATTTTTTGTAAAACAAATGATCTAACGAAAAAACGAAGTACACAATAATAATATCTCCAACCCAAACTATGTACCTATAACACACAATTCTTCTAAACACAGAAAGCAATAACAGTAGTTGCTATGAACACACAAACAGATTTACTCGTCACTCATGACTCATATTATAGAAATACAATTTGGCTCGACCAGGATTGAACCCGGGCTATTTGTGTGTTGGCGGGGTGCCAGCGTCGTCAGATTGTTTGACCTGTTTCCTCCAGATCTTCTCATGATAGTTGTGATTACTTTGTTTTAATGTCCAGACAATATATCTCTGTATTTCTTCTATTGGATACAAGGCGGCAAAATGCAACATATAATAATAAGTATTAGGTTTTTATATGAAGCTATCCTTCTATCTATGACCTTGTTAAACAATAATACTACTTACTAGCTCCATTGATGGACTAGTATAATATCAATGTCTAGCTCCTAAAGTTAAGCATTGATGATTAGGCATTGTGGTTAGTTTGTCTGCCTGGAGGAGGTCGCGTATTCGATGTTAGCACAAGTCAAACATTTGGTATTATAAGAACTTGGGGGTTTTCATGTAACATTCAAATAAGAATAATTATATACTATTTACATCAAGTACACACTCACACATACAATATAACCTCAAAAGTAGATATAGGTATTATCGAGGCAAAAAAACAGTCTTTTTCAGTCTCTTATTTTTTTTATTAAGAAAAGAGAACTCCCGCGCTTAGGCTCATGTCCCTGTATCAATTATTGTCCTGCGTAGGAATCAAACTTGATCATAAGGATCAAGTTTGATTCCTACGCAGGACTTGACTTTCTACTAGGCTGAACCGCCGCGCCACCGCGGCAGTCGAACTTTATTACTTACTAATACCCCTTTGTTTTTGTCAACAGGATCTTAGTAGGTGCCCCAGAAGACCAGCTATACCCAGCGTACGAGTACAATGTGACTCGACCTGGCGCGGTGTACCGGTGCGAGCCAGGGTTCAGACACTTCGGCTCTGATGCTGTTGCCACACTTGACAGGTGCTCGCCCATGGAGTTTGATAAGAGTCCACGTAAGTAGTTTTGTTATTATTTTTGTTTATTTAGTCGTTTCCGCATGGTATGGGTTAAGTAAGAATACTCTGTACTACGACCCCATATCGTCACCTCATGGGTGTCGAAAAAGGCGACGTAGATAAGAGGGTGTTGTGTCAAGTTATTTTTTGGTTTCGTAGGAATCATTATCACAAAAATATACTTACAGATAAAATAGAGTGCCGTTCTTACTATGTATTTCGCATGGAGATTTCATTATTTTCTGTCACGTTGGTTTTTCTCTTATTTTTAAGAAGGTGGCCTTTAGATCAAAGGTTTATAGGTAAATGAAGTAGCCGTATGGAATATACTTAATAAGAACAAGATCACCTTCGTTATTTACTGTTTCTTATCGTATTGATGATGCCATTAATTGAAATGTGCAATAGGTTATCTTATATTACATAATCAATAAATATACCTTTTCAAACGTTTCTGTTTTTATCTATTAATTAACCTACCGGCATTATACTGGGCTTATAATAATGATGCATGTTCGTGAAGGAGGGACGTTCCTTTAGTGAGACTTACGTTTCAAGGCTGACAACTACTCAATTCTCACCAACAGCTCCAGGAAATAAGGCATCCAACGAAGCATACTAACTTGCGATGAGATGGTTTGTTGGACACCATTGTGTAACCGTCACTACCTACTCAGTCAATTTTATTGTAACTACTAATTACCACAAAATAAAACCCAGCACTACAATACCAATACCACATAATATAGTTTATAATCCAGACTCCTTAGAGTTAATAATATGTTTGGCCATTACTCGTCGTGACAAGACATATGACGCAATATTTACCTGACGGTCGGGAACAAAGCTGTGCGCCCGCGCAAGATGCACACGCGGTATAAATCAGTTGCGCGTGCACAGTAGCTGTCATGCGGGGACGGTAGCCATGTTGGCTGTCAAAATGTCGTGATTACGAGCGCTTCAATAAGGATGGGAATGAATGTTAAGGATAAAACGGGAAGATGAATATATTGATGTGGCTTTAGAAAGATGTGTGTGTTTTTATATCCATTAAAGACACTTTTACCTACAGACATGCACATGATGGGCACAAAATATTTTTAGATAGATTTTGTGTCCTAAATTACGTAAGTCACACTCGGAGGGTGTAAGAAGGAAACTAGAATCGCTTAAAACGAGATTTATTGTTTTTATTACAATCTAATTAGCCTACAGATGAACGAGTTCGATGTTAGAACTACATTCTATCTATACTAACTACTAACTTACAAGTACTAAACGGAATTATAACTGAGATACGACTACATTATAACTGATGATTCTTCTCTTGAGATGTCTTTATATAAAACTATAAAATAAGTGCGAACGTAATCGAACTGCAACTGGTCGGTCACACTTGCTGATGCTGCGCCTCGTGCTTGATTTCTTAACAACTGCTGATTCTGCTGATTCAGGCCACGAGAAGTGATTGAGGTCACGGAACGAATGTACGTAGTTGCACGGATACGTAACACCTATGATTTGGGCAATCAATTGTTGATCACCAAAAAAATCTATTGAATGATCTTTTTTATGGGGAATATACACTTGCGGCTGCACTGCAGAGGGCACAAAGGTGGTACTAACATAGATGGTATTTTGCTGAAAAGACCTACCCCTTAGTAAAAATGTAGGTAGGTAGTTTGTCTGTATCTATACTAATATTATAAAGAGGTAAAGTTTGTGTGTTTGTGACGTTGTAGGGGGTAATCTCTAGATCTAATGAACTGATTTTAAAAATTCTTTTTGTGTTGAATAGTCCATAAATTTATCGGGGAGTGTCATAGGCTATATAGTATCACGCTATGACTAATAGGAGTGGAGCAGTAATGAAATATATTTAAAAAAGGGACGCGTTTTTTTCGCCGCTCAACGAAGTGGGCACGGGTCAGCTACTTAGTTGTTGATAATCTTTTATTACAGAAATATTGATATTATTTTGTTTTATCAACTTAAGATGCACCGTTGCTTGCGATGAGCCTAAATATGTGATGACCACACGAATAAGCTAATGAGTTACTTGCTATTATAGTGAGTCATACTACTGGCCAAAGTCTTAGAATTTACCTACTGAATAAATTAAAGACAGGTTTTAAACGACGTTTAAGAAAACATGAATTTTGTAACCATAATTATTATGAGTCATCAATATCCGTCACATCAAAAGTCACTCAAACTCACACCACTATAAACCTCTAGTGTCTTCTATATTGGTAAGACATTAATCACCCGTGAATGGAAACTATGTACTTACATACTAAACCATATGCCGAGCTTAGTATAAGACAGTCAAGAGTACCTTCACCGTCGGAAAAACAAGCCGTTTCTGTATTGGTTTATAAGAAAGATATATCGATAATAAAAAATTAAGCACAAGAAAAAGCGTGCAAATAAAATTAAAATTATTAAGGTTCTGAATTTCCCAGCATTCTTTCTTATCCTCAAAAAAATCCAACCCACCATAAAATTTAATTTGAAATCTTTTCTTTAAAATAAATAAATTCCGAATCCTTTAATAAATAAATCACCAATTTACGTATCACATTCAATCAGCGCAATCCGCTTAACAACGCGCACAGGATGTGCAAGCGCATTTAACGCGTGCGCGTGAGTCGGTTCTTAACCCACTTGCAAAGTTTTTAATGCCCTGCTGTAAGAAACGATGACCCATGACCAGGGAATAATACCTCTTTGTTTGTGGAACCAAGTTTAATTTGGCGGAAAGATAACGAAATTATTATGGTTTTGGTATTTTTAATCCAGGTCTCTCTCTACTTTATTTTTTATTCGTGATTACAATAATCATAACAGAAAGTAACGCTTAGTCACAATTAAGTAAAAACTTAAATTACTTTTACGGATTCTAAAAGGCCCAAGTACAGAAACAAGATGTATATAATTAATGAAGACATAATTTTCAGAAGAATTAATGTAAAATTCTATCAGGAAGGCAACGTATCTCCCGCAGTCACAGATCCTTAAACCTTTTTGTAGTTAGTGTTCTTCTTAACTAAACAGAAGTTCAAAAAGAAGAAAGACAATAAAAAAAATTGGTATTCGAGGCGGGACTCGAACTCTAGTTACACCTAAGCTATTATAAGTTATAAGTAAAAAAAGTATATGTAATTTAAACAGAAGTTCGTTATAATCCCTCCCAATCAGATAGTCTATTCTATCTAAACCAAAAATAAATTGTTCAAAAGTCAAATTATAACGTTTGGAAGAGTATCATGAAAGTAAGTCAAAAAGGTCTAAATTTCGAAGTAATTAATCACGAATTTCACGCTACGTCTCAAGGACTGTTCGACCTATAAAGGTGAACTTTGGCAGGTAGGAGGATTAGGTAGGAGGAGACAGCTTACAAGTTATTTTTGGAATAAGCGGAACTCTAAACTAATACTTAACTTAAACTTATATTTCAACCAATATACCGGACTTTAGTTTTATGGTCAAGGGTATGCAAAAATTTTTAAAGGTTTTATTTGGTTAAACATTTTATTTACATTTTTAAAATTTAAATTTAAATAAGTGATTAAATAATTATTATTATGTTAATTATTTTATTTTATTTATTTAAGTGATCAAGCCCTTCCTTAAGTCTAATAAAGATTAAAAAAAAAAACTAAATTTGCAATCGCAATAAGTAGTCGCATACAATTTGTTTTGCGTGTGAATTGAAGCCGCGACCTCATGCAGTGATGCCGTTGTCGATCAACCATCACGCCATAAGGCATTGGCAGGCAAGAATCGTAATTAAATTTAGTCAAAAATGTCATCGCCATTAAAAGCATGGGTCACACGTCACGCAAATTTGTTAAGAAATGAATTTTGACATTAGTCACACATGCATGATATGGCTGAAGGTAGTCATAGCGTGTTTAAATCTTAGATTACGCCACAAAGAAATCTGATTCATACACATACTAACTTGCAGTGACTCATACACGTATTACGTTTGGTTCGCTAACTCGACACTTACCTACCTTTACCCCACTGTTACGGTTCCGGTATTAACTTAGCAGTTAGTTCGAAAATTACTTTTTTATTCCCTTCTCCGTGTGGTGACGGAGTAAGAATACAATATGTCATCACCCTATCTCATCCCATGGGTGTCCTAAAAACCGACTAAGGGACTATCTGTGAATATTATCTTTACGAAATAAAAATAAGGAAAACTTGAAATTAAACCCTATAACAATCCGTCTGGCCAGCGTGGTATTAGTAGGCCAAGTATCCCTCCGCCCTGGGACGAGTCCCGTCCCTGCAGTGGGACATTAATGGGCTGTTATGATGATTCCCTTAAAGTTGTAAAATAATCTTATGGCAAATGTTCTCCTATTTTTCTGTAGGCGTAGAGTGCAGACACTGCGATGGATTGAAGTTCCTACTATTTGTCACTTATTGTCAAGCTCAATACAGTTCTTTGATAACGTATGTAGCGTAGAGGTCTTGGTTTGGTAAATAACTCGGTGTTTTACCTATAATTAAATTTAATTAAAGTTTACATGTTGTCTATTACCCACAGTATAAGCTCTGTTTAGTTTAGTGAGAATGTCTGAGGAATATTTATAGAAACTATTATTACTTTTGTAAATAACTTTTCGTAAACAAGGAAGATATTGAATGTTATTACATAAATATATTCCTAATGACAAGTGGCGTACTGTCGTCTCTCTTTATGTATGTATCTATGTATATTCCTAATCCATCACTAGATAAAACACGTTCCTACTGGATAAATAAGACTATTAAAAGAATTAAATTCAAGTATGTATTCCAACATGCATAATAATAACATATAGGTAGCTAAGTCAATGAATGCTCTCGTGTAATATAATCGTAGTAAGTTACGAAACCATTGAGCACGCGTGGGCAGAGCCGGTGCACGTGGGATTACCTGTAGACAGTTCGTGAATGACCCATATACTGTGGTATTCATAAATAACACTGACCTCGTTTGAAGGAGACATTTTGAAATTTCCGTTTTGACAGATAAACGTCATCTTGCACCTCAACCATAAATTATAATAAGACCAAACCTCGTCTACTTACTTAAGTTGATACTTTTATTCAAAGATCTTATGACTGTATTATTTAAATTTATTAGAAATAAAATATATTATTATTAATTAACGAATTATCGGGATATTTACCATGTTTATAGTTGTTGAGTCAGTTCCTCCGTGATCATGGCGCTTGTAACAGCGCCGAAATATCGGAAACTCAACAACTATAAACATGGTAAATATCCCGATAATTCGTTAATTAATAGTGAATGTGACCATGACAGTTTAAATAAAAATATATTATGTACTTTAAAAATATATCACTCCACTTCAATAAAGAAGAAGTAGTTGATTGACGACCTCTGTGGCGCAGTCGGTATATTACATGGCTGCTACGCAGAGGTCTCGGGTTCGATTCCCGCTCAATGCAAATCTTTGTGTGCATGAACATGATTGTTTGCATTGATCTGAGTGTTTTCTATCTATAATATGTATGTATTTACAAAAAAAGTATTTAAATATATTCGTTGTCTAGTACCCATAGTACAAGCTTTGCTTAGTTTGGGATGTGGCAATGTGTAAATGTGTGAGGATTATTTATTTATTAGTTATTAATAAATATTACAATTTTTTACTGAAGTTATGAACTACTAAATATTCTTGCCACTAGGTTTATCCATAGACTGCGGGAAACCCGAGACAATAAGGGCTATCATGGAGTTTTATGTCAAGTATTCCTTATAATTTTCATAGACATAACATCTGCAAAATTTCCCCTTAGTCGTCTATTACGGTACTTACAAAATGTTAAAGGATGATGACCCTATTAGTGGCGAAGGGTCCATATAACCCGATTCCTACCGGCTTACCTTTGCAAAAACATTGTATAATAAACAATTATAAATCAATGACGTAACATCCATTCAGTACACAAAATTAAAAAACAAAAAAGTTTTCTCTTACCTACGTAAATCGCAATATTATGAAAATTATTTACGTACTCATAACGCCATCTATTATTACAACTTTGTCAACTAATGGCGGCGGCACAGAGTACATTAGAATGGCGGCGGTAAGCCGGTCTCAAAAATAGGAATCGAGTATAAACAGACGGTACGAAAGTCGTACGCACACATGCAAAAACATTGCATTTTATCTTTGTGTGTGAGCGTCGATATAAGGAACGATTATTGAATGAATAAGCCGGCATTTTTCGAGTTACCTAAGGAAATTGAGTATTATTAATACATTCGTTCGTCGTTGTATTGACCAATCAAAACGATGCATCATTCGTTCGTCGTTGTATTGACCAATCAAAACGATCCATCGCGATGTATGAACGAACGATATTGTGTTCATTCATTTTGGTCAATGTTCATTGCTCTGCTCTCAGTCATTTTTCCCACCCAAACAAAGTTTTTATTTGACATTTATTATTGTTTTTGTTTTCATTCAGCTATTATTTTTATATTTTAAAGTATTTACTGCAAATAATTACTAAGTATGTTTGTGTTATGAGTGTTGTGCATTGATTGAATTGTCAGTGCTTTGGGTGCCTACCTACTACATAATTGTAAGTACTTACTTCATTGTTATTACTTTAATTTGTTGTTATAATGGCAGCGTTAATAGTATTAGATTGTTGACTAATTGATTATTTGTTGTGGAAGCAAAACTTCTTTCTTGAAATTAAATTACGAAAATAAGAAATACAGACATGAATGTGGGATACAAACGAGACGTGCGTCGGCCGCCGCCCGGCGCCATGCATTTACGATATATTTTGAAAGAAAGAAAGAAAAACAATTTATTTACAGTAAAGCCAGACAATTACACATTTACAAAAATATATAATTATATTTATATAAGTATATATATTTTTTTTTTATATATATTATATATTTATATTTTTATATTATTTACATCTATTTATGATAAATATAAGTGGCTTACAGCTTGCAGTTGTAAATTAAATAGTACGTTTTGTTTTCCTTGTTTCTTATTCTCAGATTTTAAAAGTTTGTGGAGTCATTTATCAAATTCATCAAAGAAACATGTCCAAACTGAGAAACATATTCGGATTTCAATTGCTTTATGTACTGAGTTCGGGACAGAATATTTTTTTACTAATACGTATGAAGTACTTATATAGAAAAGTAGATTACGAAATAGAAATTTAATATTATAGAAAGACACTTTAACGGCCTCGATGGCGCAGCGCGGTCGCGGTAAGCGGCTGACGTGCACGAGGTCGCGGGTTCGATTCCCAGGCAGGACAATTCTTTTTGATCAACAAATTATTGTCCTGAGTCTGGATCTTGTTCTTTGTGTCCGTTAAATTGATGTTTGTGACAGTCACAAGTTTTTTTTTCGTTCGGCTTACCTTTTATAAAAATTCACCCTTCGCCACTGGACCCTATTTTTACTCAATTAATCTTATTGATAAATACACGATAAAAATCATTTTAAATCTACCAATTTCTTAGCTGCTCAGATCTAAAAACAGTACCTACAAAGTAAACATCAATACCTAATACCAGCACATTAGCATTTCAATGTTAATGTGCGAGTGTACTTACTATAACCAAGTACTCTTAGAATTCCACCCGTCTTATTCTTATTGATAGCGGGATGTAAGTTATTGCTCAATAAGCTAAGATCAGGGGACCGGGAAGCTGCTCGTGCGCGTACAATTTCACAAAGATAACAGAGTTCATTGCCGATAACCGCTTGCTCCAGCCTGGGAATGTGTAGGGAGGGGAAACGTTGTACGTCGAGGTTTTAAGTTGACACGTTCGTGTTTTGTTGAAAGTGGAAATGAAAAGAAGGAAGTACGAAAGTATGCCTTTAGTATTAGAGTCGGAGATGTTATAGATTAGTTTAATCAACTATTAGTGTCTAGAACATTTTAAGATAATCGATTAACTGACAATTAATCCGATTCTTTCACCACAATATCTCTATACCTAAATGACAACTCAACCTGGTATTATGACGTCTTAGCAAATGAACGCAAACAATTTCCAATTCAAGTCATCTTTTCCTCGTCAAAATGTCTATCGATAGTAAAAATATCCGTTAAAGTTACCAAAACGAGCGGTTTTAGAATGACGTATATTTTTACTATGGCGTAAGCGTAAGCTAGTTAAAAAGTTGTAACATTTTATATGAATTTAATTGAGCAATTATAATTAATTAAATAAGATATATGAACAGTTAAAGATGTTTCACGGTGATCTATTGTATATTTATAATATATAATACCCATTATTGTAGGAATAACTGATGGTAAGAATTTTGTGGATAGTTTTCTCACGATACAGTGAATTATGATTTCTCTATAATTTAGGTTGATGTTTGATGGAATGCAACCTGTTTTTATGAACGTGGAAAGGTTTTTATTTATCGTACGGTTTTCTATTGTAGGCTTTTACACTATTGCTAATCTCTTTTTTTATGACATTACTTAATGACAAAAAGGATAAACAGGCTCCAGAATAATTCTTTGTAGATTGCACGAACTGCCTGAATCTTCCAAAGAAAGAAAGAAAGAAAGTAAACATTTATTTAAACAAATTACACGCTACATGTAGCACGTCAACGACCACAATACGTTAAGTACAATGGTCTGACATTTTTTGACGTGAAAATCATTATTTTATCGACATTTTCACATCCCTATGTCGTATCTTATCAAAGTCACAGTGTTGTATTTCACAAGCGCCTTTGTTGTAATCGACGGTGACTTCGGTAAACAATTTGCCGCCGACTTTTTTTCTTATCAGTTACTTTTCTCCTTATCAATTGCGTTATCGTCTTTACTCTCAAGAGATTGTTTGGTATGCATTCTTGAATGATATAAGCTATAATTAAGTTGACATTTATGAGTACCTATTGACAATCGGCTGTACATTAAGTTTCGAACAGTTGTTAAATGGTAAGCACTGTTCTTTCTTATGGATAAATGTCTTGTGAATATTAAGCATAAACGGGAGATTAACGAGGTTTACCAGCATTTTGCTTGACATTTTGACACAGATTACTTTGGCCGTGGTCTTAGGCTGACTGATATTTTACATTTACGTTTAATATTTATACCTAAGTATGGAACGCGATATATTAAAGAGGTTATGTAGGTGTTTTAAGCTGCGATCTATACTTATCTTCACATCACGCGTACGCCATTTTTGACTTAAAAAGTTTATTGACTATTCGACTCTACAATGAGTCGAGTAATCTGTTGTGTCTTCTTAATGGTCACATATCAGAGATATATCTCTTCTGTTCTAAATTAATTATAAAAGCACTTGTTTAAAAGATAAAAATTACAATTTAACAAATGTTCAAACTAGTATAATTAGGATAACAATTATCTACCATTAGTGATAACTTATATAATAATATATCCTTTTTAACCGCATTAAAGTTAAATTTGAACGCAATGAAACTAAGCAATTACTTGACAAATACCTACTAAGAGTAATACAAAGAGTAGGTTTTCGCGTGGGCAACTCGTGCCTTTTTTAGGTAATGAACGTTGATATA
This sequence comes from Schrankia costaestrigalis, assembly GCA_905475405.1. Lineage (NCBI taxonomy): Eukaryota > Metazoa > Arthropoda > Insecta > Lepidoptera > Erebidae > Schrankia > Schrankia costaestrigalis. Next base: position 2,037,221 of record FR997832.1, on the reverse strand, counting down.
GTCGATATATAGCGTACAACGTGATCCCTGGTGTTGTGTACTGAATTATTGTTACCTCATTTAACTGATAGGGCTTTAACACTGACTAGGATAATACTAATAATATATAAACAATCCTCACACATTCACACATCACTACCTAGTCTCAACTTGTTCTATGAGTACTAGACAACGGATAAACATACTTAAATACTTTTTTTTAAAATACATACATATTAGGTATACATAGAAAACACTCAGACCAATGCAAACAATTCATGCACACAGAGATTTGCATTGGGCGGGAATCGAACCCGAGACCTCTGCGTAGCAGCCATGTAATATACCGTTAAGTTTTGAGCGGGACTAGGGACTTTAATTTGACTTTGTAGTAGGTACCGTAGTATAGCAAAAAAGGACGGGACATAATATAAAACAAGTGCTATTTGTGATAAATTTCATGAAATAAAGCATTTTGAAGTTTGAAGAAACAAATTCTGCTCTAACTCTTTTTGGTAGCTTGGTAGTAGTAGACAAAGTTACCCTCGAAACATGAAGGATTGGGACTTTTGTAAGCTATTATTAAACCAGCATAGTTCCAGCAACAATTTAGGCAGCTAAGTGCAAAAAATTCAGCTTATTCCTAACTTCTGATATATTAGCAAGTCTGCTAAATGCCTACACCATTTATAATTCAAGACGTTTACAAACTCGTCCTAGTTTTCACACAACAAGTATGTGAGATGTTTTAAATATCAACTAACAAACACTTAGTTGAATCTATAAGAAGTGATTATTGACAAATCAACATGCTGAATTGTCGCCCGGGAGTCGAACCCACGCATGGCATTGCGCCCACGTATCAAATTGGTGCACACGTGGGATTTGTAAGGTGTTGACAGTATACCACGCTTTTTGGTGTACTTACTTTGTATGAAGGCATAAAATTATAGTTTTTATGTCATGAACAAAAAAGACAAATGAAAAACATGTTATACTTTTTACGTTTCTTGTTTTTTTTAAATGTTTCCTTTGTATTCATTTGCTTTGTTTATTTCATATAAGATAGCAGTATTGCCGTGTTATGTATAAAAAAAATATAGACACCTTATCAGAAAATTTCTAAATACTTAGATAGAAATTATTACTAAACTCGTGGCTCTTGCTAGCAGGCTAATAATGATTCCGCTCTTACAATACATAATTTCTAGTTACAGGGGTATTTACATCAGTCTTTTATTAACGCAATGATGCTACAGGTTGCATTGTTATCCTGCTGAAGATACCTAAAACTTAAACGATATGATGGCAAGACTAATTATGATAGCAAGAAGTTTGTCCATACAAGATTCAAAAGAATTTTCTGCTATACATAGATGGTAGCTTTCAGAAAGTCTCGGAATAAGACGTTACAACATAAATTTATTAATACATATCTTTATCATGGTCAAATGTAACCCCATTATAGATTAATTAACGACCTCGCCATTTTACCTTAAATTAATAAACACAAGTGACTAATGATTTCTGTGTTAAACAGTTGATTAACAAAAAGCTGTTGATAGTTCAAGCATAGTTGTTTGGTAAACGTCAACTATCTCCAAATTAGTTTGGTCAGACTGTGTGTCAAGCTGTTTCGTCGCCCACACTTCTTGTTTGTTAGGATTGTATTCCATAGCTAGCTATGTTTATAGCAATATGATTATGAAGATACTTATTTAAGAATATTCTAGCTGATGCCTGCGACTTCACCCGAGTTGTATAGGTAGCCTAAATGTTATTCTACACCCTAAACTACCTAGATTCCAAATTTTATCAAAATCCGTTCAGTAGTGATAGACTAACAAACATCCATCCATCCATACATCCTCACAAACTTTCGCATTTATAATATTAGTAGGATAGGATTCGAAGCAAAGCTACTTTCTTTACTTCATAGTCTGTCTACCCCTACGAGAATAAGGCGTTGTCTTATGTATGTGTGTACAACGGGGTTAATTAGGTACCTGATTAATTTGTAATAAGAAAGATTAATTATCTTGTCATAGTAAAATTAGACCAAATAAATATGGTGAAGTAAAATAAAAATAAAAATAGCCTTTATTCTTTGATTACATGTTTTTATAAAAGTATTTGGTATTATTTGTTAAATTTCCTTAATCAGGTTGTCCTTCTTGGACATAGGCCTCCTCCAATTTCTGAATATTTCTTCCAACACTGCTAGGAAAAGTCTGGGAGAAAGGGGATCCCCTTGTCTGACTCCTTTTTGGATTTTAAATTCCTCTCCAACTTTTTCTAATTGTACTTTGGCCATGCTGTTGGTGTATATGTTCTGTATAAGTCTTATATATTTGTTTTCTATACCTTGATTACCCAGGGCTTTATAGTAGTTGTGAGATAGGGAATCAAATGCTTTATTATAGTCCACAAAAGAAATATAATATGATTTTCTGTATTCGTTGTATTTCTCTATTATTTGTTTAACTACATGTATGTGGTCAACAGTTAAGAAGTCAGTTCTGAAACCTGCTTGTTCTCTTGGTTGTTCTGCATCTAGTTGTTTAATGAGCCTGCCTAGTATCACTTTTGAAAAGACTTTGTATATATTAGTCATGAGGCTGATGGGTCTATAGTTGTCTATTTTGTCTTTATCACCTTTTTTGTGGATTGGTATTATAGTTGACTTTGTCCATTGTTCTGGGATAATTTCACTATCTATAATTTCATTAATTAGACTAGTAAGCGTCTAAAGACGCTATGGTGAAGTAACTCTACATAAAATAAAGAAGGAAAACGTGACATTAAATTCTATTTCAGTCTGTCTGAATTACGAAATTAGGCAACCAAAGTTTTTTTTTAATCGCTGGAGATAGTCCAACAAAGCAGTAACATAGAGGTATGGGGTAGTTTATAGGGTTAGGTATGGTGATATTTCGTTATTGTAATATCACCAACCGTAAATGTTTGACTAGCATCTTGACGACATAGCATTGTTTATCTCTCATTGCTCAACAGGCCGTATATTTATATTTGTCTAGCAGAATAAAAGCGTGGGCCTATTTCGTAAATGAGCCGCATCCGGTCCGCAGTTGGTTTATAATCTGTACGCGTATAAATCTGGTAAGATATGTGAATAGCGGAATTAGGCGACACGGGACTGCTAGACGTTTTGCGTAATGACCAATAAACGAAATCATATACAAAGTTTATTGTTTTAGTTTTTAGGGTCTATTTTATAAAGGAATTGTGTCAATCTTTTTTTAACTGATTTTATTTGTAATAAAAAATGCAAATAATCGACCTCAGTGGTTCAAATCCCACGCAAGAACTACAAATTATTGTCCTGAGTCTGGATGTTATTTTTGTCCATTTAATTGATATTTGTTTAGTTCCCGCGACACAGAGTAGGCACCTATGCTCCCTGCGGGATATTCTGTACATCTTAAAGTACTATCCTAATTCCGTTTAATTGGGAGTATGTGATTATGATTAGACAAAAGACCAAATCAGAAAGTAATAATCAATGACATGATAATATTGCAAAATTAAATAGGCTACCCATTCAATTTCATCATAACATAACAGCCCATTAATGTCCCACTGCAGAGACGGGCCTCCTCCCATGACGGAGGGATACTTGGCCTACTAATACCACGCTGGCCAGACGGATTGGTATAGGGTTTAATTTCAAGTTTTCCTTCTTTTTATTTCGTAAAGATAATATTCACGGATATTCACTTAGTCGATTTTTACGACACCCATGGGATGATATGGGGTGTTGACATATTGTATTCTTACTCCGTCACCACGCGGAGAGCCCATTCAATTTGCAGCGCTAAAAATATCCCTGATATAAAAATAGTCGTATATCATCCAAAATGACAGACTAAACCAATAAAAGCGTAAACATAAAGCAACACGGTAGTGAATCTTATTATTTACGATAGTAATCTATCCGTACAAGATTAAAGAACTTAGAGAACTTCAAAGGAAGGAGCCGGCAACAATATTTCCGTCGAAACCCGACCTTTTCCGTTTGATCAAGTGACTTGCAAACGCTACCATATAAAAGATCCATTATTTTATTTGTCGACTGTACAAATGTTATTGTTGGGTAAGGAGTGTAATGCTTCCGTGTGTATCTATAGGTAGTTGTAATGGGGTTTAGTTTGATTTTGACTTAGTTTTGAGTGGCACTCTGTGATCCGTTCGTAGTTGTAATTAGCGCTTTTAAATTGTATGTTCGGTAGAGAAAATAAGAGACGTTTTAAAATTATTCCGTGTAGTAAAGGGCTAAAAATACAGGGTATCACAGAACCTGATAGAGTCGTAAAAGGTGACTAAATAGCAAGTTCATATAAAATATCAAGCAAAGAAACAAACTTGACACAAAACCCGAAGCTAAAACGTCAAACCAGCATGTGACTGTAGACCAAGATTCTCTCTATATAGTAGGTTTCTTCATGATACTGGTATAAGGTTCTTACGCCTACCAAAATCTAGGCATTAGTACAAACCTACAATGATATAAAGCAAAATATTCAAATGTAAACGTTCGATGACGTAACGAAACCTGTTTCCTCAAATAGTTACATAGCGAGCTCGATTAGCAAAACTTGTTTGTACCACTAAACAGAAATAGGTAGAGAAGACAAACTACGTACAAAGAACGTTTAAGAAATACGCCTATTACAAAATGTAAACATATAAAAGTTACTGACAGTAATATAATCCGAAATGGAGACAAAAGAGCTAGATGTTTATTTTAAACGGCAGGATGAAGATGCATTCATCATCATATCAGTCAAAAGATGTCCGATGCTGTACATAGACTACCTCCCAATGTTTCCATCATGCGTCTTATCTTTCCCTCATTCATTGAGGTGAGGAGCGCTACCTAAAATAGAATAACACCTAAAGTGACAGGGCACGTAATACGCAGGATCGTTAACCGATGAGGCAGAAAGGTTCTGGAATTGCGAAAGCAGACTGTAACACGCAGAACACTTATTTAATGGCTTAACTAATTTAGTTATTATTAGTTAAAACTACTGGTAATCTTGTATCAATACCATTAATCAAACCACTATATAAAACATGTATTTTTTGGATGAGCCTGAATTTTATTATAAGCCGATTTTAGGTACGAAAAAGGAAGTACATTATTTAGACTTCTGCAGTTCTTTGTTTGTATTTTAATATATTTCTAGTTAAATATTATACGTGTTTATATTCTCGAGGGATACGAAGGTGATCTTAAATGTCAGACAAGCGAATATTTTGACATTCAAAATGGTGATAGAGCCGTTGTAGAATTACTTGATGAACTAGATATTTGCTTTTTGCTAGCGTGTTTTCATTTTCTTTTTTTTTGGCAATATTTTGCATTTACTAACAAGATAAATAGGAAAGGAAAATCGCTAATGCAAAGAAAGACACGTAAATAAAGATAGACCGCTTGGCCAGCATGGTATTAGTAGGCCAAGTATCCCTCCGTCACAGGAGGAGGCCCGTCGCTGCAGTGGAACATTAATGGGCTGTTATGATGAAAGAAAGATAATTGCATACCATGGAGCGCACTATGGAAACGCTCTGTGTTGCAAAGACTTTTGTAGACATAACGGACACAAAATAACAGCCAAGTTCAAAATAATCATTTGTGGCACGTGTTTTGCTTAACATAGTATTCGAATCCGTAAGATCGTGCATGGAAGACCGTTTTACCACCCAGGCAGTATATAGACAGCTTGAACAGTTTTAAAGGTAATAAGTATAGCTTGTACAGCTCTAGACACCAGGCTAGTTAACCACAGGATAATACCTAATGCCCGATTTACACATCGACAAGTACAGTAGCGAGTTAAAAAAATAGACAGTTATGTAGTAAGTAATAAGTAGTAAGTACAGTTCACACGTGGGCGAGTACAGCTTATAAGTTGCCGATCAGAGACGAAGACCAGTCGCGTCGTGCGTGCCGGCGTGCGTCGCCTGAGATTGTTTAGGTACGGTTATTTTAATCGATAAAATGGACATTGAACAATTGAATACCAATTTACGCGCTATTATACGAGAAATAGTATTAACACTTGCACAACACATTGAAAATAAAATTTTAATAGAAAAGTATACCTAGAACAATGAAAAAATAAATATTCCTCACACTTTTACTCAACGCCATTTAGTCCCAAACTAACCAGAGCTTATACTATGTGTACTAGACAACACATAAATATACTTAAATACTTTTGTAAATACGTTCACATTATACATAGGAAAACAGACAAAAATAAATACAAGAACTTGTGAACTGTACTAAACTTGCCCGTTTAGTACAGTTCACAAGTTTACACGGCGGGAGCTGCGAGCGCCGAGCCGGCGGGGTGAGGGAGACGCGAGAGAGGGGGCTATTTCGTACTTAACTCGCCAAAAAAAAGGATCGAACTGTATTATGCCCGATTTACACATCGACAAGTACAGTAGCGAGTTAAGTAGTAAGTTGCTGATTAAGTTGATTTAAATAGATCTCCATCCTATTTTTTGGCAAGTTAAGTTGGCGAGACGCGAGAGAGGGGGCTAATTCGTACTTAACTTGCCAAAATATAGGATGGAGATCTATTTAAATCAACTTAATTTTAAAATACTACTTAACTCGCCACTGTACTTATCGATGTGTAAATCGGGCATTAAAATCAACTTAATCGGCAACTTACTACTTAACTCGCTTTTGCCGTCCACACGCAAAAAGTGACTTAACTCGCCAATGAGGCAAGTTAACTCGCTACTGTACTTGTCGATGTGTAAATCAGGCATTATACTTAGTTGAAATTTCACGCATAATTACTAACATAATGTTCTAATTGTGGTTTATGTAATATAATCATGTGGTTTTAGTTCATCAATGTCAATATGTTCAAAATGTCATTAATTAGGCCAAAGCCAGCGTGGCTTACCGCGAAATATTTCTAAGAAGGTTTTTATGTAAGGTTTAGTCTGTCAAACAAACTGTCAAACTTTTTATATCATATATTTGGTGAAGCGTGATTTAATTAAGTTGCTGGTGCGAGATGGTTATTAGACTTGACAGGATAAATTGATGTAACTTAAAACTATCCATTGTTTAGGATCATGATAAATATAAATAGAGAATATCATAATCTCTTCCTGCTGTGGAGGGAACTTGGTTTGCTATTACCGCATATGTTTCATTCTTTAGCTTCATAAACATTTAGTTGATTTTATTTCTTTATGTATTTTTAGTAGAAACTAAGAGCACAATAAGATTATCGAATAGGATGCGTACGCGGTTGCATTTGAATCTCACACATTCAATAAACTAAATTACTATATCTAGACAATAGAATAACTTTAACTTGAAAATACTTATAACTAGACAAGTTAGATGTACACAGTACACAAAATTACCTACAACAGGTACCTACTTATAAACAGTCATAAATATTCCCGCAAACCATAAAACAATAAAATTATCAATTTATCTTCACCAAGTTGAAGCATCGATATCAACAATATCGATTACCGAGTTCTGATCATAAACACCAAGCATTCATCTCTCATGTACCGCTTTATTCAAACAAAAGTTTATCGAGTGCTTGAAGCGAGTATTCGATTGTAAGTGCATCGGTAAAATATCGATTTGATAAATTGTTCTTACAATGCTTACAAGTAGAGTGACTACGCAGTTTTAAAGGTTATATAGATATGTTTTGTTTTATTATATGTAACCACAGTAATATAATTAAAGGTTACCTTCAACATTGTTACATTAAGATTAAGACGAAGAATTATTGATGAAATTATATTAGATGATGAATATTAATTAAAATTAAGAATCTTACTGCAACGTGTTAGGAAAGTCTAAAAGAGAAAATTTGCGAAACTCACTGCGTTTAGAAATCGATTTGAGCAGTATTTTAAGAAGTTTTACTACATTTAAGCGGTCCCAATATGCCGCTTCTGTGCTCTAGGTAGAGCGCAAAAGTCTTCAATCACAAATCAACTTTTGTGCTGTTTTTTTTTCTCTCTTTTTGGTTTTAATGCTACTTTTATTTGTGCAATCCACCCATGAATCTCCAGAGTCAGGAAGTGAAAATTTCTACGACACTGAGCTTGTGATTGTCTTACCGAAAAAGCTGTGGATTGAATCTCAGTTGAATTGTATCTCAATTACTTTTTGAGCTATTCACAAGTGATAGTCTGAAATCGGGATTTTCTTAACAATAATCTAAACATTAGTTAACTTAGCACAGTTTACAGTAAACTATATTATCGTCTACTTAACGCCCTGAGCATGTGTATGCTTGTACTCGTAACGCTATTTATTTTGAATGTACATTGCGCATGCGCAGTTCGTCGACCGCGAGCACGTGGTGGTACGAACAAACAATATTTGTTTTTATTTATTTATGCGAATGCGCATGATGTGATGATGTGTGTGAATGTGAATACGGTTTCTCGTTAAATTTAAACTTAGAATAATCTGGCTATGAAATATCTCTGTGATGAGAGATCGCGTTCCTGGACTAAACTAATTTCCGAACCATGCTTCAACGTTTGATTCACTGGAGTCATAATCGTGTTCCTGACCAATCATCCATGACTGATTGAAATTCGTTTCATCTTAGGTACTATTCATATTCTATGAACCGATGGAGTAAGAATACATGGTGTCACCATTTGATCTCATCCCTTGATTCGGTTTTTATGCTTCTTTACGTTCCACCTTATGTAACAAATATTCCTCAGTCCATACCAAGCTACCAAATTTTCCTTTAATAGGTGTCGTAAAGATAAGTAATATTAAGTAATATGCCTAAATCCACTTAATTGGCATGTATGGGCTTCATGAGATGAGATGGGGTAGCATTTCGTCTTAATCCTCAACCATATTTATTATAGACGCAGTTTACATATAAAAAAAGTTATTTAGAAAACAATAAAGTAATGAATGGTCACACTTCAATCTGTACGTAATTGGGACGTCCCAAATTGGTAAAATTGGCGGTGGACCACTTGTCACTAATTGTCCCTAAACGTAAAGTTTATTGGTTGATAGATTGTTACTCCATTCGTTCAACAACTCTGTATTGTTGTGTAATTGACTTATTTAATATGGCGGACGTAGATGTCACAATAATATTTTGACATGATTGAGTGGGTGTTGTTTATTGACATGTTGTAGGAGATTTAATTTTATATTGTTGTTGTGTAGGTAATAAGGTCAGTACTTTCGCTTTGACATATTTTGTAAGTGTTAAAGTTGTATTGTGGTCTTTAACTCTTTACTGTCTATCTTAATTAAACTATAAAATTTCTAAGTGTAGCGTAATAAAATATAATAATAGAAAAGTAAAGTTATATACAGCTTTTATTGCTCTGATTGCCCTGATACATATTCACGTTATTGAATTTTGAATTTTTTTTTCGTCGTAGATTTTTTATTAGTCTTTTAGAAACTTCTCTTGTCTTTACTTATTAAGTATTTTATAGAACTGCTAAAATAATACTAGATAACATCTGGTAGTTAATAAAAACATTTTGAAATTCTTTTCCGTCCTATTAGCGAAATCTCACCATCCACCAGTGACCATAACAACACAAATATCTTATTAAAACATTATTATTAACTAAAGTTAGAAAGCAGGAAACCTAATATAGTTAATTGTTTATACCATTCACGGTCTCTGAAGAAAGCAGCCACTTGCCTCATCGAATAACAGAACAAATATTTGACAAATGATTCGAGCACAATATTTTACTTGAAGCGTGTTTCAACTACTTGACATCGATGACAGCGTACAAATATGGTATTGGTATATCTAATAAATGCGGTAATATGATGGGGATACCATATTTAGTATAGTGTTTGCTTATAAATCTGGTGTCATGTGTTTTAGGAGTTCCTTACTGAGAAATCTTTGGGATGGGGACTGGAAGACAACACGGGAATCGACCAGATTCAATTGTTTATTTTTCTAAGATAGAAATCGAATTCCTACCAACTTGAAAAAATATCTATAAGACCTGGAAGTATTACCTATTAGTAGAATAGTGAAAGTATTTTATTGTTGTAACTCTCAAATAAAAAGGATTCTTTTTAATTATTAAAAATTTTTAAGTTTAAAAAGTGGAATTGAATTAAGTAAGAAAAAATATGTGGGTGGTAGTTTGACATTGCTATTGCTTTTGAAAATTGAAAGACAGCTATTATTTTAAATTAGTAAACCTAATTTGTGGTGTATTGAGCAAAGGGTCCGACCCTGCATTGATGTGTTACGTGACTTGTGAGCTGCTAATACGAAATTATTTAAAAAAGTACTAAATATAGGTACTATTGTTGTATGTACTTATATTGATTTATAAATAAAACAATATTTTTTTGGAATTAACTATTGCAATAAATCATTGATTACACATAACATTTTCCATAGATACTGTCTCCACATACGAGTATTAACTAGTCATAATTTTTATACATTAAAACATACATACACAGTAAGTACACAAAAAAACACACACAGACCAAAACAAATACTCATGCTAATGTAAACAAAGTTTTGTATCGAACGGAAATAAAACCTGAGACTTCTGCTTAACAATCAAGAGCTCAACCACTAACGATATCAAAAAGGCTATTAAAAGGCTGTAACGATACTGGTCAAACAAAAGAAAAATAAAACCCCTTTCTAAGGGCCAGATTCAGAGACCGCACTTTGTCTTTACTTTAGCAAAGTCTAGTTATTATCTCTGAATTTGAACAACATTAAAGTAATTTTTCGCATGAAAAAGTTTACTTTCATTATTTATTACTACAAAGTAAACTTTTCATGCGAAAAAATTACTTTAATGTTGTTCAAATTCAGAGATAATAACTAGAATTTGCTAAAGTAAAGTCAAAGTGCGGTCTCTGAATCTGGCCCTTATGCCCGATTTACACATCGACAAGTACAGTAGCGAGTTAAGTAGTATTTTAAAATTAAGTTGATTTAAATAGATCTCCATCCTATTTTTTGGCGAGTTAAGTACGAAGTAGCCCCCTCTCTCGCGTCTCGCCAACTTAAATCGGCAAAAAATAGGATGGAGATCTATTTAAATCAACTTAATCAACAACTTACTAGTTAACTCGCTACTGTACTTGTCGATGTGTAAATCGGGCTTTAGTGAGAAGTAAACTCATGTTTCATTTTAATTATTATTAATCACTAGTTTAATAAAAAGTTATGACGTCTATTCATACCTTATAACTAGTATGATGCCCTGATGGTCTGATATTAACACTCTGATTAATATTCCTTGTTAATAAAACGTTTTACTTTAGTTAGAAGTGTAATTATTCTAATTATAAAGGTGTAAAACTGTATCGTTAGTTATTATTAAGGATTGTAATCTGATATTAATTAGTAGGTAAGCATGCTACGGGTTCTGTATTACAGAAAAAAATCGTTTTTGTTTAAATATTTCGATTAAATATTACTTATGTAAATAAGTAGGTATATGTTAGTAAAAAAATATTTCATACAAAGCCATCTAAAGTAAGCAGAGCTCGTAATAGACAATGGATGAACATATATTTTTTTTGTAAATACCTACTCTACTACGCTCGCCATATATACAGTCTTATTAGACCTTACCTGGACCTTACCTATTTCTCGCTACTCGATTAGAGATTCACATATTAATATTATCGAATAATAGTCTTAATAAATATGCTTAATAAATAGGTGACATAAAATATAAAATTTTAATTAATGTAAAAGTGATACAATGACATTTACAACACTGTTCCTCTTTTTTATTACACACCGTCACACAGGCCAGTTAGTAGAGGCGGTCTAGCGTGACGTCACGTTGTAAGCCGTCATTTGTTTTTGATGTTCCTTTTTTAAAATTTTTGTTTTTTTTCCATCCGTGTGATTATCACCAGCCTGTGCATAATTTGTGATTTTGTCGTGTGTAAAAGCAGAGGGGTGTTTTTTATAGTAAAAACTTTTTGGTATTTAATATTCCCTAAAGATTGGATAATGATAATTAATGGTACGGTGACATGATCAGGTTTAGAACTAAGTGAAATTTAACAGCAAAATACATAAAATGGCAGGATTTTCATGACCTTCTTGCGACGCATGTGGTGATTGACTTAGAACAGGTGTCCACGTTAATACCTCCTCCCACGACTTAACCCACGGCTGCCCAAAAACTTATTGAGTAGTCTCACTAATATTACTTGAAAGAAAACTCGGCGAGCATACCTAAACAACTGTTGCGATATCATAGGACTTTTTAATTAAAATAGATTTTTAAAAACTAATTATCAAACGATTTGTGTACAAACACAATTCAAACATAACTTTTTTATTGACTAGGCTGTCTATGATTGATATATCAAAACTCAGGACATGTTCATTGAACTGTATAATGTCCTGTCTTTGTTTCCTACTATTTTACGCTTCGGTAGAATTATGAATGTTGGGGGAACTGACTGTTATTGTTATTACATTGTAATATTAAGGTTACAAAAATGTTTTTATGTACACCCGCGAGTCACGACACTGTAATTTATTTTAAAATTCCCCCCTTTGCATTGTGCATTGAAGTTGGGAGAGGCACAAATATAGTAAAAAATGTATGTTAATGTTTTGAAAATATATATGTTTATTATACACACCTACCGAACCATTTTTGTGGAGTTAAAGTAAAATATTCAAATATACCATTTGAATTTAATTAATTCAGATATTGCATTTGGTTCTTTGTGGGGTAAAATTGTATAATCTGCGTCCAGTATTTCTGATATTCCACATTTGCCAACTTTCCCTTAGTTATCTTTTACGACACCCGCGCCTCCCCTTTGCAGAAAATTACGCGTAAGTGTCATTACTGTGGGCGCTAACTTAATAACAATAAAACGCAATTGTCAGTAATGCATTTAATGTTTTTAAGTCCACTTTAAGTATTGAACTCCTAAGTACATCAAATAACATATCATTAGCACCAATAACTAAGTTACTTAAGTAACTTCCATAACTTTTTATGGCATACTTCCATATCATAAAATCAATCGATCGAACCAAGAGGTATCGATACAAGTACGAGAATATTAAATAATATTATGATTAAGACATCAATCACTTATACAAAATGGCTGACAAAAAACTCATCCATAATCATTTTGCTGTTAAGCATCAGTTTGTACCAAGTACAGGGTCCGATCACATTAGACTCCATATTTGTCATGCGTCTTAATTATTATTGGAGAACATATATAGCTTCCGTCAAGACAACAGGTGTACACAGGTTGATGACAAATTATGGAAACTTATTTTTATGATGTTGACTATGGTCACGGACTAAGAAAACATAGTGTCATCGTTCTATGTCAACCTAAAGACGTTGTATAAGGCAACTACTACTTAAAACTTAGTATCTGTTGCATAGAAAAAAATTGGCACATAACCTGATACCACTTCGTACGATTGCGGGGTCCAGAAGGCAACGTTTTACTAATTTTTGTTTAGGTGGCTCATCGTTGCTACGAGCGACGTTAAAAAAATTAGCTAAGTAAGTAGTAAGTAAGTATTGGATTAATGCGACTCGCAACAATCCAATACTTAGACGTTTTTTATTACTCTTATAGAAGGAAACGTAGTAATAACCTTCTGTATAGTCACTATTCATATACAAAAACTCAACTTTTTTAATCATCCTGTTAACAGCAAAATCGTTAACCTTTATTCGCTGTCATTTTCAACTCACGTATATAATTTGAACAGCTTCAACATTAGCTTGAAACGTCATCTTCACGGAAAAGGAGATACATTATTATGTATGGGCCACTGATAAACATCTAGATTGGTACTCGTGGGTGGTAATTAAGTTATCAAAACAAATATTGGGCGGGGATGAATCGACTTTATTTATAACTTAATTTAGCGGTAGTGGTTATGCTACTTTCTTTAGTTGGAACTTCTTGAGCGTTTTTTAAATTGGTAACTCTGTAATTATTGAAGACCAAGTTTCTGGTCGCATAAAATAAGATTCTAATTTTTTTTTATGCGTACATCATAATATGTCATCAAGCCTTAAATTAAACAGTACTTTTTCTTAAAAAAATGCAATTGTGTTGACAATGCAAATATTCTTTATACTTCTGCATCCACGAGCCCTATGCCGTGTCTTTAGGGTCAACAAAGACCACTACTATATTAGATCAACATTCCTACACCACTGGAAGAGACCCGGTCTTAAAATTAAATAACATCACCAAATCCAGTAATTGATACTACAAACAAAATAACTCAGGAACGCAATAAATGATTATAATAAATTAAATCTGTTAATATTTTAATAATATACTAATACAGAGTTAATTTTATAAACATTCCAACGCCCCCAGCCGAGTCTAATTACAACATTACTAGTTATTATAAATGTTAATATTTCATATAACGCTTAAATCTCACATTATTTAATGAGAAATTCCTCGCCTTTGGATCTTGGGTTACATGGTTAAAACAAATGTGGCTACAATTAGTACGCAGGACTATTATGGATGCCATTAGACCGGTTCGATGTAAGTACTCTAATAAAATATAAAAAATATATGTTTCGATATGCAGTAGCGGCTAACAAGACAGACATGTCATTGTATCGGATCATCGCGAACAAAAGTGTTTGGAACTTTTAAACCATCAGGTGCCGAAGCATTCAGTTAGATATAAATATAAGACACATAGTTGGGATATTATCAGTTTAAAGTAAGAACGATTAAAATGAAAGGACGGATTTAGGACGGAGGACGAATTAAGCTAAAATTCGTTTGGATAACACAGTGACGAGTTTTGTTTTTCATTAAGTTGAATTAAATTTATATTTTTTTTTTAAATTGAATGCATAGCTTAAAGTATTCTACAGCAGGACAGATATTCTATAATAGTAGTACATCAATCGGCATATTAATCAATCTGGTGATCATGACATCTAAAGGTGATATTTTTTTATTAATGTCTATAAGTTAAAACTTAAAATAATAAAAAGTAATTCAAAACAACTATGTATTTATGTTAAAAGTTTGTACTCCCGTTGTTGACGACTGTACACACGCAATCAGTTTAAAAGCCTAACCCCAGCATGATTAGGCGTCGAGCACCGGGGAGTGGCGGGGGAACATTGTAAGGTAGGGGGTGGGAGGGGGTGGAATTATTGGTCATTAACTCATTAAGCAATAAGCTCGTCGTTACTATGATTCTTTATTGTAATGACTAAGAAAAAATGAGTGACAAATGGTTTGTTCTTTGTACAATTGTTATTAAAAGTAATTAGTTTAAAAGATGTTACTCCAAATTCATCGTTATATTATATGTATCTTTCCTTAATTGGGTATAAATGGGACGTTATGATGACGAACCTTAAAAGTTCATACTTCACTTAGGATGCGCTATTATTAGGACCACGTTAAAGTTTAAAATTTTTATTTATTTATTTATTTATTTACCAAGCTTAAATCTATCATTACAGATTTCTTAACCTATTGCGATAGACTAGTTAAAAATATTAAACCTATATTAACTACTTATGTACAATTAGTATAACATAATATCCTATACATGGTCTTTGTGAAATCGTTCAACGAACAAGAGTATACATCTATATGTTGAGATACAGTGTTAAGGGTGCGCAGCGCGCGAGTTAGCGGTGCTTGTTGCAGTAGGTTAGTACGAGCTGTCGGCACCACCAGCAATGGCGGTCGCCGTCTTCGCTCCACGTACTCGTCCGGTACACACAGTTGAAGTTCTTGAAGAACTGCTGAATTATTGATTACTCCACGTAATACTTTTAATAAATATGTAGCTAGCGCCACTTCCCTTCTAACTTCTAATTGATAAAAACCTACCATACCTAGCAAAAACAATGTTGGATAGATCAATGGAAATCCTGGGTACACACCATATAACTTTAAGTACAAGAATCTTACAAATTTGTTTTGAATTCTCTCCAACATTGTTTTATACTTGGCTTCATTTGGGCTCCAAACGGCAGCATTACATTCCAAATGACTTTTTACCAGTGCTTCGTATAAAGCTTTTAGAGCACTAATGTTATTAAAGTCATTCGCCTGGCGCAGGACAAAACCAAGATTACGGTATGCCTTTTTACATACCTCCACTATGTGATTCCTAAAAGTTAGGTCTGCTGTAAACTGGATACCTAGATCTCTGACCTCTGTTACGCGCTGTATGGGTTGCCCTTCCATGTGATACTGATACTGTAGAGGGTTGCGTGCACGAGTGAAAGATAGTACTGAGCACTTTCCTACGTTAAAGTATAGCTTATTATCCTTACTCCATTTTAAAACATTTTCAATTTCTTGTTGCAATAAATCCTGATCTCTTACACCCCTCACTACCCGGCTCAATTTAAGGTCATCAGCGAAAAGAAGACAAACGGCTTCCTTTACCATTTCCGGCAAATCGTTTATCATTAAAACAAAAAGCAATGGACCTAAATTACTTCCCTGACTGACGCCTGATCTAGTGTAGTATGGTTCAGAATGGCATCCACCACAGTCAACAAATTGACATCTGTCACGAAAGTAGCTGGCGAAGAACTTTAGCGTATGAGTCGTGAAACCCATACCTGCCAATTTTAGAAGCAAAACATCATTGTCGACCGTGTCGAACGCCTTTCTGAAATCCAAATATGCAACATCCACCTGTAACCCAGCGTCGACTGCAGGTATCATAGTAGTCATCTGATGTAGTAAATTCCCGGTTGTTCCTCTCCCCGGACGAAAGCCATGCTGTGCGTCTGATAAATGAGCGCTTACCTGTGCGTATAAGCAGTTGTGAATGGTCGCTTCAAATACTTTTGCTGGTGCGCATAGAATCGCTACTGGTCTGTAATCACTAGCTTCCTTACCTCCTTTACCCTTTGGAACTGGAACAACTCGCGTCAGCTTCCAACGTTCTGGGAAAGTCTCAGTTGCAATACAATTATTAAATATATGTAGTAATGGTTCCACTAATGATCTTCTACAATCCTTAAGTATGAATGGTGGTATACCATCTGGTCCGACTGAACGTTTAGCAGGTAGGCGGGTGAGTGCCCTCAGAACTTCAGAGTATTCGAATTGGCCTAAGTGTGTCCACGCCCCGCTTTGAGTTGCTTCAGCGCTCGCTGTTGCCACATTCAGTACGGCTGGTTCAGGGTTGTAAACTGAGTGGAAAAATCGTGCAAACTCTTCAGCACATTCGTCAACTGAGAGTATGCGTCCGTTTTTAATTAACTTTTGTTGGTTATAGTTACCTCTTTTGGATCTAACATAATTCCAAAATTCCTTTGGGTCCGACGCTAAATGACACTGCACACGGTCGCGGTGACGCTCATGTGCTAATTTTATCTCAGCCTTAACTCTCGCCCGACACTGAGAAAATGCATCATAATCACTACGTAACTTACTTTTCTTAAACTTTTTATGTAATTTACATTTTAAAATTATGCTTTTGATTATATCAGACGTATACCATACAGGATAAATATATTTACTATTATTAGTTTTTATTTTTTTAAGGGGTACACAGGAATCAAAAATTTCAGTTAATTTATTATAAAAATAGACTAAAGCTAAATCTGTGTTTTTTATACTATATAAATCAGCCCAATCTAATTCATTTAATAAGCAATAAAGAGTATGAAAGTCTGCCTTTGCAAAGTTCCATTGTGGTTTAGGTTGACGTGTGCTATTTGTAGCAGTATGAACGTGTTGTGGTTGTGCAGTCGATGTGACTCCGACGGTGACCGCCAGTGGCGGATGGTACGCATCCACAGGTTGTAAACCATCCCCGTCCGCGCAGACCGTCACATCACCGCACCCGCTCAACACTAGATCCAACTGCCTGCCCTTACAATTAGATACCATGTTACATTGTACGACTTCACAATATGCTAAAAAGTATTCATAATAATTACTTATGTTATTGTTACATGAAAACAAATTAAAATCTCCTAATATTATCACGTTATTCTTATACCTAATGCATATTGCTTCTAAAATTCTAAATAATATCATATATTCACTTTCATCTGTTTGAGGTGGAATATAAACAACACAACACGTAACTAAAAATCTATTATTAATATGAACCGTAGCACAAATTAGTTCAAACTTATGTTTATCTATAATAATATTGTCAAGTGTTGGTACCTGGCGCAACTCAAACCTCGGTGTAGCTACGAGAAGCACGCCGCCTTGTTTACGGCCATCCGCTCGGTCACATCGCAATATCGGGTAACCCGGTAACACTAGTTCTGCATCGTGAATGGACTCATTACATCCACTTTCTGTAATTACGAATAAATCTGACGTTGACGACTCCAGAAAAATCCTTTAATCTATCAGTGGCGTGTTTTAAGTTCATGCAGTTTTTTTGCCACTTACTTTTAAAATACGTGTCGTGGTCACCCTAGTGTAAAATATTGGTAAGATCAATAAATAATAAAGTGGCGAATGCTTTGTTCCTGTTCTGGAGATAGCTAAGGAGTCTCCGATTTATATCCACCCCTGACTCAATCGAAAACTACAATATAACTTTAACTTTAATCCTTCCATCTATAATTAAACCCAAAAATATTACTTAGCCAGACTTTGAACATTACATTTATCAGTAGAACATACGCAATCGACATCGTGCCTCAAGGAGGTCACAACTTTTCATAACTCATTCTCCTTTCTTATAATTAAAAGTAACGATGGCCGGTCGCTGAAAATTAATTACCGTTGTTAAATTTAAGGTTTGGTCTTTTCGGTGGTAGCCTTACTAAAGGATAAAGCAGAACACTCCTTACACTGTATAAATTAACGACAATTAATGGTTGATCGTAATGAATGAACAGTGCGAAGATTGGTTAAGTTTTAATGTACCAAAGGTGCAGAATAGACTACAAAAAATATTGTAAGAATTGGCACTACATTTAGAAAATTAATTATTATTAATATTGCAATTTGTGCACTCTTATGGACAATATAGACACACACAAACACACACATACTTGTATATGAAAACATACTTAGTACTTACACACTTTCAATTAGGTATTATTTTCTATTGTACCTTTATACCTAAACGGTATTTATGTAAGTTGGTGTGCAATAAAGAATTATCTATCTATCTATACATTGCACGCCACGCCTTTTTAAAATTTGAATGAAAAAGGATTTTCTTAAAGCTATTTAAATAAAACTAAGTCTATTATTTTATACACTGTTTAGTGACTGTGGCTTAATTGGTGTCGAGCGAGACCTGTTCAAGACTTAACTAAGAGTTTGTACATGTGTAGGTACACAGAGAAGCAGGATTAAAATGCTTATAAAAATGATAAAAAGTCAATGGTAAATTTTACCATAAAGGTATATTAATCATACGCGTCATTTTGGATGTTCCAAAATTGAATTCTCTGCAAAACAAGATGGATGCCCACGAAACCGAATTAAGTTGTTACAAGATAAGTCTTCTGTTACATTGAATACTGAGTGTCATTCATACCATATACGGTATGTAATGGCAGCACAGTTTATGTAAGAAAACTTTAATATCCTTTTTGGTACATGCGATATTTCGATGATTTATTATAGCCCTGTGTAATATTATTAATAAAATTTGTTTATCTCTACAATTTTGATGCAGTTCTCGTTGTTTCAATTCTTATAGTAGTACTATATTGCGTTAGAAATATAAAGTAAAATGGAGTTTTTAACAGTGTTTTATACTTAACTTAAATAATTGTCGTGTAATCAAATATTTACTTACCCAATTATTAAACTAGCCAACCTACAGCAAAATCCAAAGGTAACGCAAAAAATTAGGTCTTATTTAGAAACAAGAACTATAAAATAAGAAGCAAAAGTTTAAACGATTAATATAAATCAATATTCAATTGCAACAGATAAAAAGTACATAAACTACATTTCGTAATGTTCAAGTGGTAATATATTTTGTTGATATTTCGTTATACATTAACCCAATGACGTATAAATCACACAATCTTAAAATAAATCGCTGAAATTAAATGTTAATTTCTTACTGCGATCATGTAAGATGTTTTTTTGTAATTAATTCACGAAACTGATAAATGTCGTCTTCGTATGATCACTGAGTAGAAATGTACAGAAGTTAATATCATGTCCTTTGACGGACTCTGTGGTGTAGTAAGTACTATCAACCATGGACCACTAAGTACTTAGGGGTCCATGGTTGATTTCCGCTCAAAGTAAATTTTTGTGTGCTTTAACAATAATGTTTTCATTGGGCTGGGTCTTTTCTATGTTAATATGTAAGTTATAAAAATAATTATCTAAGTATTAGATCCGGTGTCTAGCTCAGCTTTGTTTAGGCAAGCGTTAATGTGAGAAGAATATTAGAATACTATTTATTATAATGTACCTATGTAACCTACTCAACTATTCATACCTACAATCGGCGTTCGCGCTAATGTTGTTAACTTTGATATACGAGTACATAAACATCTCAATTTAAATGTTCAGAGTATAATAAATATGTTATTGAAAATATCGTGCGGCACTCCATAAGTAAGAGGTGACTGTGTGTGCGTTGCTCAACCAAACTTTGTATGAATTTGGACTTCTGTGCCAATGTTTGTGGCGAAATAAGATTTCTTTTCACGTGATTAATGGCGTATAATACGAAATAACTTGAAAAATACCTATTTAATCGCAATTTAACATTATTTCTTATAAATGTAGTTGTGATTACGCCTGTAGGCAAAATGAATGAAATATATAAATACGTAGGTACATATATTCGAAGATTTTAACTGATGCTAATTGTTTAAAAGCATGTTGTATGCAATGAAATTAATAACATAGGTATTTAATCTTTATCCTGACCACACACTGATAGACATTAAGTTAATGGCTATGTTATCATACACGATTAAGTAATTTATTTTTATATTTTATTTTCGGGAATTTTATTTTTAAGAAACATTTACAAATCGAGAAGTTTTCAGTTCGGTTTTAGGTACTTTATTAAAGTTTGTTACCTCAAAGCTCACTCATTTCTTGACCAATTTAAATAATACCTTCCTTTTTCGTAGCCATTGAAATAATACTTTTACTATAACTGTTTCAAATGTTTCGTATATTTGTACTAAAAATTTTACTATTTTGAACAAAAATGTGGCTACAGAAAAATTCTGGTTAAAAGTTGTATTTTACTTAAAGCATATACTTATCCAAATAATTTATTTAATATTCTCTTCTTTTTGTCTGCAGGAAATAACGAAGATCGCCAAGGTCGTCCTATTGATCAGAAGTCGAATCAATGGTTTGGTGCTACACTTACCAGCACTGGACGGAATGGAGCTATCATGGTAAGTCCTAAGATTAAATATTTAAGATATTATATTAAGTAAATAAGTAAGTATTTGTAATAAGTAACGATGATTTTGATTTTAACGTAATTTTTTTAACTTTTTTCTATAGAGAATCATTACAGATTAAGTCTTATAACAATAATATGTAGAGCATAAATGAAATATATTTATTTGCCCCACATAACGTTTTCTAAAACAAAATAGGTAGGTTCGTCAGTTACATAACGGTATAAGTACTTTTTCTGTCAATCTTGGTAATTTATGAGAGAGTTTTATTTTTATAGTGATAACTAATATCTTTCCTTTAGTCACATCACAAGGGACAAAATAGGGTATATTCTTCCATAATATTCTACTTCGGCATCAAATAATGATTATTTTTCATATAATTATCTAATGTACTACTAATACCTATTTTATTTGAATAAAAGTCCGACTTTTTGGCATAGCTAAAGGTGTATCCACACATATAAAGCTACCACATACACTATATAGGTATATAGGTAATAAAGCCATGGCCTCTGACCTCATAGAGTGACCTACAAAGTTTATGGGACGTCTTGACGCACCCTTCCTGCTGCGCCTCCTCGTCAACTCGTCGTAACGTTGTAATGATACCTCTATCTTTGTTATACTACCTACTAGTGTGGTTTGAAACTACACTGATGTCATACTTATTTTTATATGAAAAGTAGATTTATTTGCTGTTATTTGTGGACCGTGTGGTGACGGAGTAAGAATACAATATGTCACCACCCCATCTCATCCCATGGGTGTCGTAAAAACCGACTAAGGGACAAACCGTAAATTCTTTACGGAGTAAAAAGAAGGAAAACTTAAAATTAAACCCTATACCAATCCGTCTGGCCAGCGTGGTAATAGTAGGCCAAGTATCTCCCTGTCACGGGAGGAGGCCCGTCTCTGCAGTGGGACATTAAAGGGCTGTTATGATTTGTAATATTTTTCTGATAGTGTAACTTCCTGCTCTCACTGTGAATTTGCACTCATAATTTCTAGATTTTGTTAATTTTTAGTTTGGGATGTTATGGGACAATCCTTTCGATCTCGAGGTAGTCGTATAAACCGTCGATCAAAGGAACGTTTACAGATTTTGTCGGTATAAAAAATACAGGAAAACTTTACAAAGACCCGACATTATTAATTTACAATGACATTTCAAATTTTTAATACTGTTGTTTTAAGCACATGATTAATCTTAGGTCTTCACTTCAGCCTTAGTAAAACAATAGAATCACGCAAACTTAATTTATCAGCACCCTTTGGTTGGCATTTGGCAATTGGGTCAGTCCAAGGCCTCAATAAGAGTATAGGGTAGGTTACGGGGTCATCTTTATTGCTTTGTGGACTATTGTGATTATCTGTACTGCGAAATTGGGTGCCAGGGTTATTTGGGTGCGGTGTTGGGATTTCTTGACCTCGATAATCGTTTTAATTTGAGTGTTGGAAATTATCACCTGAACTGTACAAAATTTAGAAACGAACTTAATAAGTACCTTTTTCTAGATGTAGATTTTCTTGAGATGAATCTTACGAAAAACCGTAGATTTATATGCTTTCCACTAAGTACAAAAACGTGAAAGATATAAAATTATCCCTTGCTTGGTACTTTAACAATTTTATTATACTTGAGTGCTTCAAAAAAAGATAAAATTTAAAACGGCCCTGTCTTAATTGAACAATATTCTCAATGTGAGCTCATACAAATGATCCGTTCACAACACACATGTTGCAAATAAACTTTATTTTATTACTCACCCTCTTTGTAAGAACACTCGCGGTTCGGTTTCAGAACTTTTTTCCCTTCCATATTTGAAATCAGTCAGAGGACGCGTTCGCCGAAGCCAGAGACAACTATACTTTTTGTTTTCTACTTACGGAGTTGGAATTTTTATTTCGGAATGCCGAATTAGTGCAAAAAGCGGCTTCTCTCACCGACAGCAATTTGTTTAGGCATTTTGTTCCATTTGCACAGGAGACAAACGCGCACGGCATTTATAATTGTTTGGATCCATAGGCTGTATTTATAAATGCCTTTGCCATTAATATAACAATGCTGTATTGGCAAAGCTACTGTTTTTTAATTACATTGCAAACCTATTTACTTTTTACAGTAACTTCTCTTGGATACTGATGAATAATAATGTGTACTTATCTACTTTATGTATGCCATGTGAATATAATATTTTTTATAAATAACTCTTGCCTTGTAACTAGATCGACTAGTTTTAGCCAAAACATTGTTAGCATAAAATCAAATAAAATTTATTTGATTTTATGCTAACAATGTTTTGGCTAAACACACAGTTCACAATCAAAAACGTAGAGCGTAGACTATCATAGAGCTCTATATCAACTTGTATCTATAAATAATGAGTAAGCATTATATAATTTTATTACAAGCATTCTCTAATAAATCAAGTCACAATCTAACGTCTCATTGATTGATATTAACATTATTCTAAGAAATGACAATATCGGCGCCATCTTTTTGCCGCCATTATTTAAACAGAGAAGCAAGTAAGTAATTGTTTTGTTATTGGAGTCGATTAAATACAAGCGATATTTTATTATTATTTAGAATTCTCACGATAGTAGAACAAATTGTATGTTATAAATTAAAGAACTTATCCAGTTCTTGTTTTGGTATTGTATTGGTATTTATTACATTTTGTTTATGTTTGTTGTACTTAATGGCGTTTTTTTCGATGTGGTTCTTATCATGTTATTGTATAGCAATGTTTTTAAACGAAATGGGCAGATTTATTAAGATATAGGTAGGTATTTAGGTAATGATTCTAGTTATGTTTCGAATATTATGATGGTAGAGCGCGATACTTTTTATTTAAACTAATCAAAAAATAAGAAAGAAAAATCAATATGATTAAAAGTTCAGTAATAAATAGCTACCTATTAAAAAGTTTTTTAGGCATTACTTTTATTAAGTTTTTATTTTAGTAAGTACATATTTTAAGTTATTTTGATCACACAACTGATTACAAAACAATACTTAATACATACAATAACAAAAAATAGCTTTTTACCAACCTTATGCATTTATATATTATCAAGTAAAAATCACACAATAATCAATAAATCATTCCGACTGTCATATTCGAAACAAAACAGCGAATATAAAAAGTTAACTAATGTCTCCAATGATACATTTCTTGTACTATCTAGTAAGTAATACATTATTGTAATTGCAAATATATTTCTTGATATAAATCGTTGGTAATGTCGTGTGTCGCGTCATACGGCCAGGGCCAGGAGTGAAGTCTACGACTCATATTTACTCTGTGGTCTACGAACAACACAGGCGCAAGTTATGTACTACTGATTATTTATTTTGACAGATGTGCACAGATAATGATAAGTAATAGTGTTGTGAAGGATGAATTCTGACGTTTATGTTGTCAGTTCTAAAACATTTTGAATGTTTATGTAGATTGTCTACTACATTTATACTTAAGTGTTACTGTGTAACGTTGATGAATAAATGTTTTGATTCTTAAATCCTCAGTATAGTAAAACTGGGTAAATTTATTTATACGACAAACACAAAGTGTTCCTACAACTACTTAATATTAACTATTTACTGTGGTGTAGTAAAATTCATTTAAGTAAAGGAAAGTTAACCGATCTCAGATTATCACTTCGAAAATAAAAAAAATGGGCCTTGGCTTAACTAACTACTCCTTTTGACAATCGTGGTTTTCTAACCATGTCAGGCCATGTTTTCCTCTGTCACTGGAGGAGTCCTGCTCTTGCTATGAGACATAAATTGGCTGTTATGAAAATGATGAAAATATTTTTTTCTTGCAGAAGGCATACCAGCTTGTATAGGAGGTTGGTACTTAACGTATGTTAATCCGCTTCCTCGAACTATGAATATAATATAGCATACATGACAAAGCAATAAACAGTATTATGCATAACTTAATTTAAACATTAAGCGTTTATTTCGCAACATCCTATACGAAGGAGCTTTTTGAGCTAACAAATTGTCCGGTGATTTGTCAGCGTCGAATACTTGGGTTCTTGCTGGGCGCGCGAGCCTAATATGGCTACCTTTGCCTGACAGCTACACCCATCCGATTTGGACTCGCGTTGCCATTTATAGACCGTTTCTTTTATTGTCTCCATTTGCTAAGAATTTTTATGTGAAATTTCGGCATCTTTTCTTTATTTTTTTAAAGGTTTTTGTAAATAGTTTTAGAAAATATTTTGGTGATAAACAGATATTTAGTTAATCTCAAAGTAAAACCGTTTGCGTAGGTACGTAACACCATCTCTACATATATTAAAGACCTTTTTTTAAGAAACATACGGTTTTTGTTTACGGTTTATCTTCGCCAACTTTTTCTTCTTTTGCTGTATAAAAATTAGCTAAGTATTTTATCGAATTTTACAACACCTATGGCATAAACGGAGTGGTGCTATTCTTGCTCCGTCTCTACACAGTGAGATATAATATCGATAAGTGTACAACTTTGTTGTAATTACAGACCTTAAAGAATCATTGACCGGGTGATTATAAAAAAGATTAAGTAGTTCGATAAAAATAATAAAATGAGTTGGGTGAAGGTGGAGTCAACACTATCGTTCATTACCACGCTAGTTAAATTCCCATTAACTGTGAGATTCCATATCGGTCGCGAGATGAAAAGTTCTTATTGAAAAAAAATGTTAAGCGTGAAGTTAAAAGTTAAAACTTTCCAGGGATTCCGTATACTTGTAACATTATTATGTATGTATTGATACAGCTGTTTAACATCTTCTGTTTTTCGCCCAGAAGTTGGTTATCAAGGAGGTTCCTGTGAGACCCCCGTTGTTGTCGTAATGACAGTCTGTGGTCGCTTGATCGCAATAGAGTCCTAGCTTGAACAACTCTCGGCATAAATATGGTTGGACACACGATTTAGACAATAATTTTTTGGCCTGACATGGTTAGAAAACCACACGATTTAGACAATATTTTTTTTTGGCATTTTATATAACTTTTCTATATGTAATATTTTAAGATACTAATCATTGTTTGAAGGCACATTAATAGGCAGGAATGACACTGTGTGTCTTTAGTTGATTCTAGATGCCCCTTACCCCATACCTAACAATTTCATTCCTTAGTATCGTGAAACCCTTTTGGCTAAAATTACGTTTGGATATACCTACGTAATTTTTATAAACACTTTCATGACTAGTTTATTATTTCTCCAAGGAACCCTAAAACTAAAGAGGTTTATGTTTAAAAAGAATTCATTAGTATCTATTATCTCTTTCTCATTTATTAATAAGTATTGTATCATTTTTTGTAAATTCTTCGCGCTTCGTCAAAAAGTATTGTTGAGTTATTGTACTGATTACAGCGTGATATTTTGTAGGTTAATAAAAATTAATTTCCTCCATTGTGATGAAGCCTAATGATGATTTTGTTCATTTTTATGTGTTTTGTTTTTTTTTTCATTTAATAAGAACTGCTTTGGTGGTGGAGGTTGCGGTGTGTAGTCTCTGTTTACTAGATAGAACAATCGTAACACAAATGAATGTCCTGATTCTATAGAATTGTCGCTTTTGCTAAAATCCTTATCTTAGTTTCCACTAAGTCTCGGAAACCCTTGTTTGTTAGATTTCTTGCTAAAGGTAATAAAGTGAGATGTTATGTGTTCTGTTGAGATCTATTCGTTTCCTGTGCATGCACACAGACATATCGTAATATTGTGTAGTTTTCAACTGACTTCAAAAAGGAGGAGGTTCTAAATTCGGTTGTATTTTTTCTTTTTTTTTTCTGAGTTAATGGACCTATGTTATTTGCTTTTGAATATTTTGCGTATAGCGTTTTAATACTTGGTTTTAAGTTAAACGTTTTTCTGCTGGGGTAGGGCTTCAAAATGTAGGAAACATAGTTTAGGGTTGGTTACGACTTTTAGGTCTTTATTCACACGAATTGATATAGATTATTATATTAGAGTTTTTTATTGTTTTATTTTTGTAGAGATGATATCTGTTAACCTTTATAGTAAACTTTTAGAACATACAGTATTATATCAGCTGGTTACATTGTTTTCAGTCCAACGCTACACCAAAGAGTCAATTTTAAACAAATAAAATATCTAGAATCATTCACATTTAAAATATTTACAAACAATAGTTTGTGTAGCATACGATGTGTGTACGCCATTGGCAAAGCAATGCGATATTGTCTGCACTCGCGACGGGTATCCACAATAAATAAGTGTTCCATTGTCCCTCGAGCTATGGCCACTATGGGTACTCGACAATTGTACTATTATAGCACATTAAGAACCTGTTTAGCAGCCGAGTTTGTTCTATGTGATAGTGTACGTCATTTCTTTCAATAATATCTTTTTAAAGTATTGAGATATGTTTTAAGTTGTATCTTTGCTATCTATCTTACAATATGTTCACTACAGTCAGGAAACATGATATCCTGATTAGCAGAACTTATTTGTAATATACTCGCTTTGTATCATTATTTCGGGGACTCTTGCGAACCTGCACCCGTCAGAACGGCTTCAGCTGACTTCTCTCTAGAGATGAGTCTCCCGAAACACCTTTTTTGGTACAAGTAAGTTGTAAAGAACGTCTCGCAGCTCCCAAACTAAGTTTCGAGCTCGTGTCGCGTGTATTTTGGAGACATAAAATTAACGACCTCAAAAATATCCAGGGTCAAGACCTTAATCTATACGATGTATGGCTTTTAAATAAATGAGATAAAAAAAAACTTTAATATCTGGATCGCACAAATAATTTTCTTCCATTGGAATCGAATCCACGACAGATAATATTATATTACTTCTCTCCCTATCTCTGTTTTATAATACCGTCGTCTACATCATTACCATTTCAAACGTAGTGTAAAATGTCAATATAATTTCTAACATAAAAGCTCTGCAATTGTTTTGATAGCACTTCAGCACTTTGCACGAATGCCAATTTGTCTCTACGAGGTTTCACATCGACAGCTTAAAACATTGTTATAGTTTTACCTGCAAGTTTATAAGGTAATTCTATTAGTATTATTGTCATGAGCTGGGCTATCTGTTTGTTATTGGATCTTTTTACTAAAATTGTGATAGGTATTACGTTTCTATCATCATAACAGCCCATTAATGGCCCACTGCAGGGACGGGCCTCCTCCCGTGAAGAAGGGATACTTGGCCTACTTATACCACGCTAGCCAAAAGGATTGGTATAGGGTTTTATTTCAAGTTTTCCTTCTTTTTTTTTTCGTAAAGATAATATTCACGGATAGTCCATTAGTCGGGGTGGTGACATATTGTATTCTTACTCCGTCACAACACGGAAATGAAATTACGTTTCTATAAACACTACAAATTCTCAAGTTCCACATTGAACAATAAGCTGCAAGTAGTAGCTCCGTTCCAGTGCATGACTGCGCGCGCCAATACAATGCAAAAGCGCACGCGTTGAAATTTAACTACGTGGTTAAAATGTTGTAGCTATTTAATTAATTATTGTTGTTAAATAACAGTTGATTATTCATTTGTGTTGAGTATTATAGCTGTGTAATGTCGTACTAAGTATACAGGATGTCACTATACCATCTCATTCCGAAATTATATTCATTACATTATCAAAACGCCATCCATCTAATTTCAAGTTAGGGTGATGAATTGAATCGTTAATGCCCAAAAACTAAAGGTAAACATACTCGTACTAATAATTGTATTTTTTTTTGTAAATATGCACATATTTTATTATATTTTATTTTACCGATTCAAACATTCATATTAATATGCACACACACACAATGATTGCCATAGAACGGGCATAGAACGAAAATCCGACCCGATACAACATGTTACTACCATTTCACTAGCAAAGCCAACCGGAATGGTTTGATATCGAGCTTCGCATTTCAAAACTTGATATCAGACCATATGGTCAGCCTCCATACGAGAACTAGGATACAACGATCCACGGTTTGATATCGAAATCACCCGAAGCACAACCAAAAACGTTGTATATCATAAAATCATAGCAGTATTTTAACATAATCATGGTATCCATTACGATATAGGTTGAGAGATACCAGTTTATAATAACCAAGAGATATTATCGACATCGAAGCGTGAAGATCACTATCGAAAGATGGAGTTAACAGCCACTGATTGAACCATAGATACTTACTCGTTTACTGTAAGAACTCTAATATAGGTACTCTGTGGTTAACTTTTAATGAGTTCGTAATGGCTTTAATTTAATAAATGTTGGGTGTTTTTAATTAATTTTGATGTGTTATTGCTTTTTAATGGTTGATAATGATAAATGAGGTTTTAGATTGTTATAACAGTTTATTAGTGTCTCATTGCAGTAATGGGCCTCCACGTATGAGGGAGAAAAACAAAAGAATTACGTTCTATTCTGATGATTGGAGATTATTTAACTGCCTTATAGGCTTGGTAATGCGATCCTCAAAAGATTGCTCAGGGTTTGATTTTTCAGTTCATTTAATGTATATTTTTAAATGTCTCCATTACACAGAGTATTACAGTAATAATGTTATCTTATTAAAGAAAGGGTAATAAATTGAGCTAAAATAAAAATAGACGACCTCTGTGGTGCAGTCGGTATATATTACATGGCTCCTACGCAGAGGTCTCGGGTTCGATCTTTGTGTGCATGAACATGATTGTTTGCATTGGTCTGAGTGTTTTCTATGTATCATATGTATGTATTTACAAAAAAAAGTATTTAAGTATGTTTATCCGTTGTCTAGTACCCATAGTACATGCTTTGCTTAGTTTGGGACTAGGTGGCGATGTGTGAATGTGTGAGGATTATGATTATAATTATAGTCGTCAAATAAAAGAAAATGCAACCTCGAGTCATAACTACGAGTGCCTAAGTACTTTATAAAGGAAGGGCAGGAAGTAAATAAATTAAATAACATTCTAAGTGTTAAATCAAAGTTATGAGCACATTAAATGTATCAACGTTGAACCCTATACCGTAAGCACAGATAGTACTAACCTCTGTACTATAATTTCCTTCCAACAAAGATAAAACTGTACAATAAACTATTGATTTATTATTTGTTGTATCTATATTACTTACCCTTTGAATAAACATTTTGAAATAATTAAGCTAGGAAATCCGCGTCCGCGTGGTGACGGAGTAAGAATACAATATGTCACCACCCCAACTCATCCCATAGGTGTCGTAAAAACCGACTAAGGTACTATCCGTGAATATTAACTATATGAAATAAAAAGAAGGAAAACTTAAAATTAAACCCTATACCAATCCGTTTGGCCAGCGTGGTATTAGCTAGTCGGCTAAGTATCACTAGAGGAGGCCCGTCCTTGCAGTGGGACATGAAGGGGCTGTTATGATGAAGGAAGGAAATGCTTCGTTTTAGCTAAGAGATACTTAATTTAGTTGGCATAGTCACGTGCATTTACTGTCACGTGCTGAGACTCTTATATGCTATAGATAGGTACCAAATACACAACAAATAAAGGTGATGGAGCCTTAACACTAACAGCAGTCTTGGGAATGATAGGAGAAGGATGTAAAAGATATCTATCTAAAAAATATCATCCTTATCTTATTACTAACAAATGTAATAAGATAGTACACGATTACGCTATTGACGGCCAGCTACTTGCAAGATCAAGCGTTGTCAAGGATTTAGGTATTCTCTTTGACGATAAGCTTACATTTCGTAATCATTACGATTACATCTCAACCAAAGCCAATCAACTGCTTGGATTTGTGTTTAGATCAACAAAGGACTTTAAGAAGCCTCAGTCGTTGCTTTACTTGTTCTATACTCTTGTCAGAAGTGTCGTTGAATACGGTAGCCCTATTTGGTCTCCGCACTATAAAGTGCACATTGAGGAAATAGAGAGGGTACAAAAAAAGTGTTTAAGAATGTTATGCTACCGTCAACACATAGGCCGTACTAATCTCGACTATGATGCTAGATTGTCCAAATTCAATGTACAAAGGTTGGAAGCAAGGCGGGAGTATTTCGATTTCATTTATTTATATAAAATTATACATTCTTATATTGATGCTCCTGCATTGCTCTCCGAGATGGCTTTTAATACGAAGTATAGTGCGCGGAGATCCCAAACCGTAAACCTTTTCACTCTACAAACTTATAAAAATAATACTTCCTTTTATAATCCCCTAGTAAGAATGGCTCGACAGTATAACGAAATGGCAAGGAATAATTCGGAACTTGACATCTTCACACCGAAATTGTCTTCTTACATTAGAACTCTAAAAGATATCCTCTATCCGAAATCCAACCCAAGCAACTCTGGCTCAACCACGGTGTTGAGTTAGACTGTTTCAACCTTTTAATACTAACACTAGAATTAAGTACCTATGTTCATGTCTCTAATTAATAAGTCTTTGAACTGTGTAGCTCTATTTATTCGTTAGTTAATTATAATTCATCTACTCATAGCTTTAAGTTATTGGTAATGATTCGTCTAGATTTTATATAATTTCCTTGTTTATTACATTTGTTTTGCTAGTTACATACATTATTGAGTTACAATCTAGATCATATCTCTGTATCTTTTGTTGTGTATTGTTTTAATTGTAATTTGTCGTGTGTAATATACAAATAAATAAATAAATAAATAAATTATCTAAAAAAAAGCAATTCCTGCACAACGGATAAAGTATACAAAATACAATTATTTGTGGGTCGCACAAATCTTGCGTGGTATTCGAACCGGAGACTTCAAGGGTGACAGTCGCCATACCACCACATCCTAACAGTCTCTATTTCTAACCTAACAACAAACAGTAACACAAGTGACCCACATAATCAACGTACACTAACGGATAATCACAGTTACTACTTCAAAAAAACCTGCAGAGGTCCCTTTTATAGAGTTTCTAAGTACATCTCCATTGAGTAACGGACTATGAGCGCACAATTAAACTAGATGGGAGCTCACAGAAGGCAATGCCGCACATTACGAACTAAATTTAGTCAGGTATTGATACTTGTCAGGAAAAGTAACATGGCGATGTAGATTCTACTGGAAATAACGTCACTAGATAATGATTCTTGTAATTGTTGAAGCAAAAGTGTGTGTAAAGCAAATAGCTGGACTAATATGGATAAAATTTGACAATATAGACATCGTCAGGAAGTTTATGATGTAAGGTTTAGCGATATTTCATTTACGGGGTTAATTCTGTCTTATCTACAAATTGTCACTGTAAATGCTTATGAATATGATTTAGTGTGTAATATGGCTTGAATCTATAATAAAAATAAGGAGTAAACTCTGCTTAAAAAACATACAGCAAGTTTGATGATAATATATTTTCGGCTTACGTAGTATCCAACCCATCAAATGATAGTAACGGCCAAACTAAACATAATATTCATTCATTGTCATTTAAAAATGGAACAAGTTACGAAATGGTCTTGAAACATTCTCATTCCTTGTTCATTCACAAAATACTTTGACAAATATGGCGGAATTGATGACGCATCTCCTTTTATGCAGATTATGAAGAATAGATTTGAAATGCGCGCATGCATGTCACATTTTATAACGGTTTTTAAATGTACTACCTACCTACATGGAAAAGATTATTGCCTGTTTTTTATCAGTAATATTACGGTTATTTTTTATTTAACTTGAGATTAATATAGGCTTAATAATAAATTAAAGCGGATTTGTCTCAAAATAAGTAAAGAAAAGGGGACCTGTATGAATCAACCTGCTCCAGATTACTAAACAGATATGATTTCGGCTCTCGAGTGGCCTAATGGATAAGGTATCTGACGAGTATACCTACCCATTCACATACGCTACCATTTGACTGCCTTTGTGGTACTGGTAAAAGTACGACAGCTATGCAGATGTTGAGGGTTAGATTTAAGATCAATGAAATTCTTTGCTATTTTCTTTGTAGAAAATATATTTCTATAACTATATTTGTTGTAGGTTTATTTTTTAATTTATTATAATTGTTACATTTTTATATACGATAGACAGTTCCGACACGATATTTTATATTTCCTTAAATTGTATCTCAGTCCCGATGATTAGGTCAGCAGCATAATCTTTAATCCGTATAACGTTTGAATGCAGTTAATTTTCGAGAATCCACCGCGGTTCTCTTTAGGGAGAGTTAGTGTAAAAAGTGGCAAGTTGTCACTTGTCTAACGGTGGTACTATATATGGAACGAGCCGGATCCTAGTGTACTTGATGCCTTAGATAGTACACATGTATTTTATATATTTAACTGGGAAGTTACGTAACCGGTGTGCATGAAAGTATTTTTGTTATTTATGTTGAAGAAAGGAAAATAATAATGTCATAATGCCTTACACTTTCACACAATGCAATCTAGTCCCAAATTAAACTTTTTTTGGGAAAAGAACAATTAACTAACGCGTTGCATGCTTATAAATATTCAAGGTAAACGGGAGTTTACTTAGTCAGCTTTAGCTGACCATAGTCCAACTTGAGCCGAAATTTCAAGCAAAATCAATAATTGGTCGATTACACTAATGTCATCTTGTGTGGGATTCAATCAGAGATGGAATTAAACTTTATAATGACATAAATTATTTATAATTTTATACAAGAATGTGGGTACGAAGGTGATGAACATGTATGTCGATGGATATAGGGGAAGAGGACGACCAAAGAAACGATGGATGGATTGTGTGAAAGACGATATGGCTGCGAAGAGTGTTACTTGTGAGATGACGTCTGATAGGAAAGTATAGAAGAAGAAGACATGCTGCGCCGACCCCAAATAAAATTGGGATAAGGGCAGGGGAATGATATAAGAATAGGGTACTCAATAAACAGTTCAATATGCTCATTAACGTAACTGTCACAAAACGTCATGTTTATGTTACTAAAAGATACATATCACATAGTAAGTATATATTATCCTTTACTTTACCCTACTTAGTAAGCGTGAACATACCCGCACTAAAACATACTATAATAACAGAACCACATGCATAACCTACGGATCAGATAATCCGTAAAAGGATATTTAGATAAAAGATAAATAATTTGCACAGACTTTAACAAGAAACCATGACGAAATATCCTACCATTTACTTCTAATCTGATAAGACTTTATTATATTCACACGCATGTACAAATAAATGACCCGTTAAGCTTAAAGCTATATAATAATGTAAATAATAGCTTATATCATAATAAATCTAAAAAAAATGCTAGTAAGGTGGATAATGGCAAAGCGGCGGTGCTGACCTAGAAAAACCTTGCTGAAGAGAGCTACCACCTAAATCTTCAATATTTCACATCTAATATTTCATTATTTTCAACCGACTTCAAAAACGGAGGAGGTACTCGATTCGGTTGTATTTTTGATATTTTATCTGCTAGACATCTCGCTCGATTAAATTAATTATTAAACCAACCTTTGGACGAATATGGATATCAAGCCAGGTTGGACTAGCGTTCAAAGTGTCAGGGCCATTATATCATAATACGATTTTTTCATTGTTATTCTATTAATCCTCTCTTTTCTAAATAGGAGAGTCCAGTAGTGGACTAGGATAGGCTAGTTGATTGATTGATTTGATCTATATTGTATTTACACTGGATTATAATTCCTAACCAAAAAATGTTGATAGTAGTATCAACAAAATTGCTTTTTTAAAATGAACTATTTTAAATATAAAACCAAAAAAATCGGGAACACTTAATATCGATTACTTGCGCCTGCGCATCTAAGGGCGGGGGTACATCGCACGTAAGTGGAATGCGCTGTTCACACGTGAAACATCTAGATTTATGTTGTTTACTAAAGAACAATGCATTGTTAAGTGAGTATTCCGCTTTATTTTATAATGCTTTTTTTAGTTGGCTGGGGAAAGGCTTTTAAGTTTTGGCAATACATTGCGCACCACGAACAATAGAGCTGTGAGTTTATTAAAATTACAAAACACATGCAATCAATATGTTTTTACTTAATATTGGAGATGAGGTAGGAATACAAAATGTAACCTGTCTCATGCTTTAAGTGTCGTAAAATCAATATTCCTCATAAGGTTTTACATTGTCCACTTCTTTTTTCTTTAGGTATAAAGGTTTAAAAATATAATAATAAGTAGGTACTTAGGTTCCATTATATCAAACAAATTCCCAGAGCGACGTAAATTGTCGAAGTTAAAGCTTAAGCGAATTAGTAAATGAAGTTATATTTTTACATAAACTGTACTTTCAAGTTTCATGCTTTTATTCCTAGTTCTTTATGATAGACTAGCTGACCCGTGCCCACTTCGTTGGGCGGCGAAACAAACGCGTCCCTTTTTTAAAGATATTACATTACTGCTCTACTCCTATTAGTCATAGCGTGATACTATATAGCCTATGACAATCGCCGATAAATGGACTATTCAACACAGAAAGAATTAAAATCGGTTCAGTAGATCCAGAGATTACCCCCTACAACGCCACAAACACACAAACTCTAACTGTTTATAATATTAGTAAGTATAGATAAAGTTTTAAGTATAACTATATTATTATTGACCGAGTCCCCTTAAATCAAGATTTAAAAAAAAAAACAAAAAAAACTACATTATTACATTTAGCAAATTGACTCTGTGCACCACTCGCGGATTCGAAATGTGATTTGAATTACTCATGCACTTGAGGAGAAAGGAGACGCTCACAGTTGACTCAATGCTTTCTTTGAAAAGATGACTCCGGCACCATCCGTCAAATTACGAATATTAGGTTTCTATGACTAACTCACTAGTACTTTGTTGTAGACATGTAACTGTGACCATCACGTACGACATAAAATCACGATTTTCCTCCACACCATGTGTCATAGCTGTCATTATTTAATTTTGTTATCAGTCTTTACAATTAGATATATTATCTACAAGGAAAAACTACAAGAAGTATAATAATTACGTATAATACACACATCAAAAAAGTCTAAGCAACATGCATGATATTACAAATTTACCATTTATATTAATTTATTTTACCATTTTTTTTTATTATAACGTTGTATTTTATTTTTAAAATAATATTGTTAGGGTTCTATGATGTAAAAATAACAGCTGTTTTCTTTATAAGTTCTTTTAATAACAGAAATTAACAATATTAGAATATACAGGTACATAAGAAACTAAACTTTTTTTTTACAAATTGAAATTTCTTAAGAAAATGAATTTATTGTGAAAGAATAGGACAATTTAATACAAAGTATGGCCTCCTCTGCTATTCAGAACTTGTCGGCAACGATTATTCATTGAATTAATGAGACTGTTTATGTCATCTTGCGGTATTCGCTCCCAATGGAATTGTAGCAAATCCTTCAGCTGTTGGGTTGTTGTCACTCCGTCCAAGTCCTTCAAAACACGTCTCTGGAGCATGTCCCATGCGTGCTCGATGGGGTTGAGGTCTGGCGATTGTGCAGGCCAGGGCAATACCTGGATGTTCTCCGTTGCCAAGTATTCACTGGTTCGCCGAGCTGTATGTGAACGCGCATTGTCATGCATTAACGTAAAATCGGAGCCAAAGGTTTGTGCAAATGGATGGACATAAGGTCTGAGAATATCCTCAACGTATTTTCAGCGTTCATGTTTCCATTTACAAAAACGAGCTCAGTTCGCCTGTTCTTCATAATACCCGCCCATACCATAACTGTTGAGCCGCTGTATGGATGAACTTCCTGAACGCACCTGAGTCTTTCAGTATTTCCGGGTCGACGGTACACTCGCACCCTTCTTGTATCAGGCCTAAACCCGAATCGCGACTCATCGGAAAACATAATTTTATCCCATTGTTCCTGGGTCCATGTTATGCGTTCTCTACACCATTCATTTCGACGAGCGCGATTCCCGTGACGTATCGGTGGGCACCTGATAGGGCGTCGAGCTCGTAGGCCGTACTCATGCAGTCGATTTCGCACAGTTTGGGGACTTACATCAACACCACTTGAATTTTGTAGCCTCAAACTTATCTCTCGAGCGGTTAACATCGGCTGGCGTCTTGCAGTCAGTTGTATGTACCGGTCTTGCCGAGTGGTTGTACTCCTTTTACGGCCTGGATGCTGTTCAGCGGGTTCCCCTGTATTATTGTAGCGCTGCCAAAGACGACAAATAACACTTCTATGAATACCAAAATGTCGAGATACCTGAGATTGATTACTTCCCGCTTGCAACATCCCTACAGCTCTTTGCATTTCATCTGCCGTCAAATGACGTCGCTCCATGACGTAAAGAATATCTAACAATTCAATTTTGTCGCCAACTGTATTTAAATGGTTGGTAAAATTATAAAATCAAGACTAAAACGTAGCAATTAACATGCACTCAAATTCAAACAAATTCGCAGTCATTTGAATTTTATGAAAAAAAACAAAACATAATCGAAATTTTTTTTTTACAACCAGCCAGTATGTCATCAATAACAAAAAAGTTTACTTACCTATACACTTTGAGTGAGTAAATACTTAGAAATTAATTAATATAAATGGTAAATTTGTAATATCATGCATGTTGCTTAGACTTTTTTGATGTGTGTATGTACTTACTCTATGTTTGATGGATAGCAAGTATAAAGTTTTTCATGTTTGACAGATCATAAAATTTAATTACGAGTGTTTAAAAGGTGACTAACATACATATATACCTACGTACATTATTCACCTTTTATAACACCTCATTCTCCGTGTGGAGACGAAGTAAGAATACAGTATGTCACCACCGCATCTCATCCCATGGGTGTGGTAAAAACCGACTAAGGGACTATCCGTGAATATTATCTTTACGTAATAAAAAGAAGGAAAACTTGAAACAAAGCCCTGTACCAATCCGTCTGACCATGCGTGGTATTAATAGGCCAAGTATCCCTCCGTCACGGGAGGAGGCCCGTCCCTGCAGTATGACATTAATGGGTGTTATGATAACACGTTACCCTCGGGATAAGATAGTGTGGTGGCTGACGTGTATATTATATACCCATACCGAACGATCAGGTGTTATTGAAATCAGTATTCCTTTTCCATGACCTCAGATCGTTTGCCAATCTATGTATATACCTAGTTATAAAATTGGACAAGCTTTCCGTCTTACTGCAAGAAGCCTGTCCCATCCCAAGTGAGACATTAATGTATGCCTTGTTACAAAATACGTAGTTAAAAGTTGACATCATTTCTGATCACTAAACATTAGGTTTATAAAGTAAGTGGCTGTCTGTTGTAAATCATATAACAATAGGTTGTTCACTCTATGTTGAGATTAGACTGCTGTTTAGCATGATGTGAAGCGGGGCGCGATTTTAATTTAAAAAGGTATTTTTTAAAAAGGATATTATGTTTTCCTCAGTAATTATACAAATGTGGGACATTAGTATTGATTTATTTATTTATTTATAATTAAAATAAACATTTACTTAAATTAATTTATTGATTTTTAGTAATTCAATAAATGAACTCCAAAGCGTTGATTTTGATTAGGTATAACACCCAATTTTAATTAGTTAGGTACTTGGAAATTGCTTACACATTAATTTTTTAAGATAAGTTTTTTGTACTTATTTAAAAGCTATAGCAATAATCTCAAAAACTATTACTTAACGTGTATATTGTATACATATATAAAAAATCAGACTAGGGGAGCGAGGGGCTTGTTGTAACAGGGGTAAGTAGTAACAGGCTCTTTTCACTAGGATCTTAAACGCAATTGACCTACTTCTTTGACTAGATTTAACCTATAAACCACGCCGTATCATGTTACCATAGATAGTGTCCTGCCCGGCTGGCGCAATGGGTGGAAGTGTGCATGCGCATCATTTTTGCCAGGTGACATAAAATTGTACTGTCGTACAATTTCGGTTTGCGTTATTATTATCGACTAATTTCAAATTTTCTGTGTCTTATTTGCATTCAAATTGATTAATCTCTGATAATGTGTAACAGTTTTTATGATTGCTAAATTCTTTAAATAGTTATCTTGATAAATGTTAAAAATCATATCATGGGGTTAGTTGTAACAAAATTCGGGGGCTTGTTGTAACATGTTAAATGTATGAGGAAAAGATGAAATAAAAAAAAAGATGTCAAAATTAAAGAAAAAGTCAAAGGAAAGGGGTAGGGAAGGGTAAGTTAACAAAAAATAAAGATTTCAAAGTGCCATGATGATTAAAAGTAGTGATTAACTAAATAAGACTGCTAATTATTTAAGTTTTAAGTGTTGATTACTAAAAAAGTGTATTTACGTTGATTTTTGATAAGAATTATACAATACTTACTTTAGAGAGATGTAAATTTTGTTAAAAACAAGCAAATAATAAATGATTAGAGGTATTATTGTCGGTTTTTTTTGGCGTTACTACTTGCCCCTGTAGATGTTACAACTTGCCCCAAGCACGAGGTAAGTTGTAACACCGCACTTCTTCCAGAAAATAATTTATTGTAAAATAATGAAGAATAGTTATGGTATTATTTTTACTTGATTTAGTTCAGGAAGAGTTACAGCATCCATCCATATTTATTTAGTAGACATTTAATCAATAGATCTCAAGATATATTAGTTTTAATGAAAACTGTTACAACAAGCCCCTCGCTCCCCTACGATAGAAGCAAGAATGTATGAAATAAAAATGTTGGCAAAACGTAACAATTGAATCTTGTAATTACGTTGTGCGATCCTGTGCATAACTCCGCTCCCGCTTACACTCTCAGCTTATCACAGTAGTAGTAACCTTACAGTTGTAGTAAGACGGTAGTTCGTAAAACAAAATATGGTACTCAAAATAACAACTAGTTGTAAAATGCTGGAGCGTTTCAAGTGCGGTTTACAAGCTATTAATGTCAGTAGCTACTTAACTTGTGTATCTCTAACACCATTAGGTATTATATTTTGAACTTAATATGTACGTCTTGTTAGCTCCATAGCATCCTTGTCGCCGCTGTAGACTGACTGGTCTCTCAACAGCGCAAAATAGTAACTTATTGACTTAAGCTCAACGTAGTATCACATATCACATACAATCACAGGTTTTAAAAACCTAAATACTACAAGGCGACTAAGAGATCTCTACTTTGATGTCTATCTAGATCTCTAGCAAATGAGGATAACACAAAAACCTATATACCAACTATACCTATATACAAGCCAAGATCTCCTTCCATTATCACAGACTCTATTAACATTATGTAAACATAGCAAACCAAGGCGTACAAACAAATATTCCCAATTGCAAAACCAAACAATATGTCTAAAGCCATAAATAAAACTATTTAAACTATCGAAACCCGACCTATATAAGAATAGTCATGTACGTACTATTGAGTAACTTCAAAGCTGTCAATACAAAAAGGTATTATTGCATAAGATCGTTCCACAGCGCCCCGGTTTACTTACAAGAATAAATGCAGCACGAGTTTGTAGGTTAATAATTGTTATTTCTTGGGTTAAAAAAGATAATTTCCGCATTAGGAATCATCATCATAACAGTCCTTTAATGTCCCACTGCAGAGATGGGCCTCCTCCCGTGACGGAGAGATACTTGGCCTACTAATACCACGCTGGCCGCAGACGGATTGGTATAGGGTTTAAGTTTTCCCTTCTTTTTATTTCGTAAAGATAATATTCACGGATAGTCCCTTATTTGGTTTTTACGACACCCATGGGATAAGATGGGGTGGTGACATATTGTATTCTTACTCCGACAGCACACGGAGAATTAGGAATCATGCTCTATGATAAACATCAAGATACAAAGAATGGTCTAAACTCGGGATAATAAAGTGAATTTTGCGACCACATTTGAACCCTACCTCTTGCACGGCAGGTTCATACTACAACCGCCACATCACCGAGGCAGTTATGTTCTCAAATTATTATTTTACTAGCTTTTGCCCGCGGCTTCGCTCACGTTAAATTCGGGGTAGCACTGTTCCCCTTTCCTGGACACAGAAGATAAAAAAGTACCCTATGTAACTCTCCATCCCTTCAACTATCTCCACATAAAAAATCACGTCAATTCGTCGCTCCGTTTTGCCGTGAAAGAAAGACAAACAGACAGACACACTTTACCATTTATAATATTAGTAAGTATACATTGAAGCTTTAAGGTTGAAGTCTTCTTTCTTTACAGATACCACGCTAGCTAGAGATGTATTGGTATCAGTTTTGTGTCAAATTTTTGTGTCTTGCTTGCGACATTGGTTTTAAAGTAAACGTCTCTTAATCGTCTTTTATCACACCCTCAGAATAAGAGGGGGTGTTGTAAAATGCTACACTGATTTAGCAACAATACAGTTTAATTTGTGCAATAGGGTCGTTTACATTAAATATTAAGATATTGAGCAATGACTAATTCTTTGACCGCACAACTTTATTATTTTTGTTATGCACACACGTGAGTCACAAATGACTCAATGGTTCATTCATAAGTCAGTGAACTTGACTTATAAGTAAATGTATTATGACTACATACATACTTACCATTTATATTCTTTGTCACATATTTACGCAACGCCATCTAGTTCCAAACTAACCAAAGCCTCTAAATACATTATAGAAAGATAATTTTTGTAAATCTTGTAGAATACTATGCGCTTCCTAAACCTGCAAGGATTGTAACAACAGACTGAAGATCTATAAATCATTTTTAATTTTTAGTCTTGTTCATTTGTCACCTAATAGCCACCTGGTCTACTGAACGTGAACTGATAAAAAAAATGAACGAATAAACACTGAAACAAACCTTTTTTTTAAACTGTTATGACAATAATGTATTACGAAAAGTCAAATATCTTTACTTTGAAAACAAATTCATTATTAATAAACGTCAAAAGTGTAAAACTTAACTTACACCTATAAATGTTGCATCCTGTTACCCATAATAAGTAATTGATGGCAGAATAGGAAGCATTCTTAGTTTCTCGAGCATTCATGTTTTACGAGCACTGGATATTCGAAACATGCAGCTTCGTTTGTGACTCATGGTCAAAGATTTCATAGCTCAGAGATATTTAAAACTCTAGATCGTGTCAATAATGGACGGTATTTTTATAAATAAGTTCATTCTTTTATTATGCGTAAATGTAAAGGTGGGTCTATGCTAGACGAA
The DNA here is from genome assembly GCA_905475405.1 of Schrankia costaestrigalis. Lineage (NCBI taxonomy): Eukaryota > Metazoa > Arthropoda > Insecta > Lepidoptera > Erebidae > Schrankia > Schrankia costaestrigalis. Next base: position 1,994,699 of record FR997832.1, on the reverse strand, counting down.
CCGAACACGAGCGGAACACGAGGAGAACACAATTCGTATAGTGTGGACCTGTAAGTCGGTCCACACTATACGAATTGTGTTCTCGATCGTCGAAGAAAGCGAAGCCGAGGACGGCTCCGCTCGTGCTCGGTTCGTCTAGCGTAGACCCATCTTAATGATAAAATTAATGAATAGCTTAGGAAAATACAAAATACTCGGGACTTTTTTCTTACGATCAAAAAGTAAAACTAACGAAATTAAGATTAGGTATTTTAATGTATAGTATCTATTTGATAGGTATGAACTAATATAAATTTGGCGACTTCTGCTGCTACAAAAAGATCTCAGGTTCAATTCCAGCTAAGGGCAAGCAAATCATTGTGTTAGCCCCCAATCAAAAACGCACAAATTCAATTAAAACGCAGTAACATAGATTGAATATTTTTTGCTAAAGATACGGCAGCGTACTCTTTAAAAACCTAACTTATCCTTTATCCTCCTGGCGATATCCCGGTCTATCCTAGAAGTCGGTAAATTAAGGGCTAAATAGCACACTTAAACGTTAGACAAAGTGATTTGTAAAGTAGTTCTTCCTGGGTCGGTCATGTCAACTGACTAAAAATTAACTATCAAAAACTTTTCCTATTTGTATCAATTGTCTAGTACGGACGGTATTTATTGAAAGCACGTGTACGATAAATAAGTTTACGTAACAAGGGGTCATTAAAAACCGAATGTTTGTCGACATTTTACGACTTGTATCGATGGGCTATAAAAGTTACGTAGTGGGCAATGCTGACCCCAATTAGATTAGGTTTTAGGTCATTCAAATGCATTCAGTGCTAATTTATATTGTGTTTTATTTAACACTAGTTTTAGAACAATCATAAGTTGGTACGACCTTTTTACGACGAAAGACAATCCATACATTTTTTTTTAGGATTCGGTTTATGACCTACTATAAATCTGAATGGTTATATTGGCATCATTATAAAGTGCTATTTTACTCTATATTTATCTAATGTGTATCACTTCTCACATTATGCTAATTCATAAAGTTATTACATAAATATTCTATATGTGTTATTTATGTGATTTTAGGTATTTAATTGTAGGCATTTAAAAATCCATGAAAACGCTTCATGTAACATTTTTTTTGAAATGTTACATGAAGTAACATTTTTTTTGCATGAAATTGTATCTACCTCACCTTAAGATTAACGTTGGTTAACGTCAAGTGCTAAATTGTGTATAAGATAATTTATAAATAATAATGTTAATAAATAAAATGTCTCCATAAATACCCTTTTTCTCTTTATTGCTACTTTTATACCTAGTCCCACAAGGAAGACTCATTCTACTAGCAAAACACTATCCAAAAATAGGTAAAAAACATATTTTAAAGCGTTTATTTGTTTTATTTAAACATTAAAATATATTAGTACCAAAAAGCATCACGTGTCAGTTTCCGCCAGATGGCAGTGTGTGACTATAATATTTAGTTTATACGTTATTAACAGCTCCGCACGCGTACGCAACTGTTTTCTTTCCATTATGAAAAAACTTTAGGGTTGTCAGATCAGAAAATACATTAACCTTGTCATTTAAAGTGATATGTATGCCCTTTTTTAGTTTTTTTTTTAATATGATGGAATAATAACTATTTTTTTTTGTTTTAAAAAGACAACTCCCGCACTAGGGATCATGCCCTGTGTCGCGGGGACCTTTTACAAACATCAATTAACGGACACAAAGAACACCCAGACCAGGACAATAATTTGTGGATCTCACAAATGATTGTCCTGCGTGGGGATCGAACCCACAACCTCTTGCAAGATAAAACTCTTGGTAAGATAAAAATGCTTTTAGAAAAAACTTTTCAACATAACTCTAATTTTACCGGCTTTGTCAGACGGGCTTGAGCTATGCGTTGATGAGTAGATATAGTTTTTTCGAAGTTTACTCTGTGAAGCGCCAGGGACATTTATTTTCTTCTAAGTATTTGTTAATACAGACCCAAGTTTATAAATTCACCTTTGATCCTATTATTTGCCTATGACTATAACTTGTTCAGATAGGTAGATTGAAGCTTCGGAAGAGGCCTAATGCACTGTAAAACAGGCCATAATATATTAAACCAACAGCGGTATTAGTCTTTCACAAACTTTTTTAAAATTACATTAAATATCGTTTTGTTAACCAAGTTTTAAGAAAGTGTTTTGAGACATATAAATAACAGATTCATTATTATTTAGTTACAACCCTATTTGACGTTCTTACAGTATTGACGCGTGTTATTACAGCATTACAGTTAAAATTAACTGTGGTAACGTTTTCAAGTTCATAATACCTGCATAAGTAACTGAACATTTATTTTAAGATCTTATAAACATAAATGATTTATTCTTGGAAGTTTTAGGGCCAGTTTAGGAAATGTTGGAGTAATATTTTCAAATCAAATCAAATCAAATCAAATCAGTTTATTGTGGGCATAGGTGAATAAAGTTCATACATAAAGAATACAGTTCCAATATGTCCTGCGGTTAAGCATACAATAATTAATTTATAAAATAATTTAGTTACATGCACAATTAATACAAATCCTAGCAATATTTTATGAGTAAGTAATTATAAATTTTTATCATTCAGAAATTCTTGGATAGAGTAATACGTCTTATCAATCAGCAAATTGTTCAATTTATTTTTAAACATTTGTAATTCTGGAGTGTTGATAATGTATGACGGTACTTTATTATAAATTTTTGATGCCATTCCAAAAAAGCTTTTATCAAAAAGGGCAGTTTTATGCGGCGTACAAGTGATTTTATGCTTACACCTCAGTGATTTCAGTTCACCAAATAGAGACTTATTTATTTTTACAAAGACTACGATTTCGTATATGTAAATTGAGGCAAAGGTTAAGATTTTAAATTTCTTAAAATATGGCTTGCATGAATCAGGAACGCATATTTTCGCTATTGCCCGGACACATCTTTTCTGGGCCTTAAATACTGACTCTTTGTCTGTAGCATTGCCCCAAAATATGATACCATACCGTAATGTTGACGACACATAAGCATGGTATGCAGTTATTACAGCTGATTGATCAACAACTTTGGCCAAATTATGTAACGCATACGAATATTGACTTAGTTTATTACACATTGAAATTACATGCGTTTTCCAAGTCATGTCACTATCAATCCAAAGGCCTAAAAACTTTATGCAGTTTACTTCTTCAATTTTTGTTTGACTATGTTGAATGTTGAGAGGATTTTGGAATTTTTTGGCATAAGTTACTAACTTAGTTTTATTTAGATTTATAACTAAGTTGTTCGTTGTCAGCCATTCAATGATAGAGTTCAAAGAGTCATTAATAACAGTTTCAAAAGTATTCATATCATTGGCCTTAAAAAGTGCTGTGCTGTCATCGGCAAAGAGTATCATTGGATGCTGTATTGTTTGAGGTAAATCATTGATATATATTAAGAACAGTAATGGTCCCAACACGCTGCCCTGTGGAACTCCGTACTTTACTTTTTTTAATTTTGACTGATAGATTTCTTCAGTGCTAGTTCCTCTGCATATTTTATTTATTTGGACTAACTGGTATCTATCCGTTAGATAGGATTCCAGTAATTTATGGACATTTCCTCGTATTCCGTATTTATATAATTTAGTTAAAAGTGTTTGATGGTCTACGTAATCAAACGCTTTTGTCATGTCCATGTACAATGCAGCGATAGGAATTCGCTTATCAACACAGGTGTAAATAGGTTTCAAAAGATCGTACATTGCCATATTAATTGATTTATTTTTCCGGAAACCTTTTTGTTCCTTTGCAAATAAATTGTGTTTTTCGAAATAGCTGTTAATTGCATTGTATATCACCTTTTCCAAGATCTTTGAAAACACGGGAAGGAGAGCTATAGGTCTATAATTAGCCAAGTCCTCTTTATCACCTTTTTTAAGAGCAGGTTTAACAATAGACGTTTTTAACTTTTTAGGAAAAACTCCCTGTTCAATACACAAGTTGACTATGTAACTAAGTACAGGACCTATAATTTGTGCCACATATTTTATAGTTAAAGTTGAAATATCATCATAGCCTGTGCTTTGTGAATTTTTCAAAGATTTAATCAATATTACAATGTCATATGGACTTACTGGAGACAAAAATAATGAATTCAAATTATTGTTGATTGAATTGAACGTATTATTGGTACATGTCATTCGAGATAAATTTGGATTAAATTTCAGATTATTATTATGAATGTCAATATTAATGGGGTCAATTACATCAATAAAATAGTTGTTAAATTCATTAGCAATATTTTTAGGATCAGATATTAAGTTATTATTTGATTTTATTTGGATTATATTTTCTTTTGGTAAGTTGGTTTTATTAGAATTTATGATTTTCCAGGTAGCTTTTGTCTTATTTTCAGCATTGGCGATATAATGATTATTTTGAGACTGTTGTGTAAGATTAACTATTTTCTTTAGTCTATTGCTGTAAGTTTTTAAAATAGATTTTTGGTTTTCCGTCGGATTCATTCTATATTTCCACAACAGTAATCGTTTGCGTCTACAACACTTGCTAATTCCTTTTGACATCCACTTGGGTTTTTTAGTGACAGTGTTTCTAATCCTTATTACTGGGAAGCAAAGGTCATAAAAAAGTTTGTAATAATCATAGAATGTATTAAAAGCTAATTCAGCGTCATTCGTAGAGTATATTTCGCTAAAACTCAAACTCTGTAGGCACTTACTAAACTTTCTTTTATTTTCCAAGCTAAAGTCTCTTCTTTTAATGTACCAATGCTTTAGAGTGCACGTTTTTTTGACAGGATATATTATTTTTTGCGCTAGGTGATCGGATAGACCAAGGTCCAAAACGTTACATTTACTACCTGTTGTGTTAAATATTATGTTATCTATACAAGTTTTACTATTAGGGCGAGTAACAGCACGTATTCCAAATTTCATGTTAAAACTTGAGATTAAATGTTCAAATCTTAAAGAAATTAAAGTTTTTTTTAACAAATCTATATTAAAATCTCCGCATACAACTAGTTTTTTGTTGTTGCGTTTTAGCACTTTTTGGAGTATCGCATCAAAAATATTAAAGAAAGTATTTATTTTTTCTTTAGTATATTTAGGCGGTCTATATATACAAATTATTACAATATTATGCTCTATTAATTCTACAGCTGAACACTCCACATCATTACAAACGCTAAGATCACATATGTCTTGCAACACCTTATATTTATGTATATTGTTAATCATAATACACGATCCACCATTTCTGTTTTCTCTGGCATAACAAGCACCTACAGAAAAATTTGGTACTGTCACATGTACAATGTCTGACGCTATCATATTATGTTCTGATATACAAATGACATCAATTTTGTTGTTAAATTTGACAATTTCTTTGATATTAACAGAGAGTACATCAGATTTGCTAATTAATCCATTAATGTTTTGATGTATTATAGTTAGTTTGTTATACACGAAAAAAATCTTTATTGTTATTTACTGTTCTAACTTCTATGTCAGAGTTATGTTTATCTAATAATATTGTATCTACATTCTCACGCAAGCCAGCAAGATTATTTATTCGCAAACATTCGATAAGTTTTGCTATGTCCTTAAATATTGTGATTATGCCTTTACTATTTATTAATCCTGTATGTTTGTGAAACATATTATAGCTACATTCTAAATTTAAATTGGAATCTAAAACATGTGCATATTTGTGAGAAATTACATCTTGATATAGTAATTGATTAAAATATTCAACTCTACAATTATACATATTTGTCTGGCTATTGTATTTATAAGTTGGAAGACAAATTATAATATTAGTATTTTTTACATTGTTCAAAGAGCTTCGTATAAAGTCAATCATCTCAAAATAGTCCTTTGTTATTTCAAAATCTTCTGAACTAAGCATTATAACACAGTAGTCGTCCATACTATAGTCCATTAGTTTATTTTCTATGTGTTCTAATTGGTGTTTAATTCCTCGATTGGGCAATAGATAATGCAGTATTTCATAGTCCTGAAGAGTATTTTGAGCTATTGTAAGTATATTGGTCTTTTTATTGGCGCTAATAATGGTAATTTTGTTTCGTAGGCGGTTAATGTCTTTCATATTCCTGAAATTCTTATTGTTATCGCATTCTATTATTGCATGTCTCAAAGTTGTATCAGGTTTATTTTGATTATCTGTGCTAGTTGTAGTGTGTGTATTCTTTTTGGCCTTCTTTGGTGTGTGTAATTGTGTAGGACTACTAATAACTTTTTTATATAGGTTATTCTTTTTTTGCAGCTCTTCAATTTTACATTTAAGTTGACTATTTTCTATCAATAGCGAATCTACTTCATTGTGCGCACTGTTGAGTTCCATAGTTACTTTCAAAAGTTGTTGTTTCAGCTTTACTATTTCATCGTCCTCATTATCTTCAATATCAGGCAGACTTGTTGAAGTGCCATCTAGATACGAAGGTTGCGAATCGCTGCTTTCGTTTAGAGTAATGGTATCTGACTGAGTTCGCTTACGTCTAAGCGTGATATTTCCCAAGAAATTCATTGTTTTATTTTGTAGTATAATCTCACGCAATGTAGGTATAACTTATTATTCTTGTGATTATATGCAACTACTGTATATCAATTTAAATTATACTTTCAATTTAAATTATACTTTAATTTATATTATACTTTCAATTCATATTATACTTTATAATTAATTTGCGTCGAACGAAACGCAATCTCAAAAGACTGGTGTTCAAATTCTAATAAGTGCAGATTACGTGTTTCCGAACGAAACATTAGATTTCAATGCAATGATGTTTACTTATTTTATCTATATATTGAGTGAAAAAGTTTTGACCAATTATTATAGGCTTCCGTTAAATTATATTTGTTTGATCACCCTTTTATTATCAATTTATATAAATTCAAATAATAACTGCCAGACAGAATAGATAGAATATGCTTATTTATGCGCTGAACAGCTGTACAAAAGGAACATAAATATGTGACTTGCCAAAACTGAGGTTATATCTTTGTTGACATTCTTCCTATGGTGAGTTTCAAGCACTTTATTTCACAAAAACTTTGATTTACACACAGTGAAAGAGAAGTACGTCTATCTAACTCTTTGTTTAAACCGGAAGTATTTTACACAATTCCCTATGAATTCCAAATGATTTTATAATTTACGCATGTTATAAATTTTAGTTTTATAAATACATACTAAGTACATACGTAAACTATGCCGTAATTTAGTTTTTTATTTAATCTTATTATTTCGGCAGCAATTTATTAACACGGTTTGGACAACCACCTTCAAGATGTTAGATGGATAACTCTATGAGCGAAAAATTAGATTCGGGATTGCGCTAGGTAAAAAAATTTCAAATAACGTAAAACACAGTAAACTGAAAACCGAATGTTCCCGAATATGATGAGTAGGATGTTACTACTAACAAAAAAAGTCGTCGATTACTAGGACTACATTTTGTATAGGTTCCACTTGTAACAATCCTTATAAAATATAATATATTCCTAACAACAAATATTCTTTTGTCCTTAGGCCTGCGCCCCACGCTACGTGTCCTTCGTGACAGCCAAGCTGAACCAGCGGGATCCAGTCGGCACATGCTTCGTCGCCAACTCACCAGATCTCAATGACGTAAAAGAATTCTCTCCTTGTCGAACTTGTGAGTATACTAATGTCATTAATGTCAAAGTGACATAAGTCAGTCTTGTCATAGATGTATTGTTATGGATCTACGCACGTGAATATCGTATGTCTCGTTTTTTAGGTGATATTTACGCTATATTAATATGAGAATAATCAGCATAAATATGCGCAGTATAAAATAATGGTATTTAATACACTAAATATACTACACTATGATACCAATACACAAACAAGATAGCTGATTATAAATATAATTTAACACACTTTTGGAATAGGTACTTCACCATAGTTTTGAAACACACACTATATTAAGTAAGAAAAAAATATACTTTGAAACAAGGTAGTGTGTAGCTTAGATAGGTACACATAACGAATAACTGGATTATTACTGAAATGCTGAAAATACACACATCAAAAAAGTCTAAGCAACATGCATGATATTACAAATTTACCATTTATATTAATTAATTTCTAAGTATTTACTCACTCAAAGTGTATAGGTAAGTAAACTTTTTTGTTATTGATGACATACTGGCTGGTTGTAAAAAAAAAATTTCGATTATGTTTTGTTTTTTTTCATAAAATTCAAATGACTGCGAATTTGTTTGAATTTGAGTGCATGTTAATTGCTACGTTTTAGTCTTGATTTTATAATTTTACCAACCATTTAAATACAGTTGGCGACAAAATTGAATTGTTAGATATTCTTTACGTCATGGAGCGACGTCATTTGACGGCAGATGAAATGCAAAGAGCTGTAGGGATGTTGCAAGCGGGAAGTAATCAATCTCAGGTATCTCGACATTTTGGTATTCATAGAAGTGTTATTTGTCGTCTTTGGCAGCGCTACAATAATACAGGGGAACCCGCTGAACAGCATCCAGGCCGTAAAAGGAGTACAACCACTCGGCAAGACCGGTACATACAACTGACTGCAAGACGCCAGCCGATGTTAACCGCTCGAGAGATAAGTTTGAGGCTACAAAATTCAAGTGGTGTTGATGTAAGTCCCCAAACTGTGCGAAATCGACTGCATGAGTACGGCCTACGAGCTCGACGCCCTATCAGGTGCCCACCGATACGTCACGGGAATCGCGCTCGTCGAAATGAATGGTGTAGAGAACGCATAACATGGACCCAGGAACAATGGGATAAAATTATGTTTTCCGATGAGTCGCGATTCGGGTTTAGGCCTGATACAAGAAGGGTGCGAGTGTACCGTCGACCCGGAAATACTGAAAGACTCAGGTGCGTTCAGGAAGTTCATCCATACAGCGGCTCAACAGTTATGGTATGGGCGGGTATTATGAAGAACAGGCGAACTGAGCTCGTTTTTGTAAATGGAAACATGAACGCTGAAAATTACGTTGAGGATATTCTCAGACCTTATGTCCATCCATTTGCACAAACCTTTGGCTCCGATTTTACGTTAATGCATGACAATGCGCGTTCACATACAGCTCGGCGAACCAGTGAATACTTGGCAACGGAGAACATCCAGGTATTGCCCTGGCCTGCACAATCGCCAGACCTCAACCCCATCGAGCACGCATGGGACATGCTCCAGAGACGTGTTTTGAAGGACTTGGACGGAGTGACAACAACCCAACAGCTGAAGGATTTGCTACAATTCCATTGGGAGCGAATACCGCAAGATGACATAAACAGTCTCATTAATTCAATGAATAATCGTTGCCGACAAGTTTTGAATAGCAGAGGAGGCCATACTTTGTATTAAATTGTCCTATTCTTTCACAATAAATTCATTTTCTTAAGAAATTTCAATTTGTAAAAAAAAAGTTTAGTTTCTTATGTACCTGTATATTCTAATATTGTTAATTTCTGTTATTAAAAGAACTTATAAAGAAAACAGCTGTTATTTTTACATCATAGAACCCTAAAAATATTATTTTAAAAATAAAATACAACGTTATAATTAAAATAAATGGTAAAATAAATTAATATAAATGGTAAATTTGTAATATCATGCATGTTGCTTAGACTTTTTTGATGTGTGTATATCATGATTGCAGTAGCAGAAACTCGAACTTTACCATCGATAGTACGGTTATTAAAGATCCAAAGCTTACACTTTTCTTTTAAAGCACAATGACTAACCTTGCAATGAGGTTACAAATAACCATTTAATGTTTTTAAAAATTGTAAATTTGTAAGTTAAAATGGCAACAGAATGACTAGTAAAAAGGGCGCCAATTTAGCCATAATGGCGGACGCAATGGCGGGCGTTAAAGCGCGCGAAAACCGACTCACTTCCGCCGGTAATGGCGTCGAGCTTGAAATTAGCGTGACGAACTTGAGGCACTAAACATGATTTACGATAGCACTTTTGTGTTAAACTATAAATTTAAAGGCTCTGGTTACAAAAACATCAAAGTAGCTTATTGAACAGTGTTTTTGGAAATTGGATACCTACTTCTATTTGTATTATTATGTATACAAATGTAGCCTTATTATTATTTACACATAGAAGCTACAATAAATTAGTATAAGTATAAGTATTTTAAACGGGTCTTTTCCGAAGACTGAGGGTAAATTAAGCCTACATACAAATACTTAATTCGTTATTGTAGTGTATATTAAAACAGTTTTGGGATAATCTGGGACCTGTCAAATATTTATGACAAGATTACTGTAAAACAAACATAGACTCAACGCTTCTTTCTGACCAATCCAGCTTACATTATCAAGTCAAAGGTCAAAAGCAGACCAGACACTTACATATTTTGATAAGCATCTGGTCCAATGATATAATGTCGTTGATGTCGATCAGGGAACAGTCAACAACCCCCGCCTTATTTATTTATTATTACCCACAAAATATTTTTAAAATATTCGAGTTAGTTATATCTATACATTAACTCTTCTATGTATCTCTGTTTATTTAGTTATAATATACATAAATATTTATAACTATGTATGCTTTGTTTAGGGCATCGTTCTGTGGACGAAGGTGAGTATTCTTAGAGGTAAACTTGGATGTGTAACGCACTTAAACTATGTAGTACACCAGTACATGTCATAATTAATTACATGAAAACTCATTTCATTGCGTTGCCATACAATAAAATACAGCCGAATGGAGAACCTACTCTTTTTTTGGAGTCGGTTAAAACTATCGGCTATTATTACCGCTCCCCGTAGACATCAAAATTCAAAATTAATGAAATGTATCGTCTGAATGATTAAAAAAAGATTTTAGAAACTGGCAACATTTTTAATTTGAAATATTTCTGACTGTAAACAAAATAATTCCAATAAAAATCTGTTATTTTTGTCCAACAATATTTTTACAAAATTATCAGCATCAGCAGAGCTTGCCATTTAAAAACTTTCAGGTTTTCATAATTCAGCCAATCTATTCATAATAATTAATAATACTTATATGCCAGTAGTTACATATATGTACTATATTTAATAATAATAATTGTATTTATGTATTGTATGCATGTAGGTATGTATGTGTATGTGTCGTCATGTCTTGTCTATTTGATGTTATTATTGTTTTAAATGTCATGCAAATATTCCTATAGGGTCAAATTTATTCCTGTTACTTCTTTACCTATTAAAGATGTAATATACCTACCTGAATTATTCCATTTAAATTTTAAACCTGTTCCAAATATGCAGCTACTAAGGTTTTTAAAAAAGTTTAGTTACTTTATGAAAATTAAAATCGCATCTAGTGCTTTGTGGAAAACAAAAAACGGTTTTATGTTTTAATTGAATAGAAACATTAGCAAGGCAATATGTTATTATTGTCTGTTTCAAATAAATATCAATTTAATTAGGTTAGGCAGAGGCCTGGCTGTGCCCTGGAATTACCATCAGGCAGGCAGGCCGCTTGCTCGACTGCTGCCTTAAAGCAAAAAAAAAAATTACACTGTGTTCCATATTTAAATATTTGCACACTGTAAATAGGATTGTGAAGTGCAGAATGCAACTTAAATGTTGAATTGTTTTGGTTTAGATGTCAATTAGTAATACTTATATTTGTTTTTAATTTCACAGCAAGTCACGGGCAACGAAAAACTGGGACATGTCAGGCTGGTTTCTCTGGAGCTATTTCAAAGGTGAGTCCAATTTTACAAATACTTACCTACCTATATTTTTTTTAAACACAATAATGACAAATGATTGGCGCCATTTTCTGAGGTTACTAAAATGTCAAATCCATCCAAACGTAGAGTTACTGTAGTATTTACGAAATAGAGAATTTGAATAAATACTATTTTACTTGCATAATTGAATTTTGTGACGAAAACACAAGCGCTATGAAATGATTTTTGAAAATTTCGTCCATAACCGGGTGAAATATGGAATTATATTTTGTACAGAAGTATTTCGGCACGTTCTTGTTTTTAATTTTAAAAGTATAATTTAAAACTACTTTTGAGTTTTCAGAATACAGGGCTGAAATTGGGGTTTAAAGTTTGTATAGATGTGTAGGTACGTGTATGTGTACGTACGCCTTTGTTTTGTTTGTGAGGACTATAATTTAATTAAACAAGCTTCAAGCAAAAAAATTATTAATTATAAACATTTCAGCATTTACGAAATTCTTTACTTAGTCCTGAATGTAGCAGATAGTATGCAAAACCATAACTAACACAAGAACTATGTTTTATTTAGTCCTTTGCGTGAAATTTTAAACTTGTCGGCAAATGTAAGTTCACGACAATCGTTCATCTTTTGATTTCTGGGTAAGATCATTCGAGGCACGTACAGATAGCAAAAACTTAGAGTGGCAGACTTCTCGGAGAAACAAAAAATACAATGCGGACCGTACTTGTAGATCTTATATGAAATGTTTGAAATAGCCGGTCTAACACTAGTATATAGCAAATTTTAGTTGTTTTTTGTACTTATAGTTTAAAATTTTGTTGTGTCGACACAAGTTGCATTGACTGTGGTTTCAGGCATACATTTCAATTATTTTTAAATGAAGTGTTTTATGTAACGACTTTGTTATTATTTTTAATTGAAAATGAAAACAATCTCGGTCATATACATTTTGTTTTTGGTTTCGCTGGGGTAAAATGCCTACGCATCCCCTTGCGTTGGGGGACGGGAGAGGTATACACATACCCCTCCCAGTCAATTTGTTCAAAAATATGTTTTATTTCCAGTAAGATAAAGCTTTCTGTGCTGCCCTTTTTAGTATAAACTTATAGGTATTAAATACACCTAAAAGTTAATAACCACCAAATACGGTACCTAAGTATTTATCAGATCAGCTAATACTCATATTACTCTGGTGACAAATTATAAGTATAATTTTAATAACATAAATATAAAGAATTTTGAAATATAATTCTGCAAGATGAAAATATGATGACAGTTTATTATCTTTTTGACACGCCAATTACGTTTCGTTTCAAGTAAAATTCATTTTTATGTGTGCAATTCGTTGATTACTAAAAAAAACGTCACTTTAAATTAATTTTTGTAAGTGGAGGTAGGTATTAAAATGCAGTTACGAGTATATACTGTATGTCATTGTAGGGAATTAGCGACGGTACTTTTATAATTGGGGGCCATTTTAACTTCGGACAAGATGCGTTTCCCTTTTTTGCATTGTTACGAAAATTCATGTAATTTAGGCACGTACGTACTGCTTGACATTTTTTTTAATATCGTTTAAAATTTTCTACATTTTTCGATGAATTGAAAGTTTTGAGGATTAATAAAAATACGGTAGGTATATATCTTTGTAGCTTTGTGCTCTATGAAATATTATGTTAGGAAGACGTTAAGCACACGGTACAAATGCAGATTGTCACTGGTTAAGTAGCCCGAAATCACTTAAGTACCTACATTAATGGAGGATATGCGTTCTAACCGCTACGAACTACTTTTAATAAACTTAACTGGTTATCTAGAATTCTTATCTATAAAGTTAACGTTACGAGTAGGTGCTTTCTACGTACATAAACCAAATAAATATACTTAATAATATAAATAAGAAAACACGAATAATTTTTTTTAACAAAATATAAAAATACCTGTACTTTTTTATGTAAAACATCGTGATTTTATGATCGTGGGAATAGAATTATTTTTGCCCATAGAGGAATTATCATCGTGATCGTATCGTTGGTCGGTCGCGCACGTGACGCGCATGCGCGGACACAGCGCGCCCGCAGCCTCCTACTTATGAATTATTTAACTTTTATTGTTCAGAACAAAAAATAAAACAAGCAATGTTTCTATTTTGAGAATAGTGAGCGAATTTTATTACTGTTTTATTAGTTCTCTATATTTGGTATACAATACAGGACAATTCCTTCTGCCTAGTAAGGAGAGCAACACTTTATTTAGTGGCTCGATTTAATGTGTTTAATGCTATATAATAGGCAACAAATAGCTCAGATTTGTTTGTGATCAGTCGCGGTAATTTGAATCACTGTTTGTAGATATTAACTACAAATTAGATGCAATTCAATGGAGGAATACTTTAAACGACGCACGCTAAAGACTTAAGAGATACTATTCTTAAGCTGCAATTTTAAGTAATACTTATTCTACCTTTTAGTAAAGGAGAGGTACTAGGAAAATTAAGAATATAGCGTCTAACTTGTGATCTTGCGCACAGCTGCAGTGTATTGCGACAACTATGCCTATAACTACAGGGTAGTTAAATCCTAAGTTTTAATATAGGTAGGTACTCTACGTATTTCCTACTTCTACATTTTTATAAAAAAGTTACTTTTTACACTTACTTATATCTTATATCAATCTTGTAAAGACATCTCAAGGTGGTGAAATAAAAACATCGCATAAAATATTATTGCCTCTAAATCAAAGTGCGGGTGCTGTAATCTTAACATTAATCGTTAAAGTAAATTAAATCGATTTAAATTCATGGAACAAACAGATAAACAATTAATTAACATTATCTAAGAAATAACAATAAACATACATGGAATTACAACCCAACGCCTTTGTAATAAAAAAAAAGTTGATCAATATCGCTACTAAAGTGTAACGGAACTGTTTTTAGGTGTTACAAGTTGAATAAAAAAGGATTTTTGGTATGGGTATCACGTGCCGACGACAAAAAAAGTTGATGTTTTATTAGGCCTACTCGTTTTTATTTTTTTATTGACCAAATGTACTGTTAGTCATTTTGGGCTTTCTATATTTTTTAGGCTACACATTCTATGTTTTTTAGGCTTATTAAAGAGTTATTTTAATTCTTAATCAAGGTTAAATTTTTTTGAAAAAATGTACCTATGTGCTTACAGCTTTTATTATTTTTCTACTTCTTAAATATCATATTATATCATACATTTTTATTATTACAAACAACACAACACTATAACATAAAGATCTTAATTTATTCTATCGCAAAAAAAAACCTTTGCTAGGTATAACTTCATTAAGACACACTTTCAAATAAGAAGATCCGTCTAGTTCTTAGAATACAGAACTCGACACTTATAATTTATAATCTATGCATCTTGGCAAAGGATGTGTGAACGTGATGTTATTGTTAATCTGTTCTTTGTTAATACTAACTGTTCTTGTTTCTACTTATATACTGTTAAGATAAAGGCGAATAGATGTATAGATAAATTCCATATGTGTTAATGTGAGACATAAGAGAAAGGTAGAGAAGTCAATCCCATGTTTTTACATAATCAACTTTACTTTTCTATATCGCATGCTGGTTGGAACACTTCCTACGAGTTATAGTTGTAGTTACATACTTAATTGAGTCCTTAGTCCTTTTGAGAAAAAAAATATGTAGTACAAATTTTTCATTGCCCTGTGGTCTGGACTTAATTTCTTAAATCGTTTATAAGGACTTTACACAAAACAAAACAAGAAAAAATTAAATAATTAAAGTTAAGAACATTCCGGATAAAAATAGTTTACATTAAGTTTAGTTTCTCTAGTAAGGAGAAAACGTTTAATGTATTTAATTAAAGTAAGTAGATAATTAAGTTTAATTATTCAGTAACTAGTGTAAATTATTTACTAACTAGACATGAAACGGTTTCCGGAAGATTAGCTTAGGTTTTATGTACTAGGGAAGTCACTAATGAGTAGTTACAATTATTGCAATAATATCAATTTAAAATATTATTATTCATTAATTTTATAACTTTAATTTTGTAACCAATATCTACATATGTTTATACGTAGGATGAGATTATAAAAACTAGATGACTAGATGTACCTAACAACCCTAATGTCAAGCTTTTACGAGCCAGTTATCATGATTCAAAGATTCTTATTTACCTTTATACGCGTGCCGCTGAAAAGCCAATCTTTTTAAAACCATTGTTAGCTATTTCATCAAGTTACATTCAATTATATACATACTTATGAAGGTAAATTTGTTTTGAAAATTACCTTATAAAATCTGTTTTGTCAGAGTTTCAAAGATTTCAGCACAACCCTAAGTACGTATTCAATCGCATCAATTTTATTAAAATGTCCATCTACAGCCCAATAAATTTATCGTGAAGGTTGTTCTAGGTGTGAACCTCTTTACTATTCATCGGTACAGGGTGTTAAATTCTAATGCACTCGATGCGCTTACGATTCTAGTGGCCGCTTGCTTTAGCAATGTTGTGTGGGCTTGCTGAATGTTTAACTAATAGTTGAGCAATTCTGTTCTATGTTGTTGAAATATCTACTAAGTAGAAATTTATTTGGCACTACACTGGACTCGAAAGATCTAATACTGCATCTTTCCAAAGTCACTTATTCTCTGTTTTATTTTCTGTTGCAAAAGGTAATTCCAGTGATGTAGGAAAAATATTATCAAAACTAATAACAAAAAAGATATGTTAGTTTTACCGACAGCCCAATTTTTCCATGCTTTATCCTGCTGTAATATTTATGTCTTAAATTATATATTTTTATAATATTTTACAAACACCCTTCCCCTTACCAAATTAAGAACACGAGCGATGTAGACATAACCACGTCAAACATTCCTGTAAGTTTACAAACATGGTTTTGGAACGCGTCCTTAAGCGGTAGCCATTTGCAGACAATGGAGTCGCAATGCGCGGGAAAATCGATGCGTCCCGCCCGCCTCACTTTGCTAAATCACTAGCGATATTTTTTTATAAAATTTTTATAACGTATTAAAAACTTTATACTTACTATATTATCCACTAGGTACAGAGAAAATTAGGCCCAAGTTTTTGTTCAAGAATACATAATTTGCGTTCATAATCTCACCTTTTAAATGTACTTATTCTAGTATTGTATTATTAATATACGTTATTATAAATAATAGAATTATTATTTTGATAATATAAAATAAAATCTTACTTTAATTTACGCTAACATCACTTAATCAAAATTGGAAAAACGATTCGTTGATAACCCTTCCACGCAATCACTTCCTTTTCCTTGCACCTGTTGTTGGGCATAAATAATTGCGATACAGTTTCATAATACACTATACACTAAAGCAATTATAAACAGCAATGCTTTTATTGCCGTGCACAATATCAAAATGTAATTTCTATGCTAATAAAGAATATGTTTGTATAATATTTTATGTATAAAGGACTAGAAGAGACGTAATTTGTCTTGAAGTTTTGCTAGATTATGACGTTTATTTTAATTTTATAACTAATCTACATTTTTAACTCTATGATAGAGCTAGGATAACCTAAATTTCAGGTACGAATATTTTTATTAACCGTTATTTCTAATTTTTTTTATTGTTGAGGACGAGTAGTTTTTCTCCTGGGACATTTACTACTTTACACAGGCTGTGGTGGGGCGGATGGCACTCAAGCAAAGACATTTAAGTGTCGTGCCTCAGGGGCACCCCCTGTGGGGTACATACCTCGGCCTGGACCGTCTCTGACTAACAGGGTGTGCGGAAGGCATGCCCTCTAGGAGCGAACGCGGCGCGTATTCCGTATTTCCGTCTCGACTTAGAGGACGGAACTGCGGACGTGTTGTGGCTTCGCGAGCCGTGTGAGCTCTCCGTTGAACTATCGTGATCTTATCCTCCGGCTCTTCGAGACGTTATTTCTAATTGTAACTTTTGATGATTTTATATTTGGTTTGGCAACCATCTCATTTTATTATATTTCCTGCGCTTTATTTTATTTTTAGCTATTCTGATACTTAAAAAATACTAATATTCGAAAATCACGGCTTAACATATTTTCAACCGACTTCAAAAAAGAGGAGGTTCTCAATTCGGTTGTATTTTTTTTTTTTTTTTTATTTTTTTTTTTATTTTTTGTGTTTGTTACCTGATTTCTCGAAAACGGCTAGACCGATTTGAAAAATTTTTTTTTTGTTCGTATGGGTATGCTTCCCATTTGGTCCCATTGTCACCAGATCTGGATCTGGATGACGGTATCCCAGAGAAATCGAGGGCATCTCTTGAAAATTGTAGGGACGCATTGTGTAAAATCTTGTCATACATGTGCATCTCTGACGTCACTACCAAATAGTCAAGAGTAAGAACTGGTCAGATCCTGGAGACCAGAGTGAGTCGAGGGAACACCTCAACGGCATATTGCAGCTACCTTGTGTTTGGGCTTATTTTAATTGTATTGATGAAGACTTTACAAAACTTTACACAAACATGATCTGATGATGAAGAAGATTGAGGGTCGAGGCAACTCCTCAACGGTATATAGCAGTTACCGAGTGTTTGGGCTTATTTTATTCGTATTGATGAAAACTTTACACAACTTTACACAAACATGATCTCATGATAAAGACGACTGAGGGTCGAAGAAACTCCTCAACGGCATACAGCAGCTACCTTGTGTTTGGGCTTATTTTAATTGTATTGATGAAAACTTAACATTATGAATGTAATCGCAGGTGTGGTTTAAGACTTGAATGAAATTCTTATTTTAAATTAAAATAGGAATTAATAACGGATTATAAATAGACAAAATTGTTGAATTGCATTTAATTTATTTTAAACTTATTCTTTAGATATAACAAATTGATAATAATAATTATTATATTTATTTGATTTATTTTAATTTTAATTAACTTAATTATTATTACCAATTAACCATGCCGAGACGGTGGCTACGCTTTTCGATGTTCTCCCTATTTAAAACTTTTTGCATGTAGGTCCTCCGTTGTTCACTAGTCTCTTTTGAAATGACATTGGAGGTAGATTTCCTACATTAAAAGGCGTTTATCCCTTTCTTCGTTTGTTTCATTCAATCGGCGCTGTCTCATATAAGCAGCGCGTTTCGTAGGTCTACCCATATTCCGACAAAGTAATGTCCCACTGCAGGGACGGGCCTCCTTCTGTGACGGAGAAATACTTGGCCTACTAATACCACGCTGGCCAGGCGGATTGGTATAGGGTTTAATTTTAAGTTTTCCTTCTTTTTATATCTCAATCTCTATTCACGGATAGTCCCTTAGTCGGTTTTTACGACACCCATGGGATGAAATGAGGTGGTGACATATTGTGTTTTCACTCCGTCACCACACGGATTTATAGAATTGGAATTCACTAAAAATTTAGAAATAAAATTAATTTTCACAAAAAAAAAGAACCGACTTCAAAGACAAAAATTGCACTAAAAAGTAATAAATAATTACTTGTATTTTGATTTTACAACAATAAATCAGCCATTATTTCTATTTAATTTTAATTTATAGAATAGGTTCTTTTCATTAAGTATTGTAAAAGTATTGTTAAGGATATTTCTTTAAGAGTCTGTAAATATATTTATTTGTAGATTGTTTAAAAGATAATCAAATTATTACAAATAATGTAATATTATTGTTATTTTTGGAGGCGGTGTCAGCCAACGGAATAAGTACGATAATACCTAAGCAAACGGAATGACGGCCATGAATTACAGATTATAAATGACTTCGACATTATATTTGTTGATTGTGTATGGATTAGTTTAAAAATTAAACAAATATTAAACAACTATTCTTATCATATTTAAATAAATATATTTTAAAATACCAGTATCACATTTAAACGTTTTAATATTATATTTAATAACTGATTAAAGCTTTCCAGAACTTAAAATAGATTAGATTTAAAGAAATAATTCGCGAATAGGATCAATAATGCAAAATGTTGTCTACAAGTTCGTTAGAATAGGCAATAAAGTTTTGTATAACACACTCTCATCACTTTAAATGGTTTCTAATTAGATAAATATTGCATTTAAAACGAAAACGGCCGTTTCATTTTCGAATGTGAATTTTATGTAATTATTAGTCTGTGTATAACACGGCGCCATAATATTTGTTTAAGTTTTCAGTCAGAAATAAAAAATGGTATACTTAATAATAACGATCGTGGCTGACACCGACTCCAAAAATAACAATAATATTACATTATTTGTAATAATTTGATTATCTTTTAAACAATCTACAAATAAATATATTTACAGACTCTTAAAGAAATATCCTTAACAATACTTTTACAATACTTAATGAAAAGAACCTATTCTATAAATTAAAATTAAATAGAAATAATGGCTGATTTATTGTTGTAAAATCAAAATACAAGTAATTATTTATTACTTTTTAGTGCAATTTTTGTCTTTGAAGTCGGTTCTTTTTTTTTGTGAAAATTAATTTTATTATGTTTCTATTGTACTTTTTACAAAACACTGCTACGGAAGTAGGTATTAAAATTTCGTAACGCACTTACTTTAAAAAAATAAACCTCTGAACATAACATCTCAAATTGTTTTTTGAATAACTTGTCTTGTTCCATTCCCAATAAACTGTGACTGTCAATATTGTTTTGTAGATTAGTTAAATGATGCAGAACTTGTAATGCACGCGCCGCCATGTTGACTAACCGTTCTAGTATGATTTGTCAAGAATGTATTTTGAAATAGACTTTTAATATTTGTTGGGGTATGGACATACCTCGTTCCGTCTCCACAATCCCTGTGTGATGACGGAATAAGAAAACATGCACATCACCATATCGTTCATTAACTAGCCGATTATGGAAAGGTTTGCATAATATTATCATCTTTTCATGAACAAAAGAAGGACGGTTTTTTTCTCAAGCTAAACCATTTGTTTCGCTAACGTTTTGGTAGGTTTACTTACCCAAGGTTTCCGAATGACTGATCAAGTAAAAATCAACCAATCAAGTGTTAAGTGTCAAATTTTAGTTCCTGAAAATGAAATTTGACAAGAGTTGACACTTCATCATCATCATCATAACAGCCCATTAATGTCCCACTGCAGGGACGGGCCTCCTCCGATGACGGAGGGATAATTGACCTACTAATACCACGCTGGCCAGACGGATTGGTATAGGGTTTAATTTCAAGTTTTCCTTCTTTTTATTTTTTTATTATCTTTTTTTATTTAGAGGCTTGTGGTCATTTGTGACCAAGTCAGCCTTTTTATTTCGTAAAGATAATATTCACGGATAGTCCCTTAGTCGGTTTTTACGACACCCATGGGATGAGATGGGGTGGTGGGTGACATATTGCATTCTTACTCCGTCACCACACGGAGGAGTTGACACTTGATTAGTTAATTTTTACTTGATCAGACATTCGGAAATCGGGGGCTAGTATATTATAGAAATTTCTTATAGAAATTATACGTTCCATAAAAAATATAAAAAGGCAAGTGCATGTCAACATTGTAGTGACATTTGTGCCCCCACGTGACCGCGCACGGTTGCACTCGCCGCGCATGCGCTGTCGCACTGTATATGGCGCGAGGCGCACGCGCATATTTATTCATTGGCCGCGTACGCTGATTCAATGCTAAAGCGACTAGGCTTTTATCTCGTTTTTAGGGCTACCAGAGCCATTTTTGGTTTATGAATTACTATTTTATATTTTATTTTTTGCCTCCATGACAGATATCTTTACGTTTATGTGGGTAGTCTTATGTTTTAAACATATATGTGAATTTAAATCTACATACAGTTTTGCAACGATCAACAGTTTAAGTTTCCTAAAGCAGTTCTATGGAAATTAACTTGCGATTTTATCGGAATTCCCTTTTACAAATATAACGGTCCCGTATACGGATCTTGTACGTTCATAATTTTTCAATAACTGACTTTTGTATTAATTTTATTGCACGGTTTGTATGGTGATGACATAATAGAACCTACAGGGTGT
This sequence comes from Schrankia costaestrigalis, assembly GCA_905475405.1. Classification (NCBI taxonomy): domain Eukaryota; kingdom Metazoa; phylum Arthropoda; class Insecta; order Lepidoptera; family Erebidae; genus Schrankia; species Schrankia costaestrigalis. The sequence continues at coordinate 1,972,892 of FR997832.1, read as the reverse complement.
CACAGCATAAACGTTTGCATTGGCGGGTGTTTCAGATGTATCAAATCTCGTTTAAAAAAAAAGTTATTACATAGTATGTTTACCAGTAGCCTGGTACAACTAGTTGAAGCTCTGTTTAGTTTAGGACTAGATGGCGGTGTGTGATTAAACTATTAATAGTTGCAAATCTGTCAAACAAATTAACTTACCCCCTCGGTTTCTGAATGACTGATCAAGTCAAAATCAACTAATCTAGTGTCAAAACCATCATTTTCAGGAACTAAAATGACAGTTTTGACACTTGATTAGTTGATTTTGGCTTGATCAGTCATTCAGAAACCGGGGGTTAGTATAGTAATTATTTTTAAATTTCAAGCCATTAGAAACATAAAAAAAACTTGTCACAGATTGTATAAACATATTACAAATAGTTGTACCTAGTTAGTTTAAGTATTTTTTGTATTAGTTTTTTCCTCGTCAAGTGTGTAACTTGAGTCATCGGTGCTTATCTCACATACTTGTTCACACGCAAGGATTTGTGATGTCTGCTTTTTGTCTACCAAGTGTATGGTACAAAGTTATAAGCGATACCGATTACGGGGTTGTTTTTATTTCGAACTATAGTTTATTTACTCGTTTGGTGAAGGACTAAAAATACAAAGAACGGGATGAAGACGTCGTTGATTTTTGACTACCATTCGTTGCTTTCATTTCTGCATGTCAATTCTCATACCTTAAAATCGTTAAAAATTCGGTTAAGTTAACTTTTAGTTGTCAAATTGTCATTGTGTACTCTGCACTGTACTCGCGCTTTCCATCAGATTGGACATGAACATGTTTTTATAAAAATACTGGAGGGTCTCCAGTGAGAGAGTGAAATAACTTAAACAAAGATTAAAAGCGAAAGTATTAGGAAGTAAAGCAGACAAGAACGAAGGTAAAATATTGTTACTACTCATAAATCTTAGGTCCTTTGCCTAGCAAGCACAAGATTATACATACATAATACATAAATAGAGATTATAATCATCAATTTAATGTAAAAACCTCAAAATCGCTTTACTCCTCTACCTCTACAGTGAATGTCGGCATCCTCACTCGCAGATCTTTTAACAAATCACTAACCAGAAGTCGTAAACCGCTGCTACTTTTTACTGAGTTATTTTTGTCACAATTTATTTTCTTTACGTCCTGAAATATGACTTCTGATTTTTTGAGATAGAACGTTTACTTACATCTATTAGATTACGTGTTTGAATCGTATACAGACAATTTTACATCATTTCGGATAAAGTACTTTTTATTTTACTTTTTTCTATCTTTATTTTTATTTAAAAAAAGACAGTTTTTGACTATTATTCCCTGTATCGTGAAAAATTAAAAAAATATGAATTAAATGGACACAAAAACACAGAGGGACAGGAATGTGTGCTGGACAAATAATTGTCCTATATTCCAACCCGCGATCTCGTACACGGCTGCTGCATAGCGACCACCACGTATCTTAAGTTATAATAAATCCTCTTCTTATCTGATCTTTAATGTCGGAACATCAGAGTGTAGCGGGCTACACACATGTCTGCAAACTTTCCATTATTCGACTTACACGACGCATGGAATGAACATACGGAATCAATCAACATACGGAAATAAAAAAAAAATATCAAAATTACAAGCTTCATCTCCTAAATTAAACATCAACTCGGTAATCATTTAGTTGAGTACTAAAACAGAGTGAGATGAAAGCATACACTTATAAATCGATACACTTTATCTATCCTATGCGCAATTAGGAACGCTTACAAGCGACCAGTGGGCCGATACAAGGGGCAGACAGAGCATTACCATAAGTATCAACATAAAATATAGGAACAGACAATCGTAAAACACTCTGAAACTCGTATAAAAATAAAAACAGTAATGTTTGACATATCATTTAGATTTTTTATTGTTTTAAAAGTATTGATAAGTATTTTCTAACATGGTTATGCTTATGAGTCATACTCGATGAAATATTAAATATATTTAATTTAATGATAGGTATCAGAAATTTATTTAAAAATAACTTTGTGCTAAGCAAAAATGTTAATTGTGATCCCTATAAAGGGGATGACGCAAAAAAATATATCAAAATAGAAACACGACAATGAAAACACGTCTTGTTCGAACAAGGGAATCATAATATACTTGTTTTTTTACATTTCTTTTAGTTTAAAGGCGTATAGGTGTTTTGGGACTTACATACGTTAAATTAACGGACACCAAGTACATCCAGGGTCAAGACAAATATTATTTCTGGATGACGACACAACGATTGTCCAACGTGCGATTATTTTAAAATTGTCTTCTTATTCTAATATGTCCTATGACTGATTTCTATCTTTGGTTGCAGGATGGACAGAGATTATTCATGGGTGCTCCTGGAAGCTTCTTCTGGCAAGGTAAGATAAGAAAATGGTACTTTCACTAATGATCTAATGTAGATTGCATAAAATGTTAATGATTCTATAGTTGCGTAGAGAGCTGCGCATGGAGACTGAATAGAACAAGATGGAGATTATTACTGATTGGTTTTAATTAACTTTATGATTGCATCAAAGATAACCTTAGCAAAATAATATAGATAATTAGGTGCAAATTCAAAATGTCTACGAATTTATCAATCTACGAAATTTGAAAGCAATGGAAAGTTTAACATAGTCAAAGTCTAAAGAGACGGTATTTAATCAAGAACTTAAGACATAAAATAACAGGAAAATATACTAACTATGAACAGACAAGAAAAGATCTTATTTTCTTGTAAAACAAATCTACAATGATAACTGACACTAGAATTATCCACAGGACGAACATTATCAATAGATCCGAAAGAGTCGTTCTTCTACTTTATGCCGAAAATACCGGAAGAAGGTAAACTTGTCCTGAAGTATCGCCAGATTGACATCTTAACTCTTAACAGTAATAACATAGACAGGCTTAAGATCGCCTAATCCTATATCAATGCCTTGATAAAAGGACATTTTGTTTTAAATACATTTTCATTGTTCGAGTATAATTACGCTTTTTAACTATTTAACATTGATGTCGTCGATATCATTCGCTAACATATTCCTACTTGCTTCTAAATTAAGTTATAATTCTAACCTAAAACATCTTTAAGAACAATCTGCTTTCATTAAACATCATACGATAACATCGTTCCGAACAAAATCCATTCCATCGAAAATCTATTTTCTACAATTTATTATAAGTTTCTTCTAAATGTTGTTACTATTGTGTATAACACATCTGTTATCAAATTCTGTGAAACATACTTGAACAGTGAAAATGAATTTGAGACGAAAGTAAAATTATTATTAATGACAGATTTGAATTTACTTCAATACGTCAATAATAATAATGATTAAATCATTAGCTTTTCCCAAATCATGGTGGTACGGTTACCCTTTGGGTTTTTATCAAATACCTGTATCATAATCCAAAGTATATTTGGGATACCCTTTACGTCTTCAAAACATTCTAGCCTTAGTTTGGACTACCTTGCACGAGATGTTACATCTTAGATTTGATTTATGTATTTCATAATAATCTCTTATGCTAACATTTATCCACTTGAATGACATCATCTATACAATCAGAACTTATGTAATGCAGCACTATTCAATCAAAAAAGGCATTATTCACACTGATGGATTGGCTTACGCATTACATAAAGCATGATGATGAAATACCATTAAATCTATTTTTATTTATAGATATTAAAGACACCGATTTAATCGTGTAAATAGTTGAATGAATTCCCTTTAAAGTAGCTTAGGTACTATAGGCAAATAGTAAAATTAAATAAATATTTAACCATAAAATGCCCATGCTTTAAGACTAAACAAATTTAAACTTGAAATACATCATTGGCTTGAATTCTGTTGGAATACAGAAGATAATAGCGAGAATGTAAATAATGTTGGTACTTAATATGATCAAAAATGTTTTTGATTATATTTCTTACTTAGTCATTGCTGTATTCCACCAGATAATATGTTCAAAATTAATGTTTCCATTATGTATATTAACGTGGTTGCTGTAACAAGGATTTGGTGATATGTAACATATTATAATATCCCTGAATCTACACGCTTGATACGGTGTGATTACACGTTTTGGTCATTGCCGCTTATAACCTTTTTGAAGGAATACACACCTGTGATAAAAACAGGATGACTGAACGATTACCCATCATCATAAAGAATGCTACAACTTTGCTGCTGGATCGCTTAAACATCATCTGACAGACCATGAAACATCTTACACAAGAATGATTGCCGTTTTGTGCTGTTTCTTTGTTTTAAACAATCTTTGTGCATTTGGACAATTTTTAACTTTATTCTACAGTTTTTGAAACCATTTCGACTTATCTAGTTTTAATTGTTTATTTATTTAAAATGATCTGAACTTAATGTTTTCAATTGAATTAAAAAATTGTCCAAATGTGCGTGTTTTTAATTTATTCAATATTATTTTATCACATTTTATTCCTATTTTAGGTCAGTTGATGACTCAAACTATGGGTAATAGACCAGCTCTGATCGCCACTCTTGAAGCTAGTCCTAAATACGATGATTCATACATGGGATACTCGATAACTGTTGGAGATTTTGCCGGTCAAGGTATCCAAAGCGTTGCAGTTGGAGTACCTAGAGGAGCTGAACTAAAAGGATTGGTAAGAGCTTCTTATTTAATTTTATTAAATGCATCAGAATCTCACCCAAAAGACTGTCCTGTAAACATCTCCTCCTCCTCCGCTCCACCTCTCATCTCATTACAACCTTACTCTATCCTGTCCCTTTTCCATCGGTTGCCTTCTTTACTGGATAATCAGTCCAACTTGTGAGAGGATTACCTACCCACTTTAGCAAAAGATATAATAACAAAAATACGTTTTTTTATATGTGTTAAAATGTCGTTTAATTTATCATATTTTTTATAGGTTGTCTTGTATACCTGGGAGCTGCAAAATATCAAGAATATCAGCGGTTCTCAAATTGGCGCTTATTTCGGATACAGTCTTGCCTCAGGAGATATTGACGGCGATGGCTTTGATGATGTCATTGTAGGTGCGCCTATGTTCACTAAGACCAAATCTGATGGTTTCGAGCACGGAAGAATCTATGTTATCTATCAAGATAAAGATAGGGTAAGAGTTTCACTATTTATCTTCATACTTTAGAAGTAAATGAAACGAAAATCTTTTATGATATAGGTATTTCATGGTTTAATATTTTTTATCATCATTTATATTGATTCTATATGTATTGATCTTTCAGTCATTCACAAGGAGTCACGCTAGGACGGGTGAAGTGTCACGGGGAAGGTTTGGCTTGGCAGTCACATCGCTTGGAGATATTAATTACGATGGGTTCGGAGGTAAGTTACTTTATTTATTTCATATTTATGGCATTGAATCTTCTTACCAGCCATTTCATCTTCTGATTTTTCATCGTATATTCTCCAGTAATAGTAGGAAACTTCGTTTAATAAGATTACGTTATTAAAACGGATTCGTATAGGGTTGTTTTTAATTAATTTCATGAGCCACAAAATGAGAAAGAGCATTTGGGATTCTAGCAAGTAAATATTTGATGTCACAAATGAAAAAAATGTCGGAAATGAACACAGTAGGTACTTACCCAAATAGAGTCTATCTTGAACTCGAGGCCTTTAACTCCTTTATCTTCTGATCCTTCAGATCTAGTAGCCCTCACACCTTCACATTTCCTATTTTTGTATATAGAATGATATAATTTTAAATTTAAACTTTTCTCTCTGTTCATAGATATCGCTGTTGGAGCACCATACAGCGGAGAGAACGGTCGTGGAGTAGTCTACATATACCACGGAAGTGAACTTGGTATTCACGAGAAATATTCTCAAGCCATCACAGCAGAGGAAATATCTCCTACTTTGAGCACCTTTGGATTCTCTCTGTCTGGAGGAGTCGACTTAGACAATAATAACTACACGGACCTTGCTGTTGGTGCTTATAAGTCTGATAGTGTAGTGTTTTTGAAGTGAGTAGCCAGTTCTTTAATTATAAATCAGAATTTTGAATTTAATAGAATACCCATACCCACTTCATGTCTTTATTCTCCTTTAATTACGAAAATAAGCTTAGCCTACTAACACTTCGCCAGATTAATTGGTATTGGATTTGGTGTAAAAAAAAATCTTTTCATTTTTGAAGATAGACTTAACATTAGGGAATATCCGCTTTGTTAGGTTTTATTTCTTTTTATTGATCTGCTCTGGAATGTGCTGTTTATAAAATGAATTAGCTTTCTAGTAAAATAAAGAAAAATAAAGTTAAAGTAGCTGAATCATAGGAACCTATTGGCGTTCTTACTACTAAATCCCAAACTTATGCAAGCTTTTAGGGTTTCTCGGTTATAGTATAAACAAATTGTTCGTGTATATTTTGAAAGATATTTTAACCCTTAATGTTTATTACAGATCTCGTCCAGTAGTGAAAGTGTCAGCGGACGTGAAGTTCTTGAGCGAGAGCAAGTTGATATCCCTCACAGATAAGAAGTGTCAGCTCGCTAACGGCACGATGGTGGTGTGTGCGCAGCTCATGTTCTGTCTTACGTACGGAGGCGTCAATGTGGATCAGCAGATTAGTAAGTATCAATTAAACTACTTAACACTTAAAATTAAACATTATTGCCATTTTCACAGACTCAGTAAGTCCTAACTAATATCAATACAACATTTGTTTCAAAGAGTATTGTTCCAAGTTGGTCTAAAAATTTTTATCAAAAGCAATTTAGATTTTGTCTAAAAAAATATTCTACAATTTAGTAAATTATCCAGATGTATTCGGATTTGGGTCGGTTAGTAAGAAATATTATTTGTATGCCTCCTACTTTTGGATTGCAATTAATAAGATGACTGTAGCATTCACGGAAGAAAAATCAAGTGGAAATGCAATACAACTGATTCACTATGGGATCCGCTGTCAAAAAACAAATAAATCGCATATTATTAGTGACACGCGTACCACGCCTACTTAGCACTTCCACTTCTACTTTACACATCGACACAGTAACAACAACTTACTACTTAACTCGCCACTGTACTTGTCGATGTGTTAATCGGGCTTTACAACTGAACAGTCGCAAAAGTATTACCAGTATTATTTTTGGTTTATTAACTCTGTAATTGCTGCAGGATCATCACTTGGTGTGACTTTTATGAACTTATGAGGATACTATAAAGATTCTATCTTGAGAATAATTTGTGTATGTATGTTAGCCATAGTAACATAAGATCAAGTAATAGATTTCCCAATAATGTGTTATTTGTTCCCTAGCGGAAGGATATATCTGCTACTTTGGTGAGTGGTAGTGATTGTACGTGAATTCTCACTTTAGTAGTGATACACATTTATTTTTTTTGTTTTATACTTTTTCCTGAAAATCAGATTAGTCAGAAATAGTGCTATTAAAAGTCTTAAGACTTACAACATTTAAAAAAGGTTATTGACACTATATATTGGTGTGTATCAAGCTATATTTTTGCAATAATACAGGCAATTCGAAACATAAACTCGCATACACATTCTGACAAACGATTGTATTTATAATAATAGTAAGTATAACAATTCATCAGGATATTATTAATAATGAAAATTTAAAAAATAATTTATTTTCGCCCAGTAAATAAAAAGTACAAAATATTAAGTTTTTAAAGAGACAGGAGCTCGTACTAAGTCAAGACTTGTGTTACGGGTCTTGTGGTCTTCATCCTAGAAAACAATGAGATTACTTACAACTTACTTAATTATAGAAATAATCGTTTTCTGTGATTATTTTATTAGTTTTAATTAAGTGAATATGTGTGTGCGTACTTGTGTATGTTTGCGTGTGTGTACGGGTTTGTATGTGTGTGTGTGTGTGAATGAATGATTGAAAATAATGAGTATGTGTGATTACTAATGTCTCAATGTATAAAAAGTAACTATTAGGTAAAGAAGGAGGAATTATAATTATTAGTTATAAACATATTTTGTAATATAGGTATTCTGTATATATCGATGTTTAGACTTATTTATGTTATTTTTAGTTTTGATGTTAGTTGTTACAAATAGTACGTGAATCACCACCGTAGTATTCGCCACCCAAAATTCAGGCTTTACCAACAGTACCTTAAAACAAAACTAATAATAAACTATTATTTTCCAGAATTCGAAGTGACCTTAGACCTAGACTCAAGGCAAAAGACAACGAAACGTCTGTTCCTGGTAGAAAGCAGAGAAACAACGTACAAGACACAGATACTACTCTCACAGGGACAACAGGAGTGCAAGAACATTATTGTTTACTTAGACGTAAGTAAAACATTTTTACCTTTAATAATGTTATTTTAACCAATGAAGACAAAAACATAAGATCATTTTATAATCGTGTGTTGGAATAAAATCTCCGCGACATAGGACATAATATCTGGCCCAGCCTCTTATTTTTTTAAATACGATTTTAGAAAACTATGGTATAAGTATCATTGGCACTGGCCATGATTTTTAGCATAACCCTATTTTTAAATGATCCTGACACATGGCATGATCCTTAGTATGACAGATCTCTTTTTTAAATGGAAACATCCCAAATAATGCTGATTTGAATGAATGATAATGATTTACTTATTCTTTCACAGGATGAAATCCGCGACAAGCTAACGCCTATCGAAGTAAAGATGTCCTACGATCTGGTGAACCAGCCGTCTGGTAACATTGTCCCACCAGTGCTGGACCAGACCAGAAGCATAGTGCATGCTGATTCACTGAACATTCAGAAGAACTGCGGATCTGATAACATTTGTGTGCCTGATCTTAGAGTTGCTGCTACCACGTTAGTATTTTATTATTAGTTTTACGAGATTACCTGACTGCGGAGTACCCTTAGTCAGAGCTTGTAACGTTTTAAAATACAATTTAAGCAATAGAATAAAATGAATTCCAAATATAGGAAGTTCTAAAGAAAAGTTTGTTGAGGCTATTAACATCCACCAACATAGACCAATTAATTTATCTGACCAGCCTGGCACAAATAAGTCAAGTTTTCGTGTGGTAATGGTCTGGAAGAGTGGTATACCTTGAGTTGTACATTACCTCCGATAGTAATGTACACACTACCTAATAAAACCTTGAAACCTGAAAATACCTTATTAAACTTGCTGATACCCATAAATGAATTAGGTTTAAATAAATAAACAAAAAAATTGTATTCCTACCATAACGTCAGTGTCGTGCTACATAAATAACTCAAAAAAACTATCTACTATTCACAGGCCAACAATAAACTACGTTCTCGGCTCCGGAGAAAACATCAACATAGATGTCAAAGTAGAGAACTCTTTAGAAGACGCCTTCGAAGCAGCTTACTTCCTCCGCATACCCTCTGGTGTCACTTACGCGAAGATGGAACGACTTGACAAGGAAAACTCTGACACACCTATATACTGCTCGCTTATTAATAGAGTAGGTGACGGGAATAGCACGCTCAAGTGTGATCTTGGGAACCCTATGGCGAGTGGTCAAAAGGTAATTTGAATTATTTTATTACTTAGTTGAGCTTTTAGAAGGCATGCTGTTGCTAAGAAAGTTAACACCACCCTATATTACTCTATGTCCATGTTCCAAAAGGCCTAACTACTTATTTCTGTGCTAGTACTTACTTCAATAAAACGGTGACCAGTCAAGAGAAGAATGTAGAATATCGTATAAAGTTTTTCTTCTTCATCAAAACTATAACAGTTATGTTAAGTCGTCAAGACTCATAATCTTTTTTTACTACATTATCAGGGTTCCTTGCAATGGATATTAACAGAATCTAATGATCACGACATTTTAATTTCAGCTTAACTTCCGCATCATCTTGGAAGTGGACGCTCGGGTTACAGCGCTAAGTTTCGACATGGAAGCCAATTCGACTAACCCTGAACAGTCCACCACATTCGACAATACCATGCACATGAATATTGGCGTTGTCATCAAAGCTCAACTGTCTATTATTGGGTAAGTCCTTAATTAGTTTAAAGAGTACTATGGTATATCACAGCAGATTGGTAATGCTTAAGCTGATTGAAAATATTATAGTCTCTAGCAGAGAAAAAGGCGCAACTACTGCGACATTTTGCAGACTTACAATCAATAATTCCTATAAGCCGAATATGGACAAGTATACATGAAAATGTATGGTGTAATAATAGGTAGATACATACCAAATTCTACTTATCTATTACCTCAAACAGTATCTTTACCTTTCTTTTCTCTTCTGACCGTATAATATCAGCAGGAGGAACCTATAAGATTTTTACGACAATTTAATTGATCGTTTTTTTCTTATTACAGAACCTCTGATCCTCCGGAACTGCACTACAACGCCTCATTGTACGAGTCTCAGGACATCAAGGACGACACTAAGCTGGGCCCTCAAGTTATTCATAAATATAACATCAAAAACGAAGGTCCCTTTACTGTTGACGAAACTGAAATATACTTCATGTGGCCCTATCAGACTCTTGAAGGTGAGTAAAGATTCATGAATTTTGTGCATTTGATGCTATGTGTGATTATGAAATAGGATGAAATTATTGTGTCATTATCCTAACATATCCAAATGATTGTCGTAAAACAAGATCAAAAACGTCCTGAGACCTTCAGTCTAAAGTAAAATTTGGCCTACTAGTACCATGCTGGTCAGACGATTTTAGGATCTGTGTCAAGGTTTCTTTTTTATTTAATTATATACCGCTTACAAACTTTCGTTTGTTTGTTTTTTACGAAACCCATGGTTTTAATAAGGTGGTGAATCCACATATTTTTACCCCATCACCAAACTTAGTAAAGCTGATTTTAGCTATATATTGCTTTGTTACTTAACTAAAATTTGTTTATATTTCGTTTCAGGGGAGAACTTAATGTACATGTTGGTCCAACCACAATGGTTTGGAAACGTCGTCTGTGACGTAGCGCGTCATGTCAACCCAGAGAACCTCTTCGTGCAAAACCCTTACGTGTTCTTATTGTCCAAGGAGAAGGATGGTGAGTATCCTACTTAATATTGAAAACGCAAGTCTTGTTTGAGTTCTCATCGCAGGTGGTAGTGTTACACCTCTCATAAAAAATCTCTATTACATTCGCATACAATTGTTTACCTTATTGCTGTTGTAATTAGTTCGCAATTGAATTGAAAAATAGTGAGTTACTCGAGTGTTAGTGCGGGATAGACCATATCTGTGCGTCTTGTTTTGGCTCCGCTGCTTGCGGTCGTGAAGGTGGGGCGATACCGCACTTCACCCCCTCGCTTGCCTACGCTGCGCTGCCTGGCTGCCTGCCTGCCAGAACTCCCGGTGAACTACTACATACATTGTTAACAAACACTATACATGATGGATAGTGCTAATAAAAATGTTAACACCTTCCCACGGAAACCAGCTAAATCCGTATCGTGTTCGAATTTGAATTCGGTATCTGCTGAGATGTCGAATGAGCAGCTGATTAGTCTTATGTAGGAATCCGTTGTAGAAGCAGTAAGTAGTGCAATCAGAAAAGAATTATCGTCAATACATACCACTCTCAGTGACATAAACATAAATATTAATTCACTGAAAGAGGAGAATGCCAGCTTCAAAAAGGGCTTACTGAAGAACAATGTCAGAATTAGTGATATAGAAACACGATTCTCTGATCTTGAAGACAAAGTTGTTTTCATTAAAAAGGATTCTGACAGTATTAAGAAATTGAAGTCTGACCTTGACGCAGCATCGGCGACTATTTCTACCTTACAAAATGAAAATGATATTCGTGAACAATATACAAGAATGAACAATATTGAAATCTCAGGTTTACCGGTATTACGAGATGAGAATTTGATTACTATCCTTGGTAGCATATATACAGCAATTGGCCAAAGGTTCGACGAAAATGCTGTTGATAGCATTCATCGCGTGCGTCGTTTTTCGCCCGGTGAAGGTCAAGGTGATAATGGCGGCCACAACGCATCAAACTTACGCGCACCAGCTGTTATTGTCAAGTTTACGCGACGAATTTATAAAGATCAGTTGCTGTCGGCTTTCCGCAATCATAAGGGGCTCACCACTTCTAAAATTGGGTTCACTGGTCCTAGCTCAGATATTTTTCTTAATGATCATCTTACCCCGGCAAACAAACTACTTCTTAAACGTGCTCGACAACTTAAAAAAGACAATAAGATTGCTTACGTGTGGATACGTGACTGTAAAATATTGGTGCGAAAATCGTTTAATTCCAAAGTCATGATTGTAACAAAAAAAATCGATTTTAACAAAATAATGTGACTTGTACTTGTACAAGAATATTTTTATAATTGTGCCTACTCAAAAAGTGCCAAAATGTATGTTCATGTTAGTTTTAAGTTATACCATATATTACGCCTATTAATGTCTATTTTCGTATAAGTCGTCTTGTTAAAAACATTTTCATTTCATGTCAACATGTGTAAAATATTGAATAAATACCAAATAAGTGGCTATAACACGTTATATACTGCTATTAATATAATAAAAATACCTAATTCTATTGTTGTTGTATTACAGTTTTGCTGCTATTATTATTGCTATTGTAAATTTACACACATCAAAAAAGTCTAAGCAACATGCATGATATTACAAATTTACCATTTATATTAATTAATTTCTAAGTATTTACTCACTCAAAGTGTATAGGTAAGTAAACTTTTTTGTTATTGATGACATACTGGCTGGTTGTAAAAAAAAAATTTCGATTATGTTTTGTTTTTTTTTTATAAAATTCAAATGACTGCGAATTTGTTTGAATTTGAGTGCATGTTAATTGCTACGTTTTAGTCTTGATTTTATAATTTTACCAACCATTTAAATACAGTTGGCGACAAAATTGAATTGTTAGATATTCTTTACGTCATGGAGCGACGTCATTTGACGGCAGATGAAATGCAAAGAGCTGTAGGGATGTTGCAAGCGGGAAGTAATCAATCTCAGGTATCTCGACATTTTGGTATTCATAGAAGTGTTATTTGTCGTCTTTGGCAGCGCTACAATAATACAGGGGAACCCGCTGAACAGCATCCAGGCCGTAAAAGGAGTACAACCACTCGGCAAGACCGGTACATACAACTGACTGCAAGACGCCAGCCGATGTTAACCGCTCGAGAGATAAGTTTGAGGCTACAAAATTCAAGTGGTGTTGATGTAAGTCCCCAAACTGTGCGAAATCGACTGCATGAGTACGGCCTACGAGCTCGACGCCCTATCAGGTGCCTACCGATACGTCACGGGAATCGCGCTCGTCGAAATGAATGGTGTAGAGAACGCATAACATGGACCCAGGAACAATGGGATAAAATTATGTTTTCCGATGAGTCGCGATTCGGGTTTAGGCCTGATACAAGAAGGGTGCGAGTGTACCGTCGACCCGGAAATACTGAAAGACTCAGGTGCGTTCAGGAAGTTCATCCATACAGCGGCTCAACAGTTATGGTATGGGCGGGTATTATGAAGAACAGGCGAACTGAGCTCGTTTTTGTAAATGGAAACATGAACGCTGAAAATTACGTTGAGGATATTCTCAGACCTTATGTCCATCCATTTGCACAAACCTTTGGCTCCGATTTTACGTTAATGCATGACAATGCGCGTTCACATACAGCTCGGCGAACCAGTGAATACTTGGCAACGGAGAACATCCAGGTATTGCCCTGGCCTGCACAATCGCCAGACCTCAACCCCATCGAGCACGCATGGGACATGCTCCAGAGACGTGTTTTGAAGGACTTGGACGGAGTGACAACAACCCAACAGCTGAAGGATTTGCTACAATTCCATTGGGAGCGAATACCGCAAGATGACATAAACAGTCTCATTAATTCAATGAATAATCGTTGCCGACAAGTTCTGAATAGCAGAGGAGGCCATACTTTGTATTAAATTGTCCTATTCTTTCACAATAAATTCATTTTCTTAAGAAATTTCAATTTGTAAAAAAAAAGTTTAGTTTCTTATGTACCTGTATATTCTAATATTGTTAATTTCTGTTATTAAAAGAACTTATAAAGAAAACAGCTGTTATTTTTACATCATAGAACCCTAAAAATATTATTTTAAAAATAAAATACAACGTTATAATTAAAATAAATGGTAAAATAAATTAATATAAATGGTAAATTTGTAATATCATGCATGTTGCTTAGACTTTTTTGATGTGTGTATATTAACAAATTATTTGTTTATATGTAAACAAATAGGTATATGTTGGGTTCGTTCACATCGATATTTTAAATTTATAGCATACATGTGTGTGATTCTTATAATGATAACAGGGTTTTTTAATGATTGATAAAACTTTTAGTTGCTATTTTCAAAATGTAAGGGGTCTTCGTACGAAGTCTCACGGTTTCCTTTTTGAAGTCTCACAATCAAATTTCGATTTTATTTGCATTGCAGAGAGTTGGTTAAACTCAAACTTTTACAATCGTGAATTCTTCGATAGTAGGTATGATGTATATTTAGGGACGACCGATGTGCAGTTTTGAGTGGCGCGGAGCGCGGTGGGGGTGTCGCTGTGGCCGCACGGTGTGACCTTCGGTCCGTGCGCCGGGACTGGCCAAGGCCACCCCCTTCGTCCTGCGAATGCGTTTGGATTTCTATTCCTTTGTCACATCATAATGTAAGAAACTATCTAAACATTTGTTGTATTTATATTCCGCGTGGCCCTTTATTTAGCGATACTTTATTAAATTTTTTCGAGTTATGTGGTCTTAGTAACTGGCGATTTTAATATTCCTGAGGCTCAATGGTCAACGTCCGATAATTCATTCTGTTTACTGGGCAACAGTAGTTGTTCCTTAGTTAAATTATTACGTGAATTCATGTCTTTTTCTAGCCTAAATCAGTATAACTCAATAGTAAATAGTAATAATCGTATTCTTGACCTAATACTCTCCAATACTAATTGTGTGGTAATAGCTAGTGATAGTCCACTGACACCAGAGGATTGTCATCATAAGGCGCTTCAAATAGAACTTAATTTGTCTTATATACCTATTCTAAAACCGGCGCCTACTCTTATATATTGTTTTCGTAATGCAAATTACAATGAGATTAACAAACAGTTATCTATAGTTGACTGGTATGACTTTTTCTCGGAACCTGTTGAGCAATGCTTAGAAAAGTTTTATATTTTATTAAATGATTTGATCAATAAATTCGTGCCCCGACGCCCTCAGCGTATTTCAAACTGTAAACCTCCATGGCACACTCAGTCGCTTAGAAGATTAATGAATAAGAAACGTAGATTTCATAAGTTGTGGAAGACATATGGTAATCCTTTAGATTATGATAGTTTTAAATTTCTTAGAAAAAAGGTAGCCACATTAGAAAGAGAATGTTATAATAATTATATGTTAAGTATTATGTGTTATGTTAGTAATTATATGTATTTTACTGAATCTAGAATTAAAACTCACTCAAAATATTTGTGGACATACGTTAAGTCAATTAAGTCGAATAGCGGCCTTCCACAGCTTATGTCCTATAACGGGGTATCAGCTACTGATGGTCATCACATTTGTAATTTGTTTAATAAATATTTTCACTCAGTTTTCGTTGAGTCTAGTATCGCTCCTATTGATTTACAGAATTTACCACTGAACATGGATACCGTCCTTGACATGAGCTGTATTTTCTTTAGCAATGATCTTGTACATAATTATCTTAAATCGGTTGATATTAATAAGGGCGCAGGACCAGATGGGATTCCTCCATTGTTGATCAAACAGTGTGCAGCTACTTTAACAACACCTTTAAAATTACTTTTTGAGAAATCTCTTAAGGAGGGCTGTGTCCCTAGCATTTGGAAACGCGCACTCGTGACCCCAATACCTAAGGGACAAGTTAGTCAAGATATTGTAAATTACCGTCCTATATCCAAGCTTTGCCAGTTTGGTAAAATATTGGAAAAAATTGTCACCATTCAAATTTCTAACGCTGTCAATCGTCATATTGTACCTAACCAGCACGGTTTCTTTAAGGGACGCAGTGTTGATACAAATCTTTTGTCTTTTACTGAAATTGTTTTGGAAGCCATGAATAGTAATGCACAAGTAAATGCTATTTACACAGATTTTGCCAAAGCTTTTGACAAAATATACGTTGCTGTTGAAGCTTTGGCGGCTGGGAATACGTGGTGATCTGCTCCGTTGGATAAAATCATACGTAGAAAATCGATCTCAAGCTGTAGCTATGGGAGGTTACATCTCAAATTATAAATATATAAGTTCTGGAGTCCCACAGGGGTCCCATTTAGGGCTTCTGCTATTTATTTTGTATATTAATGATATCACTAAAGATATGTTAAATTCTAGTCAATTATTATATGCTGACGACACAAAAATCTTTCGAATTGTAAGAAACATAGATGATTGTAAATTATTGCAAAAAGATCTTTTGGTTTTTGAATCTTTTTGTAATTCAAATAGTTTAATTTTTAATTCTGAGAAATGTTCTGTTATAAGTTTTTCCAGAAAAACATCTTTACTAAAGTTCACCTATAGACTCTGATAATGACTTAACGCGAGTTACCGAAATCCGTGACTTGGGTGTTGTATTAGACTCTAAACTTACTTTTGTTCCACATATTGATGCAATGATAAATAAGGCGTATAGGCAACTGGGATTTATATTGCGTATCTGTCAACCATTTCGTAACCCATTGACTTATAAGGTGTTATATAACTGTTATGTAAGAAGTCACTTAAAACTACAAAGCATATTGATGTGATAGAGGGAGTTCAGAAAAAGTTTGTAAGGGCTCTCTGCTACCGTACTGTTCATTGGTATACGGATTACGAGACTTCACCTGTAGCACACAACATTACTCAATTGTGTCACCGTCGCGAATTGGCTGATGTTGCATGCCTTTATAAAATAATTAATAACCAAATAGATGCCCCTGCATTGCTTAATGAAATATTATTTAGAGTGCCATATCGAAGTGAACGATCCTGTCGCAAAAATAATTTATTTGTTATCCGTATTTGTAGAACGTGTTACGCTAATAATAGTTTTATCAGAAGATCTTGCAGGCTGTATAATGATAAACTCATAGATGTTGACATTTTTAGTGAAAGTTTAATTTGTTTTAAGAAAAAATCGTTGCAATTACTTGCATCGTCTTAATTTTTATGTTTATATATTTTAAATAGTTGTATCTTGTTATATCATATGGATATAGGTAGGTAAACGTGTTTGTATGTGTATAATATTACATTACAATATTTAAGTATTACATTGGTATATGTATGTATGTATATGTGTATATGTGTGTATGTATGTATGTATGAGTGTGTGAGTATGTAATGTTGTAATGTTTTAATTGTCTAGTTTCTATTATTTTGTATAATTTTTGAGAAAACTCATTATTTTTTTTTTCATAAGTGCCTTAGATAGGAAACTATAAGTCTAAAACTAAGTTTTATTTTAGTATTAAGCATTTTTGTATATGACTGTTTGTTTCTGAATACAATAAATAAAAAATAAATAAATAAAACGCGAAAGCTTGTGAGTATGGATGGATGTTTGATGCTCTTTCGCTTATACACTGGATTGGAATTTAATGAAACTTTACAATAATATAGCTTACATCAGGAGAACACTTAGGCTACAATTTATAAAAAAATTGTATTTACAATATAGGCTACTGGAAATACTAATTCTGGGTAGTTGAAGTCGCGGGCACCGCCTAGTCTACCATAAAAATACCATTAATACTTTGTCATAATTTTTTTAAGTCCGATTGAAGTTAATGCTAATATTTCTAAAACGTGATGTTTTTCTTTTATAGCTCTAGAAAGCAGCGAGCAGTACTCTTCATCACAGACATCAGGCGGCAGCGGATATTATGGACAAGGTTAGTTTACAGTTTTATGGCGAATCCAGTAATCAAATCAATAACAGTATCCCTTACTCTAAAATGCCTAAACTATGGCCAATATCGTCAAATCTTCATATCGTCCAAAACACGTCTACTGCTAGATTTACATGTTGGACTCGCGATTTATTGCCCAGTAGGATAACTATACTTACGATGTTACAGTTATTGTAAAAGTGTTTCTACAATGTTTCAGCTACCTGGGAACAATCATCAAGTGCAGGAGGAGTGAGCAGTGGCAGTTCTTCCAGTTCTGGTCAATTCGGCCAAAGTCAAGGACAAGGCTCAACCCACGTTTCAAGCGGACACTATGGCGGTTCTAGCTCTAGCGAACACTTCAATAGCAACCAAAATGCCAATGGTCAATTCAGTGGTGGCGCTCACTACGGAAGTGGAAGTCAATCTGGTGGACAATATGGTCAAGCTGGTCAATCTGGTGGCTCCTATGCTTATAACAGCAGTTGGGACTCCTACGGAGAAGGTCTAAGTGCTGAAGAGCGGGAACAATTAAGAAAGAATTTGGCAGCCGCTGTCCAAAATACTAATCAAGCATCGAGCAGTGTCTATGAGCAAGGTCATTCCCAAGGCAGTCAAAGCCAAGGCCATAGTCAAGGAGGTTATGTTCAGGGCGGAATTTACCAGGGAGGTCATGGACAAGGCCAGGTTGTAAGATTTAAGAACAAAACAATAGTGTATGATGAGAACCATAACATTATATCAGAGACTGAGACTAGTACTGAATATGGAACTCTTGGACATGAAGGAGAACCAGGAAGTTCTTTCAATGTGTAAGTAATGTATAAATACTTTTACATATGTATCAAAAATTATGATTGTCCACTGTAGGGACCGGCTTTCTTCAGCGACGCAGTGAAACTTGACCTAGCAAGCTAAGTTACGACGCTGGCCAAAAGGGATGGTTAAGGGTTTTGTGTCAAGTTTTCCATAATTTATTTTCATAGAGAAAATATTTCCGAAGTTTTTCTCTTACTCGGTTTTGGGACAGTCGTAGGTTGTAAATTAAACTCTCGTATGACCGGAAAGTTTTATTTATGTAATTTTTATATTTCAGGTATTCTAATCAAGGAGGTTTAAACCAAGCATCTTCTCAAGGCCATGCTTGGCAAGGACAGTCGCATGATTCAGGCAGCTACGCTCACGGGTCTGGAAGCTACAACCAAGGTTCAGCATCAAGCACACAAGGTTCTAGAGGATCAGGTCAAGGCTTCGTCCACGGATCTTGGGCAACTACAGAAACTGTTAATCCTGATTTAGCTAAAGCTGGTTCTTCGACCTTCACGGGATCATCTAGCGTGACAGTTGTTGGTGATGAAGAAGAAGATAATCTTGAAGGATTTGGAAGCTACGCGGCGTATAATCCAAATAACGAGTTTAGATATGGTATTGCTGATGTGACTGGGAGTGGTAGCCAAGGAAGTTCAGCTGCTGGTGCAGTGCACAGTGGAAGTCATGCCAGCGGAAGTAGTCATCAAAACGCTGGTTCTAGTTATCAGTCTGGTGGTAGTGCTTATCAATCTGGAGGTGGAGCTAGCCAGGCTGGTGGAGCAAGTTATCAATCTGGAGGATCTTCTTACTCTGCACAAGGTGGCAGCGGCGGGGGATACTCTTATTCTTCTCAATCAGGTACGATACATTTTTTTCTTTGATACCATGCTTTATGTATTCCCTTGGGTGGGGTTAATTAAGCAACAAAATGTCTGACTCTTAAATAGATCTACGGGATGGAACTTCCTGGAAGGTTTTCCTCAGGTGTTTGAGAACGCCCTGGTATCATCCGTAAATGTATAGTTTTTTGCTAAAACAATCTAAACATGATGGTTAGGAATGTACGTTTCCGATTCCTACTCTTATAAACGAAAAATATATCCAAATGGTAAAAGTTGTTATACTGTCGGTAAAATGATAATTTACTTTTCTTCAGGTGGTCACACATCTTACAGTACACATTCTGGTAACAGCTACAGCACATCAGAACGACGTGAGCAGACGAGGAGAAGACGTCATGATGAGGTTGGTATTAGCAAAGTAATTATATCTATCTGGTTCGTGTGGGCTAGGGAGTAGCAATAAAGAAGTAGATGTCATCAGCCTATAAGATTCCAAGGATTTTTTGTATGATTTGGTGCCAAGCCACATGTAGCAAAGAAGGGAAACTTGACACAAAACCTCAGAGTAAAGCCATAGCGAGTGTCTATAGGGCAAGTTTTCTTTTTTAATCAGATCCATCAGTAATTCTGTATACACATACTTTCACATTAGTTTTTCAGCTATCAGGTGTTATAAAAAAAACATTGTTATTTACAGGTTGATCCGCAATTGAAGAAAATCTTAGAGAAATGCGAAGAGAAATACAAATGTGAGGTATTGAGGTGTACTACCGGACGCATGAGGAAAGGAGAAGAAGCTTGGTTTGCACTCAGATCCAGGATTAACGCCACTGTGCTTACTGAGGTAACTATCGTTTTTTTATAGGTTTGTTTTTAGTTTAGTTTAACAGGACTGTTTTCGGACTTAGGCTCTTGATTGGGCTTTGTGTTTTTTTAGGCACCCTTTTTAAGTTGCTTTGTGATATCGACCTGGGGCCGGATATAGGCTGTAATAACTGTATCAACCTGATGGAAAGCGCGATTACAGTTCAGGAATAGCGACTTAAGGTACGGGTAGGTCGAACTGGATACGTAAGGTGTTCTGTGGCGTGAAACGGAAGACGCCTATGTCCAGAAGTGGACTGCGACCAAAGACAAATTTATTGAGGGTTTAGCGATGTCGCGAACCTTTTAAATTTATTATGCTTCCGTCGGGAGCTTATGTTCTCGGCCATTTTAGAGTTTGTGACTGGTTCGATCTAGTTTACTCTCTTCTTTGCCTGCCCTTATCCCATTTACTTGGGGTCGGCGCAAATGGTTTTCTCCTTCCATACTTTTCTGTCAGCCGTCATATCATTATTCACTCCCTTTTCTTTCATATCCTCTCTAACACAGTCCATCCATCTTTTCTTCCGCCTTCCTCTTCCTTTCCATCAATCAACATTTATATTCATTTCAGTTTACTGTTAATTAAATATTATGTATGTACATTGTTGTAGATATCAAAAGAGCGCGCAGTGATCCTTTCATCATTAATGGCGGCGCGCGTGTCTCGCTTGCCGCTGGTGGGTCGCGCGGGCGCGGGCGCGGCGGCGTGGCGCACGGGCGAGGCGCAGACCGTGGTGACGCCGCAGCTCGAGGCGCGCGACAGCGGCACCATACCGCTCTGGGTCGTCATACTTGCCGCTGTTGCCGGGGCGTTGTTGCTGTTGCTGCTGATCTTTGCCTTGTATAAAGTGAGTTTTTTCTTTTTACCCCTTATCATATTTGTACTACCTTCACAAGTTATTTTATATACTTAACTATTCTTATGCATGGTCTCTACACCGATTTTAACAAGGCCTTTGAGACGGTCATCCATTATATTGTCTTTAAAAAGTTTGGCCGAATTAAAATGTGTGGTTCTATGATGGGATGATTTGACTCTTACTTAACTAATAGGATAGCTCAAGTAGTAGTAAATGGGTTCAGATTCAAAAAATAACCAGTGGTTTCTTGAGTATCACAAGGGCCGCATTTGAGTCCGATAATATTTAATGTTTCCATAAACGACATTTTCATTTGTATCATATTCACATTTCTACCTTTACGCGGACAATCTTAAAATTAATTTCTTCTAGTTTTATTGTGTAAATTTGTGTGTATTGCTGTAAGTGTGCCATACTTTAAATAAATAAATAAATAAATAAAATTGTGAAACATATACGAAATTAACTAAACCCTAAATAACTACAGAAATACCTTAATTCATTTCTTCAATGGTGTTGCAATAATAGAATGAATTTAAATTTAACTATATGAGTTATTATACTCTTGGCAATAAATATCATACAGATCGAATTCCATTATAAAGCAAGGAAACGGTTTGTAATTTGGGCGTCTGGAGTAGTTCGATATTTTGAACATGAGAGGATATAGAAGATATTCTTAATCAGTAAAGATTCAATTTCATAATGTTAGTATTTAACTTTCAGTGTGGATTCTTCAAGCGCAACCGGCCCGCTGACCACGCCGAGAGACAGCCGCTGAACGGTCGCGACGAACATCTCTGATATCCGACAACGTCGCTCGGCGTGACGTCCGACACGGGCGCCACGACCGACCGCACGTCCGACTCGTCCGACAGCTCGACCGACGCGGCCAGTGACGTCACAAGCCGCGACTCCACCAGCCTCGACCGATACTGACCAACACATCACAAACAAGTCGTTGTTTATAAGTTCTAATTCATAAGTCCGTACAAAGCGAGCAGCTTTGCGAGACATTAGCTACGCGAGGCATTTGCTAAGCGAAGCATATTCTGCTTGAAGTACATACTGCGTGACGTATATGCTGCGCGAGGCATTTGCTGCGCGTAGCAGCTCACTTAGTGTGGACTTGCCTAGGCCGAGGAAATGGCGCGCACTGTCGCATGCAGTTGGGTTCTGACATTGCGGGTCGGTGTTTGTAGAGTAGATATTGTGATGTTAATAATTTATATTTTGTAAAATTACAAAAATATATCAATTATTACAATTTATTTACTTGGTTCAATAAATTATAATAGTTGTTATTTAGGAGGATTTGATATCAAAATTGGAAACCATTTTTTTATGACGCAATAGTTTACCTCATGACGAACGATTTTGAACTTTCATAACATTAAAGAAGTTAACATTGTCAAGTACATTATTTACTATAGTAATACTAGTCATGGTATATAATTTTCGGCGCCATATTAGCAAATAATGCGAAGGAAAAATATCTATAGGAGATTTTATCATCGATATTTTGTTACTTGTAGCATTAATTTCGAGAAAAATATAATAATTATAAATGGATGAAAGATTAAATCTTAAAGTGTGATAAGTGTAAAAAGTGTGTATGTAATGATTTTAATGAGAAATGTGATTTAAGTTTAATAAATAGGTATTTACTAAATTTGGTAGATAACAATAATATTGTAACGACTAGTTGGTTAAATAATAACTATTTTCTAATTTATTAATTATTATGTATGTATTTATTATTTATGTTTTTAAATGATTTTACCCAATACGTCATTATTATTTGAATGACTTTGTCTTTTATCTAAAATTACTTAGATTTTTAATCAACTAGTCCCTAAATTTTTTGGATAGATGATTTCGAATGAAGGGTTAATATTCTTATAATTATACTAATAAGGACGCTTATGTAAAAAAGTAAATATATTTTGGGAGGCAATATCTCAATAGGGATCTTTTCAAGCATTAAAGGCTTAATAATTATAAAATTTTGTAGTAAATTAGTAAGTGCCTTAAACAATTTTATAGATTATGATCTATACAAAAAAGCAATAAAAATTATTATCTTTACAAATAAATTCAAATTTTGCTGTTTCAGTAATTATAAAATCTTTTTACAATAATTATTTGTCAAATAAAGCGTATTAAAATAAATTAAGTGATTGTTAGTGTGCCTTAGCAATACATATCGTATTAGCTTAGAATAAAGCTTATATTCCTAAATGTATTACGTGCCTTCTGAAACTGCCAGTTACTAATTAAATTAAAATTAATGTAAATATTTGTAGTTTATATTTCTACGATGACATTTTTTCACACAGTTTATTGTACAATAATATTTTGATTTCTTATGTAATAACAAAATATACTATTCTAGAGTGTCTTATAGTAGCTGTATAAATTAAATATATTCGTATTTATTAAAAAAAATAATATATTTTTTTTTTAAATATTGTGCCTTAGAATGTGTTTCTAAAAAATAAAGTTTTGTACATAGGGTTATTCAAATCGTTTGTTTTGCTTATTACTTGTAAGCATCGGCGTGAACGTACTTAATAAAGTTAGGTATACATTTATTATTTACAAAAAAAAACCCAATAATTGGTTGTTGACTTAGTCTGCCCTGTGGGCCACTATACGATAATAAGAATATTTACACTATTGTAATAAAATCAAAAGAATAATATCTAATACAAATTATTATTACAGTTAAAAATAATGTTGTGGGTTCAATATATTATGTTTACAATTTATATTTAATAAGATTTTGTATAGTATGTATATTTTATAATATGACTAATTTGTGTGAAAAAATGTTACTTATAATATTATTATGTAACTTGTAAGCCATTGTTACATCTTGTAATTATTTTTAATTATTTATTTTACAATGTAACTGTTACGTATACAGCTTCTACTTAATGTAATTAAATTAACTAAAATTGTTTAGATGCCATATAATTGTAATAGTTTATATTTTGGTTGTTTTATATCTTTTATTTGGATTTAATAATTTAAATAATTTCATTGCATTTACCAAAAAACGAATTGTAATAAAATTTTGTTTTTAATTTTTAAACGTTTTTTTTATTTATGACTCCGTCCTAATCAGATCTAATAAATGATCCCGATGTCAGACATGATGTCCTGTCCGGAAAATATCCTAATAAAACAAAAATCAAGTCAAGTGGAGATTATTGTCCTCCTTAAGACACACAATCCAGACGGTCCATCTTTCGCAGAGAGAATTATCTACTGTCTATTTAAACGGACTTGCTTTATAAGGTAAACATATAATATATGTTTACCTTATAAATACATACATATTATAAGACGCCATATTATGGCGTCGTGCGTGTCAACCACAGACTAAAGAATTTAGTCTTTGACCTTTAAGAAATGTATAGGAATTTTTGAAAAAATGTAAAGGAAGGACAAAATTCTAGAATCTACAATGTCAAATGGTGAAATTAATTTTTATCTGTGAAATTTGACGTTGGAAAAAATTATATTTATTTAAAATTTAAGAAAGATAGTGGAAAATCAAAGTCATTTACGTGTTTTCTATTGCATAACCGTTTAATTTATTTCTAACTTTTTACCAACATTTGCAACCCAGAAATTTTCATCCATATCAAATTGATGTAAAAACTTGTGAATTGGCAATATGTGGTGTTTGTTTACAAAATAAATCAGGTAAGGATGAATACGGTATACGAGCTTATACAGCTCCTCCACATTAATTAAATAAGTGTCTCCAATGCCAAAATATATACATGTTATAATATTGTTACATGGATAAAACTGATTTTAATGAAACGGGAAGTAGTCCCGAATAAATTCCTCGATTAATGGTCTATCCGACCCTAAAATCAAAATTCAAATTAAAGAAGTAGTTCCTGAGAATAGCGCGTTCAAACAAACAAACAAACTCTTCAGCTTTATATAATAGTATAGATTATAGATTTTAAACTATCTCGATTTGTATAAGGCCGTACTCTTGCAAGTCGGGCAAAATGTCGGAGAAAATCCTAGGTATTTATCCTAATAATAGCTAGGCTATATAATATACACCGCGAGTAAGACCTGATTAGTACCTATGATGTAAAAAAGTAATTATTTATTTAAGCTATTGATAGAAATTAGCGAGCTCAATATTATTCACTAAACGACAATGGCTCTATCTAGTAGAACAATGAGATAAATGGTTGATGCTCGCGCTTTCAGATTAAATTAACTAGTACCGATAGCAAAAACACCCACTATTCAATAATTTATTGAAAATTAGTTGACTAGATAGAAATATTCTGATAAGCCCCTTCCTCAGCCATTTTTTAAATACAAAATAGGATCATAGTTTGTGCATCCACGAAATTATATAAATGATTTTTCAAGGAGCTTATCTTTTATACTCGTCAACCTTTATTATAACAGCCCATTAATGTCCCACTGCAAGGACGGGCCTCCTCCTGTGACGGAGGGATACTTGGCCTACTAATACCACGCTGGCCAAACGGATTGGTATAGGTTTTAATTTCAAGTTTTCCATCATTTTATTTCGTTAAGATAATATTCACGAATAGTCCCTTAAGGCCTACGCAGACCGGGACGGCATGGCAAGGGATTTTAATTTTTACTAATGGAAATTCAACCGTACTGTTACAGAAATACGACATAAATTGCTATGCTTTAAAATGATGCCGTGGCATTGAAAGGGATTTTATCGCACGGCATTTTTCATTTTAAAGCATAGCAATTTATGTCGTATTTCTGTAATAGTACGGTTGAATGTCCATTAGTAAAAATTAAAATCCCTTGCCATGCCGTCCCGGTCTGCGTAGGCCTTTAGTCAGTTTTTACGACACCTATGGGATGAGATGGGGTGGTGACATATTGTATTCTTACTCCGTCACCACACGGAGAACCTTTATGATAACCTCAAATTCAGTTAATATTTAAGTCCTATGGTAACAACATGAACAAAAATATAATTAAATTAAATGAAACTATTTAGGTCATTTAATTAAATGTGTATGCTGACCGTACTAGACAACGAACTCAGTAAATCTTGACTGCTACGTATTTCTAAGTTGTCTGTCCGTTTGGTCGAGCGAAACTACGAAACGGAAATGAAATAAGGACCGCTTTATTTGTTTTCTCATTTAGATTGGAACATAGTAATTTTAATGAATTCTTCTTTTATATGTTTACGTACCTATATGAAAAAATAACGTTCTTTGGACCAACTACAAGCTGGTCTTACAATTTAGTAATTGAAAATGACAACTACAGTCATACTCACTTATTGTAGGTAGGTACACAACAGGTATTACAAACCTACACTTCTTTAGTCGAGCTTCATGATATTTACGCGAAGAAGTACGAGTACGATTATAGGTAGTAAGTAATAGTAACAATATCTATTATTTACATCATCACATGGACGGCATTTCTTTTACGAGTATAATAGTAATTGTCTGTTGAATTACGTAATCACTATAAGAGTGACTATACACTGACTGTTAAGATTGGTCAAGCATAAATATTGTTTTCATTTCGTTAAGCGGTTTTTTTACACCTTTTTTAGTCAATTTATAATTAGATTTCGTTTTGCCAAAGCATGTACCAATGCATGTATCTAAAGATTCTGATGCGTCAAGTCTACAAAATGTACAATCTTGTCAAGTTTGTTTTACTTAGTTTTACTTGTCAAATATTAAAAAAACTGATTCGACGTGGATTCGACACGCCTATTTTTTGTTATAGATTTGGCAATCCAGCATTAAAAAGACGCCTGTCGAGATCTTACTTTACATATACTTGACACACCGGAACCTTTACATGCTTTGGCAAAACGAAACCCTATTATTATTTGACAAATTTGAACTAAAATACGTGTAAAAAATCGCTTGACGAACCGAAACAATTTTTATGCTTGACCAATCATATCCTGTATTGTAATGTTGTTTTAAGAGATGTATTAAAAATATATATATATATTTCATCATCATCAGGATCAAATCAGCCAATGGAAATCCATTGCTGGACATAGGCCTCCTCCAAATATTTCTACCTTGCCCGGTCCTATGCCTTCTTCATCCATCAGTTTCCCGCCGCTCCAGAGGCTTTATTTTTGCCGTCTCGGTATGTCTTTGATTCCATTTTAGCGTTCTTTTATTAGGTCAAAATTGACATTTGACATTATTGTGATTCATTTTTGGTTCGTTATAGGTACCAACGGAGCGAACAAACGCAGTGTAAAAGTATCTTAACTCTTACATGCCTTCGATTATGCAAACCAAATAGATATACCATAATTATAATAGTTATAACATACAATCACTTATTGTTATTGTGTGTTTAGTATAGTAGTGTGTAATTGTAGTTTGTTTATTATCAAGCAGTCGTCGACAAATGCATAGTGCACATTATACTTACTAATTCAAATTAGTACAGAAATAAAATTAACAATGGTGATTAAATACAAATAATGATATAAAACTGGCCGACGCCGCCATGAATAAGTCGTAATTATAAAAACATTTGCTAAAACTCCCTAATATGTTTTATAAAAGAAGTGTTCTTTGAATTCATATTTTAAATCAATTGTAAAACAATAACATTAAAAGTATCAAAATTAAAAATACGTTAATGGTATATTGAATTTGTCAAAAAGAGCCAAGCATGAAAGAATCCTTATTGTTACTATTAACATTAAAATTTATAACTGATGTTGAAAACAGGAAAATCAACTTTAAAGAATTTAACAATGCGTTATATAATGATAATTATAAAAGTAATCACATTTTAAGTAGAGGTACTGTTTACGAGAAAATGATAACATATTCTGAAAATGACGCAAGTGTTCTGTATGATGGAAAACATAAAAGAATAAGAAGATATAATTTATTTAAAAAAATACGAGAGAAATTCAGAGACTTGTCTCATAGATTTGTTACAGAAGTGAAACAAGAAATTAATAACCGTATGACGGAAAAACAGAAAAAGATTGAATATCAAAAACAATTTGATGATCAATTCGAAAAGAGTTTGCAAACTTTACTCGATGATACTAAGAAAGTGTTAGGTTTCAAGAAATCACACACTAAGATGCCACAAAAAAGGGTAAATAACAAAAATACCGTTACGAGGTTCTTAAAATATTGTGTTTATAAACGTAATGAAAAAGTAGTGAATTCTAATTTACCATATCATTGTAATACTTCAGACATAACAAACGAAAAATTTACAATGAACTACAACCACGCTCGGAATAAAAATATAACTTTAATTGTAATTGTACGGGATTAAGCATGTGAATGTAATCTAATAGTCAGCCGTTTTGTGTCTTACTACTGGAAAGGATCTCTAGCGAAGGGGGTAATTTACCTTAAAAGCACTACGCTAGTACATTTTGGCGACTTGTTGCCAATGGTCCTTAGTCGCTTTAAAAGGGTTTATTGTAGTACGATTTATTTCGAATTTTAAATCTCTGGGTATGATATACTTAATGTTTTTTTAGTGGGGGTGTCATTTTGTGTTCTTATGTTTTGTGATCATTTTTGTTAGTCCTTAGCAAAATAAAGGAGTTATTCTGTGTTATTATGTTAAAGTACTCTTTATTTATTTTTTTTGACATAATTTACTTCTTCCTTAATCAACTTGTACGATACACAATATGCCGATATGCCGGAGTCATAACTTGGCAAAGAATACTTGATACGTCTGTAAATTACCTTAGTCACATAAACTAGTCTGCATTCATCCTCAACACATCAATCAAAGAAGCCAATTCAGCTTTGTACCGCAACATAAGTCTCATATAATGAAAGGGTACTAGCAACCCTTCGCTGCCGGTTTAATTAACAGTCCTTGCGGCCACGCTATGTAATTGTAGGGTCTCAAAGACCCCAATATATTTATTTCGGCCTCGTCGTTGTCTTGAGTATGTTCATCTTGAGGTTATCAAAGTTAATTTGTGTGTAAGGTTGTTGATTAACTTTAGATAGCGTAAAAGCTTCTATCAACAAGCCTCTCAAAATCGTATTCTATTACCGATCTAATTTTTAAACCTTTCAACATCGAAAAGAGAAGATGTTCCGTGTCTAGCTAAGGAAAGACGTCATTTGACAAAGAGTGGAACGCACCAGAAAAAGTAGCACGTTACATAGAGATACGCCTCTAGCTACGTAAGTTTACCTCAATATTACCTAAGGAAAATAACTACACTTACACACTAAAACTTGTTTGTAATATAGGTATATTAGTTTTCTAAACTAACTCATAATAATATACTCATAATACTTTTTATTGGATTATGTGTGATAAAATTATGTTTTAAGTTGATTCTGATACCGCCACATGGCGTTGTTAGAAATATGAAACCATTTAGGATTTTAAAAGAATGTCATAAACCTAATTTTAATTATTTTTTTCTTGTTCAATTCTTAAAAGTATTTTACTTCGTTAGATCAATTAACATTAAAAAAACATTAAATTGGAAAATGTATTGTTCCAATTTACGACTACTTAATATAAAAAGAAAATGAATACTTAACAATAAAATCGAATTAAATATTTTTTTAAAGTATAAGTCGTTTTTAAGATATTTCACCGTTTTGTTATAGCTTTTTAATGCTTAGCTTTTTAACAATTATTTAATTATTATTATTAATTTTGTGGTTTTTTATAGATTGATGGAACCGCAGAAGCACAAACAAATACTCCTATGATTATGTGGCAGCTACACTTGTAGCTATAAATGAAGGAAGCAACATATTTAAATACGAAAACAAACTTTTTTAACGCAGGAAGTATTGACGCACCTACAGACGGTGACTGAGTAGGTATATCTTTTAATTAATTAAAAAAAGTAATATAACAATGTTAATCACAAAACTACTGGTTTTATATAATAAATCCTACCTCGAAAGCAATTTTTTATTTTATTCAATCGTATAGAAGTGATAATTTCTGAACTCGGTAATAGAATTCGAATAAGTGGTAATAGAATCTTGGCGCATTCTATGGGTCGGTGGTAGAATCTACGACAATTTTAAATTAAACAATTATTAACAACTTATTGTGTAATTTAATATTGAGTTTAAGCTTTGAATGTTATAAGTAAATACTCTGTTGAGGTTAATCATAAATTATTACACATTTTCTAACTTAACAGCTTAATATATACCTACCTATTTTCTTAATCACAAGACAGCTTAAACTGACGGTATTAGAAGCTTTTACGTTAGTTAGCTAAAACCCTGCATTTGTGTCCTCGATTGGTACCTACTTACGCATAGAGTGGTTTCAATCTGATCTTATCCTTAGATATAACAAGCCGATGTATTCATAATAAAAAAATATACAAACAGAGTAGAGTTTTATATGATCTTTATGACTACAAATTATTATTAAATATAGATTCATTTGACTAACGCTAACTTTGCAATTATTTATCTGTACAAAAATAAAAATCTGACGTAAAATCTAATTACCAGGAAATCTGTCCGTCGTGATAATAGTAAGACAGGGGTCTCATATTTATTGGAGGAGGACAGTTTTGCAGTGGGATATCCAGGGATATCATGGTGTCTACAAATACTACATAAATACTTTGTAAATTTTAGAAAATAAAATTGTACCTATATAATATTATGTTTTTTCGAAAAAATATTAATTTTTATTTTTTTCTTTGATCCTAACGTACGTTTATAGCTTGCTGCGTTGTCCTACTTAATGGCAATAACCCACCTATGAACAGATTAATCACTTGCTATTTATTTAACACAGCAAAGCTAGCCCGTCGATTATTATCTTCCCATCAGATCTACTCTGATCTGCAATGATAACTAAAGCCAGGGTTCTACAAAAGACGACAACACAGAGCTTGACAGAGTAATATTGACCTCTGTGGCGTAGTGGTTATATAACATGACTGCTACGCAGAGGTTCGATTTCCGCTCATTGCAAATCTTTGTGTGCATAAACATGATTGTTTGCATTGGTCATATGTATGTATTTACAAAAAAAAAACAGTATTTAAGTATGTTTATCCGTTGTTTAGTACCCATAGTACAAGCTCTGCTTAGTTTGGGACTAGATGGCATTGTGTGAATGTGTGAGGATTATGTAATTATTTATTTATTATTTTGTTAAATATGCCAAGCTCATTAGCATCCAATTGAGCTCTAGACAGTAGACAACGAAAAACACGGAATAGTAAAGACGAATAAGTCACATTATGATAAAGAGAAATGCGATAAACAAATAACCTCAGAGGTCAAATAAATAGATAACAAATTACATAAACTTAGAGCTCATTAGTAGCCAGGAGAACGGAGACTAATCATGTCATATTGAATTTCTATTTCCTTAATAAATTATAATTAGTTACTTAAAGATGAAGTCCTACATTGTAATTATATCCCTGATATCTTTAATATGTAATGCTAAAGGAGGATTTATAGATGGACTATATGGTGCAGTGAAAAATAGAACAGAGGCTATTAAGCAAGATATAAGTGGTGTAGTGAATTATGGAAGACATATAGTGTTTGGGACCAATACTGAAAGAAACAAAACTGATATAAATGTAAAAGAAATAAGTTCAGCTAACCTTATTGATAGAATATCTCTTAGAATACACGACGCAGCTACAGTTGTTAGAGAATGTGTAAGAGGTACGTTTGCGATATTCGACAAAGATCAGGATGGTAATAACTTTGTGCATAGAATGTTTAACAAGATGAAAACACGTCTAATCAAGATTAAAGCATTTTTAATAACCAAGAATGAAACTGAGAATGTAAATAATAACCAAACAGTAACTGTTCCACCCAAACGTGATGTTAACATTCTAAAGAAAAAATTAAAAGAATACGTTTTTAAAAACAGTTCTACTTCTAATACTGGTTTACGGAAAACTCTAGAAAGTTTGAGAGAAATTGTGGAGAAAATTCGTTACAATATTACAAAAAATAAACAAAATGAAATTAATATCGATGGAGTGGGTTTAATTGATATAAGAGGCTCTTTTGATGACCTAGCAGACACACAAGGAGGTGAAAAAAATTTTGTAAACTCAATTGATGATTTGAAAAGGAGTTCTAAAGATTTCATTGAGAATCAGAAAAGTCTGCGGAAAAGTACGAGTAATATTGACAATCATAATGGTAGTGATAATAATAATGATAATCGTATAAGTAGTGATAACGATAATCGTACTTTTAACAACAATTAATCATTTAAATACAATTTATTATTTTTTGACTAGCGTTCTTTTTAGTTCGTAGACATAGAACAATTTGAGAATTTATTATGATTAGTTTTTTTTTCTTTATTTGAATAAGTTTTAAATAGACAAAATGGAGAGAGAGAAAGATACCATACGCAATTTTTATCCGGACATCTATACTTTCAAAGGTGATTTTTATACCGAATCCAATATTCGAAAATGAAATTAGAAATAGCACGAACCTGCCCAAATAATAAATTGAAATAAAAATGACTTAGAAATTGCTTAATTTAATCCATAATTTAAATGTTTATTGGTTATTTTAAACACAGGGTTCTTCACAAATATGCTTGTAATGAATTTTGTAATGAATTTTTAAATGTTTGTTAATAAATCAGGATTACCTTCTTAAAGTGTATTCATTTCTCAATAAAATAAAATGCAGAGCAACAATGCACATTGCTGCTTTAATTTTAGTTCTAATAGCATCAGGCATTCTTAAGCTGTCTGCTTACGATCGTGGAAGCAGTCAACTTCGTTCTACTAAAACGCGGCAGAAATATGTCGTGCAAACGCCGCGTGTTTCTGCCACCTAATGTTTGGAGACACCATTACTCCCTCTCAATAAGGGTATTTACTTTTATTACTTAGGGTCGTAGCACATATATCAAAACGTAAAGGGATCAGCACCGCCTCGCCTTTTTCCTCGGTGTCAAACGTTAAAAATCCGATTACGATACGATTCCGATTAGTGTGCGTTGCAGTAAGGAATTTCATACAGATAATACTGAACGAGTCGAGTTGATACGGTGACGATCCCATTCCGTTTTGATTGTGTGGTAAGACCCTTATCCTTTTAAAACGCAATAAATCTCGATAATACTATTTAAAACATTTCCGATACGTACATTAATCTAATATAAATAACTGAAACTTGGCGATATCTCCGATAGGTACGGTTTGTAAAACAAAAGGTACAATCAGCAACATAAAGTTGTCACGGAAGGCGCCATGTTTGACACGAATGTTATAAATCATATAGGTATTGAATATTGTCATGACAGAGTGGTGGGATATGTCTATTCATATGTGTTATCTCATGTTGTTTATGGGAGTACCACATGCATGGCATATTACTGATAGTCGTGTATTGCTTGCTATAAGGAATTTGATAATTTCGCAATGAAAGAACCTACTTCTAGCGTTGCTAAGCGTTGATTTACGCAATGTTGTTTACATGAATTTCCCTTAGAATATCCATATTTTTAGGTCAAGAAATAACTACTTAAGTTCATAGGTTTTTGTATCAGGTAAAAGCAACATAAAACTATAGTACTCAATTCAAAATTCTGTCAAAAAAGGTATACATGTTGTAATTGACAATGAAAACGAAATCGCGTAAGTTTTTTTTAATAATAATAGGAGGCAAACGAGCCATCAGCTCACCTGATGGTAAGTGATCACCGCCGGCCATGGACACCCGCAACACCAGAGGAATCACAGATGCGTTGCCGACCTTTTAAAAGGGACTGCAGGGCTGCCTGAGCTAAATTGCTCAGGAGGGGATTCTCCAACACCATAGGTGCCGGTACCCCCCTGGGGTAAATCCTTTTTTGAGCCGCTGCCATAGTAAAGGGAGGGGGGATGAGCTACCGGACTCTCACTCACCGGACGAAACACAGTAGTGACAAGCACTACTATTTTACGGAATTATCCGATAAAAACATTAATTAAAGGCACTAATTTTGTCTGACTTCCTTAGAGAATTCTTATAAAGCCCGAACTTGTATCTAAACACACAAACTTGCTAGTTTCAAGTGTGAATTTCGCGTCTCATCAAGTTAGTAAGGAGGAAGTTGTTACAACAGTAGTCGGTGTGCGGTGTACCGAACTATTCTACAACTCACCACGGGGCATAGTTGCCTACCACTAGTAAGTAAGTAGAACTAAGACTGTACGCTAATATAATGTATTTTTATAAATTAAACATTATTTCCGTGTGGTGACGGAGTAAGAATACAGTGGGTCACCACCCCATCTCATCCCATGGGTGTCGTAAAATCCGACTAAGGGACTACCTATTCGTGAATATTATCTTAACGAAATGAAAAGAAGGAAAACTTGAAATTTAACCCTATATCAATCTGTTCGGCCAGCGTGGTATTAGTAGGCTAAATATCCCTCCGTCACTGGAAGAGGCCCGTCCCTGCAGTAGGACATTAATGCGCTGTTATGATGAAACATTATTATTACTATGTATTTTTATCATACAACAACATTTACTTCCCAACTATGAAGATGCACAATAAATATTCCTCACACATTCACACAACGCCATCCAGTCCCAAACTAAGCGGAGCTTGTACTATGGGTAGGTACTACACAACGGATAAACATACTTAAATACATTTTTTTTGTAAATACATCAAACTTATTATACATAGAAACTCTCAGACCAATGCAAACAATCATGTTCATGCACACAAATATTTGCATTGAGCGGGAATCGAACCCAAAACGTCTGCGTAGCAGTCATGTAATATAACCACCACGCCACCCAGGTCGTCAATAATGATAATAATGATTTGCTCTAAGCAAACATCAGACAAACAGAATAACCATTGTCCAAATAACGGACTTTTACTTCTTCAATGTAAGAGTCCTGCTGCTTTTGTCCGTAGACTGCGATCGCGGTATGGAGTGGAATATAGTACGATACGGAAGCCCAGAATAATTTATTATTTGTGCGACCCACAAATTTATCCTCTTACGACGACCGTACCGTGACGGACGACCTCTGTGGCGTAGTGGTTATATAACATGACTCTCGAGAGGTCTCGGTTTGATTCCCGCTCAATGCAAATCTTTATGTGATGAACATGGTTATTTGCATTTGGTCTGGGTGTTTTAAAAAAAAAAAAGTATTTATGTATGTTTATCAGTTATCTAGTACCCATAGTACAAGCTCAGCTAAGTTTGGGACTAGATGTGTGAGGAATATTTATTTATTATTATTTATTTAATCCTGGTTCTACTTTTTATAAGTGTACCTGTCGTAGATGTTAGTTAGAACAGTACCTACGCGAATAATTTTAAACTTGAACAAAACATTTATCGGTTCAGCATAAAAGTTTTATAATACCCTACGTAGACCATAGTTCGTTTACATTCTTATATTTACATACTAACCAATAATTGCACGGCAATCATAGTTTCAACCAACTAGTAATTTTACAACAACAATTTACATTTTTATAGCAATGTTATGGTAAATAAAATAGCCCCATAACCTCCGATAACACATACCTTGACCGTAAGACATTGAATAAAACATAAAACGGTCAAACTAAAATGGCAATTTTCACGCAAGATAGTCGTTTTTACATCGTTATATCACATCGCAAATTCAATTCCAACTATAACAGTCTTTCGAGACCACTTCCATTTCAAAAATAGCCCTTATTATGTGTTATATAAGGTAGTAAATAAGAAGGTATTTTTGTAAATCAGAAATAAGTAAGCAACACGCCTGTGAGTCCAGAAGTGATATCATAGAGCCATTATTAAGAGCTGGTTTGGGATTCCTCCCGTGTTATGTACTTGTTTAGTATCTGTTTCCGTTGTTTAACGCGCAGCGGTACGAGAATCGCGTGGAAATTTAGATGTGATTAGAAAAGCCATAAATATCATGGCACCTTCGTACTGTAAAGATAGCGACGTGTATAAATAAGTAATTTTTTCTTCTGTTACTGTAGGGCACTATTGGGTTTTCAAGAAGTTCTTTTTGTAGCTAACACAATCTAAGCTTTCAGTTGATTATTTCCAATGGTTAGTATCTTATCCGGGTCCATATTGGCTCACCTAAAGTTCTTCTTCCGAAAATGTTCTTCCTAACGATTTGTAATCCGAATGATCACTCTTCCTAAAATTTTTAATCCTAAAGTTTTCATTCATACTATTTGTATTGCTACCGGCGATGTTCATAACACTCATGTTTCCGAAAGTCGATATTAATAATATCGTTATGTAAATATATTTAAACTCCTACGGCCTTATTACAAAATACGGTCTAACTATAAACCACGATTTATTACGTCACAAAACCACTGTTTTTGAAATTTGTTATTGCAAAATCAGTCTTAAGTCTAAAGTGTTAAAACTGATTTTGTATTAACAAATACAAAATCATAAATTTGTTAATACAAAATCAGTTTAAACACTTTAGCGTTAAGACTGATTTTGCAATAACAAATTTCAAAAACAGTGGTTTTGTGACGTAATAAATCGTGGTTTATAGTTAGACCGTATTTTGTAATAAGGCCGTTAATGTTTTTTATCATAACGCTTTTATCCCTAAACATTTTCACCATAATATTTTCTCTCATACTCAGAAAGAAATATTTACCAAGGGAAAGTAATAAAAAGTTTTGTTTTTATACTATTTCTTGTGATTACAAAACAACTTTTTACATTAAACCATTTTTTTAAAATTTAATTGTTTACTAAAATTATTAGAATATTTTTGTCTTAAATGAATGAAATCCATAAAACATGACTCGTTCACGGTTATGCTTGTGGCCTGAGAGTTTATCGTAACCGTAACTAAACCAATAAGTACCTAAAGGACCAATTCGGTTCTGGCACTTCGCCGGCCGCTGCCGCGGCACGCTCGCTGCGCTCGCTCGGCTCGTGCATTGGGGTCACAGTTTTACCATAACCTAAACCAATAACTATAAATAGGACCCACTTCTTTTCAGGATCGTGACTGAATGATTGGAGAGGGACTCTGGTTTTGCTCTGGTCTTTGGTGTATTATGTTATACCTTGTTGTCAACAAAGTTACGCAAAATTAATGTATATAATATTGATTATTATGAATAAAAAGAAATCTGAACAAAAAAGATATAACTTTAAATTATAGTACAAACGATGGTTATGTTGAGAAAATATAGGAATACAAATAATAGTATAATAGATGTTTATTGCTACTGAAATTATGAATTTGAATGCTTCGGATTATTAACATTAGGGACAAAAAAATTAGGAATTGCGATTGTTAGGATGAAAAATGTTAGGAAGAACATTTTCGGACTTCCAATTATAGGAGTTGAAATTTTAGGTGAACTTTGGCGCACCCATCTTATCCACTATAACTTATCTACTAAGGGCTAGTAATCCTTAAGCGCGAAATGTTTGCCTCACAAGCAACAATGTCCAATGCTTACGCACCGGCTCATCATGCTTGTCGCCAATACTTGTAGGATGCTGTTAGCGCTGGTCCTAGATCTGCTTAGCATTTCTTTTAGATTATGTTATAACTTATAAAATTTGATTAAAGTATAGTTAAGTACTACTTCCATTCTTTAGTTTCATTTGTCTCATATTACACTGACCGTCGTATGTCAATGGAGCTGCGCTGAACGAACCCGCGTCCATCCAATATTCAGGTCTCGCACGCCGCGCCGGTGCGACTAGATCATTCGCACTTAATGTGTCAATATTATAGTTTATTTTACCACAACACATGTTACCAACATAATGTGCCCTTTAACCTTCTCTTATATTTGATACTAGATGAGATATGAGTCAAGGGGATGGACAAAGGACGGAATAAAATGGTTTACTGTGATAACGTTACCTCTGTCACCTATAGACAATACAATAGGTCAGCTCTATAGGAATAAGAAAACAGGAAATAACAGGTACAGTAGAGGTAGGAAACTTACAGGGATATGGGACTTAACTCTTTTGAGCTTTGTGTACGTGTAAACGATGGACAATATGTAAAGGACAATCGTGAAGCTTAGGTATTATCAGACAAGAGACACGTTGGCCTCTGTATCCATTAGTCTCAGGCTCAAACGAACCTACTAAAACCCACATGGTTAATAAGTAGATATGTATGAAAGAATGTTGCTGCCCCGAACCCACTTTTATAACCTAACTAGCGGCCTGTCCCGGCTTCGCACGGGCTTTTTTTTTCCCGCTTTTCTGTTGAATTTTTTTCTAAATTTTCTTTGCTATAAACCTCACGGAGCTCGAGACCTTTCCAACGAATGCAAAACCGTGGAAATCGGTTCATGCGTTCTGGAGTTATAGCGTCAGGAAGGAATACCTGACTTATTTTTATATAGTAATTTTGTGTTGTGTGTTATAATAATTCTATCGACAAGACCAAATTACTTACATAAAATAATATATCATTGATATTGTTTAGCCAATTTGGACACGTCCCGTATATATTGCGTATAGTTTTGGGTTCGTCTTCTGTATTAATATTATAGTTAATTAAGGGACTGTTTTTATACTAGTTGGGCAAGGAAGGGTTAATTGGGTTAAGTGTCTCTATCATGTGGTTATTATAGGGCGGTTTGTATTATTGTATTATAAGGGAGGGAGCGATAGTTTTAGGAGAACTGTATATAGATAAATGGTTACGTTGTTGGAATATAGTACAGTGCCAGATATAATAAGGCAATTTACGACAACATTATTTAATATACCTACCTAATATTAATTTTATCCCCAAGGATTCACACAAGCCCATCTAATCCTAAGCAGTGTAGAGCTTAAACTATGAGGTACGTATTAACAAACTTAAAACCAATGCAAACTTTCGTTCTATCGTTATTATCGTTATTCATCCAAACAAAGATTTACAATTGCTCAAATCGAAAAATTTTTAGATCGCACATAATTATGTAGAATAAGTACATTTCATGTAAAAAAAATTAAGGCCTTTTAAAGTTGTCAATAATTTACTTGTAACATAGTTTACCAGAACATATTAAATCTCATTCTCTTCCTGTCTACGTCATACGAGGATGTGCAATAAATCCTCGAGACATAATTAAGCTCAGAGTAACTTAGTCGATACTTCATAAACACAAGTTTGTAAATTTAGATAGCACTTGTGACATGCGATGCATCTTACTTCGACTTGGTATTAACAGTTTATGTCTCACGCCGGTATTACGATACTAAATAGCTTCCGGTAATCTCGTTAACTAAAATATAATATATAAATAAAATAAATAAATAATCCTCACACATTCACACATCGCCACCTAGTCCCAAACTAAGCAAAGCTTGTACTATGGGTACTAGACAACGGATAAACATACTTAAATACTTTTTATTTTATATACCTACAAGAAAACACTCAGAACAATGCAAACAATCATTTTCATGCACACAAAGATTTCCATTAAGCGGGAATCGAACCCGAGATCTCTGCGTAGCACCATGTAATATACCGACTGCGCCACAGAGGTGGTCAAATAACTTCATCATAACAGCCTTTTAATGTCATAACGACATTAATGATAAGCCTCCTACTTACAAAGGATTTTTTTTAAATTGTGTAAACCATGTACAACACCCTCCAAAAACAGCAACCAGAATTCACTTGCAGGCCGTTCATAGTGGCAGATCATTGTACCTATAAATACCATCGTACTGAATTTGGATTACGCAACTACACATTGACAAAAAAAATTTGACGACCTCATAAAGGTCTCTGGGTCGGACTGAAAAAATGCGGAAAGCGCAGGACAGAGTTCTGTGGCGCGTGTTGGGAGAGTCCAACAGTGGACTGCAATAGGCTAGTTGATTGAACTACACGTTCGATTTCTACCAAGCAACTGATAGTTCAAATACCGGAGCTCTATAACATCCCTAGCAGTAAGTACACTTAGAAACTCGCGTTAATGAATACTTATGTACCAGCAACTTTATCAAGAATCAGCAGAGTACAACAAAAAAGGCAAGACGTACTATGTAGGCGATGTTGTTCGGAATAGCTAACAACTACAAATAAAAAGGCTCTAGATACGAACGCTTTTTAAAACAGGGGTTCCGTAGCTAATTTTCGATCTTCAACTTTTGCGATTTGAGTCGAGCGAGTCTTACGTACTTGCAAAGGTCGTGGTTATACCGCGACCACGGCTCAAACAAGTCAGTTTCTATGTCGGAGAAAAACATAGTAAATTTATACCTTAAACGTACCTAGTTATAAGACCCGAATGACAAAATTGTATGATATAGTTACATAATCTATTGTTAAAAAGAGAAAAATTGGTTTGACTACAACTTTTGTGAAGACTTCAAAGACAATATTTTTAAAGACCGAAATTAAAATAGTCTGTTAAAATATTTTTTGATAAAAACTGAATTGCAAATTTTTTGGTAATCGAACCTGTGACATAAATAAATTACTTATGTTAATTACTAAGTACCACGACATGTGATAGTTTCAAAATGTGTAATAAATACTTACTACAGAACCCTAAATACGTATAAATGTAACAAGCGCTTGCTGACCGGAAGCAATTTGCACTGTTTAACGAGTTCCGTACATTTTATAGTATATTTTTAAACGAGCAATTTTACCCTAAACTATTCAGATTTTATATAAAATCATGCTACAATATACTTAACTTGAATTACTTTATTAAGCCAGCTTGATAGTTTTTTAATTAAAAATTAATTCGGAAACCATAGTGACACCGATTATAATAGACAAATTAATTTACTTGTATGATTATTTTTCTGAAAAAAAATGAATTACTAAACAAACTTACGTAAGGAC
This sequence comes from Schrankia costaestrigalis, assembly GCA_905475405.1. NCBI lineage: Eukaryota > Metazoa > Arthropoda > Insecta > Lepidoptera > Erebidae > Schrankia > Schrankia costaestrigalis. Next base: position 1,931,719 of record FR997832.1, on the reverse strand, counting down.
CATTTGGGAATATATCCTTTTAAACAATTGTTTATAAAAATGACCAAGTTCTGAAATTTTAAACGATACAAAGAATTGGTGTCGTAGCACACATATCAAAACGCAAAAGGATCAGCACCGCCTCGCCTTTTTCCTCGGTGTCAAACGTCAAAAATACGATTACGTTACGATTCCGATTAGTGTGCGTTGCAGTAAGAAGCTTCATAAATAATACTGAACGACTCGATTTGATACGGTGACGATCCCATTCCGTTTTGATATGTGTGCTACGACCCTTATGGGGAAGAGGAGATCTCTGCTCTTTTTAAAATCGGTTAAAGAACAGAAGCAAGGTCTAAGAATCTATAAAATTTGACCACATGAATTGGTGGTTTATACGTTACATACCTATTCACATCACGCTGTCTTGTCCCAGGCTAAGCAGACTTGACTATGGGTACTAGACATACCTACAAGTACTTCAATTCGGTGTAAAGTTTTTTTTTTGGTATATTTTTATTTTAAAGGTTTATAATTATAAACAACTAATTTGAGTATTTGAGAATGTAATATTCTGAGAATGAGCCTTGGTTGGCTAATTAATTAATTGAGCAACGAAGGCAGAAACAAACTTCTGTTCAGCCGGACGCATGACGTCATTTAGAGCTCATTTGAAAGACAACGTAACTCATGTATAATTGTAAAAATGAACACAATCTTGCGGTTATTTGCGGTAAAAATATGATTTTATTCCTTACCGATCTAAAATCTCTAAATGGTTTTGGAATCGTCATAGGTAAACTTTTACTTTACATACCGAATTCTTATTTTTGCAAATCTATACATATCAAACATAAAACACCAAGACCAATGCAAATATTAATCTTTATGCACACAAAGTTTCCTCTAAACATAGTAATATATTTGTACATAACATTTACATACTGTGTAGTCAAAACAGAACTAAATCGTGACAAAGTGTGAGGTCACGATTCCACCCTATTCATGCCAATAGTGTATATTATAGTTTATCCTTTATACCCAGTTGTATTTACAAAGGATTGGGAGAAAGCCGGATAAAAATATTTACTTTATGATATGTTATTGACAAACATAAGGCGCCTTAGGTCGTACTAATGTAACTCGATAATGTATGATATGTATTTTGTTTAGTGATGGAATTTCTTATGTGGTAATTTATAAAAATTATAAATGCGAAAGTTTGTGAGGATGGATATATGGATGTTTGTTACTCTTTCACGCAATAACTACTGAATGAATTTTGATGAAATTTAAAATATAAGTAGTTAAGGGTGTAGAATAACATTTAAGTTTTTGTGTCGTCAATATCGTGAGCCTGGGTATTCTTTCACTTGCTTTAGTTGTTTAAAATAAATGAGAGACTAAAGGACAATCTACACAAATAACAAAATAATATACATATCTCTGAAAAAAAAAGAAAACATAAACCGATTCTCCAATTATTCGACGACCTCTGTGGCGTAGTGGTTATATAACATGACTGCTACGCAGAGGTCTCGGGTTTGATTCCCGCTCAATGCAAATCTTGTGGGCATGAACTTGATGAAACACCCAGACCAATGCAAACAGCATTGGTCTGGGTGTTTTCTATGTATAATATGTATGTATTTCCAAAAAAAAAGTATTTAAGTATGTTTATCCGTTGTCTAGTATCCATAGTACAAGTTCTGGTTAGTTTGGAACTGGATGGCGTTGTGTGAATATGTGAGGAATATTTATTAATTTATTCTGCTTTGAGATAGTCAGCCAAATTTCCCTCTATCACTAAAGAAAGCATACAGTAAAACATTTCAGGATTGTTGGAGTAATAAATTGCTCAAGCTATGATTTTTAATGCAAGACACAACTAGCACCTCTTCGCGTGCTCGTCATAAAAACATTTATTCTCCCTTCAACAAAAGCAATTTCTGGCAACACTAAACATTAGTAGGCTCAAACAGCAACAGTGTTTTTATAAGTAGTTACTAGCTATCAGAAATGAGATTCTTTCGTTTATGAGTGGTCGCTGAGAGAACAGTGCTATATAAGAGGCAATAAAATAAATTGGACCCAGTTTGGACGAGATTTGAGATGCTATATACTCTCCAGTGTTTTGTTACTTGCACATTTAGCTTCTGTTTGATAATATCATGATGGAAGTAAATTGCTTTCGTTTGATAAGACGTGCATACTAAGAAAAATGTAAAATCTTTTTATTATTTTTAAGTCTATTGTAGACTTGGATTCTATGAAGAAAGTATATACCAGGAAAAGGAAGTTAAGACGACGTTACGTTAGGGCGGACCACGTAAATATGTTAATAATATAATAAGTAGTTAGTTTAGTTAGGATGCTTTAGGAATGGCGTCGAGACTACAAACTCTGGAATGTATGAACTCTCGTGGTCTCGGAAGTAGAAAAATAACATTAAATCTATAAAATTTATAGTTGTCGCGTTGAATCTGTTGACATATTATTATCGAGTTAGTAGTACATATTATTACAAGAGTTTTTCTGAACGTAACTGTGCAGCAGTAAAATTCAAAATAATTGTGAAAATATAAACAGCAAAATATTAGTACAAACACTTCAATAAATATACTTGAAACAGCCACTTTTATCACACTTGTACACGCGTATGAAATATTCAAAGTATCAAAAAAAGATCACGTACTAGTTACGGGAACAAAGACGTTTTATTTTTTCCTGTAATTGTCACAAAGCTTTGACGATCGACGTTCGCGCGTTGAATGTATTTTTGATAAGTGTGTACTTGTAGGTGCCACCCCTTCCTTTGTGTTAGTAAATTGTTGAAACTCAAAAAAACGTATTAGAGTTTTCATTACCTTTGTGCATTATGGTAACTAACTATTTTGCAGATGTTTGTAGCAAAAGAAAAGAGTGGTTGGGGAATAAATGAATAAAGTTTGACCAAATTGGAGATGTATCCAGAGTAAATTATGTAGGGTAAAAGTACCTGGTGTAAAGAAACAGTTGGGCAGATCGGGAAAGTGAGCGCCACGGAGCACTACCAACCTCTTCCCTAATTGTCGGTCGATTAGCTGAAGAGATACGAACATTTGGGGAGTTATTTAAAAAGATAATAATATGTTATAATATAATTATAGCAGTCAATCAACGTCCTAATACATGCCTCCTGGATACATGGAGTTCTTTCCACATATCTTAAGTTAGCGCAATGACAGCCTCGGTGGCTTATCACTTTATATGTAGTTAGGAAATCTAATCTACTTAGGTAGGTACCTACTTAAAGATGAATCCAACCATACATTCAATAGCGATTTGCCAGTAAGCATCTCAAACCAAACTTGTTTTAACCACGTATGAGTACTAAAGGCTCTTATGCGGAATAGCTTGATTTACGATTTGGTACAAAACCATCGTTTTATTTGCATTTGACTCAAAGAGGCAGCCTCGCTTCGAACGAGTGTTCTTCAAACCACATATAGATAAGGATGCGACCACATACTAGGATGACTTTCGTTTAAGAAAATAATGTTGTTTTTCTAAATAATGAGTTCTAGTTGGGAATATAAAAATAAAAATATAGTAATAATAGGTATGCGTCACACATTTACCAAGAATGCCATAAAGAATTTAATTTAGTCGAAATGTTTACGAGAGGCAAATGACGAGTATGAGAGGCATCTGATTGTAACTCGCGCTTTAATAACTCTGTGTTTTACAGATATACATAATACGAGTACTTAATGTACCTTTACACTGCGCTCGGCACCATTGGACGCTAGCTACGCTACACCTTAACGCTGTAAATTGATCATCCAGAATCAGTTTACTTAGTCTTCAGTAGTTTAGGCGTGAAGATCATGTAGATAGGTAACATTACCTTCAAAATATTAAGTAACTTGAACGTTTTAGTAAAATGGCTGCGAACGTCTTTACTTCCAGCCTAACTCTAAGGCAAAAGATGTATCAGTTTTTTAATGTATTCATTTTATAAAATAGTCACGTAAGTTTGACTACACGGACTTCTAATAAAAACAGAACAAACTCGACTATCATGCAGGCCAAGATTATATTCTTTCTTAGATATAATAATATTATGTAAGTCAACTATTACGACTCCCTAGGATAAGATCATATGATGGCATCACGTTTTTTTTACTCCTGAAGGAGTGAACCACATGGATATAATATGATAGCTAAGCATGTATGTTTGTAGTAAAACAATATAAATATAACATAATTATTTCACATGAACACACCTTTACAATTTCCTCAGTACGAAGGAGAACGTCGATAAAGAGCATGGCTTACGCTATTACAAATCCATTTCTTCAACTTTCACAGAAATAGTATAGCACATCGATCTTGAGGTAAAGAGACGTGATTTACCTTTATATACTTACCTGATTTGTATGTGATATAGGTATTTTTACGTACCATTGTGTAGGCAAAAATACCTATACAATAGGTCAATAGGTATTAGTCAGGATGGTGGAAACCGATGGATGAAGAAAGCACAGGACCGCACAAAGTGGCAACATTTGGAGGAGGCCTATGTCCAGCAGTGGACCTCAATTGGCTGAGATGATGGGCTAAGATGATGGTGCAGTCACAAGTGTTGATTTGGGACCCATTTCCATCAAATATTGTTTTAGCATTCAGTCGATAGTGTTGAATGTCTTCATGGTGTTTTATCCCAATATTGTTTGGGGTCGGCGCAGCATGTCTTCTTCCATACTTTCCTATCGGACGTCATCTCACAAGTCACACTCTTCGCAGCCATATCGTCTTTCACACAATCCATCCATCGTAAATATCAGCTCTAAATAGCGTAAGCTTGCTAAACGATATTCAGCTTTAGGTAGGTTCCAAACACCAGTGACTGTACCGGAACTAATAGTAAATAGGATTAGCTATTGAACAAAAACAAACAATTCTTAAAAAATATTTATTACTATGATTATGTCTGTAGTACATAATAAATGGAATTATCACTTCCAAAGAGCAAGGCAAAGTAATTTTCAGTAGATCTTCTAAAGGGTTAATCAACACCAACACAGGTTTATTTAGAGGATACTTTAATGTATCCAATTAACCAAATATTGGGCTGTTAGCCCAAATACCACAAGCATTATAGTTCGTAAGTAATACCTAATTAAACACACTTTCTAGCTCCATCACAAAGTTTTTGTGAGATGTTAAGTATTAACTGAAGTGCTCTAAGTAATCATGAGTTCTTTGATATTACTAAGAATAGTGATTTCTTACTTTTTCAAGGAGCTGTCTTCATCGGTTTCATTCGCTTGGTGCAGCGCAGCGTTGACCGGAATATCCAGATGTTTGACGGAATATTTACTTACTATTTAGTTTAAGGATTAGGCACTTAGATCTTTTCCCCTTCAAGCTCCCCGGTCACCAGGCGTTCTAGATAATCTGCACCCCGCGTTATTGGGCAAAATATCCCAGTATACCGTTAAGTTAAAAGCATGTTCAATGAGGCATGAGTGCGCCTATTATTTTGCTGGGTCTTGATACCTTAGCATCATCAGAGCGTCTGTACCATTCAATGACAACACAGACAATGCAATCATAGTGACATTTGATGATCAATGGCTTCTCGTTGTTAAGAGAACGTTTCTTATTTTCGCAGTCAAAGGTGCACATGTTCTTGAACGTGGCGTCGTTGCTTCCGCAAACAGGCGCTATTTGTAAGGAACATCCACATACCTTTGCTGCTGACCAGTCCTTCGCTAGAAAGACAAAAAAATATTATAAGCTGCAGTTGGGCAAAGGTTCTTATAGGATACGCTTTGTATTACGTAAGAGGTTTCTGAAAATCTTTAGGTGACATTATATTGGAAATAAGAATTTGGGAAGGCTGCAGAAATACAAGCTTTATGTTGATGACAAAAACTGGTAAAACCACTTTATACCAATTTTGTGGAGAAACGAAGAGATGAAGAGATGTTAAGTACTTATATAAGTTAAAGTAAATGATGTAAGTATAATACATACATAACTTTGATTTCTCCATTGAGTTCACGGAGTCAATATCGTTCGTTTCTGCAGCAGCAGAATCTACGAAACAAAGAGAATTTCTGTAATGACCATCACCCGTAACTTATAGGTACGAAATTGAACTTTTGTTTGTTTTATCAACTCAATATACACACAAATTAACTAGGAAATACCAAGTCCAATACTAACAGTACCAGTAATTAATTTTATTTTCATGAATTCTTTTATAAAAATTTAGATTTAATTTGACCGTTAAATATTTCATCAAGCTACATTTACTTACTTAAAACGATACAGAACACGAAGATCTTCACTAGAGTTAAATACATCATGGAACTGTGGACAATATATAACGTGTTAAACAAATATCTAAAAATAAATTAAAAACGTTTATGAATTATTAAATAATTACTATAATTCATGTTTAATAAAACATTATCTAAATGTCACGTAAGATGATAATAAATAAGCATATGAATCTCCCAACGGCTGCAGCACGGGTATCCTTCATGGTGACAGAGAAAAGTAGGCCTACACCGCAAGCCAAACGCAAAATCTTTTATTAATTATTTTAGTTAAAAAAATAAAAAAAGGGACCCTGCGTCGGTCGTAGGAAGAGATATGGGTGTTACTTCGAAATTCGATTCTTTGACTGATTCATATGGGCAAATTTTTTTTTCACATTTTGGCTTATAAAACATGTTTTTGTCAAAGATGATAACCTAATATACAATGCCTGAAAAAGGCACACTTTTTTATGAAATGGTTTTCGAGATAATTAACTTAAAATTTTTTGAGGTCATATAAATCAGAATTAGGAACAAAAATGAAATTCTAGTTATAAAAATCAGTCATTTATTTATTAAAATCACTTTTGATAATCACAATGATTATCACCACACCTAAATCTAGTTATTAGAAGCATTGACAACTTGACAATATCAATCATTATCCGTGCCGCCATATTAACAATATGTGTGAAATTCTGATTAATATAGTATTTTGACCGTATGAATCAGGTACATATAAATCAAAATTTTGCCTTTTAACATCGGTTAATCACTACACGTATACAATTAAGGATTGCTATTTATACATAGGCTTTTAGTCCCCAATTGAATTATATTTCCAACAGATTCAAGTTTGAAAACCATTTAAGTTAATTATAACAGCCAACATAGTAATCAGAAACACAGGTGAACCAAAGTAATATGAATCAGATATTTACATTTATAACTCCGCAACAACACGAACCAGCATGTAACGTCGTGACCACGTCTGCAGAGTCCCTGGCTACCACCAGCACTAGAAGGGATCTCCTGATGTTTCGTACTTAGCTAGGTACGTTCGAGTAAAGCGCGCGAATATGAATCAGACTTTTGTGCCGGACACTCACAATTTATTTTTTTATTAAAAAACTATCGCAAATATTAGTATCATTTTTTTTTTGTGTAAAGAAACAACTAATATTCTATCGTAATATTTATAACGCACATCGATTCGTTAACAAGAAAAAATGTTACTGTTACTAACGTTCAAGAAACTGGGGTACGGACACACCATATTAATCAGAAGAACGCTTTTTAATATATTTTTTTAAATACATAAAAAACTATTATTAAAAAACAATAACGTGTGCAAGATAGGTAACTGTCTATACTATGTTTAAAAAATAATTGCAGTTTGGTTGGTCTGTTAGTTACAAAGAAAAACCTCCAGACATCGAAAATGTTGGGCTCGAAGAATCACCCATATAACGAAATAAAATCGATCACTAATCCGTCCGACCATCAACGTTTCTCAGTGCCTCTCTATTTACACATATGAAATTATTCCGCATTGTCAATTAAAACACCTAAAATGACTGGTCTAATTACATATCTTTTTGACATGCCCAGCCGTTTGAGCCTTAAGAAATAATTTATTTATTTTTATTTATTTACAAACTACTTACAACTATTTTTACAGGAACTTAAACCTAATGCAATAGTTGTAGAACCTTAATTTAATAAAATTGAACCTACGATCTAATTTTTAAACATAACACAGACACAATATGTAACCTTTGTGAATTCGCTCAGTGAGCACGAGAAAATATCTATTTGTTCAGCGACCGCATTGAGCACGCGCAGCGCCCGCGTCATAGGCGCAAGTTGGAGCAGGTTGGTCCTTGCCCTTGGTATCTCGAAAAGTAGCGGTCGTCGCCTTTTACCCAGGTACTCATCAGGAACACACATTCTAAGTTCTTCTAGAACGGCGGAGTTCTCAATAACACCTCGTATCACTTTAAATAAATAAGACGCTGATGTTAGTTCCCTTCTAACTTCTAGTCTGTGATAACCTACCATACCCAGGACATATAGAGTTGGATATAATAGCGGATATCCTGGGTATACCCCATACTGCTTCAAATACAAAAATCTTATAAATTTATTCTGTATAGGTACGCTCAATCATAAATCTATATTTGGCTTCATATGGTGACCAAATAGCCGTATTGTACTCTAAATGACTCTTAACGTGAGCCTCATATAACGCCTTTAGAGCACCTATATTAGTAAATTGATTACCTTGTCGCAAAACAAACCCTAGACTTTGATAAGCTCTTTTGCATACTTCAGCAATGTGTTTACGGAAGATCAAATCGGCTGTAAATCTAACTCCTAAATCTTTAACTTCTGTTACGCGTGGCAACGGCACTCCTTCCATAGTGTACTGGTAGTGGCTTGGAGCATGCGCTCGACTAAACGACAACACTGAACATTTATGTATGTTAAAAAAAAGTTTGTTCACTAAGCTCCAATTTACAATCCTATTTATATCCCTTTGAAGCATATCGTGGTCCGCGGCCTGCTTCACTTCAAGGACCAATTTTAGTTTAATTATAATAGACTTACAGGACACAAAAATAATTAACTAAATAAAATAAATAAATAATCCTCACACATTCACACAACGTCATCTAGTCCCAAACTAAGCAGAGCTAAATAAATAATAATCCTTTAAAATAATTGTATAAATTATCTTTTCAATCAACAAATGAAAAATTCAACAAAATAAATAATATAAGTAACTTACTTCATCATGGAGTCTGGATTTAAATATAAATCCTATAGACTACCAACCCTCAGCCAACCAGAAACAGTTTTGAATATCAATTTATAAAACAACAACTATGTTAAATATAAAAGAACGAAACAATCTATTAAATACTTTTTATTACATAATTACTACATTCTTTAAGAAACGTTTTAGTGCAGTCAATTAGCAATAAAAATGCTAATTAATTACCTATTAATACTAAAGTAGTAAGAACAATAATTAAGCTTTTTTATATAATTGCTTAGTGACGGAGAAAAATTCTTATCAGTGTTGTAAATTCCGACGAAGGGATATTTCTCAGATTATCTCAACGAAAACAAAAGCAGGAAACCTTGACATAAAACTAATTTGCCAGACTAGAATAGTATGAGTCCAAGTTGATGAATGTCACTGCGTAGGGTGTCTCTATATTGAAACTTTCATCATAACAGCCTATTAATGCCCCACTGCAGGAATGGGCCTCCTCCCGTGACGGACGGGATACTTGGCCTACTAATACCACGCTGGCCAGACGGATTGGTATAGGGTTTAATTTCAAGTTTTCCATCTTTTTATTTCGTAACGATAATATTCACGAATAGTCCCTTAGTCGGTTTTTACGACACCCATAGATAAGGTGGTGACATATTGTATTCTTACTCCGTCACCACACAGTGAAACTTTATTGCGCTGTTATAAAAATATTCATTAATTAATAATTAATTTCATATTAAAGAAAAAATACACGACTTTTTTAATTCTCCCTTTTACTCTTTCTAGAAATAAATTCAGATCGCAGAAATTATTATTCTAGGTGGGTTTTGAACCCATGATCACATGCACGACAACCCCCGGTAGGTCACCTACACGACAACAGGTGTTTCATAAACAAAAACTTAAAAGTTCGTAGACTTCACTTTATTGTTTTTTATGACAACCTCAGGATAATATACACTGACTTTAGCACACAGATAAACCTAAAAATCAAGCTTAATCTCGTATCGATTGTAGCTTAATCAGTTGGGTCAATATACACATAATATTAAAATATTTCTTTTGTTGTAGTCAGATTCAGAGCAGTGCGGTTTCCACAAACTTGTTTTAATCGCATAGCCTTATTAAACGTTACCGCAGAACATTGCAGGAAAATACTTGATACAAAAACAATTTTGATTTCTTGCACTTTTATTTACTGATAAAACTTATTAAGTAAGTATTACATTATTTTATACGGCGATGAAGTAAAACAATGAACATGGTGTTAACAACTTATTTTATTATCCCATGGATACTGTATGATGACTAAGAGAAAATTTTCAGATATTGCTTATAATTATGCGTTATATGCGAATAAACAAGGAAGAGTTGACACCTACCCTATGGCAAACGGTATATTATATATAAGCAGTCAGGCTAAGCTTCTATCTGTGGCCTACTTTAGGTAGGCCTGTCTCAGAAATAGGACATTAATGGTTTGTTATCCTATCCTATGACTACCTCAATACTTCTTAAGTTGTTCCGGTTAAGAGTTTTCATTAGAAAATTGATGATTTGTATAATTGATTTACGCAAAGTAATGAGAATAATAAGAATCCCGGCAATGATCAACTTTTTACAACCATAATAATTATTTGCGACCTACAAATGATTTTTCCTAGACTAAATGTCAGATCATATTACGTTCATATATAATCCCTAGAAACATAAAACTATTAAATTAACATAAAACCATGATCATCTCAATCAATCAGTTAATTTAAAATCTTTTCTTAAATGTTTATTGCAGGCATTTATTTAATGACCACTTGAAATCAATGGAATTTTCTGATTTAGTGAATTTTATGACTAATTACATTTATGGATTTGCCAACTGTTGCTAACTACTGAGAATGATTTCGTCTACAGATTAGGTAGGTATTAACCTGTTTAATAAATGAGAGAAATGAATACATACTACCCGGTCACATTATCTCGAGACCTAGCGTCGATGACGTCACGTCAAGTCGGCCGTACCGTACTGAAGGGCTGTGGCGAGCGCGGGGAGGTGAAAGCAACGAAGGCGGGAAATTCGCATTTCAGCGAGGTCTTATTATCTTAATACTTACCTTATACTTAAATTAATTTTATACCTACATAATAAATATTTCCTGCATAATAACGGGTAATATGCAACATCACATTCAAAATTCTTCTGACCAGGTGAACACAGTTACAGCGTTTGATGCTAACAACCTAGACATCCGTGTGGTGACGGAGTAAGAATACAGTATGTCACCACCCCATCTCATCCCATGGGTGTCGTAAAAACCGACTAAGGGACTATCCGTGTATATTATCTTTACGTAATAAAAAGAAGGAAAACTTGAAATTAAACCCTATACCAATCCGTCTGGCCAGCGTGGTATTAGTAGGCCAAGTATCCCTCCGTCATAGGAGGAGGCTCGTCCCTGCAGTGGGACATTAATGGGCTGTTAGATGAACCTAGACATCGTCTTGCTTAACAGACCTGTTCATACACAAATAGTAGGCACTAAAAATAAGTACTACTTATTACTATTAACGAAAGCAAGATTGTCCTGATATACTTACTTATTAGGTATACTTATACTCTTTAGAAAGAATCCAGACGTAAGCTCGTGAACTTAACCCTAATCCTTCACAAAGCTTTTGTTACTCCACCAGCGAACACCTTCAGCATCAATATTATTTTGATTAATGCACAAGTATAAGCCGAGACTGAGAAAAATCTTTCATCATTAGAGTACCAAAACATATATAAGCCTTACTCCAAGATAATAAGGTTAAATTTCCTTTGTAGTTAAACTCAAACCTCACTCAAAACTTGTGGGTAATGAAAAATGTAAGTTAGCAAAGTTAGAATGTGGCCCGTAGCGTAGGTACTTATAGCAGATATCGCGTGTCGAATGACAAATTACCCACCCTGACCCAACTGATCCTCTACCAACTTTACCTCGAGTGCTTACCCTAAAAGTTTGTTAAGAATAAATATGGTTTTGTGAGTAGTTAAGTTATAAGCATTAGTGGTATGAAAACAAAAAGAAAAGCACCTAGGTGATGCTTTCTCTTTGCAATGAAGTGTGTTGACAGACAAAAAAACACCTAGACTGAATCAACGAAACATTTTCATCATCATCATCATAACAGCCCATTAATGTCCCACTGCAGAGACGGGCCTCCTTCCTGCGCTGGCCAGACGGATTGGTATAGTGTTTAATTTCAAGTTTTCCTTCTTTTTATTTCATAAGATAATATTCACGGATAGTCCCTTCGTCGGTTTTTACGACACCCATGGGATGAGATAGGGTGGTGACATATTGTATTATTACTTCGTCACCACACGAAGTTTCCTGCACACAAATATTTGTGCAGAGATCAAAGCCGCGACTTGTGCGTAGCAATCATATTGTACTAATCACTTTACCAAGAGGTCGTAGATATCGACAAAGAGGTTTGTCTACTTTCTTTAATCCAATTTGAAGTAACTAAGCTTGATTGAAAAATTGATTAGGCATTAGGTATGTTTAATACCAAAATTAAGTGCCGCATCATTAACTCCGCTGAAAAGAACTTGGGAATATTTCATAAAAAATCTTCGACAGATTTTCAGTCGGTGGAGTAAACACCAAGATATTATTTTAATGATTGTGTCATTTCACACAGCTTTACAAAATGTCCACTCCAGCTATTTAGTAACAATAATAATATATTTATTAAAAACAAAATTATTTTTAGACTAGAACTTTTATGAAACTATAGGTACATATTTACTAACAAAAGTACTTACCCTGCTTTTACCTATATGTATACTTAGTGTACTGCAAACTTCCAATATTTCATCTTAGAAACGGCTACATCTTTCATTAGAGTCGTCGATGAGATGGCGTTTATCAAAGTACCTTTACAGAGCCTTGTTTATTAAGTAAAATGACTAGGCTAAAGTAAGTCGACTCATCGTCCTGAATACGTCCATTAGGCAAGACAAGGGCTTAATTAATGATGCCTTATTGGGAAAGTAGATTAAGTGTGAAATGCCTACAGAAAACGTTTCCAAGACGTTTTCATGTTATGAAACTTAGCATCTAGAGGGAAACATAGCGTACCTATAGACCTACCTGGGATGGCCAGACGGTAATTTCAAGTTTTTCTTAATTTGTTTTTCATAGTGATTAAATCAATCTCCTAATTTTCTCTTACTCGAGTTTGTGACACCACGGGTTGGGAACTTAACAAAGTAAAAGAATAATTTTAATAATTTAGCAGCTAAAGCTTTACCTAATCTCCGCAGCTTATTTTCAATAATTGAAAGAGGGAGTTCTCGCGAACCTCTACGTAAGTATATTTTATTAGTCACTATAGGATAGGAGCCATTTATACCACAACTTTTTGCAGGTTTTTTTTAAATATGACAGCTAAACTCCCGTGTCGTGCCCATGACTTGGGATTACGCTTCGTTTAGTAGTCAAAGTTAATCCGGTTTTTGTACCTAGAGTACAATAATTATTTTGTAATTAAAATACGACTCCAACTAAACGTTTACAGCAATTATAACACTTACGTAATTTCTTTGATGTGTAATTAAGTACCTACGTTGTTATATCTTAAACGTAGTTGGGTATTTTAGTTTTAAATTTTTTTTAAAGAATTAAATAATTATAAGAAAAAAATTAGTAAAACACGCAATTATTTAGGTTTAATATTAAACTTATTGATAGTTGCATGCTCTCTACTCTTCCGAAAAAGGACGTGGTGACGGAGTAATAATACAATATGTCACCACTCCATCTCATCCCATGGCTGTCGTAAAAACCGACTAAGGGATTATCCGTGTATATTATCTTTACGAAATAAAAATAAGGAAAACTTGAAATCAAACCCTATACCAATCCGTCTGGCCAGCGTGGTATTAGTAGGCCAAGTATCCCTCCTGCCCGATTTACACATCGACAAGTACAGTAGCGAGATAAGTAGTATTTTAAGATTAAGTCGATATTAATAGATGTCCATCCTATTTTTTGGCGAGTTAAGTACGAAGTAGCCTCCTTTCTCGCATCTAGCTAACTTAACTCGCCAAAAAATAGGATGGAAATCTATTTAAATCAACTTAATCAACAACTTACTACTTAACTCGCTACTGTACTTGTCGATGTGTAAATCGGGCTTCCGTCCCGGGAGGATGCCCGTCACTGTAGTGGGACATTAATGGGCTGTTATGATGATTGATAATGCTTCTACACCAACTTAATTTCTTGCAAAAGTCAATTTCCTTTTCAAGTGTCTACATCCTACTAAGGTCAATTAAGAAGATTAAATAAAACAAAATCTATAAAATATCACTTTATTTTTTAATACACAACTGATATGTTTAATACTTATTATACTGTATGGCATTACATAAATCTACAAAGAATACAATATACAGAATTCAGCGTAATTGAGTTTCAAATTGAAAAAGTAACATTATTTATATATTTATAGAAACCATTTATAAATGTATAAATAAGAACAGAATTTTGGGTATAAATTTGTTACAGGCAGTAATTTACATAGCTGACAAAGTATATTTATGCCTCAACACTGTATTTTTCTTCGATTATTTTTAATTGGCTATATTTTTAATTAATTAATAAAGAATTTTCAATGAAATTTCTTTTAACTCTCAAACACGTTTAAGTAAATGTGGTAATAAAAAGTTTAGTAAGTATGATTATTTGTTCCTACACAGAAATGGATAGTTTATACCTACTTTCAGTTACACGAAATTAATATCGCTTTGATTAGAAAAACTCGTAATAATATAGCTATTTTTTTCGCTTTATTCTATTACCTTTTATCTTTAAAGAATTGAATACAAAATATGCCGTAATTGATAAATATCCTTTAACTAATACATAGATATAAATAAAACCTACTATAAAGTCTTAACAGAAGCGTTCTTAACTATCCCCTTACTCATAAACACCTCTTAAATTTTAGTCCATTGATTAGCTTAAATTATTACGGTTTTGTTTGGTGTAAGGTTAGTTTTACTAGTAAAAATGTCGCTAAACAGTAATTAAATTTAAGAGGCGTTTATGAGTAACGGGGAAAGTCTTAAAATGACTTATTCGTAACAAAGATATGAGAGCAGAGACTGAAGTCCTATGTATATTTGAAATGCATAATATAATATCACTTATAAAAATTAAATAAGCCTTACTGTAACAGTTGAAACTTAGGCCGTTAACGTGAAATTAAACAATAGTTATACTTATCTATACTTTTCGAAACATTTTACATATTAACAAATATAGGTATAAACAACTTGAACTTAATTACTTTTAACAATTTCACCTATAGAACCGTGTGGAAAACCCTATACTGACTGCATCTGTGTCAAGGGCGTGTTGGAATCGAATCGTATCATCTATATTATGTTTGGTACACAACAGTTTTCTTTTTAGTTTTGTAAAGCCATAGTCATGGCGCAAAAACTTTAACCGCCTCAGGTTGGAACAGCTATTTTTAATGCTAACATTTTTGATAGGCAAGGTAACTTACAAGTATATTTATTAGGCTAGTTTGTTCTATTACATCAAAGTTATTTGTAGGACTAGTATAAAAAATGAGACGTTTGTTTTCTGTTGCTATTTAAAAAAAATACAAATGAATAGACATGGCACTACTTCACACAACAAGTTTCACAGAATACGCTAACAGATGGCGACACTGTTACCACTTCACAGTTCGTCCTTCCTCCTGCCGCGTCTGAGGGCGAGGTCGTCGTGTTGGAACCATGTCGCGTATATCTTGATGGGTTCTGGTGAAGAGTGACGGTGGAATGATACCGGCCTGTCTCGTGCTAACACTTCGCGAGCGTAGTCTTGTGGACGCGCCTAGGAAAATAACAGGTTTTAATGTCATTGTTTTTTTTTATTGAAATTCAGTCTTTAAACAGAGATTGAAAACTTATCAAAGAGACCTTCTCTTTGATAAGTTTTTAAGCAAATGTTACTGTTTTATGTTTAAGGGTAGGTACATTAAGTAATAAGTTATATAGAATATTCTGTGACTCAACGAAGTTACTATTCTGCGACTGAGTTACGTTTACTAGCTGCCAGCTTCAAGAGACATGACAATTGTGTGTAGATGGGCCATGTTTTGGGGGAAGAAAACGTAGCTCTCTGCAGCGCCCGACCTAGGGCCGGAGCTTGTTGTGAGGTCTCCAAACTGGTCACTTGACTATGTGGCCTGACGGCAAGTGTTCGGCAGGCTTTACATAGATGTTCAATGACTTACACGCTGAAATCACACTGTACCTTGCCGCCTGAGGTCAGACAGAGGAGTAATGTAGTAGCACTTACCTGATGGAACAGCGGTGAGTGCGTGACAGTAAGGTTGTGCGTGAAGGCGGCGCAGGCGCCGAGCGTCATGTCGTCGGGCGCGTGGTGCGCGGCGCACGCACACGTCGCCAGCACGCGCGCCGCCGCCACGCTCAGCGCGGTGCCGCCCCCGCCCGTGATGTAGTCGTAGCCTTAGTGGACATACATGCAGTCAAAATATGTATTCGGAATGGATCATTTGTTTAGGTATGGTCAACCATGCTTGACAGAATACAATAATAGATGGCGACACTGTTCTTACAGGCTGACCGTTTAACTTAGTCCCCGCATGCGGTGTAAAAGGGACGAGGGGGCGGGTTAGCGGTGTCCGTTATGGTAGCGTACACAAAAGCTATATCGAGTTGGTAACTATGCCAAATAAAATAAGTTTTTACAAAAAAAACCGACTTCAAAGACAAAAATTGCACTAAAACGTAAAAAATAATTTGTTGTATTTTGGTTTTGCAACATTAAATCAGCCATTCTTTCAAATTAATTATAATCTAAATAATTGTAAAAAGTATTGTTAGGGATATTTCTTGAAGAGTCTAGAATTAATATATTTATTTGAAGATTCTTTAAAATATAATCAAATTATTTTAAAATAATGTAATATTATTGTTATTTTTGGAGTCGGTGTGAGCCACGATAGTTATATTCTATTTTTTATTCCTGACTTAAAATTTAAAGAAATATGGTGTCGTGTTATACACAGACTAAAGTCTAAGATGAGAAATAAGTACTACGAATCAAAGACAATTACCTAAAATTCGCATTCGAAAATGAAACGGCCGTTTTTGTTTAAAATGCAATATTTATCTTATTAAAAACCATTTAAAGTAATGAGAATGTGTTATAGGAAACTTTATTGCCTTTTCTAACGACATTGTAGACAACATTTTGCATTATCGATCCTATTCGCAAAATAATAATTATTATTTTTAATTGACGGTGCTGGTTAGCCCTATAAACGGCCTTAAGTTCTGGAAAGCTTTAATCAGTTACTAAATATATGAAAACGTTTGGTCGTGACACGGGTATTTTAAAATATATTTATTTAAATATAATAAAAATAGTTATTAGTTATTACTAGCATCGACCGAGCCAATTATCAGCATCTTTAAATTAGACATAAATTAGGTAGATAAATGAAATAATCCAATGTTCATAGCAAAATCTATTTTATTTGTACCTGCAATGTTAGTTTCAGCACCATGCTAGGATTTGAAATCCAAAATCATAAGGTACTTTTTCCAAGAATATTGAATTCTAGGCATAAAATAATCACGCTTAACAATAAAAAATATGGATTATCAATTTTACATACCACTTTGTCATGTAACAGTACCAGTGCAGATAATTTGGAATTCGCAAAAAAATTGAACCCAGATGTCAGCACCTTATTTATGAACATAAAATCAAGATAACGTTCATTTCCATTGTCAGATAAGCCTTATAAAACATTTTAAGCATGAATAAAACCTAAAGGTTCAGTAAAAAATATCTAAAAGATCTAAAATAAAGTAAAATAAAAAAACCTGAACTTACCTACGATCATAAGAAACTGTCAAAACAAAATAATTTAAAGGACATGTTCCCGCGTTTAAAATAAAATCGCTTTTTTTAATCGAAAAATGTAGTGTGGCCCAGTTTATAATTCCAAAAGGATCTTATTTTTCATGATTTTAAACGGAATCCCAAATTAATTAATGGTAAGCCTATAATTTGAGTTTTTGTTGGGGGTGCTGATAATCTGGTGCAGTGCTAGCATTTGGCGCCTTGCCCCTACATTCACTCAAAATAATAATATGTATTCGGAATGGATCATTTGTTTAGGTATGGTCAACCATGTTTCACGGAATACAATAATAGATGGCGACACTGTTCCTAGTTCAAACTATTCAATTTACAAAAAAAAACATATTTGAAACCTCAATATAATTTTTGCAGACATATCCATAGATATCGTAACCGTACCTATAATTTAATAAAAAAAATTGTTCAGCGATATTCAACTGCGCGATATTCAATTTGGGACTTATCTAATAAGTCCCAAATTAAAACTTCTGACTGTACAAGGATGATACTCAATAATAGTTAATTGATTCAGAAATAGTTCCGAATTAAACTAGAATGTTGTGTTATTCATTCAAAAAGTAATGTGTAGTGTATGTATCGCCTACCTTTAGAAGCAGTTTCTTTCTTTCCATATCCGTAGCCGTATCTTTCTCCTAGCACAGTGATGTCGTCTCCGCCACGGTAACAACTTAGGACCTCACACAGTCTTTGCACACTAAAACAATTTACTTATTTGTAGTGATTTGAAGAAAAATAAATTTGACTCCAAACTCATAAGGGTTGATTCCGATTATGATGTGCAATTTCATTTACTTGAATGACACATTTGTCGAAACAACTTATAATCTTACAAAGGAAA
The DNA here is from genome assembly GCA_905475405.1 of Schrankia costaestrigalis. Taxonomy (NCBI): domain Eukaryota; kingdom Metazoa; phylum Arthropoda; class Insecta; order Lepidoptera; family Erebidae; genus Schrankia; species Schrankia costaestrigalis. Next base: position 1,912,816 of record FR997832.1, on the reverse strand, counting down.
AAGATTTTTTATTGATTAAGGAGGAACACTGAATTCAACAGTAAAAAAATTTAACCAGCACTAGGAATCCTTTCCTGATTTTAGAGGTGTTAAAAAAGATAAATGTTAACATCCCATCAAAATCCCACCACTTGCTTTTTAGGACATTGGTCCATCGCGTGAGGGGATGTACTCTAGACTATCGTCATTCCAGAACCTTTCCCACCATTATCGGCTATAGTTTCTGCATGGCATTTAATATTATAGGATAATATTTTAGACACATATTACTTACAAACTTTAGCTTTTATAATATTAATAGGATATTTATGTAATATATTTACATACCCAAGTATAGTATCATCATCAGCCAAGAATATCCACTTGATATGAGGCTTGTCCTTGACCCAGGTGAGCGCTTGACGTAATATAGTCATCGTTTTGGTGCAGTGACCCGTTTTGCTGTTTGGTATGCCAGTGTTTGCTGCTGGTAGTTGAGGATCTAGGAAATGAGAAGAGGTTTTTAGAATAATGGTAACTTTTGAGAAGTGTCGGTCAAAAGACATAAAATTTTTATGACATTCTTTTAACATCAGGCACCATCACAGCACCATAGAGTCATTCTGGTAGGCCAATTTAAAAAAAAATGACAGATTTTTTTATTTAGTAGAGAGAAACTTGGGTTTAGTAAAACCACACTAGGCAGACGGATTGGTTAAGGTCGTATTTTCTTTTTTTCAGAGGTAACATCTGCACATATTCTTTAGTCATCTTGTGGTGACTGGTGACATGGTGGGAGAATAATGTATTAACTGTTCCACTGGCAGTTTTAAGTGCGTTTTGATTTCGCCGTGTATGAATTCACTTTTCAATACCATGGGATATTGCTTTTTATCTATATTTACCTCAAAAAAAACACAAGTCGTCGACTTCGACCACGTCACTCTTAAAAATTCTATGATATACTATACATAGTTATAGAATTTGAGAGTGCAGCCCGTGCCAAATATAATAATTTATTCGCGCCGCGTAGAATAAAGGCATTTCCTCACCTTAGATAATGAAGGGGACAACACATCCAAAAAACATTATCTAATTTAAAGCAGCTGTATCATGCCATGGCCTGCCCATGGAGACGATTTTAGAATACAAAATGTCGTCACCTTATTTACTATACCTTTTGTTTTTGTGGATGTGATAAAAGTAAGCAGAGATTTGACTAAATAAAAAAATAATTAAATACAGAGGTAATCAATATTTCTCTGAATGATATTATAAATAACAAAACAGTTGCAGTTTGCTTAATTTATTATTATTTTTTTTTTAATTTCGAATAATTAAATAATGATTACATAGTGTCATTAAAGTATATGTAATAAATAAATAAATAAGCGTAGGACGCCCCCCAGCTAGGTGGACCAACGACCTCATAAAGGTATCTGGGTCGGACTGTATGCGGAAGGCGCAGGACCGAGTTCTGTGGCGTATATTGGGAGAGGCATAAGTCCAGTAGTGGACTGCAATAGGCTAGTTGATTGATTTAAATAAGGATTTAGAAACGATCTCGGTGGCGTCATGTCCAGACTTGCGGACGCGGCCTTTGAAGCCCAGCCCTGAAAACTCTTTGTACCATTAAACGGATTTTTTTGCAACTCACCGCTACACAAGACATTATGCCGAATGCGAGAGTGCGCCAATAAAATAAAATAAAGTACAGACAAATATGCAACCAATTTTTTCTAAAAATCCCCAGTCTGATATTGGCGAAAATTTCTTAAAAAAAAAAACTCACCATCGACATCACTAAAGAACAGCATATTGGACACATGTCTGCCCCAAGTCTTCTTCACAACCTTCGCTCTTGTACGATGGTATCCGCTCCATGTCTTAACGGCGAAGAATATCGAGTCCTCCGGTATGGGACTGCCCTGCCGATAACTAGATTGTTAGCTTTTACACCAGGTAATAGCGGATAGGTTTAAGACATCATAATGCTGCACTTAGACAAAATTTTAATATAGCCTCATCTCTTAAGTATCTCTTAACAAGGATTCCATGTTGGGACAGCTAATTACGTTGTTTACCTTATTACTTACAGGGAATAAACAACGAGTAATTTTTTTACACTAATTTTTTTTTCATAAGCAAAGAATAACTTATATTGTATTACATTAATGCCAGTCAATCCATTGCCAGGTTAAGGTGATCTTTTTGTCAGTCCATAACGTCCCTCTATACGAACGGACCTTCTCTAGTCATGTAGGGTAGCTTAGGGTTGATACAGGGTTGTTTTGAGTTCACTATCTCCAGAATCTATACTTACTGGAATTGCGCTTTCGAACTTAGTTCCTTTTTTTGAAACCAATGAAACGAAAAGAGGTAAGATTTGATTCAACTATAACGCAGATTACGTCATTCTCTCAATTATACTCACACATATATCAAATTGTCTCGGATAGGTAGCGCAGTTTTCACCCGACACTATGCAGAAGCTCATGTCAGGAGTCAACGCCGGACCAGGGTTATTTCCACCTCCGTACACGAGCTGCGCCAGTTCGAATGCCGGGTCTATTGAGAAGTCCGCCTCTAGTTTACGTTGACCGCTTTCTATTTGGTACATCAACCTATACGTAAAAAAGTAATAAATATCTTTTTAAAAATACATTGCATTGCAAAATCTGCAAACTATATAATATTTCAAATAATTGAGATATGAATAGAAATAATTGTCAATCTGCACTTGAAGTAAATGATATGAGTTGTAAGGCTACAAAAATAAAGGTATCCATCAATGCAGAGACCGCTTATCCCAGTTGAAAGTGCTTCGAAAAATACATGTAACTAATGTCGAAATAGAAATTGAGGCGTAGCACGTGATTACACTAAATACTGCGATATTCGAACTACAATCAAAAAGTAATCTCTCACAAATTCAGAAAAGATAAGTAATAACATCTGTGTACTTACTGTTCCATCAATTCCAGTCGCATGGCGAAACCGCTGGCAAAATTGGGATACAGGAAACCACCTTCTTCATCTAAATCTTCGAAAAATGTGAAATGGTGAATAATGGTTGGTTCTTCATCAATCAGCGGGTATCCGATCCACATTACATCCTGCGAGGAAATACAAACAAAATATCTTAAGACCACGAGATAATTATTATAATAAGATGCTGGTACAAGACTGTTTGGTATAGGATTTTCATTTAACTAGTTACACACCCGCGGTTTTCTTTGGTAAGTTGGCACTAGAGTAAGACTGCCGAAACATAATCAATTGCTACGATTACGTAGGTCGCTTGTGTGAACTGCTGAAGTCGTTATCACCAGTTCCAACAGCCCACTTCTGAAGGGGGAGCGTCGTCACAAAGTGAGTTCTTTTAGTAGGATCCCCACATTATTCCACTATTTTACCCACCAAGCATACAGGGCATGAGTCATAAGGCTTCCATAATACGGTCCAGCAATGAAGGCAAAGGATAGTCGTTATGAAAGGGTTTATTTATTTCACTGCTTCTATTTTCATTATAAGACAAGAAGAATAAAATTAAAGCGTTTTCATACTTACATGTTGATTATCAGCCGCTGCCATAGCTTCGAACAACTTCTCACATTTAACTTTAGTATGAGTCTCTACGAACAAGACCCATCTGACGTCACTACCTTTGTATTTGGATATCAAAGGTGATAACAGTGGCAGTATAGTCCAACCACCCGGAATTGGGAAGTCTTCATGAGTTATGTGGATGATTGGATAACGCTGTTGGATAAATGGACGAAAATTAATTATTTGTTTTGTCAAAATAGTTAGAGATTTTAAGATCCACAACGAAAATTACGTCACGGTGTGAAGTCCATGTAAAATTGTAAAGCCAAACTTATAATAATTTTAATTTTAGAATAATAAGCGTCTTCAATGGAACAGACAAAAGTTTTCTACTAATACGCAATAAATAGCGCTTATGTATATAGTTCTGCAAGTTGTATATTATGTAATTATATATTGGGAGCGAACAGTGAAACCACAGTGAAGCACGGTAATTATTTTATTACTGAAGTACCTACACATTACTTCACAATTCTTTATATATAAATACCCTACACCTCCACCTTTAAATCTAAAGATAATAATTAATAGTTCTAATTCTTATCAATAAAAGAAAAACATTTTGTTTAACACAAAAAATGTGTTACTTTACAAAAACATAAATATCTACTAATTACTAATAGGTAGGTATACTCTCAAAGACAGCAACTTATTATACAAAGCTATATTAGGTATACATAGCATTAAATACCTTTACAAACAGTTATTAGTGTGTAATACTTGTAGGTACAAGATAACCGGTTTCATCTGTAATACTTATTTTTAAATAAACAAACAATCTACTTATCTAAACAATATTATTTAGCTATAAGTTATTTATCATTTGGGATATTTTCCTTTAAATATACATTTCCTTTTAACTTGCATGACATCATCTCGTTTAGTAATTAGGGCTGGCTCCGTATTAGTATTTTGTTGTATCTCGGCTGATCTACTTTGATCCTCCACCCCCTGATCAAGGCCACAAGATGAAGTATTTTCAGATTGAGTATTCCCATTAGGCTCAATGCAGTTATCGTTAGGTATTGCAACATTATTTTCATTTGGTAAAGAATGACGAGAGAAACGTGTTTTACTAGGTAACAATTGATCAATATGACGCTTCCATTCAAGACCATTTGATGTACGTACTTTGTAGGTTAAGGGGGCGTCCCTAGATACTACGACCGCCGCGTCGGTGCCCACTTGACGAGATTATTCCTAAGTTGTAGTCTGTGGCAACTGTGAGGTATAGGTTCTCAGAGGATCCGAGTTCAAGCTCGGCTCTTGAGCTTCTTATTTTCACCATTGTACGTAAACACTAAATATATGTAACAGGACTTCAATAAATTATTTTCCCACTATTCGACACGTCGGAAAATCTTCTGCCTTAACCCGTATACTACAAAATATTGACAATACTTATTCTTGTTTTAATTAACTTACATTTTCTAACTGCAACACTTGTTGTTCAATTTCTCCTTTAAGTCGTCTGGCCACACTAGCGTGGTAAGGCTCTGACTGACTTATAATTGTAAATACTAAGTTTTTTGAATCTGTAACAAAATAACCATATGTTACTATGTTTAAAGACCAGCAAGTTCTGTTTAATCTAAGGACAGACAAATCGTAAAAACAAACTATTTGCTGTGGACTTAATTAATAATCTCGTTATTATTAATTAAGTCCACTTTAGGATACTTACAATATTCTGGGAATAATATATCCTATTCTAATGACACATGAGATTCGTATGTAAATTACATTCTCTTTCCTAGAACTGGATAGATTGCAGCAGTGATTTGCATACAAACAGTCGAATCTGATAGGAGAGAGACTTGATATAAATAAGTATATGGATGTACAGTCAAGGAATTTGATTCGCGTACCGTCTTAAGTCTAAATTGCTAATGACAATCGATATTGATAAGGACTATCTTTCTTCGCAACGCTAAAATGACGTCAGTGTCGTAGTATGACATGCTTGTTTACCGAGTTCTCCAAATCGCGTAATCCATAGTCTCACAGTTGTTCTGGATATATTTAATAACCGAGGTATGTCACGAATGCCGTGGCCCTGCTCATGCAATGTTGACTTTGATGAATTTGACTTCTCCGTTCTGTATTATTTCTTCGATGCATTTTTAAAATTTAACGTATAACAATTTTTATTGTAAAATTTTAAGTTTTACAATAGCTTGACATTGAACTGTGTCAAAAAGTTGACATCGCCAAAAAAAATTTTTTTTTCTATTTATTAGACGAAACTACAAATAGGTTAGTATTCAGAGAAGACACTTTGATATTGTAAAATTAATCTAACACACATTATCTAAGGTTGAAGTTTGCAGAACCTTCACCCGAACATACGTCATCATTAAAATGTAAAACAATTTTCCCTTATTTAAACGAATATAAACCTTACGATATGTTAACGGTTCAAACAATAAATCATTGAAATGGTACGTGAATCAAATTCCTTGACTGTACATAGTACATTATGACGTATGACATAACTAAGCCAAACTCTCAATATGTATTGAGAACTCAATCAACGAAAAACCGACTTTAATAAAACTACTAGGATACATATTTTATTAGCACCTATTGTTGCCTTCAGTAAAGTATAACCTTTATAAGCTTAACACTACCTTTTCAATAATCCAAGAAGATGACTGCTACTTCGCAGCACCGCCGTTTCGCAGGAGCTTTTACAGATAGTCAATTCGGTATGTAAAGATTTTTTTTTGGTATTTTAATTTTAAAGGTTTATTAATTATAAACATCTACATTGAGTATTTTTAGTTTCCTACCTATAGTTTATTTTTAATAAATATTTTAAGTTTTATTTGCGATGACGTCATGCGTTTGGCTGATTTACATGAGCAACGAAGGCAGAGACAAATATCTGTTCAGCGGGACGCATGACGTCATTCAGAGGTCAAATGAAACACAAAATAATTCGTGTATAATTGTAAAAATGAACACAATCTTGCGGTTTTTTGCGCTAAAAATATGATTTTATTCCATACCGATCTAAAATACGACATAGGTAAAGTTTTACTTTACATACCAAATTAACGGACACAAATAACATCCGGGCTTAATACAATAATTTGTGGATTACCTTCCGTAGAATTCGAATACACGACCCCTTAGCTACCAAAAGCAGCATATTGTTATATATAGGCATCAATGTCTATTGAGCGCCGAATCCTATACCTCGCTGACACATACCTACACATACAGATAATATATGTATGTGTCAGCGAGGTATAGGATTCGGCAACACATATAATATACATCAGAGCATCGATCAGACAAAGCCATCATATTACACATCGAACATGATTTACGACATCACACGACTACGTAATGGCATTAGCGTCAAATTATGACAAATTGCGTTCACACCATATTTAATGCATAACGTTATGTTTATGGCACATCCATCATTTGAATTTTTTTGATTTTAACACACCGTGTTAATGAATTTCAGTTTTAAATAGACTTTAAAAAAAAAGAAAAAGCAATTCGCTATAAAAATGCGAAATTACTGCAAAAAATCTTTACGAAATAAAAAGGAAAACTTGAAAAGAAACCCTATACCAATCCGGCTGGCCAGCGTAGTATTAGTAGGCCAAGGATCCCTCCGTCATGGGAGGAGGTCCGTCTGTATTCAGTATTCAGTATTCATTTATTTATTCAAAATAGTACAATAATATTGCATCTTTTTGACGTCATCTAACACTACTTAATCTAAGTTTATTAACATTTCAAAGTTTTGAAAACTTTACCACCGCCTGTGGGGCATTAATGGGCTGTTATTATGATGATGATGACGTCTGATAGGAAAGTATGGAAGAAGAAGACATGCTGCGCCGACCCCAAATAAAATTGGGATAAGGGCAGGGGAATGATGATGATGATATTATGATGATGATGAATTCAAAAAATGAAAATTTTCAACCATTTTGTGCCAAAAAGAAGAAAACTATACACGTAACCTAAAAACAATCCTCTGGACAGCATGATATTAGTGGGCCAGTTTCTTTCTATCATTGGAGAAGACCTATCCCTGCAGTAGGAATAATAAGACATGTTATGATGCTAATTTTACCTACTTTTCAACCGACTTCAAAAAAGAGGAGGTTCTCAATTCGGTTGTATTTTTTTTTTTTTTATTTTTTTTTTTTTTTTTTGTGTTTGTTACCTGATTTCTCGAAAACGGCTAGACCGATTTGAAAAATTTTTTTTTTGTTCGTATGGGTATGCTTCCCATTTGGTCCCATTGTCACCAGATCTGGATCTGGATGACGGGATCCCAGAGAAATCGAGGGCATCTCTTGAAAATTGTAGGGACGCATTGTGTAAAATCTTGTCATACATGTGCATCTCTGACGTCACTACCAAATAGTCAAGAGTAAGAACTGGTCAGATCCTGGAGACCAGAGTGAGTCGAGGGAACACCTCAACGGCATATTGCAGCTACCTTGTGTTTGGGCTTATTTTAATTGTATTGATGAAGACTTTACAAAACTTTACACAAACATGATCTGATGATGAAGAAGATTGAGGGTCGAGGCAACTCCTCAACGGTATATAGCAGTTACCGAGTGTTTGGGCTTATTTTAATTGTATTGATGAAAACTTAACATTATGAATGTAATCGCAGGTGTGGTTTAAGACTTGAATGAAATTCTTATTTTAAATTAAAATAGGAATTAATAACGGATTATAAATAGACAAAATTGTTGAATTGCATTTAATTTATTTTAAACTTATTCTTTAGATATAAGTAACAAATTGATAATAATAATTATTATATTTATTTGATTTATTTTAATTTTAATTAACTTAATTATTATTACCAATTAACCATGCCGAGACGGTGGCTACGCTTTTCGATGTTCTCCCTATTTAAAACTTTTTGCATGTAGGTCCTCCGTTGTTCACTAGTCTCTTTTGAAATGACATTGGAGGTAGATTTCCTACATTAAAAGGCGTTTATCCCTTTCTTCGTTTGTTTCATTCAATCGGCGCTGTCTCATATAAGCAGCGCGTTTCGTAGGTCTACCCATATTCCGACAAAGTAATGTCCCACTGCAGGGACGGGCCTCCTTCTGTGACGGAGAAATACTTGGCCTACTAATACCACGCTGGCCAGGCGGATTGGTATAGGGTTTAATTTTAAGTTTTCCTTCTTTTTATATCTCAAAGTTAATATTCACGGATAGTCCCTTAGTCGGTTTTTACGACACCCATGGGATGAAATGAGGTGGTGACATATTGTGTTTTCACTCCGTCACCACACGGATTTATAGAATTGGAATTCACTAAAAATTTAGAAATAAAATTAATTTTCACAAAAAAAAAGAACCGACTTCAAAGACAAAAATTGCACTAAAAAGTAATAAATAATTACTTGTATTTTGATTTTACAACAATAAATCAGCCATTATTTCTATTTAATTTTAATTTATAGAATAGGTTCTTTTCATTAAGTATTGTAAAAGTATTGTTAAGGATATTTCTTGAAGAGTCTGTAAATATATTTATTTGTAGATTGTTTAAAAGATAATCAAATTATTACAAATAATGTAATATTATTGTTATTTTTGGAGGCGGTGTCAGCCAACGGAATAAGTACGATAATACCTAAGCAAACGGAATGACGGCCATGAATTACAGATTATAAATGACTTCGACATTATATTTGTTGATTGTGTATGGATTAGTTTAAAAATTAAACAAATATTAAACTATTCTTATCATATTTAAATAAATATATTTTAAAATACCAGTATCACATTTAAACGTTTTAATATTATATTTAATAACTGATTAAAGCTTTCCAGAACTTAAAATAGATTAGATTTAAAGAAATAATTCGCGAATAGGATCAATAATGCAAAATGTTGTCTACAAGTTCGTTAGAATAGGCAATAAAGTTTTGTATAACACACTCTCATCACTTTAAATGGTTTCTAATTAGATAAATATTGCATTTAAAACGAAAACGGCCGTTTCATTTTCGAATGTGAATTTTATGTAATTATTAGTCTGTGTATAACACGGCGCCATAATATTTGTTTAAGTTTTCAGTCAGAAATAAAAAATGGTATACTTAATAATAACGATCGTGGCTGACACCGACTCCAAAAATAACAATAATATTACATTATTTGTAATAATTTGATTATCTTTTAAACAATCTACAAATAAATATATTTACAGACTCTTCAAGAAATATCCTTAACAATACTTTTACAATACTTAATGAAAAGAACCTATTCTATAAATTAAAATTAAATAGAAATAATGGCTGATTTATTGTTGTAAAATCAAAATACAAGTAATTATTTATTACTTTTTAGTGCAATTTTTGTCTTTGAAGTCGGTTCTTTTTTTTTGTGAAAATTAATTTTTGTGTTTTTATACTTCTCTTTTAGCATGAAAAACACATAGATAGCTAGTACAGTTTGCAAAGCTATGAATAATTCATGTAACCGATAGTCATTTGAGTCGTATAACACGAGCTTGAAGGTTAAAAGATTAGCCGTATGTGGAAAAAGTATACGTCATTTTAGCTCAGCGATAAGATACGTTTAAAAAATAACATTTCTGAATAATGTAGTCTTATAAAGTAAATCTTACAATAGCGTTATGAAAAAGTTAGGCTAGTTGGTACACAGAGGTAAAATCTAGTTGGTTATTTTTCGTGAAGTGACGGAGTTTTTTTTTTTTTAAATTTGACTCCAAAACAAGAGCGTTGATACCGTTTTTATGTCTAACATAATATTCGTAAGTACATCAACAATTCATATAAATTCCATTAATTTTAAAATACAAATTAAATTACTTAACCAATTGTGATGAAAATCCTTTCAACAAATAAAAAGGTTTATTTTCATCTAATAAACATTAGAAAAAATACAACCTAATTCAGAACCACTTTATTTTTCGTTTCTAAACATCTATTTTAATATTAATTTATAAATGATGTACCACCACAAACTTTAATGCAAAGCAAATCCATGAATATCACCCATCATTTATTTTATATCCCACACCATAAACACCATTTCACATTACTACCATTTAACAACTAAAGAGGAATTTCTAGCAACCAATCTGTAACTCAAAAACACACTTCAATGTTTAATTCCGTCTTAAAACTCACATCAATCTCTAAAGAGTTGAGGAATTTTCAACTGAAATCTGAACGAAAATCGATCAATTTCGATGGAGGGCCATGAATAATGCAAATGCTGGAATCACCTGAGGTGCGACACATTAAAATCGCATTCGGCTTTATGATGTCCCGGGGGACGGAGTAAGACGTATTACCGAAATTGCGATAACGTAAGGATCGCGGGAAGAATTATCTTAAATATGGATAACCTTTGGCTTTAAGAAGATTTTATATAAAACGTACTAAGTCGTCCGTCTTCCTGTAAAGAGACTCCTTTATGAAAGAAATCGAAAGTGTTTGTCTTTCACCAGGCGGAATAAATTTGATTACATTTTTTTTATGCATTCTTATCGTATTGTATATTTACATATATTTATTTGAACTATGAAAACGAACTACGTATACTTATACCTGATCGCTATTTAAAAACCTTTTAGCTCCATCAAATGTCAGTTCTACGCGCCCAAAAGATAAAAATTATAAACAAATTGTTTAGCTGTGTAATTCATCAAATTATTTACTACACACCACGGCATGCAATAAATTAAACTAAACCAATGTAAACAGCCTATTAATGACTGCCTGAGGTTTCGTATAACATATTACGAGTATTAGGTTGCATATAGTGGGTAGTCTTCACTGTAGAGGCTACAGCTATCAATCTATGACTGACAATTAGCACCAGTACCACAATGTATCAGTACGGTAGCCGGTTAAATTTAGTGCCTATCTACATTGTGCATAGCGCGGTATATAAATGTACTAACTATTTATATAACTTCCCACCATAACATAAGTTAAATGACTCCTACTTCTGTATATTCGGAGCAGCCTTTAATATCTGCAAGTGCAAGGATGAGCCTTTATTAGTGACGTATACATTGGGCTTTTTATCATTTGGCCCCTGTACCAAGAAAATCGTACTAAATAACTAAGAAAAAAGTTAATATGTATACACTTCTCATCAAAATAATCGAAACACTGCAAGTTTGTGTTTTGTAAGGGTTTTCTGAAAAAATGTGTATACTTAGCAATATGTGTTATATGTCGTTTAATAGGGAATTTAATAAGGTTTTTAAATAATAATGTTAATGTTCTAAATTCAAATTCAATTTTCATTGATTTCGTATTTTGTTTAACAAGTTGTATTTACCCTGTACGTAGTTTGACGGAAATTGATAAAATTTATTTAATAACCCGTATCGCGCACCCATAGTTCCTCGTTCCTCTCATTACTGCGTCCATGCGATGTTTACCCGCAAAAATCGCCAAGTGGTGGCATTGCTGAATTCTAGGCTTAGTCAGGCTATTACGGCTGAAAGATTGCATCTTAGCCTGTCGTCTTTTCATGGAATCTGCAAACGCTATCAAGAGACTGGTTTGTTCACGCGCCGTTAGAGATCTGGCAGAAAACGGGTAATTTCTGATCTAGTAGATCAATTTTTAGTAACAACTTTCTTAAAAAATCTACGCCTTAATGTCTTTCAACAGCAGCAGCAGCTTCATGATGAATCTATGGACGCTGTAAGTGACTCTACAATTAAAAGAAGGTTCAAGTAACGTGGACTAGAACCGTACAAGCCAGCAAATAGGGAGAAATTAACTGCATACCATCGAAAAGCGCGTCTTAACTTTTCACGTAATTACCAAATTGATCATACATCTAGTGGAACAAATTCCTCCTTTCTTATGAGTGTAAAACTATACTGTATGCTAACTAAAGAAGGACTAAGGTCTACAGAAAAGATGGAGAATGCTTTGCACCATGCTGGATTTAAAGAAAAGGTCATCCATGGTGGCGGTTCGTGCACTGTTTTGGGAGAAATTATGGCAACGACAAAACAGAGTTTGTCTTTGTTTTTGGGTCACGTCTGCCCTTACTTAACAGTCATAGGTACATCGAACAGTGTCTTGAACCTCATGTGAAGCCCTATGCACATTTTGTTGACTCCGGTTTGACATTTATGCACGAGGATGCTAAGGCAAACACCACGAGCGTCGTATGAGATTATGTTATTATTGATTGGCCAGCAAGAAGCCCGGACATGAATCCGACTAAACATCTTTGTGAGGAATAGAAATGACGAATAAGAGTTAGAAATCATGCCTCAAAAACACTTAGCCAGCTTTAAAATGCAATCCAAGAGGAATGGAATAGAACGCCACTATATTTGATCGTGACTCTCATTCGATCGATGAAGAACCGTACAGAAGCAGTAATGAGGGCTCGGGAAGGGTATGCGAGTTATTAAATAAAAATTATCTAGCTTTTTTTTATTTACGTGCGTCATTTTATCAATTTACGTTAAACTACGCACAGGTTAAAAACGACTAGTTAAACAAAATACGAAATCTATGAAAATTTAATTTGAATTTAGAACATTAACATTATTATTTAAAAACCTTATTGAATTCCCTATTAAACGACATATAACACATATTGCTAAACATACACATTTTTTTCAGAAAATCCTTACAAAACACAAACTTGCAGGCAGTGTTTCGATTTTTTTGATGAGAAGTGTATAAAACTTGGTAAAATAAAATCTACTATTCTACTAAACTAAAACATATTTTCACATAATATATATGATACGACCTCCTCAAGAAGTGCTCATCACGGAGGGCGTGGCCGCACACGGAATCGACATCAACTTAAAGATAGCGATACCTTTATACAACCGTTTTAATTACTCGCGATAATACAATGGCAATGAAATAAATGTTCTAGCATATAGCACGCAGTCGCAAGACTTCTTATAATAGCTAATTATAACGTAACGCGCACTGATCAGCCGAATATAAAGCGATTCGTCGAACACGTGTTGCGCCTGCGGCTCCCGTACGAACAATGTCGAAAACGAGATGGCCGCCCCGCTAACATCGATACGACGCTCCGCTAGAGGGACAGTGACAGCTGCTGTCCCTCTTAAATTGACTTTGACTATTTCCGGTAATACGCGGAAGCAGAAGCGCCGTCACGGCCGGACTGACATTCGACCGTCCTCGGGCGATTAATCTAATAAGCTAAGCTAAGCTATCGTCATTTCACAATTTCGTTCGTTCATCCTGACTCTAAGGTAACAGTACTTAGAGTTGTAAACGCTAGACAAGCAAATCCTTGATAGAATGTGACCCTGACGACATATTTTCGTCTTAGCGGTATGGAGAAGCGCTAGACAAGACAATCCTTGATAGGATGTGGCCCGGACGACATATTTTCGTCTTAGCGGTATGGACAAGCGAACCCTAGGGCCTAACTCGGACGACACATTTCGTCTTGGACAAGCGAGCCCTAGGGTCTAACTCGGACGACCCTTTTCGTCTTAACTGTATGGACAAGCGAACCCTAGGGCCTAACTCGGACGACACATTTCGTCTTAGACAAGCGAGCCCTAGGGTCTAACTCGGACGACCCTTTTCGTCTTAACTGTATGGACAAGCGAACCCTAGGGTCTAACTCGGACGACTCATTTCGTCTTAGACAAGTGACCCCCATGGTTGACTCGGACGACATATTTCGTCTCAACTGTATGGACAAGCGAACCCTAGAGTCTAACTCGGACGACTCATTTCGTCTTAGACAAGCGACCCCCAGGGTTGACTCGGACGACATATTTCGTCTCAACTGTATGGACAAGCGAACCCTAGAGTCTAACTCGGACGACTCATTTCGTCTTAGACAAGCGACCCCCAGGGTTGACTCGGACGACATATTTCGTCTCAACCACACGGACAAGCCAGCATTAATAAAACGTCTGGCTCGGACGACTTGTATCGTCTTATCTTATCAACATAACACACGATAACGCGGACGGGTATGATGCGTCCCCTTAACCAACCCACATGGGTGTGGTCAGGGTGGCACATCTCCGTTCAGCATTATACAAATAATTACCAAGTACAAGTACAAATTTCTTTATACTCGATAGATAGGGTATAGACATAAAATGTAGGAGACTTAATGAGAAATACCCGACAAATTAGAAGTGTCTGTAGTTGCTATAGTTACCCTGAATTGCAAATTGTCTTGTTCTGTGTGCATTTCAAAGTAGTCTTCCTATGTGTCGAGTCTGAATGTACAAACCAGCTGTGAGCGTACAGGAATCTGCAGAACAGTGTCGGAGCATAAGGTCAAAGTATCAGAATTATTCATCAATTCATGATTCATGATTTGATCTGGGCGGGAGCGTTTCAACATCCTCTGACGTCGTCACGGACATCCTCCGACGACGTCGTCATATACCCATAGGCCTCGGTATGGTATGCTATGGTATTTACCGACGCACATGGTCATGTGCATATTTGTACTACCTACTTCCAACTCTGCGCTAAACAAGTCTTCGTGTGCCTATCCCGAGATTAAAGGTTATATTAGATAAGGGTGAAAGATAAAATAGAACAAAGTACAAACCGGTCGTTCCCGGCTTAATTATTTTAGAACTAACTAGGGGTAGAATTCAATTAAACTATCCTGCCTATAGACCATAGACTTGCTTGTATTTCCTACAATACTACATTTAATGCAAATCATTACTCTTAGCATTACTAAACCAAAGCAAATCAAAACACTACTAATAATAACTAAATTAAGATTTCTAAACTAGGTCATGTGGATCGCCCGTGTGGATCACCGACTGACCTCACACTAAGGTCTTTCCCAACCACGACCCCTGGTACGATCGAACACAATACGACGATACGAGATCCACTGGCATTTTCTACATCACGAGCTTCTTAAGCACAGCACAACGCACTCGACCTATCACTTTGTTTAAAAAGAGCCGGTCGCAAAACGTCGTTATTAATCTGAGATTATACACGTCATTGTTTTTGTACATTGGTTTTAGTGTCTACATATACCTCAGAACAGTGAACATAATTTTACGTAAATCCATCAATCTAAACTAAGTATATGATTAAACCTTAAGTGAATTTATTTCATCCACTAATCGACTTCTTTAGTCTTAATTATTCTGAATATTATAATACTTAATTAATTATATAATATTAAAATCAGTAATGCAAGATTTAAGTTATCCGCATAAAGAACTTCAAGACGCGCATTTACGAAATCAACGTAAATCGCAGTCCGTGCAGACCACGACTCACCACCACTAGAGCCACTCTTCCATAGAACACCCACTGTAGGGTTTCAGTGTGAAACTACTACACCTTTCTTTGTAGTTGAGTTGTGAAGTTGTAGTTAAATAAGTAAGTTAAGTAGTTGTAGGAAATACACAAAGATGCACTTTTAATGATGAAGTTTATTCTGAGTTATAGTTAAAGTTACAATAAAGTTGGTAGTTAATCTGTTTCTAAGCGATTGTTTATCGTGCCACAGTTCAAAGTGTACTCTTTAATATTATAATAATTACGTAAATATAGACTGCAATATATTATGTATGTGTGTATAAGGCACGTGTCGTATTAAAAGGTAGGTTGCTACGTAAACAAAGTGTCATGTACGTTACGAAACCGTACACCCACTCTTGTCCTAAGAGATACGGGGATAAATACGATTACGCACTATCTATCCCTGCACATTAACGACATCGAATTTATCTTCTACTTTCAAACAAAGAAATTAAAAGACGATGTACAAAATTATAATTTGTGTAACACTTAAAATATAATTACAGTAAGTTTTTAACGGAAGTATGTACTAGCCAGTATCACCACAATTCATTGA
The DNA here is from genome assembly GCA_905475405.1 of Schrankia costaestrigalis. NCBI lineage: Eukaryota > Metazoa > Arthropoda > Insecta > Lepidoptera > Erebidae > Schrankia > Schrankia costaestrigalis. The sequence continues at coordinate 1,896,362 of FR997832.1, read as the reverse complement.
TATCTAAATCGTAGAACAGAACTGGTCCTGCGTCCTCACACGACATGGATGATGTCCTATCATCGGACACACCAAGATCTTTGATATTTGAATTATAACCCGGTAAAGTAAGGGTCCTATTTTACTTAGAAAACACTTAAAGTCTTTATTATATTAAGCCATGTATATCATAGACACTTGCACGTATGCCGAGTTCATTTTCGCACTTTCATTCACTTAATAGACAACTATTAGTTAGCTCAGTTATGACATACTGATTCCCTACTAATTTTGGGTATCACTTGTACATCATCATCAAGACACACCACGTTAACTACGTTGTGAAGTCCCAAAAAGTTACAAAAACAAACAGAAAACGACACTTAAACATTCAGCCACTCCTTTTTTTCCGAATAGTTGAGAATAATAATCAAATCTCTTTTAATTAATAATAATGTCGAATAGAACAACGGTTTCTTTTGTTTGGAATAAAGTATCAAAGTAACATTAAACTTCAAAATGTTCATGTAAATCATTATGTGGCGACAGCCAAAGCTAGTACGCACGAACGTGCCAAAGTAATTTTGTATAGAATCAAGTATAACTTAACAAACCCTCTGATTGTTTTAACTTTAGTGTATTACTGTCAATTAGGCAGATAATATTGCCACAGTAATGTAAACCCTATTCCTTTTACTTACACTCATATGGATTAGTATATAAGCTAGTTATTAAGATAATAAAACCAGTCAATATTTAATCTCGAAACAATCGTTTCATTTGACTCACAAAGCAACTCGCTATACATTACATTAAAAAAATGCAATGTTAAGATCATAGTATTCGATTTTTAAAACATCTAATTTTAATATTACAAACCATCATGTTCTATTTTTTTTTTGAAACATCATATTCGAATTTAATTTAAACCGTTTTTTTTTAATCAGGATAAGATGTCAGAGTAACAACAAAACTTTAAAGTGCTAATGGTAAAACATCCTCGAATGTTTTAAACCCTCATTCCAATAATTGCAAAACACATTGATATCAGTAATAGGACAATTCTTTATTCTTACCAAAATAAGAACGTTGCACCAATCCCAAAGCGTCTTGCATGTACACTTACACTGATCATATTCACAGTAATCATCTTGTCACAAGGCCGAAGACACTAATTTATCGCAAAACTAATAAATTACTCCTCACAATTTACATAGACACTGTACATTGAATTAACTATTCAATTGTAGGTACACCGTAAAAACATAGGTATTTGTGCCTCGCGGTAATTTATACCCGTTATATTTTTTTTTTTGTATTACAGCCATTGATGACGATTCTGCCAGTATCTCTGCCTTGTGATGTTTTTTTTTTTTCACTTCTCAAATAGAAAATAAGAATCACTAATTTTCATAGCTTTGAATAACAAATAACTGATTCCACTTTAATTAACTTTAGTACTTTCAAAGTAACTTTTACACGATGTGTAAACGGTTTAATAGTACAAAGGGGTGATTAAATCCTTTACACATCTTATTCACAATTTACTGCAACGTGTCGTATTCGATGATCAAAATTTAAACGAATGCGTATCAACGTTCAAAATTCAAACATAATAGATTAAGAGTTAAAACAGCGTACCACGGTACGATTCACACACTGATGTTATTTAACCAATATTTGTTACAAGTTATTCGTCGTTTTCGCCAGTAGACAAAAATTAAAACTAGAAACATTAAATCATTATCATAGGGCCAACACCCTATGCCGCCAAAAATAACACTACACTATAAAATATTAAAATCGCCTTATACCAGCAACACAAAAGCTTTACTGTTAAAATTATCAGCGATATCCTTTAACAGTGAGCACTCTGCTCGAAAATTAAAGTAAATTGGAATGGGCTCACCGGATCAGCACAGGATACCAAGACACTTGTTCACTACGCAGGCTGTGGGCTGGCTGGGTTGATCCCACTTCTGATGATACGACCTCCTCAAGAAGTGCTCATCACGGAGGGCGTGGCCGCACACGGAATCGACATCAACTTAAAGATAGCGATACCTTTATACAACCGTTTTAATTACTCGCGATAATACAATGGCAATGAAATAAATGTTCTAGCATATAGCACGCAGTCGCAAGACTTCTTATAATAGCTAATTATAACGTAACGCGCACTGATCAGCCGAATATAAAGCGATTCGTCGAACACGTGTTGCGCCTGCGGCTCCCGTACGAACAATGTCGAAAACGAGATGGCCGCCCCGCTAACATCGATACGACGCTCCGCTAGAGGGACAGTGACAGCTGCTGTCCCTCTTAAATTGACTTTGACTATTTCCGGTAATACGCGGAAGCAGAAGCGCCGTCATATATTATATTATTCCATTTACAATATTTATTACACACTATTTACAGTTTTAGAGCCTCATCTTTTTTGAAGTATGTATCTTTATTCAGAGATTTTTAAACGGGAGTCTCGGTTGGCTATGGAAACCACTCTATTCTGCCGGAGCGTTGATGGTGCATGAATAAATTGTGAACCTGGAGTGGCATCGCGACAAATAAGCTTCGTCTTTTTATACACGTTTATGCACTAGGGGACAGTAAAATTTAATTGGAATAAATGTATGTAGATGATTAGCTTAGTGCTTAAGCAGCATATAAGTTAGAAAAATTAGCTTAAATATTTTTAAGTTGATTAAAAATATTATAAAACATACTCGTCCGTGTGGTGACGGAGTAAGAATACAATATGTTACCACCCCATCTCATCCCATGGGTGTCGTAAAAATCGACTTAGGGACTAACCGTAAATATTATCTTTACGAAGTAAAAAGAAGGAAAACTTGAAACTAAACCCTATACTAATCCGTCTGGCCAGCGTGGTATTAGTAGGCCAAGTATCCCTCCGTCACAGGAGGAGGCCCGTCCATGCAGTGGGACATTAATAGGCTGGTATGATGATACTTATTTAGTGATGATGATGCAAGTTTACATATTGTTTCCATCCCATCTCATCCCTAAGGTAACGTAAACCTAATTATTGAAACTTAAAAACAAAAGAATTTACACATAATTAATACAATTTGTAAAGCCAAAGTTATATATTCAACAATTTCCAACCGTTTCATTTCACCACTACCTCTCCACCAATAATCACACATAAAACACTTTCAACACGCTGTCAAAGCTTTTAATACCGACGACAGCGGAAAATATTGAAAATTCAAACACCACGTGAATTTACATTTAATAGCTAAACCATAAATATAAAGGAGTTTTAAGCTGGATCCTTTCTATGGAGGCGTGCATAAATCAGAGCTAACGTAGTAGAAAAATATCTTTAGATTTCATTGAACGTACACGTAAATCGTGCAAACAAAATGATATAGTTTTAAAGCGAAGTTATACAGGGTGTTTGGTACATCGTTTGCCAAATTGAAATAGCTGATAGAAGAGGTCATTATCCGTCTTTCCTCACTCCCCTAGCTGGTTTTAACCTCAACATATTTTAGATATCGATGTAAAGCTATTTTTAAAAGAAAAACCCAATATTTAACATGAACACTTAATTTTTTTTTTAAATTTCTTCCGTAAGTCCTCATAATTATGTTTTGTTTTAAAGTTTAATACTAGGAGCATCAAATAAATTCATAATAGCTCACCAAAAACGTCAACTTTTTGTTTATTGACTTATTATAACTAATAGAGACAGGTAAAATTTAAAGATATGATCAACTTCACAGTACAATAAAAAAATAAATAAAAGAGAGAAAGTTCTTCCATTTTCTGAATAAATGCCTTACTTTATCCTCTTTCCATTGGTATATAACATGTTATAAAAAAGTAAATAGTTTTTCTACAAAACATGTGTAATACATGATTCGAAGTAAAGAAAACACGTTTGATGAAGAACATTAATCGTAATTATTGACGCTATAGTAAATGATGAATTTTTTTTTTCTTTTTTTATATTAAAATTAACTCTAATGTGATAAGGTAGACCTACTGCAGTGACAAAAAAGCTAAAGTAACTAGGTAAGTACGCTAGAATGAATCAATTATAGCAATTATAGCTAGTAAATTTACCTTTGCTTATTCATCAAACGTGTTTTCTTTACTTCGAATTATGTATTAGGTACACATGTTTTGTAGAAAAACTATTTACTTTTTTATAACATGTTGTATACCAATGGAAAGAGGATAAAGTAAGGCATTTATTCAGAAAATGGAAGAACTTTCTCTCTTTTATTTATTTTTTTATTGTACTGTGAAGTTGATCATATCTTTAAATTTTACCTGTCTCTATTAGTTATAATAAGTCAATAAACAAAAAGTTGACGTTTTTGGTGAGCTGTTATGAATTTATTTGATGCTCCTAGTATTAAACTTTAAAACAAAACATAATTATGAGGACTTACGGAAGAAATTTAAAAAAAAAATTAAGTGTTCATGGTAAATATTAGGTTTATCTTTTAAAAATAGCTTTACATCGATATCTAAAATATGTTGAGGTTAAAACCAGCTAGGGGAGTGAAGAAAGACGGGTAATGAGCTCTTGTATCAGCTATTTCAATTTGGCAAACGATGTACCAAACACCCTGTATAAAATGGACTAGGCTTGAGTTACTGGGAACGCTATAAGGATGTTTTCTGTTTTCTGCTGAACTCAGTGGTGTCTCACTAACTTTTTATCGAGTTCCTCCTAATAGAAATCTATACTATAATAAAACTGTAGAGGTCGAAATGTCTGTTCTTTTCGAGAATTCAGATAAAAATTATCTACAAAATCTAGAAAAAAGTCAAAAAGCACGAAACCACAATTTTTAGAATTAATGTCTGTCTGTCTGTCTGTTTGTTACCGCACATCTTTGAAACGAATTAATATAATCTTAAGACCAATACATTGTATTGTAGCCTTTTTTATTGGGCTTAAACTGAGGTATGTTTCATCAAAATCGGATAAGTATTATTTGAGATAATGCTTGATCTCTTTATTAGCACCGTCCAATACAAATTAGGGGTCAAGAAAAATGGTCAATGTTGAAATGAATCTAAATTTCGTTTCTTTTGTTCACGAGATGGCGGTACCAGTAGTAATCTATCTATATCTATACTATAATAAAACAGTAGAGGTCGAAAGGTCTGTTCTTTTCGAAAATTTAGATAAAAATTATCTATAAAATCTAGAAAAAAGTCAAAAAGCACGAAACCACACATTTTAGAATTAATATCTGGCTGTCTATTTGTTACCGCACATCTTTAAAACGAATTAATATAATCTTAAGACCAATACATTGTATTGTATTATAAAATAAACATAATGTTGTATGAATTTACATTTCGTAGATTATTTTTATACACAACGATTAAGCGTAACTTGAAGTTACATTTAGTTTTTGTTTCATTGCAATCGGTTTCTTCTATTAAAAGATATTTGAATTTAATTAATTAATATTAAACAGCGCCATCTTTCGAACTTAGACTGTAGTACATCAAGAGTTAAACTGCGTGCTGTATTTTTAAATGTAAATAAATACAAATAACCTTTATTTGTTAATCACAGGTACAAAACATGTTACAAAAATAAATAGTCTTTCCCTGTTTTGCCAATACTGGCGTACAAACATCAATTTTTAAAGTTAAACTATTTAATTAATCACAAAAATAAATTTAATTTCAATAACATTCCTTTTCTCACAATCCTATTATAACTGCAATTATAACACACTTATATAATTATTTAATAAATAATATATGGGTATAATATAACAGACAACATAATAAGTAACACGCTTTTTCTTTATAAAATCATTTTACACATTATTGCTATTTGTCAACATTGAAGAAAAAATTGAAAATTGACATTATAATATAGAAATACAATCACAAAACATTAAATTATTGTTCAATGTGTTTGTGTTTATTTATTACTTAATAGTACCTAATTCAAAAATACTGCACGCAGTTTATCTATAGATAATAATATAGTCCAGTCTAAATTTAATCAAATATTTATTGCTTGAATAATATGGTAAAAAGGTGTTAGGTACAATAAATTTAGACAAATCAAAAGAACATCCAGACTTAGGAGAATAGTTTGTGGATCACAATGTCCTCCATGGGAATCGAACCCGCGACCTTATGCACGCCAGCCAGGTAATGCGACCGCCGCGCCCCATGCGCCACCGAGGCAAGTAATTCTGCCGCACCATAACGTGGCGTGCAAATTCATTCACAATAAATTAGCGATTATCCGTGTGGTGACGGAGTAAGAATACAATATGTCACCTGCCCATCTCATCCCATGGGTGGCGTAAAACCGACTAAGGGACTATCGTGAATATATTATCTTTACGAGATAAAAATGAAGGAAAACTTGAAATCAAACCCTAGCCAGTCGGATTGGTATAGACCAATCCGACTGGCCAGCGTAGTATTAGTAGGCCAAGTATCCCTTCCGTCACGAGAGGAGGCCCGTCCTTGCAGTGATGCAGCATTAATGGGCTGTTATGATGAAGTTTTAAAAAACGATATTTCAGTATAAAATTGAATTGCGAAGTAAGTATCATCCACCACGCGAACGAAGTCGCGGGCACAGCTAGTATATCATAAAAGTGCTGAGGCAGTAAGGAGGAAAAGAGCACAAAATCTTGCGGGACTCCAACATTTACGGTTACTATTTATCGCATTCAACTAATCGGGGACCACACTATATGTCTACTATATGCCAAGAGCTTCAAAAGAAAACCACGGCGCCAGACCCGGCCCAAGGTCTTAGCTACGTTTAGTACATCACCAAAGACTCATCCTGTTGGTCTATACCAAGTTTCATCCCACTGCATTAATTATATACGAGAATCGAAACAACCACAACGGACATCAAACAATAAAAAAATAGCAACGCTAATTAAAGCCATATAATTAATCCTGAGCCATCATAAAAGCAAATTCAACTGAAAATACTAACTTTAAGTTTTTATTACTAGTGTCGTCTATGCCGACAGAAACAGAGTACATGAGCCAAAATTACTTAAATGCAGATATATAAAAAGTTATATTAACTGGTACACTAAAATACAGCTTAATTGCAGTTAAAACGGAACACATTTAAATATTTTATAAGCTTTATAGCATGATTAAATCCTACATTTTTGCTTCCTAATATTATCACCTGGGTAAACAAACTCTAAATGATTTCAATTTATTTATTTTGTATCATTTGCACACTACTTTTTAGCGATGAATTAAGCGGCCACAGCTTTTCAGATTAAATTTTAAGTAGACCTTGAGCGTCTTTCATGACATCTTGGAAATGACCTGTATTGATATCTACTTTGTTTAATTTTTAAACTCAAACTCAAAATATTTATTGCTCTCCATATATTTACAAAGGTGGTAACAATACATACATAGATCAAATATGGACGCTGTCGCGTGCCCGACAGGGTCCATATTTGACCTATGTATGTATTGTTACCACCTCTGTAAACTTTGCAAAGTACAATAAAGTAAAAGAAAGAGGGAAGCTAGGAGTGTTACAATTATTATCTACTATAATAAACTCCTTACATAGTATTTCCACTTCAATTACAACTTATGGCTTACTGTTACTGCTTGTTTCACCTAATTAAACTTGTTATAATAAATTAAATTAAAATAGAATTCATTAATTCAAAACATCGTGTGCTATCATTATTTACTTATTTATATAACGTCTGACGCCTTATATGATAATCTTTCCGATAACACTTTTCACATTGGCAAAATAAAACGAAGACTAATAAATAATTCGTAGAGCGTCACAGCAAATGTACGGGTTTCCATCGAAGCCTACTGGGAGAGCCGCTGACTGTTGTTCGCTGACTATTTCATACATACTGTGGAGTTCTGCACTACAGGGATTATCAGCTTTTAGACCTTTGTTACATATTTATAGACACCTATACTGAGATATACGTATACGTATTATCAGTAGACGATGTCATAGATTCGAATCTGATACTTTATGTACAGATGCATATAAAAATCTCCGCGACAGGTCCTATAGATATTGTGAACCGTGAATAAAAAATATTTCTATATGAAATATTAAATCTGTGTGGTGACTGAGTAAGAATACAATATGTCACACCCCATCTCATCCCACGGGTGTCGTAAAAACCGACTAAGGGACCATCCGTGAATATTATCTTTCCGAAATAAATACCAATCCGTCTGGCCACCGTGGTAGTAGGCGTAGCAGTATGCCAAGTATCCCTACGTCGCGGGAGGAGGCCCGTCCTTGCAGTGGGACATTAATGGGCTGTTATGATGATACTAAATACGACTGAATTTGGTTTACTTTAAATGCTATATAATTTTGAAAGTGGGTTGGGATGTTCAACCAAACTAAATTCTAGTATTTATAATTTTTTCCAAACTTTTGTAAAAAACATCACAAACTGCAATGTTTTCAACTGTATAATAGCTTCCATTAAAAGCTAATTGGTTTTGACATTAATCTACAGTAATAGGCATTGTTTAACGTGACGGAGAAAACTAAACCTACTAATAACGCGTTAGCCAGACAGATTGGTAAAAGGCTTTGGGCCGGTTTTTTGGTTTTTTTGTGTTTATTTTGCTTTCGTAGACATACGATATCTACAAACATTTCATTATTCGGCTTTAACACCATTCAAAAAGATCTAGACAAGAAACTCAACCCTGAGTGGGTTGAGTTTAAATACAATAATTAAATGGTAGAACTTTTAGTAGAACAGAAATTAATCCTATGAGATGAGGCGGTCGTACCATCTAATTGGTCAGATAGTACGAAACGGGACACTTTGAAAAAAAAATTTTTTTTTTTATCTCGAAATATGATTAAACGTATTTGACATCGTCACCTCAACGAGAATAATATAATAAATACTTCCTTACCAAATCAATGATAAAAAAATACCTATGTAAGGCTACACAGCCTTAAACAAGCAAAACCTGTCAAAGCATTTTAAATTGGACCTATTTGTTCAATAACAGTTTATTCAAGATTACAGAAAAATACAATAATTGGAAAGAAAATTCTTTACAAAGTTAATTGGTAGATCGTTTAAAATATTTCAATTTGTCTTTCTGTTACCCGACGAGGACGTCTAATTATCCGTAGTTATGACTTAGTCCAGCTTTCCGCTTTGATAAATAATAAGGATGTATTTTTGTTCAACTAAAACTTGTCAAAGTTAGTAAGTGAGTAGTGTTTCTCATTAAAAATGAACAGAGTTTCAAAAGCTTTATGGTTTTAAACATCGTCAGTTTAAAATGCGTTTAGTTGTTTGTTTTGTAGTGAAAAGAAATCAGTTTAATGTTAAATCAGCAAGTAAATTGTCGTTCCTTAAACTCTTTAAAAAATCGGTTAAGTTAACTTTATTAAAAATGTCGTACCTATTGTATGACAATTTGACAACTAAAGTTTTTTTTTTTTTAATGGCGATTCTAAGATTACGCCAAGACAACTAAAGTTAACTGAAGTTAGCAATGAAGATAGCAAAATCTGAAAGATAATATATGTGGCCGTCATTCGTCAGTCATGGTCTGTATTCGAGTTTTCAATCAAGTTATATAATGGTGTTTATATTGCTCCATCACTGGGGAAAACCCATCATGGGGGAAACCCAACCCAACACTACAACGGAACATTACAGAGCTAAAAAGATAATTATTCGTTGTTATCATTAACAATAGGTAATGCACGTGTATACGTACTTTATCAGTACAAACTACGAACAAAATAATTCAAATAAGTCCAAACTTTGAACGCATCCCATCAAATGAATTCACAGTCATCAACCAGTAACCCACGCTAAAACATAAGCAAAAAAACGTCGTCACTTCCCACCCTACAATCTATTTCACGTGGAATGTTCGCAGCCGTAGCATCAATAATTCTGTACGTCGCACAGATTCTACTGTATCAAGGGATTGAGGGCATACTCAAATTCCTAAGGCCGCCGGTTTTCAATTTCGGCGCTCCATTTGTTATGTATGGCCATTGAAGGCTTACAACCAATATGTTAGTGTACGTCACAACGTTTGTCAAAAGATGGATGAAGTGGAGACACGATACAATACAGACAACCGGCTTAGTTACGTTGTAAGACTATATGAGACTGTACATTTTTGGTAGACAATACAAGGTGTCACCATTCAATTTTATTCCATGTATGTCGTAAAAGTCGACTAAGCGTTTGGTACGCAGATATAATCTGTACGAAAAGACAGGACTATGACGTATACCAATACACCTGCTCAACAAGGTATTAGGATGAGGCATGTGAGGGTTCTACCTACTACACTTCTTTAGCTACCAGACGGCCATTCTAGAACCTTTCTGACGCAACTGCTATCGGATCTACACGCTATGGGCTCCGCCATCGTAATTGTGTACTCCTGAGAGTAATGTCAATCACCTTAGTTCGATTCAATAACGCAAATACAATATACCTCTCTTTATCGCCCTAAACAGTTTTTCTTCTGAAGCCCATAGATTGTAACTACGCCTCTGCATACTAGGTACACAATAGTTACCATAGCATACAATACGTTAAAGTACCTACAGTTATCTCAAAAAGTTAGTTACCGCAGGCAAAGTAACTTTGTTGAGACGATAGAATAATTCATGGCCACCTAAGAACTTAAACTTACTCCTCGTTACCATACTTGTTAATCAGATGGCTTGGCAATAGTTAGTAAATGTACCCATCCGACTTTCGTGCGTTTGATGCCCGCACAAGGTAGAGATATATGTGCTTTTTTTATGGATGAAATCTCCGTGTGGTGACGGAATAAGAATACAATATGTCACCACCCCATCTCATCCCATGGGTGTCGCAAAAACCGACTAAGGGACTATCCGTGAATATTATCTTTACGAAATAAAAAGAAGGAAAACTTGAAATTAAACCCTATACCAATCCGTCTGGCCAGCATGGTATTAGTAGGCCAAGTATCCCTCCGTCGCGGGAGGAGGCCTGTCCCTGTAGTACGACATTAATGGGCTGTTAAGATGGATGAAATGCATGTTTCTATTAAAAAGTTTGATCTATTAGTTTTGAATCATCTTAAAAAGGAAAGATAAAATTGCTAAGATCTTTTCAAATATGAATGAAGTAAGCTTCAAATGCTCTATCTACATAGATTTTTTACTTTCTTATTTATTAATACATCTGAAGCATATCTAATCTATAATAATACATATTATAAAGAGGTAAATTTTGTGGGTTTGTGACGTTGTAGGGGGTAATCTCTGGATCTAATGAACCGATTTTAAAAATTCTTTCTGTGTTGAATAGTCCATTTATCGCATAGTCACTAACAGGAGTGAAGCAGTAATGAAATATGTTTAAAAAAGGGACGCGTTTTTTTCGCCACGAAGTGGGCACGGGTCAGCTAGTTAAATATAAAAGCTAATACGAGTATCATGCCTGCCTATGTATCTTGGCATTAGAGGTATAATAATATTTAATGGTGGAGGTTGGGACTATTAAACGCAAGACAATTATTTAGACAATCCTAAAATGATTGTGGTCTGGATGCTTTATTGCCTATGAGATGGATGTTTGGAAAGTCCTAACAACACAGTCTTTCCCTAGTTAGCATTGTCTTTCAAAAAACTTAAACATGAAATTCTTTCTACATCAAAATCCATTAAACACTAGAAAATTATAAATTAATTCAAGAATTTTAATTACTCAACTGCTCAAGCAATTTACATAACACCAGTAAACTTTATAACCAATTATTTTTGGCAAAAGAACAATTTTTTAATGCAAAACTTAATTACACTTTTTATGAAAGCGAATTTTAGTACTCGAGGAAAATACATACACAGCTAAGAGATATTTACCAACCCCTTACTTGATGTCATCATCATTGTCGAAGAGACCGCAGTAATTATCATCCATACTAATATTATAAATGGGAAAGTGTGTCTGTCTGTTTGTCTTTCTTTCACGGCAAAACAAAGCGACGAATTGACGTGATTTTTTAAGTGAAGATAGAATCATCATCATATCAGCCAATGGACGGGTCCACTGCAAGACATAGACACTCATCCGAATATTTCCTCCTTACGCGGTCCTGTATCTTCTTTATCCATCGCTTTTTCTTTGTCCAAAGAGCTATTCGTCCTATAAGTCGACGTCTGGTCACGTCTCAAGTCCCAAATACAAATGAAGCACAACTTTTTACGATAAATAATAAATTTTTGAGTGTTGCAAGGAATAAAATTTTACATTTAAGATTTTTTACGTCTACGAGTAAAGTATGCAGATATGAAAACTGAGATATTCTGCTTACAAAAGTTGTATTTTGTCATTATTTATGTGCGAAATGGTTTTGGTTAGTTGGAACCAATGATATCGAAAGGTATTATAAATTATGCAACAACTACGGGGTTATTATATAGATGGGATCTGAATCGTCATCATCATCATCATATCAGCCAATCGACGACCACTGCTGGACATTGGCCTCTTCCAAGTATTGCCACCTTGTGCGGTCCTGTGTCTCCTTCATCCATCGGCTTCCCGCCGTCCTAACTAGGTTATCGGTCCACTGTGTGAGGGGTCTGATGGGATCTGAATGCTCAGTGATAAGTCTTTAAAGTGGTGATACATCTTTCCTTGTTGTTGTCAACAACCGTCGAATACTCTGGGTACTCTACGCTACGATAAAAACATTATCCTCAAACTACTGACGACCTCGGTGGCGCGCCGGTAGAGCCAGCGGCTGCCGCGCATGAGGTTGTGGGTTCGATCCCCACGCAGGACAATAATTTGTGAGATCCACAAATTATTGTCCTGAGTCTGGGTGTTCTATGTGTCCGTTAATTGATGTTTGTAAAAGTCCCCGCGACACAGGGCATGATCCCTAGTGCGGGAGTTGTCTTTTTAAAAAAAAAGAAAAAAAAAAAAAGAAAACTACTCAGCACTTAAAACGAAAATTTTTATAATGTATTCATGTTTCCTTTTTGTTAATTCCTATTTTAAAACTATACAAACTCATCACTACTTATCCTGTAATCCCTTTAAACAATAGCAACTACAACAAAAGGGTTAAAGTGCAAAGTTCTTCAGAACTACACGACAACTGCGTACTGGCCTTCGACTTAGTAAGTCGACACTAAATCTTGGATAACACAAGCATAACCTTTTGACAAACAAAGTAGTTTTAGATAGGTAAGTTACGTTGTTCAGCCAAACTCACTTTAAGTTCAAATAGATCTTTTATCTTATTCAAGATGGCGAATCTTTATTTAACAGACAATGCTCGGTTAGATTTTGAGACTCATATTTAAACGTTTGGTATTCTAGAATCTGAATTTTAAATAAATGGTTTGAATGCAATTCGGTATGTAAAGTAAAAGTTTACCTATGTCGATTTCAAAGCCATTTAGAGATTTTAGGTCGGTAAGGAATAAAATCATATTATAAGCGCAAAAAACCGCAAGATTGTGTTCATTTTCAACCGACTTCAAAAAACGGAGGAGGTTCTCAATTCTATTATACATATAATATAATTATACATATATTACTTTGTTATCGATATCGCACTGGCGGATGCGGACAGAGGGAGACTGGTGAGACGAGCAAGTGTATGGAAGGAGACGCTTGAGAACGGCGGTCTTAAACTGAATGTGGCGAAGACTAAGTACATGGCTAGTAATGTTTCGGATCCCCTACACGTGCGCATAGGCGAAGACTTGGTCAAGCGTACGGACCAGTTTAAATACCTGGGATCAGTCCTTAGCGCGTCCGGTGACATCGATGGTGACGTCAAGGCTCGCATAAGTGCGGCATGGGCAAAGTGGCGTGAGGTGACAGGTGTCATCTGTGACCCCAAAATGCCGATGAGGTTGAAGGGACAGGTCTATAAATCCATCATTAGACCTGTCCTTTTACACGGTAGCGAAGCGTGGCCAGTGCTTGAGCGACACAAGCAGGAGCTGCGTGTCACGGAAATGAAAATGCTGCGCTGGATGTGCGGGGTTTCAAGGAAAGACCGTGTAAGAAACTCCCGCATCCGAGGCAGCCTTCATGTCCGTGACATAGCAGATAAATTGCAGGAAAATCGCCTACGCTGGTACGGTCACGTTTTGCGGAAACCGGCAAATTACGTTGGGAACAGATGTCTAGCCATGGCGCCTCCGCCTGGACCCGGCAGAAGAGGAAGACCCAAAAAATGCTGGCTTGGCGTCGCCAGGGATGACATGCGTGCCAATGGCCTTGCAATAAAGGATGCCGAAGACCGTGCGAAGTGCAGAAAGAGAAGCCGGAAAGCAGACCCCAGGCTCCATGGCTCTCGAGCTGTGGACGCAACTGGGAACTTGCAAAGATGAAGAAGAAGAAGAAGACATATATTACTTTGTCTTTCATTTGACGTCAAATCTAAATGACGTCATGTCGCCCGGCTCAACAGAAGTTTGTCTCTGCTTCCATTGCTCAAGTAATTCAGCCGTACGCATGATGTCATCACAAGTAAAACTTAAAATATTTATTAAAAATAAACTATTGGTAGGAAACCAAAAATACTTAAATTAGTTGTTTATAATTAATAAACCTTTCAAATAAAAATATTAAAAAAATATCAAAACACACCGAATTCTTATCGTAGGTTATGTAGGTAGAGATGGGCTTCCTTCGTAAGTAAAGCTAGTTTGCAAATACCACGCGAGTCTACTCTGTTGCTATAGATATTGACTGTTAAGGGGAAACAATTCAATCGCAATTCCATACAAACAAAGAAAGTTAATTCCTCCTTCATTAGATAATAAATACTCAAAACTATAGATGATATCGTTTTGTCTCGTTATTATCTAGTCTTATTGATTAATAAAACAGTAAAAAAAATATTCATTTACAAGTTATGAGGCTTCAAAGTTCATAATTCTATGCACATTTTATGACAACTTTTAGCGTAATAAAATATGATTAAACGTTTATAAAGGTAAATATATTTTGGGACTAGGAATAGATTATTTATTCGAAAATTCAAATAATTTTATATTGACTAGATACATTCTAAAGTTTGTACGCAATTACCTTTTTCCCAAAACCATTTTAGGAAATTTTACCGTGCTCGTTTCCGCCATCGACATCTTGCATCTCGCCTCCACTTTCTGCACCCCTCGGGTCGGCGGAGGGGAGGTACGACAGCGAGCCGACCGTCGTCGAATGTTACCGAATATTTTTTTTTAAACTTCAATAAACTTTAATTTATGTCATTTATGACAATTACGTATCGCTTGCCAGTAAGAAGTTTCGTAATTTCTTTTATCAAAGAGATCCAATTATTATCAGATGCATAACCAGTTAGATAAAATACCTACATCAGTGACATTCTTGACTAAAATCAACTGTCAAAATTCACCTATTATTACAATAGTCAATAGAGCATAGCTAAGGCTGTCACATTGCACAAATTGTATTTTCTTTGTAATTCATTTTGTATTTTTTTTTTAATATTTACGTGACTCACCCCCGCCCCGGTATCTGAATGATTGATCAAGTATCATTTCTTGTCAACTATCATTTCCAGATTTTATGATTATTATTTATTTTATGATTTTTCTTCCTGTTTTTAAATCCAGCTAAAATTAACTTCATGTACTGTATGTGAAGTAAGATATTATTGTGTACTGTATGGAACCCCCATTAACGATGCACGGTCTAAAAAACTGCCTCAAGAATAAACAGCTTAACTTAAAAAAAAAATTAAAAATTATAATGTTTTACGGTGTCATACCTACACCACTTACAAGATAAATTGATGTCTCGCTTGGTGTGTCTTCCGCAACAAAACTTACAATAAAATAT
Source organism: Schrankia costaestrigalis (assembly GCA_905475405.1). Classification (NCBI taxonomy): domain Eukaryota; kingdom Metazoa; phylum Arthropoda; class Insecta; order Lepidoptera; family Erebidae; genus Schrankia; species Schrankia costaestrigalis. Next base: position 1,880,523 of record FR997832.1, on the reverse strand, counting down.
TTTTTAAAAACCCATTTTAGTTATCTTTATTTACTCCTGATTTATTACTTTTTAGGTAACTACCTACAGCTAGTATTAGTGTCAACCCTAACAATCAAGAAGAACAATATTTATATTTTGAACGACATTTTGATTTGTAATAAATACAATCGAGCGTGTGTGCGAGTGCATGTTTCTGACTGCTTTTCTATGAGTTTTTCTCTTTCTCACGCAACGTTTGGTGAAACAACAATCTTTTAGGCTCCGGTGACAGATGAGTTGGTCTTGACGTCTTGAGTCCTCTTAAGTAGCCGCTAACTAGTCGCATTTTAAGATACCTTGAGCATGAGAAGGTGTCGTAAGTCTTTGTGTTCGTAATGGGTAATCACGGGTAATCCTACTAATATTATAAATGCAAAAGTTTGTGAGGATGTACGGATGGATGGATGTTTGTTACTCTTTCATGCAAAAACTACTGAACGGATTTTTATGAAATTAAGAATATAGGTAGTTTAGGGTGTAGAATGAGATTTAGGCTACCTATACCACGCGGGTGAAGCCGCGGGCACCAGCTTGTAATTACATAAACAGACCTCTGCCTACTCCCATGGAAACATGCCATAAGTTGTTGGCATCTTACGACACACACAGGTTTGAAAGAGGAGGAAAATTGTATTCTATTTGAGAGTTCTGAGGTAACTATCAAAGTGCTAAACTTATTCTTTTTTGAAGATAAAAATACTTATATACAATCAATCAATCATCTAGCCTATTGCAGTCCACTGCTAGACTCTCCCAACACGCGCCACAGAACAGGGTCCTGCGCCTTCCGTATCCAGTCCGACCCAGAGACCTTTTTGAGATCGTCGGTCCACCTAGCTGGGAGGCGTCCTACACTACGTTTGCCGAGTCGCTTACATACATTGCAAGTTAAATAAAACCTATAAAATACTGTAATTCTACATCGTTATCAAGTCTAGAGACAGCTAAATCCTAACTTGAGCAAATAGGATTACTAATAATCCGTTAGCTTAATCGAATTGAACGTGATAGCAATTAATATTTGATTGCACGAATTGGAATGCATTTCCCAGCAATTTCGTTAGGCATAGTTAGACAAACGCATGTGATTAACAACGAATGAATGAATCCGAATGATGCATCCGTTGGGAAATATATCTATCTATCAATAATTGATTGAATTGTCAACATAGAGCCAGATTGGTCCATTCATTCGATATTATTAGTGTTAAATGCGCGTCTGAAATATTTGTGGTTTAACGTTATTCCTCTGACGCTGTAATGAATGTTGCAGTTATTTATTGTCGGATTTGTTATTAATATGTTCATGTCCGTATTGTATAATGATATAATGTCACCTACTACTACACTTATCCATCTCACATCCTAGAAGTGATGTAAGAGCTGTTTGAAAGAAATCTCTACGAAAATAATAGAAAGAAAACTTGATATAAAATGATATACCAATGGCTATTGGTAGGTCGACTTTCTCTCTCGCACTGGAGAAAATAAGGATAATGGAGGCTAACATTACTTACTAGTTCTACGAGTAATCCTACTTCCTACTAATATAAATGCGAAAGTTTGTGAGGATGGATGTTTGTTACTCTTTCACGCAAAAGCTACTGAATTGATTTTGATGAAATTTGGAATATAGGTAGTTTATGGTGTAGAATACATTTAAGCTACCTTTACAAGGCGGGTGAAGCCGCGGGCATCAGCTAGTGTATCATATAAGGTAAATAATTAAGTATACTATATACCTACACTTGATTAACAAAAGTAGAAATTGAACGAAAGAAGTCGGATTTCTGGTTGATGATGGACTACCCGAATATCTATGTCTATTGAGGAAGATAACTCTATCAACAAAACATGCCTAAAAATAAAATTAATATCAAAAACACTTAATAAAGTTATCTATAACATCAAAAAATGTTCTACAAAAAAAGAATACCTATAATTAACATAAATCATAACTGCTTAAAACAAAAGTACACAAAACATATAATTTGTTTTATTTTTAGCACAAAACAACATCCATTCCCTTAACATGAAAGCAATTTGGTTAAGTTAACTCCCATTCTCGACAACACTACTATCCGAAAGGGTTAAAATTACCTTAAGGGTAGTAATGTTACGGAGCTCCGTAATCTAATTCGAAAGAATATTTTTTTTTTTAAACAAAATTAAAAGGACAATTTTGTTTAAAGTTTATTTAAGTCGTCATGTAGTTAAAATAGTATTTTTTTAATATTCTTTACGCATTCGATACATCACGTCAGTACAAATACAAGTATAAGGTGTATTAATTAAAGGTAACAGGGCGAATCTGACCCACTTTGTTTTTTTTTCGCGTACAAACACCAAACTAGTTTTAAATTGTAGACTTTAATACCACTTTTCTAATTATATAAAAAAAAATGTACTTCTGGGAGAAAAAAGTTATTTGGCTGTATGTGAGTAGGTATAACCAAATACTAAACATTATTATGTTTGTAGAAGAATGAAATTAACGCAACAGTTTTGAATAATTAATTACCTGACAAAAAGGTGACCGGCTTGAAGTTGTTGCACATCAGTTGCGCAGATGTCATATTTGGAACTAAAAGACCAGGAACGTGGGGAGCGGGTGTTTTTTTGTTCCTGTACATGCGCAAACTTCTCTGAAAGCTAGCTTCAGCCCGACTAAGTTAGATTGCCCGAACTGTAGGTATCCAGTAGATTATAAAACATTTTTGTTGAACGTGATTTTATTTCTATCCATTTTGGGTAAAACGTTATAATGTGATCTGTGTTGTATTAAACACTGTTCCAAGTATTATCGAAATAAGCCCAATAGAATATTGAAATATTTTTAAAATGCTATATTTAATACCATAAAAACAATAAACAAAATTTTCATTTTCCTCTATTCTCCCATACCCCACAAGAGTGGGACCTATACCAGTTAGTAATAGGTATATTTAACTACATACCTAGCCATATTTCGTTTGTGTACGCCATGGGTCATATGTCCAAACAAAATGCCGTTTACCTTTAACTCTTTAAAGTCTCATTAGCGTGGCGGTCGCTGTATTCGGAGGCTGTGATGAGATCGCGCTTTTGAAGCACAGGACAATAATTTAGGATATATCGTTTTACGTGATACATAACGAAAAATATCCAGCGGATACGGAAAAATAAATCAATTCTTTTTCAATCAATTTACACGCTATCTTTTACCTAACAAATCAAAACTATTCACGCACGCCGTAAAACAAGTTTTTATAGCAATCAATATAAGTTATCGATTCGCAATTGTCATCAATCAAAAAGCATCATTGCATAACTTTAACTGAGGCCTATTTCAGAACTCTCAAATAATCCGAAATATTACAATATCCGTAAACGTTCTGAAAACCAGAACAGTTACACCCCTACTAGCAGTGAATAATTTTAGGGTCGTTAAGAAAAACAATATGTAATTTTAAATCCTTTCAACGCAAGTTTTCCCTTCATTACATATATTATTCATGTTTTAAAAGTTTGTTTGGATTACAAATTGACTTGTAGTCATTGTAAATTAGGGTTTAATTATTTCGTTAATTACACTTTAGTTAATTGAATAAAGGTTGGGGCAAGCACAAATTGCAGTCAAAACAAAAACATGAAGCTATTAGTAGAATACTTATTTATTATGTATTAATTGCGTACTGTTACCACCGAAGGGCTTTCTCTCTATTATGGGGGAAATGCGGCTAATAGACACCATGCTAACCCGACTGAATTTTAAGCGGTAGGAACGTAAAAGTCGACTTAAACTTGTAACTAACTCAGTGCCGATCCACTTGCCTAGCGTGGTGTTTATATGCCTAGTTTCCCCATCTTCATCAATATAGGGAGAGCTCGAGGTAAAAAAACAATAAAATATTTAGAAAGGCCTCTTCAGCGTGTTTTCATTTTATCAGCCAAAAGATGACCTCTTCTGGACATAGGTCTCCTCTAAACGTTTCCATTACAAGCAATCAATCAATCCACAAAAATATTGGGAAGCGACTAATAAATTTAGTCGCATTGTAAACTTTTTAACGTAATACCATAACAGACAAAAATATACACCCTCTCACTCCACACTCCCCGAACACTTCACCCAACAAGGAAATTTAAAGTAGTAACAGAAGATTAAAGACTTACAAACTTAATACTTGCCCGTGACGTCACGACAAGATTACAAACTCTTTTCTTGCAAACTCCTCACAATATACAGAGACTACGGAGAGCTAATATTTTAAGTTATATTAAGGACTTAGTCTGTATATATTTAAAACGGTTTAAAGAGATAATACAATACGCGTTTCTTAGGGAGATTAAAATCACTTAACTTTAGTATGCGTTCTTAGTATGTTTTGTAAGATGGATATTGTTGCGGAGAGGAATTACTAGGGGATACCAGAAGTTAAATTAGGGAAAGTAATTGTGAAGTTGTAGAAGACATGAGATATTTCTTTGACAAATACGCAGGCCCCAACGTATTGTCGTACATCGCTTACCACGAGCAGCACCTGTAATCTAGGTTAATTTTCAGGCACTTCGTCTTCGAGCTATGACAAAATACGTATGGAAGACAAACCTTCAAGGATATTTGACTTCTATAATCAAATATCCATAAAGTTGTGTCTTACTTGTATAGCACCACATGAGAAGTACGTAGTATGATATAATATGAGAAAATTACTTAAATTTTCTGTTCAATTTCTACCTAAATCAAACGCTAAATATAATAAGTATCATAATATAAGCAGTCTGAAATTATAACAAAGAGTCTTGTCTACAAGTTAGGAGTTAGTCCACTGTTAAATTATTCACGATAGCCTTACTTAGACTTAAAACTTTGCCTTCTTGATATGCAGATGAAGTAAGAGACGGCTTGGACATCATAGACAAGAGTTATCAATCTATTATTCAGACTGACAACTTTGTTATATAACGGCGAATTAAAAAAAAACATATTTTCCGTGTGGTGACGGAGTAAGAATACAATGTCACCACCCCATCTCATCCCATGGGTGTCGTAAAAACCGGTTAAGGGACAAACCGTAAGTAGGCCAAGTATCCCTTTGTCACGGGAGGAGGCCCGTCCCTGCAGTGGGACATTAATGGGCTGTTATGAATATTGTTGGTGTCTGTGATAATATTTTAAGCAAGTTTGTAATTGAAGGTGCTTAGTATCTATGCGAATAAGGCATGATTTAATAATCTAAGTATGTTTCTTTGATTCAGTGCGTTCAATAACCATAGTTTGAATGAAAAAAATATAATTTTGAGATGGATAGTCCGCCGAAGAATGTTATAGGATATCATAAACATCACTATGATAAATGTGAAGAGAATATTATGTCAAAAGGGAAAATATTGTAAGGTCAAATAGATATACCAATATATTTTAGGAGAGAGACTTTTGGGCAAGTTATGGATATAAAAAATATATTTCATGTTGGTATTCGCCAAGGAATACTGCGCAAGGTGTGTTCCGATGTTTGCTGGTCAACATGTTTTCCATAAGATGGCACACACGACCTTACTCTATCACAGGGAAAATATATTTCAAGGACTACAGTTTTGAAATATTTTTACTTTTAAATCTGTTAAAAAAGAGTCTACGAGCGGAAAGGCCAGAATTACCACCTAGGAGAGCTTATGGCTCGATCATTAGGAGTATTATAAAACAGTAGAGATAATTAGAGATACTTCAGTGTCGTAAACGCGGAGAGTGCAAAAAGTTAATATATAGCATACCTAGCCTTAAAATAAGGGTATATGACATCAAATAACGGACAAGTATGTAAGTAACGATATCGAAAACATACATTCATGTGTGTGTGTGTGTGTCAATTAGCTATCAATTTGGCGTACCCAACATGCATCATCTCATACAAATACACAACTCGTATCTAATATGTATGTAAATTCCATACAAAATAATTTAGCAGGGAATATATGATGATACCCTTGAATTATATAATTAGTTCCCAGTCCGATTGTCAGTCAGAACGCGTCGATACACACGGGTAGAATTTTAAGAAGTCGCCCCGTACGATGCGCAATTGTTTATTTACAATGCCTCTATGTTTGTTAATTGATGTGTCTGAGTTATAAATATACTTAGATACTCTATATGATTACATATTCTCTTAAGTTGTAATTAAAATTAACTTCAATATCCTTGTTTATATTTTTTTAAAGGGTAGATGTTATATTTTAAGGCTCTATATACTATAAGTAGTATGTACAATTTATTTTTAACAATATTTTTAGGATTCCGTAATAAAGTAATCTAATCTTTTTTTCTGACTGATTATCTCTGTATTAAAGCTGGCTATTAGTTAAATTTCACCTCGCTAGAGATAGGGACAGGTTTTTAGGGCTAATAGTAAACCTTCATTGACAATTGAACTCGTCTTCTTCTTAATGTTTCTCGCCAAACATTAAGAAGAAGACGAGTTCAATTGTTTAACGAACTTCTAAAATGCAATACAGTGTTAAACAGAGTGGTGTGGTGACACTAAGTTTTTAGACGGTTTTAGATTTAAGTTATGTTTATTTCATACTTCAAAACATTTATTTACGATTCAAATAGACGTGTCATTCAAACACAAAAGCAATGCGCAATCTTAGAAAGTTCACTTTTACAGTAAAAGCTGTAGTAAAATAGTTATGACATTGACCAGTCTGTAGCAAGCGCTCGGAAAAGGTTATTGACCATTGCGCATTGTGGTATGAGAACTAGAATAAAATAATCATAAACTAACTTTATTAACAAATTGGAGACATTTCAGAAATGGGATGTACAAAAGCTTCTAATTTAAAGCAGAGGAAATAACACTATTTCACAAATTTAAATTCTACATATCGGTGTAGTGACGAAGTAAGAATACAATATGTTACCACCCCATCTCATCCCATGGGTGTCGTAAAAGCCCACTAAGAGACTATCCGTGAATGTTATCTGTACGAAATAAAAAGAAGGAAAACTTGAAATTAAACTCTATACCAATCCGTCTGGCCAGCGTGGTATTAGAAGGCGAAGTATCCCTCCTTCACGGGACATTAATGGGCTGTTATGATGATGATGAAATTCTACATAAATTGTAAATGGCAAAATTTTATACCTGTACACGACGTATTATTTTTTATTAAATAAATCGGGAATAATCAGGAATAGAGGGAGTATTTTCGCAGTTAATTAAAATACATAGGGTTTTTTTATCAAATCAACTAATCATCATCAAGCGAGGCCTAATTCAATAGGTAAGCCTCTCACTCTGTAGAGAGGAGCACTGATTCTATGTAAGCAGATATATGAAACCATACATTTCGATTACAGAATATTGGTTACACGAAGTTAGGAAGCCTTGGAAACTAAACAAGTTCTACCTGATTGTAATATATACTTTAATTATAAAAATTATAACGAGAATTCCTGGAACTGTTCCAAAGTTATATTAACCTCAGGTAAAATATACATTCAAAATTATTTATTCATAATTCAGACTACGAAGAAAATCTTTTGAATCTCGATGTTATAAAAAAAGGGTCTAAGAATTCAAAATGTAAACTGGCTTTTTCGAAAAGTTGACTAAGCATTATTACGCTTCGAATTAAAAAGAAAAACTTGACACAGCTCCGTATACTTGACAGCCATCCGTCTGACCAGGAGTCCCTACTTCGTAGAAAGATTTTAACATCGCAAAAGACCGTCAAATCACATTCTCAAGGTTTTAAAACTGCACAAGCACGGTGTTTAAGGAGTAAAACAACTACGAACATTTAAATACCATATCTTCCAATCGAACGGTCATCAAATTCACATTCCTACATTCTTAAAACTAAACACGTCAAACGTAAAAGGAAAAATATTAAATGAAACGTGAAAATGGCGTGATAAATTCGATATCAAAGCGAGATTTATTCGCTCACAGATTCCAAATCAATCGGTGAAGTGCGATTAATCGCTCGGAAATGAAATCGTAACGGTTGGGTACCCAGGCCGTCGGATGCAAAGGGCCCGACTGTCATTTCGTCTTGCTTTAGTGACAGAAAGGCCTATATATAACTGGCTGTCTGTGATTAAACGACTCACTTGTCGAATTAAAACGGTTTATTTAAATCCCTAAATTGTAGATTATTTGTAGCCTATTTCTCTATACAGAAGTTTTAGTTACCCCTAGTAATATGTAACTTCCTGCAGTTTTCCTGGGTATCAGTACAGTAAACAGTAGTTTAGTGGTATGATTTGAGTCTTTTATTTATTTTATAGATCATAAATTAGTCTATTTTTCCGCATTGGTAGGCTCAAACGTATATTATAATATAGTATCGTCAGCGCAGTGAGTCGGACGTGTTAATAGTTATTAATTAATTAACAATAGTTTAGCGCGGCGCGAGCCGACGCAAGTGTCATTTTTCACCATGAGTGATAAACTTGTGGAGAACGACTGTCTGTGATTAAACGACTCACTTGTCGAATTATAACGGTTTATTTAAATCCTTATTGTAAATGATTTGTAGCCTATTTCTCTATACAGAAGTTTTAGTTACCCCTAGTTATACGTAGCTTCCTGTAGTTATTCTAGGAAGTTTAAAGATGTAGAAATAAACAGTAGTCTAGTGTTATGACTTGAGTCTTTTATTTATTTTATAGTTCATAAATTAGTCTATTTTTCCGCATTGGTAGGCTCAAACTGAAGCGGTAGCAAATGGTTATAAAAAAATGTTAACTCTCAAACTTCGTCATTAGTGCAATTAACACTTGTAAAACAAAATTGTAGCTTATAAATCGCACCCGTGAGCCCGGCGTAGAAGCTAAATACTGTAACCAGCTCTGCGTAGCAGTTAAACATTGTAACCACCGCGACGTAGCAGTTAACTATGTAAACACCGCGGCGGCGAAGCAGTTAAATACTGACAAGGAAGTCGTCAGTTGAATAAAAACAATCTAAAACTATTAAATGACACTAATTAGGATTTTTGGGAACTTTGAACCACGGCATCACATATTGAATAAGTTTTTGAATGACGACAAAAGTAGGATGTTTCCCAAAAAATCAATCTCAAGTCTGTACTTTTGCCGGCCAGGTATCCTGATCCTCCATCGTGGCTAATTTTGATATTTTGATAATTTTAGAATGAACGTGTATGACATAATATCAATACGATACTGAAATAGTGAAAGCTTTAATTGACAAGCAACTTGCAAAGCTGCACGACATTTATGGTGGGTTTATTTTTAATATTTCAACTGTCCAACATAATTTGTGAAAATGGTTTCAAAATTAGTATAATATGGAGGGCGTTGGGGTCTGTCATACAGTTTATACTAGTTCAGACTTCATCGTACACTCTATCTATAAATTGTACCTAAATAAAATGTGCCTCTCATATTATGTTTAAGATAGAATAATTATGTTTTTTTGTGCAAATAAAGTTTTATTATTATTATTAAAAATAATATACTTATTATTTATTTACTTAAATACTGTGAATAATTTAACAAGCAAAAATTACTACTTGAATAATAAAATATTCTACAATATTGTACAATGCTTGTTAATCGGTATATACTACAATTTAAACAATGAGTAACTAAATGGATAACAATTTGTTAAAACAAACAAAATATAATTACAGCGATTCTTTCAATTGTACGTATATCAATTTCTGGATGGCGTTAATGTTAATGTGTGAGTGTAATAATAGGTCTTCACCTATGAAATTGCCGTTTTCTATGAAGATTTTATCAGAAGTTAGATTTTTCATACTAACGTTTTCTTAGATTTTTTAATAATTATTAAACATAATAGAATGAAATTTAGTATCACTGATGGCGCACATTTAAGCTTACTATTAAGTTTGAAACGAAAAAAAAATACGTATCAGGGAAAAAGTTACAATAAAACAAATGAGAAAATCCGCTGTTTTAAATTGGACCGATGTTCACAGGCTTATTAATAATACAAATAATAAATATTTTTATTTATTATCTTTTGTTAGATGTTGGTAATAACCTATATTTCTTATAAAAACAAAAATTATTTAAACAATATGTTTTAAAAGAATGTAGAGGCAAAAGACTGCGCAGAAATAAAACAGCAATTTCATAGGTAAAGACCAATTATATTAAATGTATTCATCGTATTAGTTTACAGATGTCCACTGTTGGACATAGGCCTCCTTCAAATAGTTCCACTTTATCCGGTCCCGTGCCTCCCATGGCGGAGTTCCCTAGCTATAGTTGCATAAAATCAATGGATGACCATCGATTTTCCGCCGCCCTGACTATACCTTAAATGGCTAAAGCCCGATTTACACATCGACAAGTACAGTAGCGAGTTAAGCAGTAAGTTGTTGGTTAAGTTGATTTAAATAGATCTCCATCCTATTTTTTGGCGAGTTAAGTTGGCGAGACGCGAGAGAGGGGTCTTACTTTACTCGCCAAAAAATAGAATGGAGATCTATTCAAATCAACTAAATCAACAACTTACTACTTAACTCGCTACTGTACTTGTCGATGTGTAAATCGGACTTAACAGCAACACTAGAAATAGTTTTCATATGCCGTGTATGTCACTTAGTGTGCATTAGTATTGAATTTGATCACAAAGTATTGAGTAATAGGAAAGAAAGCAGTAATGTCGTCGCCTTTATATAGAACTAAATGACGGTTCTTTAGAAAGACGACGTCTAAAATATGCAGTTATTATTTTATTAATTTTAAATTATCTTTGGGATACTTATATTTTATTATAACATAGTATATGAGGTACAACAAATAAAATACTTGAAAATAAGCCTGGTTAATAAACGCCTAAGTAAACATTCTTATTAATTTAGCTAATAATTGTTGTAAAAAATATATATAAAACTTAACAACTTAATCACATGTAAGTCCATAATACTAAGTTGCATGTAAATAAACATAATTTACCCATAATAGGGATGCCTATTAATATTTATGGATAAATTATGTTTTTGACTATTACGAAAATTACATAACATACATAATGTTTCAAAATAAAAATAAAACATAAGTACAGTCACGAGCAATAATATGTACACATTTTCGCATTTTGTAAACCAGTTATCTAAAGTTCTGCCAATCCAAAATTGAAAATTCGAAGATTAATTCAAAACTGTACGGAACCTCTTCTAAATTACGAATTCATTTTGATATTGTAATGTCTAGATAAACGTGCAGATAGTTTAGAAAATTTGAAAATGTGTACATATTATTGCTCGTGACTGTACAGTATAACAATGAATTGAACTTACCAAAGCACCGAATAAAGTCTATGTGAGCGAGAATTAGCACCAAAGTTACAACTGAAAAGAAAGAATAACTGTTTTTAGTATATTGTTTAACACTTACCTAATTAAAAACTTATTAAGTAAAATGATATTTTAATATTTCTAGACAAATAATTTAGTAATGTTTAATGTCAATTAAATATTAAAACTTCATATTAAATTCAATTACATAACAACAAAATATAATAAATAAAATAATTTAATTGTACAGAAGTACGATGTCAATTAGTATTAATTAATAGAAAGACAACAATTTCGTAATTACACTTAACAATAAATACACGACAGAATTAAATTATTTCTATAAAAATAATTTATCTGTGAAATATAAATAACCAACTATAATAAATTACATATATTTTTACCTATAAAGCTTAGGTATAACTAGAAAAATCCGAAAAGAAGAAAGACATAGCGTATAGTCCAGAGACGCGGGTTCGAGTCCCGCATCGAGTACCAATTTTTTCCATTGTCTTTCTTCTTTCCAACTATAATAAGTTATTAAACTTTTCAGTACTTAAAAGTAAGAAAAAAATATTTTTATAGTAAAACGATCGTTACCTCTCGCGTACATATTGGCGGGAAACTTAAGACCAGGAGGGCGTGCGGTCCCTCTAACACACGAATCGGTACTGGCTTGAATTCTGAACTGAATAACGAAACGAACAGGAAAATCCAAACCATAATATACGAAGTAGAATGAAGAACATTATTGTTCTACAATAATATTATTTAATAGAGATATCATAAAGATTAGTTTTGTCTAACTTATTTTTATAAATCATAAAACAATAGATAGGTATTAGAAACTTTGATTCAGAACCGACTCATGGATTTTCTTTTCGATTATTTGGATAATTTATACGTACAATCAATGCATAAGGAAATTGTCATTATAGGATACCTATATAGAAGCTAATTCAATGACAGAAGAAGAACACAAAATGGCACTACCACACGTCACATACTATTTTCTCCTTCGACGTTCAGAAGTTTATTCCAAGTATATACCTAAATCACTCTCCGTGTAGTGACGGAGTAAGAATACAATATGTAACCACCCCATCTCATCCCATGGGTGTCGTTAAACCGACTTAAGTATCCCTCCGTCCCGGGAGGAGGCCCGTCCCTGCAGTGGGACATTAATGGGCTGTTACGATGATAATTATAAATCATAATCATCATCCTATCAGCCAATCGACGTCCACTGCTGGACATAGGCCTCCTCCAAGAATATGAGTAATGATACTTAAATGTTATTGTGATAAGGAAAAAGCCAATGTTATCACTGACCCGATATGTAACACGTTGAAACACCCTACTCGAAGTGTGCATTTACACAATTGTGTCCCTGTCCGTTCTGTAGGCTTCAACGCATATTTATTTCTCCTTGAATTCATGCACCTGTGGCATTTACAGGTACGTAAAAATACCAAAATGTAGAGTTGATAAAGAAGAATGGGCATTTTTGTATGGAAGCCGTCCCCACCCTTGTAACACTTATAGCTATACATCAAACGAAAGTACTTGAAAAGTGAAGCATTTTATTGTATGAAACTAATCTGTCAGTCATGGGAGAACAGAGTTATTGAGGATAAGAGAATAAAAATAATAAACGATAATATTACATACTTTATGTTAATGTTTACTAAATAAGCACGATAAAGTCACAGGCTATCCTACTAGTCGACGGACCATACATCTAGATCATCCTACATCATCCACAGCATTTTCCTGACTTTCGGATAGCTAGCCTTGCTAAACTAAACATTTAGAGAAACATTTAAGAAATGTTCTTTATGCAGCAATCATTGCAGAAATAGTAAATGACAGAATTTATGTTCCTCAGGCTTGGCAACGGCTCGACTCAGACTAATAGGTCGATAACCAGCCGGTTCGGACTTCTTTTGTCGGGTTTCGGTATTCCGATAACCACGGCGTCTTTCCACTGTTGTGGGAAGACACAATTTGATATTGCGACATTGAAGATGCATGTTAAGGATCAAGAGACGTTCGGGGAATAAATTGATGACTATATTTGTTATTCTTTCTGAGCCGGGTCCCTTTTTAGGGGCGAGAAGTTTAATGTCCGTATGGTGACGGAATAAGAATACATGATGTCACCATCCCCTTTCGTCCCGCGGGTGTCGTAAAAGCCGACTAAGGGAATCCTTACGCTTATGTTATCACTGCTAGAGAAGGAAAACTCGAAATAAACCCTTTACCATGCCGTCTGGCCAGCGTGGTAAAGTAACCCTAATAACCCTCCAAAATGAAAATGACAACACACCAATATAAACGGCCCTCAGTCCCTGGTCGTTCCGCTATTCCTGGTCAAGGTAGCGGCCATGGCAACGGCGGAGTAGAGGGTGCGAACAATCTCCGGGGGAGGTCAGGCTACCAACACAACTACCTTTGGCCCTGGCAACATACAACGCGTGCACACTGCGGACTGACGAGAAGGTCGTAGAACTGGAGGAAGAATTGAGCAGGTTACGGTGGGACATTGTCGGCTTATCTGAAGTCCGAAGACAGGGGGAGGACTAGATAACCCTTCAGTCTGGTAACCTGCTCTATTTTCGGGAGAGCGAACAACAGTCCCAGGGAGGTGTCGGGTTTTTACTTCCACCTAGTCTCTTGTGAACAACGTGGTGAAGATCGAGAGTGCCCTAAAAGCCTCTGCGAAGTTGGGCCCTAGAAGTGGAAAGGAGTGGAGAGTGGGGTTCTTTAGATATAGACAAACAAATCGGGGCCAAATGCTTGCGGACTTCATGGAGAAGGAGTGACTTTTTATGATAAACTCCTTCTTTAAGTAGCGTAACTGCCGCAAGTGGACTTGGATAAGTCCTAATAGTGTCACTAAAAATGAGATTGACTTCATCATGTCGACAAAACGCCATATATTTAATGATGTCTCAGTGATCAATTCGGTGAAAAACCGGAAGCGATCACCGGATGGTGAGAGGCACATTAAATATCTATCCTAGGCTGTAAAGAAGTCGGCTGATGAAGTCTACGCTCCGACCTACACCAGTCCACATCCCCGAGATCTTCCAACTCATATTACAGAACCGCTTCGAGAGCCTCAGCGAAGCATTACATTGGAAGTAGTTCCCTGTCAGGTCGAGTTATCTTTCTAATATACCCAACTATGCATATCAACATAGCGCTCAGAATTGCCTGGTTAAAGTGGCGGTGGGCAGGGGACATAGCACAGAGAACCGACAGCCGTTTGGGTTGAAAGGCTCTCGTGTGGAGAGACCCCCCACCATGACCTAGTTAGGTCGGCGGGAAGCCGATGGATGATGAGTGCCACCCTCGCCATGTTTGGAGGAGGCCTATGTCCAGTAGTGGACATCAATTGCCTGATATGACGTACTAGGTTTTTATATTTATAAAAGCTGTATGTTTTATATTTGAAAAGCGAAATTCATGGTTATCTGTATGATGTAGGATGTTCTAGATGTATGGTCCCTCTACTTGTAAGATAGCCTTTGACTCTATCGTGCTTATTTAGTAAACATTAGCTTAAAGTATGTATAATATCGTTTATTATTTTTATTCTCTTCTCAATAACTCTGTTCTCCCATACAATACAATAAAATGCTTAACTTTTCAAGGGCTTTCATTTGATGTATAGATGAAAGTGTTACAAGGGTGGGGACGTTTCGCCCATACTTCTTTATATTTATTTATTGAACTTTTCATTACTTTTCACGCTGGAAAGGCGATTTAGATGAGATTTAATCTGTCAGTGTCATAGTGCACTTTGTCCGATGTAGTTTGCCTCATTTGCTCGTGTTCGCACGGTTGTAGCAAGTCCATTAGTAACGTTATTCCCTGTTATTGCAGTAGGTTAATCGATAAACAGGTGTGAGGTAATGATAAAAAAACACCAATCTATAAAAAACAGCACTTTGAGCCTTCACCCTCTATTTGTTATCATCTAAAAGATTTGAAGAAACCAATTTTGTACAATTTGAATCAGTCGCCTTAATAACGAATTTCAGTCTCCGAAATGAAACAATTAATTATCAAGGGACAGTAACAAACCAACAAACAATTTCTTATATCTATCGAACAGCGTCTACGAATTACAAAGTCCAATTTACTCAGAAGTAATTTACAAAATCAATCAACTTGATTGGCCTATTCACAATTGGCCCTTGTTATTTTACAAATGGAGGTTTTTGAGTAGCATCTGTACATTGAAATGGCAGCAAACAATTGCACTGCACTCCGAGATACTCCAATATCTAGTAATTAGCACGAAGCACTGGAAAGCTGAATATGTTTTCGAAACAAGCTGAGAGAAATAACAACGGGAATTGTATCGATTTTATTCATTTAAATCTTATTGCTATTGTTGCTTGTTAAGTGGAGCTAGCTCGCTGTACAGACGGTTTTCAGACTGTGATAGCAGAAAACTTGGTCTATAATAGGATGGGCGGGTTAGAATATACGTGTAATTCGTTGTTAGTTCTGTTTCTCTTAGTATCATAATACGATTGTTGACTAATAACTCATGATAAAACTTTACGATACCCATGAGATGGTGTGGGTGGTGATAACTTGTGCACCTAGTAGTGTAACCACCTACTTTGTACGAATTGATGAGTGTTAACAGGCAAAGACGCAAGCAAAATTGTTTTAGACGAACATGTAGTTGTAAAGGTGTTTTAAAAATTTGGAAAATTATTCTGTCTATTGTTCATAACTAGGACTAATCTTGCCAGTTTGGTGCTAGGGAACAGGGTCTAATAATGCTCGATCTACCCTCAAAACTGTCGAGTAGACTTAGTGAAGAAATGTTAGCAAGACTTGGACACTACTTCACTTGCTTAATTTTTACAGCCGTTTGAAACTGAACAATTATACATCGAAATATTAACAGTTATTCAACGAAGGTGATTTACTAGTTATTATACGTGTATTTTATAATTTACTAGTTATAACAGATTTACAAGAGCCTAAGAGTTAACTAATACACTGTATTTAAGTAAAACTCTTGTTAAGTTATTTGTTTAGTCAATTTATTAACATTTTCCTGTTTCTTTTAAGCCCAAGCTCATGAATTGTTCCACTCTACGAACTTTACAACTGCAGGAGGGTACTTAGAAAAATGGTAATAACACAAATGAAAATTACATTTTAGGCCGTGTGCTGCGTTGTTTTGTATGTTTCCCGTATCGAAGCGTGGTTCTATACTGGTTAATAGGTTTATTTTTTAATAACATCATGGTAGGAGTAGCTAGCTGAACTAACTACTATTTGATAATATCGCGGTACTGTATATTATACTGTATTGTACAAATCAATTCAATATTACGTGAGCTAGTCTATATAAAGCTCTGCGTTGTACTCAACGACATAAAATTGACTCCAACGCGTCTGCACAGTAAAATAAAGTGGTAGCGGTTTTGAAAACGTTATATTTTATGAAATAGCTCATAAAGGTACCGAGTTTTAAGTTTTTAGTTTGTCTTCAGGTTGCCTTGGATTGAAAGGGTCAGGATAAGAAATTGAGTATGATTTGTGGTAAAGAAGTTTTAACAAATCACTTATAATGGATTTAATTCTCTTAGCACCAGTAACGTAAGCTTATTTGCTACTTTATTAGTATACACAAAAATTCAAAGAACGCCACCTAGTTCCAAACTAACACAACTTAGCTCCCAAAACTTCTCATACACATATAATGATATATTTTATAAATTATTAAGACTAAGGAAGAATAAGGAGGAAAACATTTACACTATTATAAAAATATAATCTTTTATTTTATATAAATTTGCTCGAACCGAAGTAAAACAATAGAGTATGTTGAAGTTTATACAAAGACTATTTTTAATACTATTCCACTTTGTTATTTAACATCGTTAAACTAAGCAAAAGATACCTGCAAGGTGCTCAAGTGTCAGGCAAATATGTACTGATTAACGATAAAAGATAAAAATAATAGTTCATTTTAGGTGTACAGTAAAATACTAGCTGCATTGCAGATTTACCCCCTTACTCATAAACGTCTCTTAAATTTAATCACTGTTTAGCGAGATTTTTATAAGCAAAACCAACCTTATTCCAAACAAAACCGTAAGAATGTAAGCTAATCAGTTGACTAAAGTTTAATTGGCGTTTATGAGTAAGGGGGTTAAAAGTTTATAAATACGCAATCCTTTATATAAATAAACAAATTAATAGAAAATGATATACTAAACTTTCATATCCAGTCTTTTTGTAATCCTGAAAAAATGCTCCCTTTTAGTCCAGACTGACCGTTGACAAGGCCATCAGCACGATTGCTCAATTCTCAAGTGGTGAAAGTTTATTCAGTATACACGTAAAAGCTTTACCTTCTTTATTAAGTCTATTTGGTGCTACGACATTTTAGGACTTATATTTTCATCATATTATTCTAAAGAGACTATCGAAAAAAACCACTGTAATTTCGATTATTCTGGCTAGTGGCTAATCAGGTCCTGCTCCCGAAATTATGCTACAGTCCTCGGTAGGGTGACAGTAACACAAATCGATAATCCAAAAACGACAAATCAGTGACTCGCATTGGATTGGTTGTCAGATAAAGTAAAAGGGACTTTCTGACTTGAGATTGAACACCATTTTGAAAAAAAAAACTGTGAACATTAAAAAATTAGACACAGACTGCCCAGCCCAATCAGGCCAGTAACATTCTACGAAACATTCGTTTAGCGTTGATATTTGAATGCAGCAAACACAACCTTATCCCGTATTGACCTTACCAGACAGTTGCTAAAAATATACGCCTTTTTTAACGAGGATCATTTATAAATAGCAGCTTTATTTTGAAATAGGTACGCACTCTTTCTATTTAGGTAATGTTGTGACTGGATTCAATAGATTCATCTTATGATTCTGCCAATTTGTACTAAACAATGTAGATACGTCCTTATGGTGACGGACTAAGAATACATGATGTCACCATCCCCTTTCGTCCCGCGGGTGTCGTAAAAACCGACTAAGGGAATCCTTACGCATATGTTATCACTGCTAGAAAAGGAAAACTCGAAATAAACCCTATACCAACCCGTCTGGCCAGCGTGGTAAAGTAGGCCAAATAACCCTCCAAAATGATGACAACACAGTAATAGAGTGGAAACTTTTGGAGGAGGCCTATGTCCAGCAGAGGACGTCCATAAGCTGATATGGAATGTAGATTAAGTGTGAAAAATGAATAGGTATAGTAAGAATAGTACTAATCTGGTATTTTTCCACCAGTAAGTAATAAATGTAAATTATAATTAAGGTGTACCTAGAAGCGCGTAGAACTAAGAGCCGAAAGGGGAAAAGGTTCTGGAAAGGCGACCGCGGACCGAAAGATGCAACGTGGGGAGACCATTGGCAAGGTGGACAGACGTTCTAGTCAGTGCGGCGGGAAACCGATAAATAAAAGAGACACAGGACCGCGATAAGTGGAAATATTTATAGAGGCCAATGTCCAGCAGTAAAGGATAATTGAAACTGATACTGAGACTAATGAAAAATCTTACCTACGAACTAGAATGTTTTCAGAGACGATGGAAGAGTGAAGGAATGCCAAGAAGGGGTGAACTCTATGCGGGCTGGAATTTATAGCATGTCGAATGGCCTTTTAAATATTCACGGACATCTCTACACAGCGCCATCTGTTCCCAAAGTAAGCTAGGCTTACCTGCTTGTGTTATGGGTAACAGAACAACGGGTATGAGTACCTACTTATATACTTTTTTTTGTAAATACATACATATTATACATAGAAACACTCACACTAATGCAAATAATCATATAATTTTTACCTATTAAGCTTAGGTATAACTAGAAAAATCCGAAAAGAAGAAAGACAATGGAAAAAATTGGTACTCGATGCGGGACTCGAACCCACGTCTCTGGACTATACGCGTCCAGTCCAGAGACCATTGTCTTTCTTCTTTTCGGATTTTTCTAGTTATACCTAAGCTTAATAGGTAAAAATTATATGTAATTTTATACAAAAACTTAAAACCATTACGTATACTTTTTAATTGCAACATTGAAAGTTTACGGCTGTCGCGCCTAGATGGCGTTGTACAGTTGAGTTCTAAGTTGCGGCCCGGTGCCGTATAAAGCAAAGGTTAAATTTGGTAGTCGAGACGGTTACTCGGTTGGCCTAGTGGTCAAGGCACTGGACGCGTATAGTCCAGAGACGCGGGTTCGAGTCCCGCATCGAGTACCAATTTTTTCCATTGTCTTTCTTCTTTTCGCAAATAATCATGTTCATGCACACAAATATTTGCATTGAGCGGGAATCGAACCCGAGACCTCTGCGTAGCAGTCATGTGATATAACCACTACAACACGGAGGTCGCGTAGTGGTTATATAGCATGCCTTGCCTTAACTATGCCTTTCTTTGCTGGATTAAGCTTTGCCGTGTCTTCTATTTCGTAGAGCAACCCCAATAGAGGTAATAATGTGAAGCAGGTACAATGAACAGTAATTCACTGAGTATAATATTTTATTAGGCTGCGTCAGAATTGCGCATACGTGTAGACATTATGACTGCATTCGTATGCCTTGTCTTCTTAGTATTAACTATTAGCAGGTAGGTAAATTTGGTTTATCCTATGTTATTGGATTGATAGAAAGTTAAGAAGAAAAAAAGGCAGCGAATCTGTAGTACATTTCAATCAGTCTTTGAGAATGCTGTAGGAAAGTTTCTCCTTTCAATTTGCCAAATAAATCAAAATGTATCGGAAAAATCAGATTAATCCAAGTTTATCGCTAGCCTAAATAAACTATAATATTTACAACTCATAACCTTGTGCAAGGCAGTCCCACATCCGATTCCGCAATAGTCAGATAAATGAGATAGGCGAGTTCCTGTCAGGGCTAAAATTTAATATCTAAATTATGCTAATTAGTTAACACCCCGACCGTTCAGTCACTTTAGCAATGCTCTTAAAGAAAAAAAAGGTGTACTTAAAAAAATGAACAGGGACACTTAAAAAGCCAATCACGAAATGGAAGCAATGCAATATGCACGTAAGCTATTAACTCGCCTGGAGTAATAGAGTCTGCTCTGTGCTCCGCTCTCCCCACTGGCAATAAACTACCCTTTTAAAGCTCCTGCAAAATTATACAAAAAGTTGGATTTCATTTTATTATAGACTTAAAAAATCGTAGTTAACGGGTAGGTACTGGCTGGAAATAAAACTGTTGCATTTAAATGCGTTCGATTTTAAAATAAAATATTTATAGTTGTTTTTTTTTTTATATTACAAGCTACAGCAGCTTTTGATAAAAACTACTTCATGGGATAATATCAAAATCATGAGCAAATGAGCTCAGCACGACCCCAAGCGCCGCCCCGCGTCCTTCCGGACCTGTCCGACGAATACATTTTACAAGAAAAATATCAAATTTTTAAATATCAGATTATGAGCACAAAATAATGTTTGAGAAACTTTTGTACTAGTAAATGTTGATACCACAGAACATTAAAATACATTAGAAAGGTTATCAAGCGCAGTTTGCATCGGATCCGCTGTAGCCACTAAGCCCCCACTATTTCTACAACTACGTAAGCAACGAAAGTAAATACAGTGTCACGCACACACGCACAACGTCAAACGAAGCGCTATGTTTGGTCACACAGCTCACTCACACAGACGTAATCTTACTTACGTATGTGCTGTGCAAAAGCAATTTATTTTACATTTACGCTAGTGATTGACAAACGATAAAATTGCATCGATTATTATATTATAGAAGGTTCATAATTTGCAAAGTTATTTATTTATTGTATCTGAAATGGGTCTAATGCTTATTTCAATGATATTTTTTATTTAATCATAATATACAACTGTATATTAGTTATTTTATTTATAATAAACTTATTATAAATAAAATAACTCCTTAAATAGTAGATCTGAAACTAAATTAATAATAATCTATTTTCGTATGGAAAAGTCAAGACCGTTTTTACCGACTTCAAAAAGTAGGAGGTTACGTCAATTATATACACTCGAACAAAAATAAAGAGTAAGTACTTAGTAATAAAACGAGTGACTGTAAATTACAGTAGTAAAAGTAAAATTTTTAAATGAATATTAAATAAATATTTGAAGAAATACTATTTTAATAGGTAACAAATTTTGTTCTTGGAATTTAAGGGTAATTAAATAAAACAATATTCTCCATAAAAATAAATTGATATGCATTTACTCAAATGAAATGAACCAAAAAAAGTCTCCTATGGGGAGACTTTTTTTAATCGAAGCGGAATAGTTGTAATTTTTTTGTCCCCTAAAAAAATATTCAATTTGGCCTGGTAGTTTTTTATATATCTATTTCCGGACTTTTTTTATGTCGTAATCATCTTCGTTAAAATGTTTCGAGCAAATGGTGCTTGTCTTTGTAGGAAACCAATCTTCTCTGCCAGTTATATTAATCCATTTTTCCTTTACATCAGGCGCTTAAGGAAACCTAAAAAACATAACATCAGTACAACATAAAATCTGGCTATTAGCCATAATATAATATGCCATAATATTATCCATAAAGAATAATCCAAAACGTAAACAGTTAAATTACCGTAAAAAGCCGCCTCTGTGGCGGGGTGCCGGGTGCCGTGCACGAGGTCGTAAGTGCAATTCCCACGTAGGTCTATCGTACAATGCAGATTAATTTCAAAACAATTTAAGATTTATTTCGTGACATCATTATAAAATGATTACTTTGAAACAATTGAAAATAAAAATAACAATACTAAATGTTATTTAAACCAACAATAACAATTCATGTCTAAAAATCAGTTCCATAAATAAATTATAATCAGAAAAATCTAATGAATAAAATTTATCGATAAAGAGCGCTGTTGAGGTACATCACTGCGGTCGGATGTATCAGTGGAAAGCGCGCGTGGCGTTATGCATTGCTTTTCGAATAGGCGAAACTAAGGTTGCATAGCAAACAATGCCGGCAATGAATAAAAACAATGCAATATTATGATTTCTGTTGCCAAAATCAGTTTTTCGTAAATATTGTCATAAAATCAAGAAATTTAGGTGAGTCTAAATTTGTGGTGGAATGAAATTCCTTCTTTTGTCATACTTGACACTTGGCTTCTTGCTTTGCAAGTAATAATAGCACAACTCGGCATTTTTTGACGCTTTCTAAACTTTTTCACGCTGATACGCACTCCATGAAAGTCCGCGGACGACTACGCGGGGATGCGTCGCTTTCGAAACAAACTATGAGCGTTTGCTCACAGTTGAGGCGCGCGAGCCCCGCCTACTTCGCCTTTCTAATGTATTTTAATGTTCTGTGGTTGATACAGTGCAACCTTAAGAAGGCTCATTCTGTCAAAACCAACTCAGCTGTCGGCGAAGCCTAAAACATTGTTGTTTCACCAAACGCCGCGTGAGAAAGAGAACAACTCATAGAAAAGCAGTAAGAAACATGCACACGCACACGCGCTCGATTGTATTTATTACAAATCAAAATGTCGTTCAAAATATAAATATTGTTCTTCTTGATTGTTAGGGTTGACACTAATACTAGCTGTAGGTAGTTACCTAAAAAGTAATAAATCAGGAGTAAATAAAGATAACTAAAATGGGTTTTTAAAAAATATTTTATTGTAAGTTTTGTTGCGGAAGACACACCAAGCGAGACATCAATTTATCTTGTAAGTGGTGTAGGTATGACACCGTAAAACATTATAATTTTTTTTTTTAAGTTAAACTGTTTTTTTTGTTTATTCTGTTTTTTTTTTGTTTTTAGACCGTTAATAGGGGTTCCACACAGTACACAATAATATCTTACTTCACATACAGTACATGAAGTTAATTTTAGCTGGATTTAAAAAAAAAGAAGAAAAATCATATAATTTTCTAATTAAAAAACCGACTTCAACAGGAGTCGGTTAAAAACCATGCTGATTACAATTTCTAAGATTAGTATTAAATAAATTTCTGCAGTTGTCTTCATCATAAGATCATTTTTGTGTAAAATTAATACGAATAAAATAAGCCCAAACACTAGGTAGCTGCTATATACCGTTCAAAAGTTTCCTCGACCCTCAGTCGTCTTCATCATCAGATCATGTTTGTGTAAAGTTGTGTAAAGTTTTCATCAATACAATTAAAATAAGCCCAAACACAAGGTAGCTGCTATATGCCGTTGAGGTGTTCCCTCGACTCTCGGTGGTCTCCAGGATCTGACCAGTTCTAACTCTTGATTATTTTTATTAAAAAAAAAAATAATCATCAAATCTGGAAATGATAGTTGACAAGAAATGATACTTGATCAGTCATTCAGATACCGGGGCGGGGGTGAGTCACGTAAATATTTAAAAAAAAATACAAAATGAATTACAAAAAAAAATACAGTTTGTGCAATGTGACAGCCTTAGCTATGCTCTATTGACTATTGTAATAATAGGTGAATTTTGACAGTTGATTTTAGTCAAGAATGTCACTGATGTAGGTATTTTATTTAACTGGTTATGCATCTGATAATAATTGGATCTCTTTGATAAAAGAAATTACGAAACTTCTTACTGGCAAGCGATACGTAATTGTCATAAATGACATAAATTAAAGTTTACTGAAGTTTAAAAAAAAACATTCGGTAACATTCGACGACGGTCGGCTCGCTGTCGTACCTCCCCTCCGCCGACCCGAGGGGTGCAGAAAGTGGAGGCGAGATGCAAGATGTCGATGGCGGAAACGAGCACGGTAAAATTTCCTAAAATGGTTTTGGGAAAAAGGTAATTGCGTACAAACTTTAGAATGTATCTAGTCAATATAAAATTATTTGAATTTTCGAATAAATAATCTATTCCTAGTCCCAAAATATATTTACCTTTATAAACGTTTAATCCTATTTTATTACGCTAAAAGTTGTCATAAAATGTGCATAGAATTATGAACTTTGAAGACTCATAACTTGTAAATGAATATTTTTTTTACTGTTTTATTAATCAATAAGACTAGATAATAACGAGACAAAACGATATCATCTATAGTTTTGAGTATTTATTCTAATGAAGGAGGAATTAACTTTCTTTGTTTGTATGGAATTGCGATTGAATTGTTTCCCCTTAATATAACGTCCCTCAATATAACGACTTTAACAAATTTTTCGTAATTCCTTTAAATTGTCCATAAAAGTCAAAATATCAAATATACCTTTTCAATACAAACATTATTTGAGAACAACCTATTTACATTATTTATTTACAACAACAAATTTTTAACTATCAAGAAAAGTATTCATAACTCTAATTAACGAATTTGGTCAACCCAAAACCTTTAATATAAAGTTCCCACCAATATAACTCTTAATCTTATGATATTATGTGATTCATGTCGTGACTTCTTCTTCTTCTTTGCGTGTCGATAACAATCAAACTGTGTCAGCCCAAAATTTTGCCACGAGTATTGCATTCTCAGTGGCATGCATGAGATCCTCTATTGTGCATGTGTTAGGTCCTAGAGGACAAGATAGCAGATGTTCCATTGTTTGTGTCGTGACAATATAAGTACATACTTACATAACAAGATAAGTACTAATGTTTAGATGAATAAAAGTATTCTTTTACCTCTTTATAACGAATTTGAGACCAACCTAACCACAACGTAACAAACCTCAGTTCAACGAATTACTTAAAATAACAAATATTGTCTTGTTCCCCTCCAATTTGTTAAATCGCGGTTGCCCTGTAGTAATAAAGATTTCAATAATATCAGAAACCGTGCCTTTTGAATTTCTTGGTAGAAAGATAAACGATAAAGGTCGCTCTCCAGTACTAGACGATGTCGTCAATAGTTTCATAAACGACATTGAAAAGGTAGACCATCAACCGATAAATAACGTAAAAAAAGTCTGGTTATACGACAACTATTTAACATCACGTCTCAATTGGCCTTTCCTTGTGTATGATTTAAACCAGAACCTCTTGAAACAACTAGATGCTAAAGTGACGAAAACATTGAAATCGTGGCTAGGGTTAGCTCAATCTGCAGACTCTTCCGCTCTGTATCGAGACACAAATAACTTTGGGATGAAACTAAAAAAACCATCGGAACTCTACAAACATCTAAGAGTTACTAAAATGCAAGTCTTATCAACATTTAAAGACGAAATTGTAAAAACCATCCCAACTGATAAAACATCATCTGCGCTCGAGTCACGGTTGCAATTCCACAAAAAGTTCATGATTTTCGCACAAACTAGTAGAGTAGGTCTAGGAAACACGGAAAGTCAATCGGACAAAGAAATTATAAAATCTTTCTAAAACCAAGATGAGAATGACAGCTACAGAGTGCACGCAATGAACCTAGAAATGCAAAATGAATGGGTTACTCTAGGGGACTACTGTATACCTTTAGCCTTGAAGTGGCGCACTTTGCTTTACGACTGGTCACCAGCATTACTTAAATTCTACCTCAAAGCCTTCCAATTGACTCTCCCCGATCAAAGCAATCTTGTAAGATGGGGAAAAGCCACGGACAAAAAATGCACGGAATGTGGCAAAGAAATTGGTACGGCAAGACACTTATTAGTAGGCTGCAAAGTGCTTTTGGATGGGGGTCATTACTCGCAACGTCTCGACAAAGTACTAGAGATTATACGCGAGGCAGTGAGTCTGTCGATTGCCAGAGTTAGAAAAGGACTGACTACGAATGAAAGACTAAACATCCAATTTGTTAAGGAAGGCACTACTAAAAAGACCACCTACAAGCCTTTTTCGGTCCTGAGTCCGGCAGACGATTGGACTCTACTGGTTGACACGTATGAAACACACTACAAAATCCCGGAGGATATCTGCGTGTCGCCGTTGAGACCAGACATATTCCTCTACTCAAAATTGAAAAAGCGTGTAGTACTTATTGAGCTCACGGTACCGTGGGAAACTAACATCCCTAAAGACCATGCAATTAAGACAAATAAATACTTTGACTTGACAAATGAGATAACCAGAAATGGCTATAGGGTTACTCTGTATGCCGTGGGAATAGGTGCGAGGGGTACACCAGCTAAATCCCTATACAATCTATTAAAAGAACTAGGACTGCCGAGAACTTCAGTAAGCTCTCTACTATCACGAATGTCCAAAACGGCATTGTTAGGTTCCTACCAAATTTGGATAGGTAGGGGACGGAACATAGCAGACAGTGAAGGTGACCGCTAATGCGTTGTAAGGGGGGGCCTCCTTAAACCTACATCTGTGTCATAAGTCCCAGACACTGTTACGCCAGTGTTCCGTCCTCTATCACGCGATGGACCCGGCACCCGCAAGGAGAATCCATGGAATGCTAAGATTAGGTCTTATTTTATAAAATTAAATGCGCTATTCTAAGGATTAAGAATTCCTGTAACAGATCTACATACAATAAGCGAAGAATGTTTATGCAACATTTAGCAAAAACGGAAAAAACAGCTGTTTCCCTAATATTCCAATTAATAATATTGTTGAGATGAGGTGCAAGACCACCTCATTCTGAGAGTGTACTGAAGTAAAACTATGAAATAGTAAAACTGAATACTTAATGCTAGGCTGGTGGACAAAGGCACATCAAAGCAGGGAGAATAATAATTGTTAAAGATAGTTAAAACTATTTTGTGTGTAAACACTATGGTTGCACAAATTTGAATTTAGAATCAGACATCAGATGTCATGTCTAGCTGTCTAATACAATTGTATTTCTGTTGACTATTGATTCGGTTTTCGTATTATATTTTACTAAGTGATGTTTAAATTATAATTGTGTTTCTATTGATCTTTTTAAATAATATATAATATACAAGTCAATTTTATAACAGTGCAAGTTTTATTTCGTGAAACCTTATATTTCGTTACATGGTAGCAGAGCGAATTATATAATATATACCTATACCTTGAGTTTTCTTACATCACTGGACTATATACATTTTGAATATTACCCATAAATATTCAAAATGTATATTTATAAAGTATACTTCACTATAGTTTCATATTAATATAATTTTTATGAGATTATAGTGATATTAGATTTTAATGGTGCCTTTTAAACAAATAAGTTATTTTTTCTGTCGTCTCTGCCTACCCCGGACGGGATAAGGCGTGAGTTTATGTATATGTATGTACTTAAGTTTTTTTATTATAAAATTTATTCACAGTTAAGAAATGATAAGTTTTAAGTACAAACACTATAATAGTATATAAATATGTATAAGTACACACACTATATTTTATTCACATAAAAGTTTAATTAGTTTTACAAAAAGCTTAGTGGAGAGGTTTGCATTATTAATTTAACTTATGTTGCATCAATGTATTTCTTGTACATCCTAGGAATATAAAATATGAAATTTAACTACAACTGTTCTCATATTATGCTTAGGTTTTATAGAAATAAGTTATTTAATGTCATACAAGTTATTGTAACCTCAAAGAAAACTTAAGTACTTACCTATGGTTATTAAGACTTAAATGAAAACAGTAGTAATTCACTGTTGGTCGTAAAATACCTTTATTCCCAATAAACTTTAAAGTTAATACTTAACACTAAAAATTGATTTTTACAGTATGAAAGGATAAACTCACCAAAATTCATTCTTAAGCGATTTAGTAACAATAACACTCTCAAAGTTTTAATATAATATTAATATGGCAAATTTATTTATGTATATTCTTAGTCCAGTATCTACTTCATAATAATGTATAATACATAATCTGAAAAGTAATAAAAACAGGTTGAAACTTCAAACAAATAATGACAATAAAAATATAAACAAACAAGAGAAAAAGAAACACCAACATTATGTTTTGTTTGCATGAAGAAGATGACGTAGATACAATGCTTTTGTTTTCCGAATAGCATAAACTGGAACGCAAGCAGAGGAATAATCCAATTATCTTGAACAGAAAACAGTAAAATTAAACCAAAATATTAAATTCTTATTTTATTTTACTTCTTCACTCACATGGTTCAAATCCAAAACTTTTAAAAGTGAGTTTTTGCGCTTTCATTATGATATTGAATTGTTGTACCAAGGTATCTATGACAAAATTTACAGTACATTTAATTGGTATTGCGTTTATTAAAGTAGCTTTTCAGGGATCTAAGCAATGTGTGCCAGTGTCAAGGTATGTACAACACCGTATATTTGGGACTTTTATTGTAAGGCAAACCACACATAACATTAAATTGCTATTTAACTTATTGAAATTTTTAATAGTTTGCATTAAATTAGCATTTTAATTTACCTACATTTATTTTAAACGAGAATCTAAAGTCTTACTTTCTTCGGTAGTTCTTGTTTGATTTATTCTACGTCCTAGAATGAGTTTTGACAGTTGATGTCAAAATTTAAGTTTTGTTTTGACAGAACAACTTTCTCATTCATTGGGAACATCAGATCAGCTGTACTTAGTACATAAACAGGCTAGATACGAAATATTTAATATCAAACTTTCAGTGTAATTAAATAAGTAAAAAAATCTGATTGTCAGAGTTTTATTAAGTACGAATGTGCTTGGTCTTCTATTAGTAAATTTGTGTAGATAAATTACTTATAATCACATATTTTTTTACTTAATAAAGCGCAAAAAGTTTTCATTGTTGACTTGTAATTAGAGGTAAGTAGGTACATTATAATAGTTACCTTAAGTACTTACTGTATAAATTAATCCATTTTACATGTTTGTTGTGATATCGCCGCTATCACGCAAAAGTAATTCATAATAATACTTAGACAAAAAAGATAAAAGTTATAAAACTATTATTATTAAGCGTTATCTATAACTATTTAGTTCAGTGAGTAGATGTGTTTGTAGGCACCTAGTTAGAGTCCTAAGTCCAGAGGTCATGCGAGTTTACGCAGTTATTAAGCGTCGTTTGTCTGGTACTAACGCCGTAACTAATGTAATACACAGAAAAATGGGAAGCACAAAGCAACAAATCACAGATGATCAATTGAAGGAATGTATAGCAGATTTGCCAACAGGCCCGTTAGATTATTATAGGAAACAAGCTTCCTTTGATTGGAGGCGGATGAAACTTGCTTATGAGACAGTCAACGCTATTAAGTTTAAAGTAAGTACTCTATTTTATCTTCCTATTAGATGTAGATTAGATAAAACCACATTTTTTCACAATATTATCTTTACGAAATAAAAAAAAGGAAAACTTGAAATTAAACCCTGTACCAATCCGTATGGCTGCGGCAGCCTGGTATTAGTAGGCCAAGTATCCCTCCGTTACATGAGGGAGCCCGTCCCTGCAGTGGGACATTAAAGGGCTGTTATGATGATGATGATGACATTTTTTCATATGATATGTATCCTCACAACAGCTCATTAATGTCCCACTAGGAGAATGAACCTCATCTATACATGGGAAACATACCAAATTGAACAGCAGAATTGGTATATGGATTATATGTGAACTTTCACAGGTTTCATAATATTACTCATTTTTTTTTTTTAAAGACAACACCCGCCCTAGGGATTATGCCCTGTGTCGCGGGGACCTTTTACAAACATCAATTAACAGACACAAAGAACACCCAGACCAGGACAATTATTTGTGGATCTCACAAATAATTGTCCTGCGTGGGGATCAAACCCACAACCTCTAGCACGGCAGCCGCTTGCGCTACCGTCGCGCCACAGAGGTCTCTCCTTATCTTAACTCTTTCCTTAACTCTACTTATTAGATATCCATTGAATTAGACAAAGTGATGACACTAGTAGTATTCTTACTTTGTCACCTATCATGAATATTATAATGAACCGAACTGAATGTGTAAATGATGTTTTAATATTAATAGAGTTCAATGCTTGTATGTTTTCTTTAATAAACTATTTTGCTTTTCTTTTTTATACATAATGTAAAAATAATAATAACATTTTACTAAAACAAAAAAGTTTTAACTTAAAAGGGACTCTTATATTCATAATCTGATCATAATAGTACCTAATTAACCTATATAATAAGCCAAAGTTCTCAGAGATAGTTTTTATAATGTATGCTGTTATAAAACAGTACACTAAAAACAACTGATTGTATTGGTAATATTATCATATTTAAAGCTCCAGATTATTTAATCACCTTAAGATTATTTAATCTGGAGTCCCTTCCTGCAGTGGAACAATTATAATATGCTGTTATGATGATAAAAAGTACTAAAATTAAATACTTAATGCAGTCTTTTGTTTTATCTATAGTAATTAGCTTTAAACATGTATGGTTAGTAGTTTTTTTAAATATTTGTCTGAAAATTCTGTCATTTTTAGAATGACATATGGAACTTCATGGAAAAGCATCCGTTGTTCAAACATGATGCAGCCACTCGTAGACTGGATGATGAGAGGCACATTACTACAAAGAGGATGTATACATATTACAATGAAAACTTTTTGCCTATGGAAAAGGTAAGGAAAGACTTTTTTTTTTTTTTTTTAAAGACAACTCCCGCACTAAGGATCATGCCCTGTGTCGCGGGGACCTTTTACAAACATCAATTAACGGACAAAAAGAACATCCAGACCAGGACAATAATTTGTGGATCTCACAAATTATTGTCCTGCGTGGGGATCGAACCCACAACCTCTTGCACGGCAGCCGCTTGCGCTACCGTCGCGCCACCGAGGTCGTCAAGTATCGTCCCGAGGTCGTCAAGTCAAGGTCATTATTTTCTTGATATTATTTTCTTACTAGAAATGTACTTTATGAAGCATTTAAACTAAAATAATTAAACAGTTAACATTACATAGGCTAACAACTAATTGGTTTATATAAGCAGAACAACATAATACCTATATATCAAAAGGAAGTAAGTACTTACACAAAATATCTGCATAAGTATAGATTAGTAATATTTTATCGTTAATGGATCCCTTCCTTCGCCGAGTGATTAGAGTAGATTATTAAAGTTTGTGTAAATATGCAAGAAGTGTTCCTAACACATTTTTTTACAGATAATTTACACAGTAAAGCCCGATTTACACATCAACAACTTACTTCTTAACTCGCTACTGTACTTGTCGATGTGTAAATCGGGCTTAAGAGGACAAAAATATTAATTTCTATCTTCAAGATGCAAACTAAGTAAAAGATTAAAAAACCGGTTTGCATAATACAACTTGAGTTAAATTATTATAAACCATGAATGATAAATTAATGTTGTAGTTAATTCCAATTTGTTTATGAACCGGTTTTGTGTGCACTTTAACACCGTCGACGTTTTTAAGCTATTGTAGGTACCTATTATCGTAAGCAGAGGGAAATTAATTAATAGAAAGATATACTGAGAATATTATAAAGACGAAGAGCTTGTTTCTGCTTGGTAATCTATCTGGTCCAAGTTGAATAATAAAATAATAAAATAAATAAAAAATAATTTATTCAAAAAACATTATTACATTTGTATACATAATGCCGACGTAGTTTGTACATAATAATTATACGTCTAATTACTTACTTATATCTATTACAAAAATATAACTTATTTAATAATTATATTACTAAGTCAGCACAAATTGCTTGAATGTATTCATTTGAATCAGCAACCTACCTGACCTAGGTTTATACCTGTGTTTCAGGCTAACGGATTACTTATTACATAAAAACATTTAGTAAAAAAATTATATGTTAATCAAAGAAATATAATAAAACATCAATATAATAACACTAAAACTACACTGGCGGACAAAAAAATCGACTCACTTCATATCTTCTCATTCAAAGTGCCCTAATTTTAAAATTAAGACCTAAATTCTAATTTAGGTCTTACATTATTTAAGTTCTAGGTCTAAACTTAAAAAAAAGAGCAATAATCGCAGTTTTAACTCTCAAATAACCTAACAGTAGTCTATGAACGTTAACTGTATAATTTTATGCTCGTATACTCAGTTGATTTTGCGCGACTTCAGGGGGTATAAAAAGCGACCCACCCCTATGAGCTTTATCAGTTGACCGTGAAACGTCAACAGGTACACATCTCCAGAATTTCCAAGCAAGAAGACTTCCCAGATATGGACACAAGACCAGAAGTAGCGGCTCAAACTGTTACCCTGTTGGAACAGGGCATGAGTCAACGTCAAGTGGCTCGTACTCTGAATATGAGCCAGTCAGCGGTGTCAAGAATATACCGAAGGTACCAGGAGACTGGTGGCTTTGAACGAAGAAGAGGTTCCGGTAGGAAACGATCCACTTCAGAGAGAGACGATCGCTTCATCGTCAGCACTTCACTGAGAAATCGTTCACTCGACGGGGTTCAAATCCAACGGGAGCTCCGAGAAACGCGTGGAGTAGCTGTCAGTTCCCGGACGGTGAGAAGAAGACTCAAGGCAGCTACCCTGACTCCAAAAAGACCAGCAACAGGACCCAAATTGACTCCAGCGCACCGAGCAGCCCGTATTCGTTTTGCGAGAGAACACGTTGATTGGACGGAAGATCAGTGGCGCTCTGTTCTCTTCTCCGATGAAAGCAGAGTATGTCTACATGGAAGTGACAGAAGAAGAAGAGTGTACAGAAGGCCGGGGGAGCGATACGCACAATGCTGCATAGCAGAAACTGTTGCATATGGTGGTGGTTCCTGCATGGTGTGGGCTGGTATTTCATTGGAAGCAAAAACCGACTTGGTTTTCATTGAAACCGGCCGCCATGTAGGAGGATTGACTGCAGATCGGTACATCGGAGAAATCCTGGGGGACCACATAGTTCCATATGCTGGTTTCGTTGGCGATAACTTCATCCTGATTATTCCTGATGCAGGATAATGCCCGTCCACACAGCTCAAATGCTGTACGGCAGTACCTACAAGACGTGGATATAACTGTTATGGACTGGCCAGCGCGTAGTCCGGACTTGAATCCCATTGAGCATTTATGGGATGAGCTGAAGAGAAGAGTCCGGGCTAGAAATCCTGCACCAGGGTCAAGAGATGACCTTCAAGCAGCCTTAACAGAAGAATGGAATGGCATCCCGCAGGAAAGGGTGAAGCACCTTATTGGATCCATGAAGAACCGATTGGAAGCAGTTATAAGGGCTAGGGGGGGGTAACACTAGGTATTCAAATGATTTTTATTCTGTAATAAAGATTTTATTAAATGTTATGTTGTTTTTAGTTAAAAATTTTCCCACTGAATTCTTCAAGTTTTAGGACTCATAAAGTTTATCCCCATTTTCTTTTAAGGAAAATGAGTGCAAGTTAACATTATTTGTACTCATTTTAAAGCTAACACCTAGAACTTAAAGAATTTAAGATCTAAATTAGAATTTAGGTCTTAATTTTGAAATTAGGGCACTTTAAATGAGAAAGTATGAAGTGAGTCGATTTTTTGTCCGCCAGTGTATTTAAGAACTACCATTAAACTCTCCGTATCATTATAATTAAGGTTCCCTAGATGTTTTGTTAAAGTTACACTACAATTTTTATGACTTAGACTATGAAGGTGCAAAGTTTTATTTAATTTATTGTATATAAAAGGGCCTAGAAATATATAAAATCTATTTACAAATGCATGGTTTGTTTGTGTCTTTATACAAACCATGTACTTCCTCCTCTTTTCCAGTACAGTTTTGACAGAAATTTCACTATGTTGTCTCAGTAGAATGTTCAGAACAAATAACTGCCGTACGGTTAGTACCTTGTAGTCTTCGTATAGCTGTTGTGTTGGATACATAATAGGTCGAAATGTGGCCACTTTAAGAATGGCTCTTTGGGCTCGTTCTAGAGGCAGCAAGATTGATTTAGCAGCGCCACCCCAGGAAGATATACAGTATCTTATCACAGATTGACATAGTGCTAAATATACTTGTTTTATTAAATGGTAATCAGCAATGTTTCGTAAGTTCTTAAAAATGTATATTAGTTTTCGGACTCTAGAACATAATGAATCGATGTGTTTGCGGAAGTTTAAGTTTGAGTCTAGTGTGATACCTAAATATTTTATTTGTTCCGTGTTTTGTAAAGTAGGGCAAGTGCATGTTTTGTTAGTAAGCATTTTACAATTATGTGCGTAAATATTGAGGTTAGTAGAGTTTATGTTAGTGTTATTTTTAATTTTAAATGTAACATATTTGGTTTTTTCCGTATTTAAGGAAAGAATGTTTTGTTGAAGCCATCCAGTAACAAGATTAAGACCCTTTTGAGCATATTCATAAAGATAATTACACGATTCTGCTGTGAAGAGAAGCACTGTGTCGTCGGCATAAGTTATAATGTTACCATTTTGAAGTTTTAGGTTACAAAGGTCATTAATGTAGATTAAAAACAATGTTGGGCCCAATATACTGCCTTGTGGTACAGAATAGCTACCAATTTCTACTTCAGAACTCAAGTATTGTCCTATTTTTACGCGCTGTTTGCGATCAGAGAGATAGTGTGCAAAAAGTTGTAGTTGTATACCCCTGATCCCTAGGTTTTCTAGCTTGTTCAATAGTCGGGTACAAGAAACAGAATCAAATGCCCTGGCAAGGTCGAGGAATACACCCAGCGTGTGTTTGCCCTCATCCAGGTTCCTGACAACGTAATCTGTTAGCTTGTTAACGGCCTGTTCGGTTGATTTGTTGGACCTAAACCCGAACTGTGTATCTGATAGTAATTTATTATCCTCGAGGTATTTTACTAGTCGAATGTTTATTAGTTTTTCTAAGATTTTTGATAGTCCTGTTAGTACTGAGATGGGGCGATAGTTAAATAAGCATTTTTTGTCGCCAGACTTGTAAACGGGCGTTACGATAGCTTTTTTAAGAGATTTTGGAAAAACACCTTGAGATAAGCACAATTGAAAAATGTGAGTTAATGGAGGAGCGAGCATATGTTTAAATTGTTTAAGCACTCTGTTTGATATGTTATCCCACCCAATGGCACAAGTATCCTTTAACCCTGATATTAACCTTAAGACTTCGTCAACGTCGGTGTCAAATAAAACAAAAGAGTTGAGTTTAGAAACAGAAACTTCAAACTTCAAAATACTTTATTTCATAAAATTTATTACAAATTGTTTGAAATCGTCGTTTACTTAAAATTGAAGCTACATTTAAAATTATAGATCGACACAGACAAACGCTACAGCACTAAGAAATGCCGCGTTGTATTGTCAAATGTAAATTAAAGGAGAAAAATAAAACCAATCTACTACTCGAATCTACTTGTCTGTCTGTGTTGATCTATAAATTCCAGTTTCCAAATGGTAGGGCCAATGAGAAGAAACCTGGCAAAGAAACTCATGGCAACTCTTTTAAAATTCAGTTGTGTTTACAATTTTTTTTTTACATTAATCATATACCCTATCAAGGTATTTGACAGTACCAGACAGGATAATACACCATTTATACATTATAAAAAATAATAATCAAAGAAAAGAAAAGTAGAAGACAAGCATGAGAACAAGGAAAACAGAAAAAAAAAAAGATAGAAAGGATACAATAATACAATAAGAACTTAGAGATAAAACAATACAGTAGCACACATATATAAAAAAAAGTGCATAAACTTGCATTATTTGAAACAGCCTATGGAACAGAAGCAGTTAATCCCAAGCCTTTTTGTCTTTCGTGTAGTCTAGGATAGTATAATATCCCTTTACGATAAGTTTTTGTTTGACTACATTCTTAAATTTATTAAAACTTAGATCTTGAATATCTTTCGGAATTTTATTATAAAATCGCACACATTGACCCTGAAATGAACTATGTATTTTTTGGAGCCTAGAATACGGATGAATAAGTCTATCTTTATTTCTAGTATTTATACTATGGATATCACTTCTTTTGACAAATTGGTCTTTATTTTTATGAACATAAATTATGTTTTCATAAATGTATTGACTTGCTACAGTTAATATATTAATTTCTTTAAATTTTTCTTGAAGTGATTGTCTCCTACCTAAATTATAAATTTCACGAATAGCTCTCTTCTGCAGCACAAAGATAGAATGAATATCGGCAGCATGTCCCCATAGTAAAATACCGTATGACATTATGCTGTGAAAATAACTAAAATATACTAATCTGGCAGTTTCTATGTCTGTCAGTTCTCGAATTTTCCTAACGGCATAAGCTGCAGAACTTAGTCTCTTTACCAATGTCATAATATGTGGGCCCCACTGAAGCTTAGAGTCTAGTGTTATACGAAGAAATTTTGTAGTGTCCACAAGGTCTACCTGATCCTCCTTAACTCTTATTACTAAATACGCAGCAAATAAACATATCTGGTAAGAAACAACCTGTATACATAGCTGAACACCTCCCGGCCAGCTTAAAAAAGTTGTTCTATCAATCCCGTGAATTTGCTAAACAACATGGGTATCAATTCTGATGGACCTCAAATGGCAATATTTTCATTAGGAAAACACATGGCGAAAAACAAATACTCATTTCCTCTGAGCAATCCCTGCTGGACCTGAAAACAAAACCGTGACTAGTGACTGACTCTTACTGTTTCATTATTTCTCGATTTTATATGTTTTTACTTATAATTAGTTCCTATAAAACTTCACTTAATGTTTTTATTATGAATACACACACACCCACACAACTACTTATTTCATACATCACAGTTCAATCCTCACACTTACATACTTCACACACTCATCACATACAAAATAATCATACATTAACAAAAGCACAAACACCCACACTACTACTTAATTTATACATACCAGTTCAATCCTCACACTTAAATACTTCACACACAGATCACATACAAAATAAACTCACATTAACAAAGTCATACTTTTATGATATCATCATACACATTCAGCTTTTAATTATATGCAGCGACACATTCATTTCAAGGGTCTTTAGTATTCCAATACACCTTATTAAACTAAGATTGCAAGTATATTTTGATATATCTTATATATTTATAAATGGCTATCATTAATAACATTAATACTGAGCTGGACTTGCTGGAAACTATGTCGTCATACACTTGTCCACCAAGAGATTGCAAATTATATTATATCGATAGAGGCATTAAAATACTCCATTTAAACATTAGAAGTCTTAATAAAAATTTTGATGAACTCTGTATCTTAATATCAGATATGAATACAAATTTAGACCTTGTAATATTGACTGAATGTTGGTTACGAAAAGTAAACAACCTACCTATTCTTGACGGATATAGTTCACACTACACGACAATAAATCAAAATCAAAATGATGGCATAGTCATCTATGCGAAATTAAATCTAAAGTGCAAATTTCAAGAACCGATTTTTAATAAAGGAACATGTCTCATTTGTCAAATAGATAGCAATCTTAGTGTAATAGCCATATACCGATCGCCATCCCTATCTACAAATGAAAATTTTAATATCTTTATAAACAGCCTTAGCGATGTATACATGAACACTAAAACTCATAACATTATTATGACAGGGGATATAAATATTGACATAGGGAAGACATCTACTGACAAATTTCGGGATGAATACCTAACTCTTAATGCTTCCTACGGCCTTTTCCCTTCACACATAGAACCTACCAGAAAAAAATCATGTCTTGATCACTTTTTTATTAAAACGGATTTCCTAACCACGACTTTAATTTTGAATACTTACATAACAGATCACAAGGCCATATTTCTATGCCTAAAAAATAACGTTGATCAGAATCAACAGACTTATATAAGAACTTGTACGTGCTATGAGAGTATCAAGTCAGATCTACAAAAAGCTGACTTCTCAGACATTCTATTAGCCACCGATGCAAATATTGCATCTGACATGCTTGTCGATATGCTCTCAAATACAGTTGCTAAGCATACTAAAACATCAACGATATCCAAACGAAATCGAGTCCTAAAACCGTGGATGACACCAGGTCTTCTAAAATGCATTAGAAATAGAGACAGACTCCACTCTAAGTCTAGTAAGGCTGAAGGTAACATGATCTTAAAACTAACTTACACACGATACAGGAATTTTTGTAATAATCTATTGCGTAAACTAAAACTTGAATATAACAAAAAACAAATTGAAAATGCCGGTAACGATTCAAAGGCCCTATGGAAAGCGATAAGAGAAGTTTCATCAACCCAAAAAACAAAAAACAATGCTACAGAACTTTTAAAATTATCTGATACCCCTAAAACGTCTATTAATAATGTCTGCAAATATTTTAAAAATATTGGTGTGAATTTAGCTGAGGAAATACGTAATTCGCCCAGTTTTACTGAAAAGCAGAATGTATTTTTGGAAATGGACCATATTAGCCCTACAGGTTCACTTACTATACTTGAGGTTACAAACGCTGATATTGAGGCCTTAATTATGGAACTTCGTTCTGACTGTGCTACAGGCTGCGACAATATTCCTTCTCGAGTCCTCCAACAGAATTGCCGAACACTAACACCTGTAATAGCTCATATATGTAATTTAGCAATAAATAGTGGCACCTTCCCTGATGTTCTTAAAAAATCTATTATACATCCAATATACAAAAATGGGGACAGGGATTCCCTCAATAATTATCGTCCGATTTCGGTGCTATCAGCCTTATCAAAAATTCTAGAGAAGGTACTAAATCGTTCTTTAAAAACATTTTTTGAAAAGTATAATGTTATTGCATCTAATCAATACGGTTTTCGCCAAGGTTTATCAACTGAGGATGCGGTAAGGGAACTGACCAATACTGTTGTGGATAATCTGGATGCAAATAATAGATCCTTATGCATATTTTTAGACCTGTCAAAAGCTTTTGACACGGTATATGTCCCCACTCTACTCCACAAACTATATAAAGCAGGAGTACGAGGCTTACCACATGACATTCTTGTGGACTATCTCACAAATAGGAGACAGCGCGTCAAAGTTGAAAATGTTACTAGTGACGAGGAAACAGTGACCTACGGCGTACCTCAGGGTAGTGTTTTAGGTCCTACACTATTCCAGGTTTATATAAACGACCTCTGCAAAATTCAGTTACCGTTTACTAGTATTTTCACCTACGCAGATGATACTGCTG
Organism: Schrankia costaestrigalis; assembly: GCA_905475405.1. NCBI lineage: Eukaryota > Metazoa > Arthropoda > Insecta > Lepidoptera > Erebidae > Schrankia > Schrankia costaestrigalis. The sequence goes on along the minus strand of FR997832.1, from coordinate 1,841,208 downwards.
TCCTTGTTTGGGGGCCAAATTGGCAAACTGTTAAAGAGCGAGCCGAACAATCTCTTTCAAAAGTTATGAGCTGGCTAACAAGTAACCTTCTAACACTAAACTTAACTAAGACCAACTACATACCCTTTTCCCTCAGTAAAATTAACGACCCAGCAAAAAATTACACAATTAAAGCTCACATTTGCACCAACAAAAATGAATGCAACTGTCTAGAAATTACGCGAGTAGAAGAGGTTAAATACTTAGGCATACAAATTGACAATAGACTAAAATGGAACAAACATATAGATTTAGTTACTAAACGTGTAAGAAGATTAATAGGTGTCTCTAAGTCCCTAAGAGATGTCCTACCACACAACAGATTAATATTAGTCTATCAGGCTCTATGTCAATCTGTTATACAATACTGCATCACAGTCTGGGGCGGTGCAGCTAAAACGCATCTTATTAAACTGGAGAGAGCTCAGAGAGCGGTGCTTAAAGTAATGACTAAGAAGCCTTTCAGATATCCGACTGTTGACCTGTACGCAAACTGTAAGGTCCTCACAGTTCGACAATTATACATCTTGAAAGTGATTCTTCAAAAACATAAAAATGTACCCTTACCAAATCCAAATAAACGCAGCTCATCATACGTATGTCGTCCTGTAACCTGTAAAACCTCATTTGCAAGACGACAAACTCGAGTATTGAGTGCAAAATTATACAACACATTAAATAGAAAACTACACATTGTTGCATTAAGTAAACGTGAAGTCAAAGCAAAAGTAACTGATTTTGTTCATCAACTTGATTACCGAATGACTGAAAATCTTCTTACATAACAAAAAAAAAAAAAAAAAAAATATACTATCTAATACACACCAAAACACGCGTACACACACACACACACACACATGCACACACACACACACACATACACACACAATTATATTATATATTAAACAATAAGCAGCGACACCAAATGTATATGTACAACAGCATAGTGTACCATTTTTGCGACTGAACACTGTCTCCCAAGATACAGGCTTTCGGCCTAGTTTGGGGATCAGTTACAGTAATGTTGTATTACCTAACTGTACAAAAATGTTGTGCTAATTTTAAGAACCAAATCTTGTATTTTTTTGAGTCAATAAACAATTTTTTTTTTTTATTTATTTTTTTTATTGTGGTTTTTACTTCTTGTACATTCGGCGTTATAAATCTAACACATTTGGTTTTGCGGCTATTAAGGAGCAAGTTATTAGAAGAATGTGAGACTAGATTATTCTGAGACATTCCCTTGGTATTTAAAATTTTTTCAGCTAGGTCTTTACCAATATTTGCAAAATACTTATTCGCTCTATTTAAGACTTCCGATGGATTAGTTTCCATAGCAATTAATTCAAGTGGGACGTTTTTGGTTTTGTTTGTAATAGTGTTAGATTTTATAAATCTCCAAACAAGTTTAGGGTTTTTTCCTGCCTGTAGTAATTGAGCTGTTGTGGATAATCTGGATGCAAATAATAGATCCTTATGCATATTTTTAGACCTGTCAAAAGCTTTTGACACGGTATATGTCCCCACTCTACTCCACAAACTATATAAAGCAGGAGTACGAGGCTTACCACATGACATTCTTGTGGACTATCTCACAAATAGGAGACAGCGCGTCAAAGTTGAAAATGTTACTAGTGACGAGGAAACAGTGACCTACGGCGTACCTCAGGGTAGTGTTTTAGGTCCTACACTATTCCAGGTTTATATAAACGACCTCTGCAAAATTCAGTTACCGTTTACTAGTATTTTCACCTACGCAGATGATACTGCTGTCCTTGTTTGGGGGCCAAATTGGCAAACTGTTAAAGAGCGAGCCGAACAATCTCTTTCAAAAGTTATGAGCTGGCTAACAAGTAACCTTCTAACACTAAACTTAACTAAGACCAACTACATACCCTTTTCCCTCAGTAAAATTAACGACCCAGCAAAAAATTACACAATTAAAGCTCACATTTGCACCAACAAAAATGAATGCAACTGTCTAGAAATTACGCGAGTAGAAGAGGTTAAATACTTAGGCATACAAATTGACAATAGACTAAAATGGAACAAACATATAGATTTAGTTACTAAACGTGTAAGAAGATTAATAGGTGTCTCTAAGTCCCTAAGAGATGTCCTACCACACAACAGATTAATATTAGTCTATCAGGCTCTATGTCAATCTGTTATACAATACTGCATCACAGTCTGGGGCGGTGCAGCTAAAACGCATCTTATTAAACTGGAGAGAGCTCAGAGAGCGGTGCTTAAAGTAATGACTAAGAAGCCTTTCAGATATCCGACTGTTGACCTGTACGCAAACTGTAAGGTCCTCACAGTTCGACAATTATACATCTTGAAAGTGATTCTTCAAAAACATAAAAATGTACCCTTACCAAATCCAAATAAACGCAGCTCATCATACGTATGTCGTCCTGTAACCTGTAAAACCTCATTTGCAAGACGACAAACTCGAGTATTGAGTGCAAAATTATACAACACATTAAATAGAAAACTACACATTGTTGCATTAAGTAAACGTGAAGTCAAAGCAAAAGTAACTGATTTTGTTCATCAACTTGATTACCGAATGACTGAAAATCTTCTTACATAACAAAAAAAAAAAAAAAAAATTATACTATCTAATACACACCAAAACACGCGTACACACACACACACACACACATGCACACACACACACACACATACACACACAATTATATTATATATTAAACAATAAGCAGCGACACCAAATGTATATATGTACAACAGCATAGTGTACCATTTTTGCGACTGAACACTGTCTCCCAAGATACAGGCTTTCGGCCTAGTTTGGGGATCAGTTACAGTAATGTTGTATTACCTAACTGTACAAAAATGTTGTGCTAATTTTAAGAACCAAATCTTGTATTTTTTTGAGTCAATAAACAATTTTTTTTTTTTATTTTTTTTTTTTATTGTGGTTTTTACTTCTTGTACATTCGGCGTTATAAATCTAACACATTTGGTTTTGCGGCTATTAAGGAGCAAGTTATTAGAAGAATGTGAGACTAGATTATTCTGAGACATTCCCTTGGTATTTAAAATTTTTTCAGCTAGGTCTTTACCAATATTTGCAAAATACTTATTCGCTCTATTTAAGACTTCCGATGGATTAGTTTCCATAGCAATTAATTCAAGTGGGACGTTTTTGGTTTTGTTTGTAATAGTGTTAGATTTTATAAATCTCCAAACAAGTTTAGGGTTTTTTCCTGCCTGTAGTAATTGAGCCTTGTCGTACTGTATTTTATTTTTTCTTAAAAGAGTGTTGCAAAAATTTCTGTACCTTTTATAGGTTATAGAAAAAGTTGCATTTTCAGGAGCTAATTTAGACTGCAAGTGGAGTTTGTCTCGTTGTCTTATACAACGAACAAGGCCTGGTGTTATCCAAGGCTTTATAGGTTTATACTTGTTCGTAGTTTTAACACTGCGCGTATTATGCAATATTGCGGTTTGTAACAAACAAATAAAACTGTTTAAAGAAATATTTGCGTCGTGGGATTGAAAAATAGGGTCAAAATTTATGTTTAAAATAGCATATTCTAAATTTTCCATATTAATTTTCGAGCGGTGTTCTTCGTACTTTGTTTTAATTAGTTTTAATGGTAAAGTTAGTAAAATAGCATGGTGATCTGTTAAAGTTGAGTTAGTGACTAACACTGTGCTGGCGAATCGTGATTTAATGATAAAATGATCTAAGCATGACCCGCTTTGATGAGTAGGATGATAGTGAGCCGGCAGCAGTCCATAAAATGAGCAAATATTTAAGTAATTATGTGCGTGAGAATCTGTTTTTCCCTCAGCAATATTAATGTTTATGTCACCTGTTAATATAATATTCTTATAAGATGCGAGATTTTTCAAAAGAGTTGAGAGCGATTGTAAAAAAATATCAATGTTTTGAGAAGGTGGTCTATAAATAGCTAAGACAGCAGTATATATTCTATTTATGCTGGATTATTAATTTATCGGTTGAGGTAAGATAACTCGCGCTGCAATGAATCGAAGCCGAGTGTCTTTATGCCGTAATAATCGGTGTTGCGAAAACGGGTACAATAATAGCTTCTGGTAATTCCAAATCAGGCGAGCGAAGTCGTGTTAAGTTTATCATACTATAAAATAAAGCATTTTGAGTTTTCTAAGGTGAGATTCATTTCTACCTACATACATAATATGTACCTATTTGTATTTAGTTAATTCATTATTCTGGATACTAAGCCAATTGTTACTCTGTTAGTAAGGGGGGGGGGGGGCTAGTACAATATCATCCTGTTTTTTTAGAATTAGCAATCTAGGTATTTGTTTTGAGATAGTCAAGACTTTTTTTTAACTCCGTATATCTCCAAATGCTTTAGCAATCAACACAACAAGGCACCAGCTGCTATTTAATTTAGTCCTGTCGTGAGTCATTATCTTTCTTATCTTAACCAGTTTATTATTACGATTGATAAGATACATATATCCTCCTTGTTATGGAATCGTACAGGTTACATGATATTATGTACGAGTTTTTATATACAAGATAAAAATACATAATCATGTCAAATGAGTGTCATAAAAGTCGACTTACGGAGTCTCGATAAACATAATAGATATGATTATATTATGCAAGTCATAATATTATTAATGTTATAAGTTACTTTTCTTTCAAAGGCTACCAGAGGACGTGTCCTTTGTGGCAGAATAATCAAAATAATTCTATTTTTGTAAAACTTACATACACAATATATTACATACAAACATTTATGTTTATTGAAGAAAGATTTGCATTGACCAGGAATCGAACAGGAGCCCTTTGCATAGCAGGCATAAACTATAATCACTACGCTACAGCGGGCTTGTAAATGTAAAGTTTAAAAAAGCATGTTTTTAATATCTGCGAGACTATTTTATCAGACAACAATGACATGGTGCTATACAATATACAGCATGTTCTGTTATGCACGTATGTTAATCAGGTATATTGTGAACAATCCGTTAATTGAGGTCACTGATACCGTTTTATACTTTGACCCGCACGCGGACTGAAAAACGCTTTGTCTCTGCTTGTGAAACTGAAAAATCACATCATATAGTTTCACGAGCCTTTTAATAATCTTATTGGTGCTAGCTTGTAGTATATTTTTCTTTCTTTATTTTCTGGCCTTCTTAAGAAGAACTACCATTTTATATCGTTTTATACCTGCAATACTTTCAATATGAGTTTCAAATTTAAGAAGAAACTTTAAATAAGAGGCAGGGTGTCTCTCGGACACTTCTTGCAACTATTTGTGGATTGTATAAATATTGTCCGAGCAATCTTCGTTGTAAGGTTCATTATTAATTCAACAACAACAAAATCGCCACGAAAACTACATTTCACTCATTACTCTTTTTTTATCTACCAGGGAAAACATATTTATAAAACCTTAGTTATAGATATAAACTTTCCCCCTGTAGATAAAAGGCAAGCCTGCTAAGCAGAACATTTCAACGAGTATGGTATAAGTAAGTCTACTCTGGAGGGAAGCACTGTATGCAGTACTAGCTGACCCGTGCCCACTACGTTGGGCGGCGAAAAAAGCGTGTCCGTTTTTTAAACATATTCCTTTCTGCTCTACTCCTATTAGTCATATCATGATACTATATAGCCCATGACACTCCCCGATAAATGGACTATTCAATACAGAAATAATTTTGAAAATCGTTTCATTAGATCCAGAGATTACCCCCTACAACGTCACAAACACACAAACTTTACCTCTTTATAATATTAGTATCGATTTATTTGCAGTGGTACCCTTATGCTGAATTGAAAACTTCTTTTGCTACAGATAGCTGAGGACCCGTTACTCTTCCAAGCGGAAGGCGAAGCAATGTTCATGTTTGACAGTTCATTCGCTGTCAAGGTCTCCCTTACCTTTAGAATGTTCAGCAACGCCATACAAGGCAACGGTCGAGATCAACACTACGACCTTATTGAAGAGGTACATAAAGCGAATATCGGAGGGTGCTTTGCCCTTACTGAGGTCTCCCATGGATCAAATGCTAAGGGCATGAGAACTACTGCTACTTATGTACCTGAGACGAAACAGTTTGTCATGCATACTGCTGATTTTGAAGCCGCTAAATGCTGGGTTGGGAGTATGGGTGAGTTAAACTTTTATAAATTTAAAAGCTTACGTAAAAAGACGAGAAAATATGAAGAATGTACTAATTTGACTGTTAACATCAGAAGTATTAATTGTTTGATGACGTCAAGATATTTCAGTAGATTACATTAAAGTTACTTTAATCTTCAAAATTTGTTAAGCCAATTATAGGTGCAGAATTTCGCATCGCAATCGAACGGACTTTTATACATTCATTTATGCTAAATATAATATATTTATACTTACATTTATCGTAACATACTGAATATAAAGACGTAGCTATGAACAATTACTCACACCATGACCTTGTAACAAAACCTCAACAACAAAAAGTTGTAATGCAAGTATTAATCGTCGGGAATTAATGAATTCGTGGGGTAGGGGTTCAGTGTGGGGAGACCCCTCACACGGTGGACCGACGACCTGGTTAGGACGGCGGGAAGCCGATGGATGAGGGAGGCACAGGACCTCGCAGGGTGGAAATGTTTGGAGAAGTCCCTATGTCCAGCAGTGGACGTCCATTGACTGACATAATGATGATGATTAATACTTGATTGTCAAAAGTAAGTTTCATAAGACCTTTTATGATTTTCAGCATATATTCATGGCTATTTATATACTTAGGTATATCTGAAGTTTAAAAATTCTAAAGTTATAAAATTCTAATGAATTTTACTCGCGACTTCTCGTATGGGCGACGGCCATCGCGACAATTTATAACCTATTGTCTTATTCATTATTTTATGCATTAATTATTATATGCATCAGCATAACATTATGTACAAAAAAGCAATCTTTGTACAAAAATTTGTAGTTAAAAATATCTAAAGAGAATATTCCATAGTTGACTTGAGCAATAGGTATAATTAAAACAAAACTTTTCTGTACACCCTTAACGTCAATTTATACTGAGACAGAGTCGAAGCGTTAATCCAAAACTTAACAAAACAAATTAACCCCTAAACTCCACAGCGTAACGTACACATTACTTCGGAGATTTTAAAAGGATGCGCGCATTCTTTCGAATTCGCGCGTCTGCACCTGATAAACGCTAAATGGTTTCGCGCACAATCTTAGAAGTTATGTGTGCGTTATACTGTGGAGTTAAGGTTGAATTTGATATGTTCAGTTTGGATTGACGCTTCGATGCGCTTCGACTCTGCTGTAAATTGACCCTTATTTTTACAAACAGTACATATTATTATGTAAACGGCATAATAACGCGGCTTGCTAATTATTTAGTTTTGCTTGACATTTCGGCACAGGTTGCACTGGCACTGAATAAAACGCGATAGTAAAAGAATGACCCTTATTTTTAGTTTTGTTACGCTTACAGGTAAATGTGCAACACACGCTATAGTATACGCGATGCTAATATCTAAAGGTCAGAACCATGGACTACACACGTTCGTGGTTCCCATACGAGACCCCAAGACTTTGCTGCCGTATCCCGGAGTTACTGTTGGTGATCTCGGAGAGAAGATCGGGCTTAATGGCGTTGATAATGGGTATGATTTACTTTGTTATTAAAGTGCCACAAGATGGCTTTCTCTTATGAGGCAAGAATACTTGACCTTCTCGACGGCATAAAGTTTATTGTTCAGAACTCATTCAATGGTCACAAAGTGACGACACTGTACTCGACAACTCGGTACCACTCGAACAAAGGTAGATAATATGCCAATCCTAGATCGGCCTGTGGCTCAGCAGTCGCGGTATGTGGATGCTATCTTTAAGGTGGTGAGTTCGAATTCTACACTGGCCAAAAATTGTTTGTGCTATACACAACTAATTGTAATACCACGCTGACCAGGCGGATTTGTATAGGGTTTTTTTCCTATTTGATAATTTTCTTTTAATCGGCGTAAAAGCCAGATATCTTTATAATTTGCGTGTTGCTGTTGACGTTAAAATTCCTAATTTAAACCGATTTTGCAGGTTCTTAATGTTCAACAAGTACCATCTATCTAAAGATGCTGCACTAGACAAGTTGGGAGGAGTAGATGATAACGGTGATTACAAAACACCATTCAAAGATCCCAGCAAAAGATTTGGAGCTGCACTTGGAATTTTATCAGGTACATTAGTTTTCACGCTTGAATTATTTTCAGAGCGATATAATTTCATCAAAATAGTAAAAATAGGTTCTTTACTTCTGACAAGAATTCAGAAAGTAAAACTCATAGAAAAGACCAGCAATTTTTGGGAATCAATAAAATATTTGAACAAGCTTGTTTTGCATTTTACCACTCAAAATTACCCCATGTCGCCTTCAGTCAGTTAGATCCCATAGTGAAAACCGTCATAGCAATAATAGAACATAATGGCATAACGAGCGTCACCTTGACGGCCTAGAAATAACTCGAAAAAATAATTGATAAATTTAAATTTTTTAGCTAAAACGCCTTATTTCTTTTACTAGTCAACGCCATCTAGACCGTGTAGAGGTAAACTACTTTCAGCGAAAGATCTTTGATCTGAATTTTTGTCATCTTGTTCTAGGCGGTCGCGTATTCATAACTTCTATATCTACGTACTACCTGGTGAAGGCTATCGTGATAGCTATCAGGTACTCTGCCGTAAGGAAACAGTTCGGTCCTGAGGGCAGCTCTGAGGAGACACCTGTCTTGGAATATCAGCAACAGGTAATAGATAAATATCTAGAGCAATCTGCTAACCATTTTTTTTAAATAATTCTTGCACTAGGGAGCATACCCTGTGTCGCGGTGGACTTTACAAATATCAATTTAATTCTGTGAGCGATTGACAAATAATTGTCCTGTGTGGGGTCTGAGTTAACATCCTCGTGCACGGCAGTCAATACCATAAACGCTGCGCCATCGTGGCAGTTCTGTGAACTAATTATGTTTTTACACGAAACCCTTAAGATAATATTGGCGGTGGTGGCTCCTTATATTTCTACCACATTACTTTACAAACGATTGAAAGAAATTATCATCATCATAACAGCCTATTAATGTCCTACTGCGGGGACGGGCCTCCTCCCGGGACGGAGGGATACTTGGCCTAATACCACGCTGGCCAAACGAATTGGTATAGGGTTTAATTTAAAGTTTTCCTTCTTTTTATTTCGTCAAGATAATATTCACGGATAGTCCCTTAGTCGGTTTCTATGACACCCATGGGATGAAAAGGGGTGGTGACATATTGTATTCTCACTCCGTCACCTTACAGAGAATTCTTTTACCACAACTGAAAGAAATAAAACGACTATATCCTTATATCCAGCAAATCCGCCTCCTGCCATACTTAGCGAGTACATACGCGATGAAGATATTCACAGTATGGCTGAGTCGCACACACATAGACATGTCAGTGTCGCGACTGTTAGGCACGCCGGACCCGTCTGCGGCGGAGCGCGGCGTCGAACTGCACGCGCTGTCGTCTGCTGTCAAGCCGGTCTTCGGCTGGACTGCACGCGACGGCATACAGAACTGCAGGGAGTGTGCTGGCGGACATGGATATCTTAAAGGTTAGTAATTATCCATTATTATCTCATTGTAAGGAGAGACCGTAACTTGGCCTACTTATCCACATTAATGAAGTAGATTGGTATAGGTTTCTTTTGATTTCAGTTAAATAATATATCTGCCCTTCTCCAGTGCAGTAACTAAAGTAAATTTAACAAAGAAATACCACGACGGCCCCGCCCTGACAAATGGCTATAAGTGTTACATTAAGCTTTTCTTTTAATGTTTTTGTAGAAATATTATCAGTTAACTTTTTGTTAATCTACTTTGACTCCTTCTAAATCACTCTGCCAAAACCAACCATCTAATTTCTCTCTACTTCATTCCAGCATCAGGGCTAGGTGATCTTCGTAACGACAACGATGCTAACTGCACATACGAGGGAGAAAACAGTCTCTTACTGCAGCAGACCAGTAACTGGCTACTCAACATCTGGGCTAGAAGGTCCACTATCACTGAAAAAGACTCTCCTCTGGGCACTCTGGCCTTCCTGGACAATGTTGACCAGTTGCTAACAGAGACCTGTCTGTGGAATACTGTGGAGGAGTTCTTGGAACCTAAAAGTAAGTTTTTTAACAATTGGGTATGTAAAGATTGTTTTGTATTTTAAAGGTTTATTAATTATAACAACTAATTTGAGTATTTTTGGTTTCCTACCTAAAGTTTATTTTTAATATTTTTTTGAGTTTTACTTGTGAAGACGTCATACGTACGGCTGAATTACTTGAACAATAAAGGCAGAGACAAACTTCTGTCCGGCCGGACGTATGACATCATTTAGAGGTTAAATCAAAGACAAAGTAATTTGTAAAAAGCCATCTTGCGGTTTTTTGCGCTAATAATATGATTTTATTTTGGAATCGACATAGGTAAACTTCTACTTTACATACCGAATTGACGTTGTGTATTGGCTTTGTCGCAAAGAGTTTTAGAAAAATATGTTTATCCAACACTGAAGTCCAAGTTGAGGAGAATAGTTTTGGAGATCGCACACAACAATATTTACTTCAACAATTTACCAATTTTTGTTGTTTTAACAAAAGCTTAAAAAATTGACAATAAGGCACATCTGATAGTATGTGGACATGCCTTTATGAGCCCAGTATTAAAAGAGAAAGTATTTTTTCTTCATAGTAGTAAATTAAAATCATTGAATCAATAAAAGCTCCGTAGCCTAAATTTAATTTGAAATTTTTCATTTTCTTTTAGACTTAATTCATATGTACAAATGGTTGACAGCTTATGTATTAAAAATGACAGCTGAAAAAGTATCTAAGTTGAAATCTGAAGGAAAGACAAACTTTTCAGTCAAAAACGATTCTCAAACTTTCAACGCTGTCACTTTATCTGTTGCTTATGGAGAGGTAAGATAACTGCATTATTTATTATATTTACTATAGTAATAGTGCAAGTTTAAACCATGACACCACAACTCTTCTTATATTATTATTATACAACATTGACCGTGTCCCTATATGTAAAATCACTGGATTGAAAAAAACATTACCTCATTTTTGTCCGCAATCGGTGAAACATGAAAATAGGGACACGGTCAGTGTTATGTGTATAGGTAAGAGGGAAGGATACTTCAGTGATCTCGTGACCACGGCTGGTGCAACCTTAAAAGTAAATTATTGTTAAATATTTACCAAATAATATATAACGTGTTAATACCCGTAGAAATAATAATAATATAACTTGAAAGTTTTAAAGCTAGTATTCTAAAATCATTTTTCGATCAGCGGAACATGCTAATCATCTATTCTTTTTACAGAACTGTGTATTAAATCACTTCTACAAAACAGCAGCCGCATTCGAAGATGAAAAATGTAGAGAAGTTTTACTTAAATTAGTTTCGTTGTACGGAACTTTCTTATTAGAGAAACATATGGCCACCTTGTACATCGTAAGTCTATTTTAATTTTCTTCGTATATTTGAAATGTGCTATAAATTAATAAAGCAGCGTTTTATTATGTTAATATTTGGTCCACATTATTCAGTTTTTGTAAAAGAGTAGGTTGAATTTAATGAAGTCCAAGTGTAGTGCCTTGAAGTACCCCTTAATTCATTCTTATCTCTTACTTTGATTTTCTTGGTTAGACATAATTTTCTATTTGAAATCTTTTTACAAATGTGATTTTGAATGTGTGTATATTATCGTACTTTGTGTATGTTGTGACTAGACTTATTTTTTTGAGTTTTTCTTAAAGTAACTTTGTCAAATGCCTTTTTGAAGTCGAAGAAAAAAACTAATAAGTATTAATGTGTATTATTAATGTGGCAGGGCGGCTACCTGCGCGGCACAGCAGGCACACTGCTGCGCGAGGCGGTACTCCGCGCTTGTGGTGCTGTGTCACGTGACGCGGTGTCGCTGGCAGACACGCTGGCGCCGCCTGACTACTGTCTCAACTCTGTGCTCGGCATGTCTGATGGAGAGGTCTGTATTGTGAATGTTGATGTTGCCACGTCCTAGGGTGGCTATCTGCGCGGCACAGCAGAAGTCAAAATAGTGATGATTTAAATGGTCATAATATCTCCTAAACGGATGGGCATCTTTCGATGATTTTTTTTGCTTCCGCCTACAAAATTATGCCCGTGTTAAAATTTAGGCGTCATATTCATGTTTACCCAGTATATAAATTGGAAAGTCCTGACTGACTGACTGAGATATTAACACACAGCCTAAAAAACTGTTCCTAGAGACATGAAATTTCAAATGGGTATTTTTTGTAGGGTGTAGGCTAAGAAGACTAAGAAAGATTTTTTTAAATTCCAGCCCTATGGGGGTGAAATAGGGGTTTGAAGTTTTTATTCTCTTAACTCGAAAATTGGTACAAATACTTTAATTCTTAAATCTTTTAAAATTATTAAATCTTTAATTAAAAAGATCATAATGAGAGCCAGATAAGAAATTAAAATTAAACATGCATGTGTATGTTACGGGCTAGAAGGTGGAGTAAACCTAGGTTTACCCGGGTCAACTTAGTAATTATTATCCAAGCCTTTGACAGTAGGGAGGGTTGTGTAAATAATATTCACATAAGATTAATTCAACATTGTAAAAACTACATGCGGTTGGGTATTTTAATCAAAGTGGGAACTTTACGTAAGCGATGCCGTGGGCGTAGTAGGCTAGTTTATTATAAGAGAAAACTCCTGCACTAGGGATTAAGCCCTGTGTCACTGGGACTGTTACAAACATTAAATCACAGGCACAAAGAACATCCAGACTCAGGAGATAAATATAGATACTTTTTGAAAGTTATATAATTTAATTGTAACATTATTAATTTCAGGCATACAAGCACATACAGTCACGTGTAATGACATACCCCGGCTCGATGACCAGACCGGAGTGGTGGCGAGACGTCGTCTACTGGCAGACATATGCACCATCTAAACTTTAAATATACTATTATAAATATTATATAAACGGGATATTAACGCGCATTTTATTTACCTTTATTTTACTTGACGTTTCGGCACAGGTTGCACTCGCCGTGGTCGCAAGCTGACTGGTGATGCGAGTTAATATCCCGTTCTTCTTCTTCTTCTTTCGAGTCGTAAGGAACACAATGCAGTACCATCGGTGGTCAAATGCAATCAGCCCAGAACAATATCCCGTTAATATAATATTTATAATAATAATGAAACGCGATAGTTTAAAAGTTTAAATATACTTCTGAGAACTATTTATAAAGCGGAAAATGGTTGAATATATTCGTAAAATAGAATCCCACTTGGTATATTTATCGATGTATGCATTCATGGTGAACTTACTTGGATGACTCAACAGAAGTTAGTAACGTGCTAATTATAGTCAAAATATTATGCTATCCAAAAAAAGACTGTATATCTAATACTTTAAGGACTATTAGTATGATGATTGAGGTAAATTAAGCATTCCTGGGTAAAGGTAATAATAATATAAATGATTTGCTCTGTTTATATCACTAATTTTGAATACTATAGACACAGTTTTTGAAATGAATTTAAGATTTAGTTTTTACTCTTTTTTAAATTGTACCTGACAGATTGAATGTATTATTTCAGGAAATATAATGTTTGCTTATGAAATTAAAACCTTGTCTTACAATGAAAATAATAAATTATGATTAAAAAAGTGTGATATTTTGGAATTGTATAGTAATGGATAACGAGTATGAAAGGTATACCTATTTAATTGATTAAAGGAATATTGATAAAAGATAATTGTTGTAATTAAGTTCAAATAGATTAAGTATCATAAAATATATTTACCAATTTAAGATTTAGGTAAGTAAAGGTGCAGGTATATAATGTGATTTTTAAATGTACCCAATATTAATGTTTTATATTTTTATATAATGTTTTATTTACAAATGTATTTTTTATACAATAAAGCTATTTTTTTTTAATAAGTTGTTTATTTATTTCAGAATAATTTCATTTTAGAACAAATGAGTTTCTTACAGTTTGTCAATTTGGCACACCTTGTAACAGCGATTTATTTACCCAAGACCCTGAGTTGGGTTTTGGGTTTCCTCCATGCAAGAATGAAATTCATTCAATTGCCTTTAGTTAAGGTAATATACTCTTCAACGCCTTCCGTTCTGTGAAAATCGATAACGTGTAGTAATCTATACTAATATTATAAAGAGGTAAAGTTTGTGTGTTTGTGACGTTGTAGGTGGTAATCTCTGGATCTAATTTTAAAATTCTTTCTGTGTTGAATAGTCCATTTATCGGGGAGTGGCTATATAGTATTACGCTATGACTAATAGGAGTGGAGCAGTAATGAAATATGATTAAAAAAGGGACGCGTATTTTTCGCCCCCCAACGAAGTGGGCACGGGCCAGCTAGTGTTTAATATATCAGATCAAAGTTATTTAAATTCCTTAGTTCATTATAAAAGGAAATGTTTTATTTAAAAACTCATGTATTAGGTACGTGCCAAATGTACCTCCTACTATTGATCATTAACTAACTAGGCAGGTACCTACCTTTTACGTTAAAGTTTTAATGTTATGCATTTGTAAGTAGAATATAATTAAGTTTGTAATCAACTCTTACATACGTAATGGACCTGTCAATCTCGAATGCCTGAAACATTGAGTAAGATAACTTTTTCAAATAGAGACGACACGACTTAGTCGGACATTTTCTACGCTTACATCGCGTAAAAATTAAATAATCAGATAGGTACCTACTCTAAAGAATGATGAGTGAGCTACCTGTCAGGGATCCTCTTTAAAAAAAACAAAATTGATTTTTAAGGTGTTATTTACAAACAGCGATTTGTAGTTATTGTTATTCATTTCAACATAATGTACAACCTTAGTTATAACTTCTAGGTAGTTCTTTTTTATCTGTATTACCATCAGGTGAGCGGATAATTAGTTTATGTTACCATGTCGTATAAAGAAAGTGATAGAAGTTTACCGTTTGAATGTAAGTAGGTATACCTACTGCGTTAAATATTTTTGGCATCTCTGGAAATTTGTTAGTCAATAACTTGAACTTTTGAATTGAATACAAAGTCGGAAAAACTTAGATAGGTAAGTACCTACCTTATAGGAAAAAAGTTTAGGATCTAACGACGAAACAAAAAAGCTCCAAAATGTTGAAGATATTAATTTCCGCACTTTTATTTGTAGCGTGAGTATTCAAGTCTACTTTCATACCCATACCTATAACTAGCAGCTTTTTTTAAATAAATAACTTTCCTATAATATATAAAGTCCTTAACACAATTTATGTCAACAGCGTGATCTAACAAAAGCACCTGATTAGATTCATAAAGGTCTGACATATTCAAAGGTACCTAGAGTATGATTGTTGAATAAAAGTGAATATTGTCTATACAAAGGATATGAACAATTAAACACTTTTGTTACTAGAGACGTCCTTGTAAAAAGTTGTTACAATTTAATTGTATACTCTACCTGTGTCCTAGATTTAAAATTCGTCTATTTCAGTGTAAAGTCAGATACATATTCAATGATGAAACAAGTCCACGAGCGAAGAGACCTGGAGTACGTGGTCGTTGATATCCTGAACGTCCTGACTAAGAACTACGATATTACTTGCATGGCTTTCATATGCGATGAAGTGTATTTGAACGCTTTCAGTGGATATTTGTTCAGGAAAACAGCTGCTCTACCTGTTATAACGGTGAGTTATATACCTAAGTCGTATATTCGTCTCTGTACCTAACTAATAACTGTCGTCGAGGGTAGAGATCACATCTCCATCTTATCCCGAAAGTGTTCTAAAAGTCTATCATGGGACAGTTTATTCCCGACGAAAACAAAAGGAACGCTAGTCTTAAAACCCTCTACAAATCCGTTTCCCAGCGTGGTATCAGAAGGCCTGCGAGCAGTGAGTCATGAATCTGTTAAGATGAACAAAGGACCCCAAAATATTTTCTAATATTTCACCAATCAAATCACATTAAGTAGGTAAATTATCAGGCCGAAATTGTTTCAATTTATTTTTATTCTACTAAATAAAAATATAAATTACATTGAAGATAGTCGTGGAAGAGTACGAAGATCTACTATCACCAAATTTCATCACTTTGGAGTCTCTGAGAGAAGCAAGAAAGGAAGGGTGCAACGTTTATATTATCTTGCTGGCTAACGGATTGCAAGCAGCAAGGTTGCTACGGTTTGGAGATAGGTAAGTGTACCTACTTAATCAAAGTAATGGCGGGCCCGTTTTCTCGTAATGGGCGTCTAGAAATATTTGTAGCTGTAATAACATCTCACTTGCATACACAATGTTATCTGGTCCAAAGAATTCATGTTTAGGCACACAAAAAACTGCATTAACCTGAAATCGAATCCAATACCTTTGCTTGGCAGCCCTGCACCACAGCCACAACGTCACAAAGTTCATCATATTTAACTTCTTAATTCCCACGAATACTTACAGGTTTACGCCCGTGATTGCAGCGTGAAACTATTATTTTCTTTAATTTCAGGCACCGTGTTCTAGACACAAGAGCAAAGTATGTGATGCTGCACGACTTCCGTCTATTTCATAGCGACTTACATTACATCTGGAGACGAATAGTCAACGTCATATTTCTAAAGTACCACGTCAAAGCAGCGGGCACATCTAAAGGCAATCCGTGGTTCGAACTATCAACAGTACCGTTTCCAAATCCTATTAAAACAGTTTTTGTACCCAGAAGAGTGGATATATGGAAAAATGAGGTTTTTCATTACAATAGGCCGCTGTTCGTGGACAAAACTAATAATTTAAATGGTGAAGTTTTGAATGTTGTTTATCTGGATCATGCTCCGTCTGTTGTAGTTAAAGGTAATACTTCTGACAAAATTGGAGGAGTGGAAATTGAAGTAAGTTACTGTTGATTCACTCTACTATAAAACTATGATAGAAATATGTACCTACTTATGAATTTTAAGGTGCGGATTAAAAGTGCACAATAATGCGAAACGTTGAATTTGAGGTAGGTATTAGAAGCAGTTGAGAAAGGTTTACCAAACCTGTTAAAAACCACGATGTTTCTGTCGTAAGCATTGATTACTTTATAAGTCTCCATCCTATTTTTACGCTAATAATGCGTGCAGGTTCGTGGGCAACCTTACTACTGATGAGCCCATTTCTTGAGGTAGGTAGGTACTTAACTTAAAATTAATTAATTAATTAAGTAGCTCTTATTTCAGATCCTACACACATTATCAGATAAAATGAATTTCAAACCAAAACTATATCAGCCAGTGAATGCAGATCTACACAAATGGGGTCAGAAACAAGCCAACGGTTCATTCTCAGGACTTTTGGGTGAAATGGTTCACGGAGGAGGCGACGTTGCATTAGGTAACTTACAATACACTCCATATCACCTGGAGTTGACTGATCTGAGTATGCCATACACGTCACAATGCTGGACGTTTCTGACGCCAGAAGCACTTACTGATAACTCTTGGAAGACTCTTATTTTACCGTTTAAGTAAGTACCTATTATTTGGTAAAACTGTAATATATAGAACTCGGTACTAACGAGGATTGAAGTCTGTACAAAGGTAGGAGGTTCTTCTGTGAAAATAAATAAGTTTTCTAAACGTATGTCGCTCGCTACCAGTTATAAAAGAAGACTAATATGAATAGAAAAGACTATTTTAGAAACCTATCAATCCAACCAGACCAATAATTTTACAATTTGTGCTGGAAGAGGATTCTATTAGGATCTATTCATGTCGTAAAAGCCAACTAAAGGAGAGTTGACAGATATTATCTGAAAGAAAACAAAAAAGAAACTTGAGAGTATAAAATGCTGTAGACAACCGATTTCTTTCTCAGTTTAAATTAAAAAATAATATTCCTCATACTTTCACACAACGCCATCGAGTCCCAAACTAAGCAGAGCTTGTACTATGGGTACTAGACAACGGATAAATATACTTAAATACTTTTTTTTGTAAATACTATAATACATAGAAAACAATCAGACCAATGCAAATAATCATGTTCATGCACACAAAGATTTGCATTGAACGGGAATCGAACCCGAGACCTCTGCGTAGCAGTCATGTTAAAACCACTATGCCACAGAGGTCGTCAAAGTTGCCCCTGCAGTGGTATATAAAGAGCCTGTCATGGCAATATGTTTCAGGTTGTACATGTGGATAGCCGTACTTTTGGTGCTGCTTATAACAGGTATAATATTTTTTGGACTAGCAAGATATTACATGAACCTCCAAGAAATCAAGAAATATTACAAAACACTCTCCAAAGGCACCAAAGAAGATGATGCAGATAACGATTATGGTGCGTTACAAACGGTTTTTGTTTAAATCCCACGCAGGAAAATAATTTGTGTATCTATTCTGCAAATAATATTCCTATGCCTTGATGTCCTGCGGGTCCCTTGAAAAAAAATTAATCTTAAACTTAACACGACTTATGACAAATAATTTAGATACATTAAATTAACGGATACAAAGATGTTAAAGTTCAAGGCAATCACTTGTTAGTTACACAAACTAATATTGTCCTGCTTGGGTTTCGAAACCACCACGACCTAGAGCACGCCAGCCGCACCACAGACACCGCTGTTGTGTGCGGCTAATATTTAATTTTTAAAATATAAGATGTTATGAATGATAACTTTGATTATTTCGAAAACTGTTAGAAAATCTATGTGTATTGCAATTGCAACTTAACCATCAAAGTACATACATGTCCTGTAAATCACAAATACCTACTTACAACAACAATGTACCTGTAGCTGTGCTATTTGCGTAAAGTACATTCACTGTTTGTTAATTACATGAGTCAATAGTAACTGTTTACTTTACAGATGCAAAACCGGGCCTCTACCTGTTCGGAGAAATCACTAACAGCATTTTATACACATTTGGAATGCTTCTTGTCATCTCATTGCCCAAACTGCCAAGTGGTTGGTCTATTAGGCTTCTAACAGGCTGGTATTGGTTGTACTGCATACTCCTAGTGGTATCTTACCGTGCCAGTATGACTGCAATCCTTGCCAACCCAGCACCAAGAGTAACAATTGACACTCTCCAAGAGTTAGCTAATAGCAAAGTAACCTGTGGAGGATGGGGTACTGAAACAAAGAACTTCTTTGTAGAATCTCTAGATGAGTATGGACAGAAAATAGGTGAAAAGTTTGAAACCATTGATGACCCCCTCCAAGCTGCCGATCAAGTTGCCCAGGGTGTATATGCCTATTATGACAATTCTTATTTTCTCGAGTATATAAGTGTTATTAGAAAGTATGCTTCGGACTACAGACATGACAATTCTACAAATGAAACTGATGCAGTAACTGTAAGAAAACCGGAGAGAAACTTGCATATTATGTCTGACTGTGTTGTAAACACACCTATATCTATTGGTTTCCATAAGAACTCTCCACTTAAGCCGTTGGCTGATGTTTATATGAGAAGGGTGGTGGAAGTAGGACTTGTTGAGAAATGGCTGAATGATGCAATGAACCCTATTCGCGTTCTACAGAGAAATGAAGAAGAAAATAATGCTCTTATGAATCTTAAGAAACTTTATGGTGCATTTATTGCTTTAGCAATTGGTTATCTTTTAAGTGTTATTTGTCTATTTGGGGAACTAATACATTGGCAGTTTATTGTAAAAAAAGATCCTAATTTTGACAAGTATGCATTAGATTTGTACTACAGTAATAAAAATAAAAAGCACTAATATTTAAAAATTAAAATTTATTTACAACATGATAAGTCAAAGATGTTTTTCAAAATAAATATTATGGTGTCAACTTTGTTTTTTTTTTTGTACAATTTACATATTATCTTTATTAGAAACAAAACTCCATCATGATTATAATATTTTCTATATAAGAGCTTTATTGTGAAGATATCTAAGATTAAAAGGACCTATCTAAAATTGTTTATTATCCATTCATATATAAATTAAACAAAAGGGAATCAATAATGAGCATAATAATGAATACCTGATCCAGCATGCTTATTCATACTACACATTATTTATATTCCAGTAGTATCTAATTCAAAATCTTTTAACTAATTAAACATTATTAAAAATACATTTTTATTGTTTGTTTACAATTGACTATATGGCAGTCTACACAACTCTAAATATCCTATTATTTTATTAAATAAACACATTTATTTCTGTTCAGTATTAAATGCAGGAGGTTGTGCTCCTTCTGGAGCATTTTCAATTATCCACGGATGTTGTAGGACCTGAGTGAGTGGTAATCTCATGTCCGGGTTGATCACTAATAACTTACTCATTAAATCTTTAGCTTTATCAGATATAAAGTCTGGATATTTTATTATAACATATCTTATTTTCCTGTATGTTTGATGAGAGTCTTTAGCATCAAAAGGTGGTAAGCCGCACAGTAGCTCATAGCAGAGAACACCAAGACTCCAAATATCAACAGCATAACTATGAGGCTTACCTTCAACCATTTCTGGTGACAAATAATCTAAAGTACCACAGAGAGTCATTCTTCTAGAAGATGGGGAATGGACTGACCAACCAAAATCAGCTATCTTGAGTTCCCAGTTGTGTCCAATAAGCAAGTTCTCTGGCTTTATGTCACGATGAATAACTTTTTTTGTATGACAATATAATAATGCTTTAGTCAAGTCTCTGATATAAATAGCAACAGTCTTTTCGTCGAAACGTTCTCGCTCTTTGAGTAATTTGTAAAGAGATCCGTGCTTTGCGTATTCCAAAATTAAATAAATACGTTTCTCGTCATGAAAGTATCCGTACATACGTAATATATTTGCATGTCGCAGACGACACTGAATTTCAACTTCTCGTCGTACTTGGTGCTCAATTTCAGAATCTAAGATTTGACTCTTGAACAATACTTTAAGTGCAACGACATAATGTGACTCCTTTTCACGAGCTAAATAAACATTGCCAAATTTACCTTTGCCAAGTGGACGGCCCAAGTCAAAATCTGTGAGCACCCATGACTTCTTCTTTTCTTCTTTTTTACCTTGAGCGTCGTTTGCGGCTGCGGAAGATAGTTCTTTGTTTTCAATCACATTAACTTTTGTAGTTAGGGGTCGACTAACAGGAGCAGCTGGCACTTTAAAACTATCTGTTGGCTGTTTTTGCAAGTTTAGATTACAACTGCATCCAATGCGGCCTGCAATCGGTGGACGATTTTCTTTACAACTACACTTTGCAACATTCATTTTCACTTTAATTTCTATCTCTCTTGACTTAAAACGTTTATCAACACCTATTTTTCACTTTCAAATTCAAAAAATAACGTCTTGCTTGCCCTGTCGTCGCGTTTCATTCATTCAAAAGTCAAGTTTCAAAATTCTGGACTACAAACAAAGTTAGCCACTGTGTTGCCAAGTTAAATGATCATTTAAATTATAATTTATTTTACAAATGCTACGCTAAAATTGACAGATTATGGTTTTTGTAAAATAAATTATTGTAAAGTTAAGGTTTTATCAATATACATAAATTAAACATACACCTACATTTATTTCATAAATATGTCGTGGATTGATGATACTTCCGTCAACTCACAGCGATTGTAACCTTTACTTTAACTATAGTCAGTTTCATTTCAATAGAAATCATATTTCGTTAGAGTGCGTGTCGTGTTTCGTTTAGCTAAAATAGTGTCGAAATGTGAAGGAGACGTAATGTTGTAACGCTTATTACACTACACGATTTCAAGGGACCCTAAGTTAGGGTGGGTGTGTACCCTAGTTTGTGCGGCACTTATTACACTTCCCTAAGTATCGGGCCCTAACTAAGTTTATACACGAATGTCTAGAGATATACGTATTTAAATTCTTTTTCATAACTCGTACGCATATTTTCAATCTTCTTTTTTATTGTTTTTACGGTTGCGTTTTATTAATTCTCAATACCTCAATATATTTGTTGCATTCCTCAATGTATATTTAAGTGGTAACTTAAAAAATAATATTAGATAATTATGGACCCTGTCGGCCATTGCAATACGAGCATACTAACCCGATATAGAAGTATAATCTTATGATTACACTGTTATTTTATTATAATATCTCTTTATTTACATTTTTCACATTAATTTACATATTTTATAAATATAAATATGAAAATGATGATGATTATTATTATTTTTCTTTACCTATTATAGGTATAATTATATATTATAGGTATTGCATTATACCTATATTGTAATTAAAATTTAACTATATAAATAAAATAATTTAAATCATTTAGATATTCGCTTTGATATTGCACTTTGGCCACCCTTGATGCGACAAATAAATATTGTTGCCTGTTGAATAAAAATCAGCTGATATTTACTTTTAAAATTGTTTTCAAATGTATTTTAAAAATTGCTTTAAGGCGAAAGATTGCCATGCTCTATTCGCTTTACCACCACAGACAATTTAGAGTTTTTTCATTCATACACCAAATAAAATTATCTCTCAGCTATCGGAAATTTTGAAAAAGTAAGTGCATGTTGATCATACGTAGTACTAATAAGTAATCTGTGATGTTGATATATTATAAAAATTAGTTATACCCTTTCCACTATATTTAACGATATTTGACAGATTGACGTTAGTGACGTTCAGTAATATCTCGAATGTAATGCCATTCGATTGTAAGCGATTTCGCGATTTTTCAAATTACTTTATTTTACACATTTGGATCCTTACATCAACTTACATTATCATTTTATTATTGTTTCTTTCTTCTATGTTATGAGAATTAGCCTATAGCTCAAAATGATAAAATTATAGTTAGCTTAGGTATTATTTATAATACATAATTTATGGTGACACCTTCGCGGGTTATAGCTTATCTAAAATATCATATTACATTTTTATAAACGTATTATGAAGAGTTCAGGTTTATTCATAGCATTTATTTTTACCGATTATTTGTAATTTGTTTCATAATGGTGGTAATCGTTATGAGTGTCCATCACTAAGTAACCATGGTAACTGAAAAAAACATGGGTACGTCCATGAAATACAATATAATTTGTGCGAAAAATAAGCGGAAGTATTACGAAACTTCATGGACGTGAACTGTCAAAAAGCTAAACTTACGCTGGAAGGGGTATAGTCAAATCAAATTTCTACAAAGAAACAAAGACAATTTAAATATTGTCGTTCGTATGAATGAAGACATTTGCATCCACAACCATAGATAAAGATAATACATATGAAATAGATGGCCATCTTCTACTTGTTTATTGCTTACCTATTTGAATTTGACGTTTCAGAGCCCTCTGGTTTTATTTTTCCATAACTGTATGCGTGTGTGAGTATTGGGTTTACACGCGTACGCACACATTTGCATTTATTATTTGTTTAAATAGGAAGGTATGTACCAGATGTATACCCCGACCGACTAGAGACTGTAGAGGACACCGAGGCGGCGATCAGCGCCCTAACAGAGCACGTTCAATCGTTAATTAACGATTGTTCTCGGACGGTGCCTGTGCCGGAAGACCGGCGCTGGCAACTGCCCGCAGACGTGCGTGATCTGTTGAGGCGCAAGAACGCTGCCACACGTGCCTATGACAGAGCCCCCAGCGAGGAAAATAGGGCCACCCTTAGATACCTGCAGCGGCAGGTCAAAGTACGCATAAATGAGTTTCGTCAGTCACGATGGGATGCGAAATTGAGCGAGATCGAGCCTTCTCATCTCGCTTTCTGGCAACTATCCCGATCGTTAACGAAGGACGTCTACTCTTCTATGCCTCCTTTGATCAAGCCTGATAGGACACTAGCGTTTGAGGATGATGACAAGGCCGAATGCCTGGCCGACAGCCTCGAGGCCCAATGCGTGAGCAGTCCTCTTCAGGGAAACACTCATGGGAAATTTCAAATAGATGTCGAAAGCGAAGTGGAACGGCGAGCTTCTCTCCCGGCCCCTCCGCTCGAGACAGATAGCGACGTTATACCGTTAGTTACACCAGACGAGGTGCAAACCGTCATAAAATCTCTCGCCCCTAAAAAGGCACCCGGCTCGGACGGAATAACGAATAGGGTAATCAAATTATTCCCCGAACGTCTTTTGGTCCTTATGACATGCATATTTAATGCCGCACTATCAAACTGTGTCTTCCCACAGCAGTGGAAAGACGCCGTGGTTATCGGAATACCGAAACCCGGCAAAAAGAAGTCCGAGCCGGCTAGTTATAGACCGATTAGTCTGCTTAAAGGTTTAGGGAAAATTTACGAGCGGCTTTTGTATAGGAGGCTGTTAGCACACGTGGAGGCCAACAATCTTATTCCAAACGAGCAGTTTGGCTTTCGGGCCAAGCACTCGTCCACCCACCAAGTTCACCGTGTCGTTGAACATGTCAGCGCTCGGCTCATGAAAGGTCAAATGACCGGAGCTCTCTTCTTCGATGTGGCAAAGGCATTCGACAAGGTGTGGCACGCTGGCTTAACATACAAGCTTTTCACGATGGGAGTGCCACACAGACTCGTGCTCATCTTACGAGACTTTCTGTCGAATCGTTCCTTTCGCTACAAAGTGGAAGGGACTCTGTCCTCAGCTCACCCCATCCAGGCCGGAGTCCCTCAGGGCTCCGTCCTCGCCCCCCTTCTGTACTCTCTGTACACACGAGATATCCCTCGGCCTGCGGGTGTGCAAACAGCCCTTTTTGCAGACGATACAGCGATTTACGCCTCTGGCACCTCCCCTCCCTCGATAGTTAGGCGACTCCAATCTGCGTCCAACGCCCTCAGCGATTGGTTCCAGAAATGGAGGATAACAGTCAACCCCGAAAAGAGTCAAGCGGTGATGTTTCACAAGAAACGGAACCACTCGCCTCTCTCGGCAGCGACACAAAAAGTCAGGATGTTTGGCTCCCCGATCCCTTGGGCTAAGGAGGCCAAATATCTTGGCGTTTTGCTCGACGATAAGCTCTCTTTCCGTCCCCACATAAACATGGTTCGCAAGCGGGCCACGTTTGTGTTGGGACGGCTGCACATGCTCCTCCGGAAGGAGTCTAAGATGTCGATCCGAAACAAAGTTAGGTTATACACTACTTGTATCAGACCAATAATGACGTATGCGTGCGTAGTTTTTGCCCACCTTAGGCCACACAGGATCCATAGGTTACAAACTGTTCAGAATAGGTTCATGCGCAAAGCGACGGGAGCACCGTGGTTCATGCGTAACGAGGATCTTCACATAGACCTCGGGTTGCCTACTATCCAGCAACACATGAAACTCTGTTCCCGCCGCTACTTTGATTCGGCTGCCACTCACCCCAACCAACTAGTGGTCGGGGCGTCCGGGTACATCCCCTCCAAGATTAGCAAAATTCGTAGACCTAGGCATGCTCTCGAAGAGCCGGACGATAGGATCACGATCGCTCAACGTAGAGCTCACACGGCTCGCGAAGCCATAACAAAACGTCCGCGGTTCCGTCCTCGCCGTCGAGGCCGGAATACGCGCCGCGTTCGCTCCTAGAGGGCGTGCCTTCCGCACGTCCTGTTAGTCAGTGACGGTCCAGGCCGAGGTCCGTACCCCAAAGGGGGTGCCCCTGTGGCACGTCACTTAAATGTCTTTGGTTGAGGGCCATCCGCCCCACCACAGCCCGCGTAAAGTAGTAAAGGTCGTCTGAGACCGACTACTCGTCCACAAAAAAAAAAAAAAAAAAAAAAAAAAGATGTATACATTGTACTATACTAGACCGTTTTAGATATAGTATTAGTAAGCAAAATGATTATAATTGAAGCACATTTTCAAAAATATTATTTTAAATTTATTCCATGCAGTTAGAATAGAGATCATTAAAAAAATGATACTTATTAGTGATAATTTATAATTACTTTATCTAGTAGCTATGTAAAGATCTAGCTTTTTGTATTAATTTGCTTACACACACTATATCAGTCTGTATGTTGTACAATGTATACATCTATATTAAAAAAAAATATTAAAATTCGTCCATAGAAAACTGTTTATTTCAAATATAATTACAAATTCATATTATTATAATTTCTTAACCCTTAATATTACATTAGATTTTTTTAGTAAAGGAGGTGCTACAATACAATTACAATACAAGATAATATCTGATTGGGGCAGTACACAATTGCTGATCTACATCGTTTATATTGCGAAGACCGAAAAACAAGTAACAAAAGCTGTGCAACCTATGATTTTTATAACAGAGTATTTAACCAGGAATTTAATATATCATTTTATAAACCTAAAAAGGATCAATGTGATCAGTGCGTCTCCTATAATAATTCATCGAACGCCGAGAAATTACAAAAAGAAGACGAGTTTAAACGTCATTTAAAAGAAAAAACTCTTAGTCGAGAAGAGAAAGAAGCCGATATGAAACTATTAAAAGAAACAGGAAATGAGAAACTAATTGTTGCAATTTATGATTTGCAGGCTGTGTTACCTGTACCATTAGGGAACTCAAGTGCTTTTTTTTATAAATCAAAATTGAACTGCTATAATTTTACAGTAAGTATAATAAATAAATATTCGTATAAATAATAATTTGTATAAATAAACACCGGGACTTACATAATTACTTGATTTTTAGGTGACAGACTTTAAAGATAAATTAACTTCGTGTTATTTTTGGCATGAAGGTTTAGGCAACCGTGGAGTCAATGAAATTGGTTCTTGCGTATACTATTTCTTGGAAGAATTATCTCAGAAAAATCCAAACTGCGATGTAATTTTTTACTCAGACAATTGTTGTGGACAACAAAAAAACAAGTAAGTGTAGCTTAAATTTTATATTTATCTTATATCATTTTAGCTATGACCGAGTCAAACACCGATTACTGAATAATTATATTACTATTAATAATTTCTGCCTATAGGTGTTCAGTAGTGCTGCACTCAGTGGTGTTATTATGTCTGTTAACAATTTTAACTAGTTACATTGTATAGATTGATGGACTATTGAGTGAGAGTTTATGTACTTAAGTAATCGATTTCTTTTGATTTCAGATTTATGTTCAACTTATATTATTACGCAGTAAATACACTGCAAATAAGCTCTATCCAGCATAAATTCCTTATTAGAGGGCATACACAAAGTGCCGCTGATAGTGCCCATTCTGTCATAGAAAAAGCTGTCAAACGGGCTAAAAAGTCTGGTCCCATTTACATCCCAGCCCAGTATGCTCAATTAATAAGATCAGCTAAAAAGACAGGAAACCCTTTCATTTTAAAAGAAATGAATTTCACCGACTTTTATAATCTTAAAAGTCTTGCTGAAGATATTAGTTTGAATGTTACCAAGGCCAGTAATGGACAAGCTATTAAAGTGACTGAAATAAGTCATTTAAAATTTATTAAGGATAGCGATGTTTATTACTTCAAAACTACATACGACGGCGATTGGATTGAAGTCAGCCGTAACCAAACCATAACACGAAGTGCAAGAGTCCACCAGCCCCAGCCACCTCAAAGAGTAGCATTAAAGCAGGCTTATGAAAGTAAAATTCCTTTAGCGCCTCGGAAGAAGGCAGATATTCAAAACTTAATAGATACGAACATTATACCAAAAGTTTATGAAACTATTTACAATACAATATTTTGATTTATCTTTATTTTATAACGTTGATTTGTAACCTCTTTGTAATAATTAATCTACCAAAGTTAATGTTCCTAATTGGATATCAAGGTCCATAATAATTAGTGCTGTGAAAATGTGATTTAAGTAGGCAATTTAATATTAATATGTAACTATAAAACGATGTTTGTGTTATGAACATAATCATTATACCCCTTATTCGCATAATATTAGATTCTCAAAATATTAGATTCTTGTAATATTAGATTATCAAAATAGCAGATTCTCAATATAACCGAAATAGGACATTCAACGTGAAAAATTAATTTAATTTATTACTTACCTACTAAGAATGTTTGCCTATAGCTAATCTATTTTTAGAGATATTTCCTATAAACATATAGGACCTATTTAATTAACATAAACAATGACATTACTCATCAAATGATAAAAAACCTATGTGCTATTTGTGGTCTACTGGACTTCGCTTTGACATTTCATTAAACATCAAATACCTATTTGTTTTAATAATATTTGTGCAATAGACTGTTTCAAATTAAGGTACTTAATTATTGTGTCAATTTAAGAGTTTATTGCTATACTTCTTTAAGTAGACGAATACTTTATTTCTAAGACTGATAATGACTGATTTAGTTTAAGATTATTAGTTGTGGAAATGCTTAATTTTGGACAGTTTTGACCTTCTGTGATAGGTGCCATTAAAATGTCATTGAGTAGGTACCAAATTAACAAAATTAGGCTTTTGTAGCTCATTCTTTTATTAAAATAAGCAAAACGATTTCATTTTATCAGTATTATAACAACAATTTTTGATAGATAAGTACATACTAAGGTATTGTCAGATACAGTAACATAACAGCCACTTTATTTTGTAATTTCTTTGGAAGTGTTTATTTTTTTGTTTATTTTTGTGCCATATTTTAAAAACACATTTTTTTCAATTGAAATAAAGAATTTTATTGACTATTTAGTTTATTTCAATTTGTATTTGTTTCTAATAAACTATTTTTTAATAAAAATAAACGTAAAGTATACTATTATACTAATCTTCGGCCGTTCAGAGAATGCGTTCCTGACACGTCGCGATTGAACTGACGCAGTAACTTTGTAATGGCGTTGCAGTTACGATAAAAATATTTTTGCTGGTTGTTTATCGTTTTAACTATTGATGAGCATTAAAACAACATAAATCAATAATTAATGAATGTTATAATGTTGTGTCAAACTGAGTGTCAAATAACTTGGTAAACAATATTTTTCTAAATCTACACTGCGCTATTACAAGGTTATGTCAGCGCTTTATATTTGTAGTGCTGTGCCAACAATAACAGTGAATAATAGTATCGTAATCTGTTCTTATCGATACAGTTATACTTTATAAAATAATACGTTTTGTTTTTCTTTTCAAGAATTTGAAAATAATGGACTTTAGAATAACTTTTATTAAATATAAAAATAAAAGTACATTAAATACAAAGTAGCATTTTTATATTTAGGTTGAAAATGGTAACCCCAAATGGCGTTATGGGCCGCCATTTTGTGACGCTGAAACAGTCGTCTGTTGTCGTTTCGTGCGCATAGACCACGTTCTTCAAGTGTTTGCGATCTGTTGTTATTTGACTTTGATTGTGTCTTATATTGCGTTCTTTTTACTTTTGGTGCATAATAATGCCTAAACGTGGACAAACATTGAAAACTGGAGCCCGTGAGTTAATTATCAAGCTGCAAGATTACTTTGAGCGGGAGCGGCAAAATGGCGGACCCCTGGTTCCTGTCGAAAAAGTACAAGAACGCGTCTCTCAGGCGCTTGGAGTTAGCAAACGAACGATTACAAATATTAATAAAGAAAAGTTCGGCTCTACTGGCATGGAAGATAATATTTTACGTACTCCGAAGAAGAAACGTAGAACTAAACCCGTGACAGATATTGATACCTTTGACGCCGATGCAATCAGAAATCATATATACGGTTACTATTCCAGAAATGAATATCTCAACAGGATGAAGCTTTTGGCGTCGTTAAGAGAAGCTGGACTGTTTAGCGGGGGTAAAACTGCTTTAACGAAAATCTTAAAAGATATTGGTTTTTCGTATAAAAAAACAGACAAAAGAAAAATTTTATTAGAACGATACGACATCATTTTGAAACGGATAAGTTTCTTGAGAGAAGCAAAAAAAATTGATAACTGGGATAATGTCGTGTTCATTGACGAGACATGGCTAAACGCCAATCACACGGTTTCCCGTTCTTGGACGGATGATACACAAGCGTCGACGTCGAAAGTACCAATGGGTAAGGGGGCTCGTCTGATAATATGCCACGCAGGTACTGCAAAATACGGCTTTGTGGAGAACGCTTTACTGGCATTTCAATCAAAAACCACAAATGACTACCACGAGGAAATGAATGCCAGTACATTTAAAGAGTGGTTCCAGAACGTGCTTTTGCCCAGCCTACCAGAGCCTTCTGTAATATTGATGGATAATGCCTCCTATCACTCGTTTCAAATACAGAAACCACCTACCCAAGCTAATAAAAAAGAAGAAATGGTTGCTTGGTTACAAGCAAAAGGCATTGACGCAAATATGCAGATGCTAAAAGCAGAGCTAATTAAGTTAGTGAAAGAAAATAAAGCGGCAAATGTGCGATACGAAATCGATGAAATGGCTTTGGAGTACGGTCATCGCGTTCTAAGAATTCCACCGTATCATTGCCAATATAACGCGATTGAGCTAATCTGGGCTCAAATAAAAGGTTACGCCGCCCGCCACAATACTTCCCCGCCATTCAGCACGAAAAAGATGATGACCCTGTTAAAAGAAGCCTGCGGGAAAGTCACAAGAGATGACTGGGCAAAGGTTGTCGAAAAGACTAAAAACCTGATTATGGAACATTTTGACCGAGATATCAGGATTGATTCTGTAATTGATAATAATATAATTATACATGTAGGCGAAGATGATGATGAAGACACCACCTCCTCAAGCGAATCGGAGTCTGATTAATATTCTGTACGCACATTTAGTTCAATGTACTTTATTCCATAGAAATACAGATTGTAACTTTGTAAAAAATAATAAATAAAACAATTTTATTATATTAATATTCCCTTTTATTGTTTCCACGTAAAGAACTAAAATATAAATTTTAAATGATTCCGCCAATTTAAAACGGTCTAAATCTAATCATAAAAATAACGCGGCGGTTCATTTTGGAGTAACGGTAACGAACTCGGTATAATGTTGTGTCCATCACTAGTCGTGACTAACTGATAAGTGTCAGGAACGCATTCTCTGAACGGCCGGACAATAAATATTAATACTTTCATGAGTTATTTTTTTTTTATAAACGTCACTTTTTGATTACAACACTTAGTGATTTGTAACAAAAAGTCACTTTTGGTACCCTTCCTTCAGTTTATGGCTTATTTCTCACAAACCCCATCTTGTATTTTATTTTTATTTGCGGCGATGTTACGTGTAATACTATACAATATAAAGCTATCAAAGTTTTCTTAAAACTTAAAAGCAGTAAAAAGTTATTAAAATAATGCGCCAAAAAAAAACTAAAAAATATATTTCTGTAAAGTTGGAAAACATGCAGAAGTGACCCTTTGTTCCCGAACGTGCGATATCATCTTTACACCTGTATGTCAATTCTCGTTCCTTAAAATTGTTAACTTTTAGTTGTCAAATTGTCTTACCTATTGTGTGACAATTTGACAACTAAAGTTAACTTAACCGAATTTTTAACGATTTTATGGAACGAGAATTGACATACTTCTTGTAATATTTTGTATACACAAAATGATGGCATTAAATTGATTATTTTATAACAAATCCATTTGGTTGAAAAGTATTACAAGCCAATAGAAGGTACATTTTAGTGTAATAAAAAAAAATAATCCTTATTTCTTATTTTTATTGTGTTGATGCTAAAGATAATATAATTGAGCTTTGGTCTTGGTCAAGTCATCCCCATCATATTTGAGTTTTCCTGACAATATTCTATTTATTGATTTGCACCAAGTGTATAAAATTATGTTTATAGACATGTCATCAAAGAAGTCCTTTATTTTACTTTTGCGTTTGTCACAATTGAAAATATCGCATTTTAAAAATATTTCAAGTAAAGTCTTTACATTAAGTTTTACATTTTTAGAATTAATTTGTCCTTTCAACATGCTTCTAGTTATAAATTGTATTTCTCTGAAATATAATTTTAAACCTTCAGAGGGATAGCAAAGCCATTTTTTATTTGCTTCATATTCTTTAGCTTTGATGTAAGCGTTGGACAATATGTTTTGTTCAGACAATAAGCTTTCTTTGCATTTAGCACAACCTTTTACAATTTTTGAACAACATTTCCTTAGGACCCAACCGCAAACATATGACTCTGCAGCATTATCACTATTTTTTTCAACTTCAGCAGCATTTATTAAATCATCATTAATAATAATGTCATCAGCAATTAACTTACTGCTTGGCTCTATATTTGCAGAAATAAAAAAGTCAACAGACTGCAAAAAGGTGCTCATATCGTCTTCACAATTTGTTTTTAATGATTGTGATGAGCAAAAATTGTTTAACAATAATGATTTGTAAGCTGCTTCAAAATCAATAGTGTTAGGAGCTGTATTTCTAACACCTAAGCTCCTAATGCTGCCAAAAAAGTTTTCAATTGGGTCTTGGTTGAAATTTGTGCAAAGCATAGTGTCTATACCATATTTCCTATGTAATATTGTCCACAAAGCTTGCATTCCCTCTACAGTTTTTATAAAATTTTTAATACTAGGGACTACTTTTTCTATAGACATAATTTTATTACCAACTTTTTTCTTTTCAATAAATTTCATATTTTTTTAAAATTGAATACTTTCCTGCCATAATTTATGATGGGGAGAATTTACCTTAACACCGGCCCTATACACTTTTCCATTTAAAGGATGAAAAGTGTTACAGTTTAAGCTGTCAAACAATTTTATCTATGGTTAAAACAAATGGAGTTAGATGCATACATTCTGCATCTAACTTTCCTGTATCAACAAGGTGTTTCGCAGCAACAGCTACACTACGGCTAAATATTTGTGACGCTGTTTTTACCCTCATTTTGTTAATTTTTGAAGGATTGATGTGGTCTTCAGTTATTTTGTGTAAAATTTTTAACTCTCCATATAAATCATCTGCTTCATACAATTTTTGAAAATATTCCCACTTAATAATTTTAGTTAACCCATCTTCAGGGTCTCTGTATACGAGATCTTTCGTAAGTAGGTTATTTCGGATACCTTTTAAAAGATGTGGTGTATCATATAGAGGTATTATTTTAGTTTTGTTTATGTACAAAATATCATTTGTCCATTCTATTCCCTTTTTAGCATAGATTAATTTTGCATCATCTATAAGGCTTTCTATTGCACTAACATTAACAGCACTCTGATCACATATTGTGGCAATAACTTTCAGTCCTGTTTGTTGTACATGGTTCAATACCTCTGTAATACAATTTTTCAAAGTTATTTTATTTAAACAGCTAGTAAAATAAAAGGCAACAGGCTGTTTAAATTGTTTTTCATAAATGTATTTATAATTCATCATAAATGTAAGTACATGATCAGCTATATTGTCATTCCCAACAGTTGCAAAACCTTTGAATTCGTCAGTAGATTTTTTATAATGTATTTGAGGGTTTAACGACATTTCGTCAAAAATCAGTGTGCACAAACGATCTTCGTCATTCATTTCTTTTACAGTTTCTTTTATTTTTTCAAATATTATTTCATTGATACCTGGTGATATTTTTATTTTGCTTAGAAGATTCCTTAAAGATTTTGACGAAGGCAATGTAAAACACTTCGAAAGTAGTGTGTAGGATTTTGGAGATCTTTTATATAAAGACAGCGCCAATATCTTTTCTTCATTGGTGAACCGACGACCTTTTGGTTTTTTTCTGGCTTCTCGAAACTGAATTGTTGTAAAAAGCTTTGACGCCAAGTTCATTTTGCTAGTCACTTTTTGCAAAGCCTCACTATTAGACAATTTAGCTGCATTCGCCAGTCTGGTTTTAAAATTGTTACTCCTTTTTCTCAATCTAAATATTTCATTCCTTAATATTTTTAGTTTTCGCACTGTACTTGGTGAACGTGTTACCCTTTGAGCTGGTTTTCTGGTACCTGGAAAAATAAAATACTCTACTATAATTATGATTATATAATAATTGAATATGTATGTTACATATTAATAGAGTCTCGGAAGTCCCTGTCTAATATGAATATATCATTAGCCTGGATGTACGATTTGAGAGGAGAATTTTCATTCCTAATTAAAGATTTCATGATATTCATCAGAAGTGGTTGCCTTGTATGTATCAACACAGTCTAAAATATAACCATTACATAGTATCACAAGAAAAATATCCGTGTAGTGACGGAGTAAGAATACAATATGTCACCACGTCTTAAAAACCCAAAAAACTTTAAATTAAACCCTATACCAATCCGTCTGGCCAGCGTGGTATTATTATTATTTTTTTTATCTAAAACTTATGTACAAAATCATGCACAAAGGAGGACTTAATGCCGAAGGCATTTTCTACCAGTCAACGATGATGCAGAGACAGAGTATATCAAAAACAGGTAGAAGCCAAGCTTTAAATTATTATTTTAATATTAAATAAGATAAACCTACACATGTAGATATCATAAAAGGTATAAATATGAATATATATATATATATATGTCAGTTAATTGATGATTGTAAAAGGTCCCCGCGACACAGGGCATGATCCCTAGTGCGGAAGTTTTTTAGTAAGTATATTATAATATTTGAGGTGTACTTACTTCCATTTGGAAGCGATTTCAGCCGTAAAGATTTTTCTGGATTCAGACAGTATGAATGATCATTGTTTAGAGCAGTAAAAGAGTCTGAAAAAAGAAAATATAAAACATAGTAAAAGAACTTAAAATGCAATTTTAAATTGACCTATAAAGCTTGGGTATCCTATACTAAATTGAAATAATATTTTTTTATGAAAAAAGACAAGGAATTATTTGTGCGATTTACCAATGACTGTTCTGAGTCTCAATGTACTTTGTGTTAGTTGTTTAAATGTTTGTAATAGTCCCTGTGACACAGGAGTAATCCAAAGTGTGGGAGAAGTCATTAAAAAAAAAAAGGTGACAAGCAATTTCTATAACTTTTTGTTGTATTTCTCCTTTTTTGAACTTCAAATGATTTAAGTTATTTTGTCAAAAATTACAGGAAGTTAACCTTTACACAGTGTGTTGATTTTACTTTATCTTTTGAGAATTTTTTTATCCGTGTGGTGAAGGAGTAAGAATACAATGTCACCACCCCAACTCATCCCATGGGTGTCGTACAAACCATCTAAGGAACTAACCGTAAATTAATATCTTTACAAAGTAAAAAGAAGGAAAACTTGAAATTTAAACCCTATATCAATCCGTCTGGCGAGCATGGTATTAGTAGGCCAAGTATCCCTTCGTCACAAGAGGAGGCCCGTCCCTGCAATACAAAGTAACAAAAAGATTACACTTTTAAGTACCTAAACAGACAGGGTACTATACACATTATATATAAAATAAAGTAATCTTTGTATTTCAGTTAAATAACATACTAATGTACTAACCTTTAACTTTCTCTAATAATCTGGATGAGTCAAGACATTCAGATGTAGTTGGAATATTGACATCCATCAACTTATCGACTACTGAGAGTGATCCAGATATAGTAGGCATGTCTTTAGTTTTGTCCTCTACTCTAGTCATTTCTGTAAGTTAAAATAATAAATTAATAACTTATACTTTCCAACACAAGCTATCTATTTGTAGATAATCACATTTATAAAATATATATGAAAATAGCATCATACTGTACTATGTAGAATGTATCAAGTACATTAAAATACTTATGTGGAATATTAACTACTTACTCGAAATATGCAACGATGGCACTGCTAGTTTATTTAAGCGGTTGTATCTGTTCTTTACATTCTCTGCAAAATGTTTATCACAGACGCTCCTGTTTTTGTAAATATCTTCATCTTTCATGCACTTCAGGATTTCAGAAGCTAATTCAACCCATGCCTGGAATAATTCAGGATATTTTCCAGGATTTGGAAATTTGTGAATTGTGACTCCTGAAAATAAAGTTAATATTCGTAAATTTTATGACCATTAAAACACAACCGGCATCCAGGGTGAAGTAAATGTAATATTAAATGTTTAAACTGTGGTTGATAAAGACGATTTATATAATTGTTAAAGTTACCTGTTGTGACACATCCAAAGACACAGCGATTTGACGATGGCATGATGAGAAGTAAAAATTAATTAAACTACACTAACTAATGGTGTCCAATGTCACAAAACGAACAAGTTTGCTCCAAAAGAAAAAACTAAACTAAACCGGCCGGCAGCGTAAATGCAGCGGAGGAAAACACACTCGACGCGTAACAAATTACGGCTCGCAAGTTTGTATTTAGTAGTTAAAACAATGCTACTAGTAATTACGGAGGAACCGGTGCTCAACTCGACGTAATTAGACAATACAGCACAAAAGTATACAAAGCACAGAGTAAAGTAATATATAGGAATGATACAAAGGTTTTGCAATGCGCAAACGCTGGAACAAGCGACCATTTGCAATTGCCATTGCCAATAATGCCTGCCAATTGCTGAATGTAAATACATTTTTTTTTCTTTAGGTGGCAACTGTTTCCGTTAACGATTATTTTTACATTTAATTATTGTTTTGATAATGAAACATGTTTTGTTTTTATCATTTTAGAACTACAAAAAACATATAAATAGGATTGAATTTAAAAAAATAAAGATTCATTGAAATATTTTATTTCCGTAGTTCTTAACCGCCATCTAACGTTACTAAAACAAAACTATTGTAAATTTTTATAGAAAAATAAATATAGATGTCGTTCCAAAAAAGATTATATGTACCTATGTATGAAACTTTCCAGCCCCTGTCCACAACTTTCATTGGGCTTTCCAGTATATAATTCTTATCTATGCATTGGGCTTATTGAAATCTGACAAAATTTATTTGTTTTCGAGGAATATTTAGTTAAGAAGTTATAGGTACGTTATTATACAAATATCTTACGTGTTATACATTTGATTGTAGTGAAAAAGTAGTATTAATACTAAGAAATTCGTATTTTTGTTAGATAATACTTTTAAGGTTATGTTATGATCTCTTTTTGATTTTGTGAGTTTTAGTTTCTTGTTCTATCTATAGCGTGTTCCGTGTTCTATTAATTTGTATATTCAAAAGGTAAGGAGTACGTACATTGTAAAAATACCACTCCTTTAATTAATAAACATACCAACACTAAAGTAATGACACAATATTAAACAAATTATAAATCCTTTTTGTACTTTTAAATCTCATAACATTTGAAAGAAAAAGACGAAATGATTTTTAAATAGTCGTGAATATATTCTATTCATTGTGTGTAGGTACTGGTTACACTTCAAAAAGCAACAGGTTGGATTGACACAGCCAAAAGACATTATCCATCAGAACAAATGTAATCATAGTAATATTATGTATAATATTATAAACATTACAATTACATATAGAAATAATAATTAAACATTATACAACAAAATTATACAAAGCCCTGTTCATATTATTTTATGGCCATCATGTATTATAAATGGAAGAGACAAAAACCATTTCATAGCTATGTTAGAAGGTACAACAGTGAAATTTACAAGTCTCCATTTTTTTAAATCTTCAGAATCTCAAAAATGTCTGATGATGCTGAGCAGCAAGCTGATGAAATAGAAGTACTCAAATCAATATATGATGGTGATGACAACTTTAAACAAGTAGATAATAAAACTTATCAATATAAGGTAACACTAGTTTATATTTCTCTCTTTTCTGTAAAGAAGACTCTCTCTATTTTATATAAATAATAGGTATATTTATACATGCTTATATAGAACGACATTTTATCTTTTCAATAAGTAGTGCCTGTTATTTGTATATAATAATACTGATACAATACAATTAATAAAATAAAAAAAAATGTAAACACAGTTAACATATTTCCTCGTAGATAGATAATTGTAACTTATCTGTTCTTAAGCTGAAGACCTACTTTGTTATTTAAGGAAAACCTGTTATTAGCTATACCACTTTGTATTAGTTATAAGCTGTATTCTATTTGTATTGCTATTGGTTTTCTAATAAAGAATAAATAAATTTACTATTTAATCATCCACAGCCACAGTGGATAGATTTGGATAAGGCATATATCTAGAAATGGATGTCTATTAGCTGGTATGATGATGATGATGTTAATTATTATGTATAGCTGGATCTATATTTATATATCATTTGTTGGAATGCCATCCTCAAAAAACTTGCTGGGTCGGGCTATATGAGGAGGGCAAAGAACTGTGTTCTGTGGTGTGTGTGGGATGACCTATGTCCAGTAGTGGACTGCGATAGGCAAATTAATTGATGAAAATACTTGCCAGTCAGTGCAGAAGTTGCATATTTCTATCAATAGAGAGAATAAGGGCGCCTTCAAATTTGCCGCTAAGTGTCGCGCGGAGGCAGCGAGACAGCAGCGCTGCGGTCGTGCTGTTTTGTAAATTCATAGAGATAAAAAACGCGCGACTGCAGCGCTACGCCCGCGCTGCATCCCCGCATTCGTTTATCGATCGACTAGTGTTGTTTAGAATACTTTTTCTTTTTAATAGTAACACTAAGAGCAGTGTATTTTCGTCTGAGTCTATCGTAAAACTAAAACACAACACTACCATTCTCAAACCTAGCGACGGCAGCGCGACCGCAGCGCTGCAGTCGCGCTGCCTCCGCGCGACACTTAGCGGCAAATTTGAAGGCGCCCTAAGGTATATAAAATTTAAAAGTTTCCAAAGTTCACTTGATTTTTGTTATTTTCAGTACATTGATGGTGAAAAGTCATTTTTATTGGAGATCTCATGGGGTCCAACATACCCTACAGAAAAACCCAACTTTAACTTAGATATATTTTACAATCAAAGTCTGTAAGTATAAAAATAAAATATTTAATTATTAGCTGCCAATTGCTATTCAGTATTATTACAGTAATAGTCTAGTTCGTACTGGCTAAATAGTGAAGGAGTATTCAAACCCCAAGATAGTCAGTTCCAAACAGTAAAAAAGGATGCTGACTTTTTTTATTTGCATAACATATTGATTAATCTGCAATTATCTACTTCATTATAATAATGTCCCACTGCAGGGATGGGCCTCTTCCCATGACGGAGGGATACTTGGCCTACTAATACCACGCTGGTCAGACGGTTTGGTATAGGGTTTAATTACAAGTTTTCCTGCTTTTTATTTCGTACAGATAATATTGACGGATAGTCCCTTAGTCGGTTTTTACGACACCCATGGGATGAGATGACGCGGTGACACATTGTATTCTTACTCCGTCACCACACAGATTTATCTACATACTATTATTATATTCTGTATGTTTAATCATAATCTAGAATGTCTAGTACAATTCCATAGTATGTGTATTAACATAGAAGAATATTATTATATTTTATTACTAATTTCTTTTTCAGTTTACAATCAGTAAAAGATAAAATATTGTCTATTGTGAATGCGGAGGCGGAACAATGGCTGGGTTGTGCAATGACATACACATTGTTTGAATGTTTGAAGGAGAAGGTTGCAGAGATACTAGCTGAACAGACTGAGGAGGTTGTGGTCTCCAGTAGGGTGGAGAAATTAGTTATTGATGATCAGGTATTATCGCCTTTGAATATCTACTGGTTTTTTTGTTTTGATTTCTGCTCAATGTAAATCTTTGTGTGATGAACATGATTGTTTGCATTGGTCTGGGTATTTTCTATGTATAATATGTATGTATTTACAAAAAAAAGTATTCAAGTATGTTTATCCATTGTCTAGTACTCATAGTACAAGCTTTGCTTAGTTTGGGACTAGATGGCGTTGTGTGAATGTGTGAGGAACATATCTACTATATAAAAATAAGTCGGGTTTTCCTTCCTGACGCTATAACTCCAGAACGCACGAACCGATTTCCACGGTTTTGCATTCGTTGGAAAGGTCTCGGGCTCCGTGAGGTTTATAGCAAAGAAAATTCAGGAAAAAATTCAACAAAGAAGCGGGAAAGTAAGGCCCGTACGAAGCCGGGATGGGCCGCTAGTTTATAATATATTTATATCTATAATATATTTGTTTTGTACAAGTCATTTACATTCTATAAATTACTATGAACATCAACTACTGCTGGGATATCAACTTTACCTTGCTATGTTAAGATACTATAAAGACTACTGAGAGCTTGTTCCCACTAGTAGGCTGTCGAAACTGGATTTTATATGCTTAATCCACTTGTAAGCAGTATAACTAGTAGTATAAAATGTTATGCCAGTAAAACATCCTGGCACGACACACAAGTCTGAATAATACATATTTAGACATGTGTGTCGTGCCAGGGTGTTTTATATGCTGTTGGTATAATCTATAAAGTTCCACTATACACAGTATCACATAGATCTCATCTCATGGGTGTCGTAAAAACCGACTAAAGGACTATCCGTGAATATTATCTTTACGAAGTAAAAAGAAGGAAAACTTGAAATTAAACCCTAATAAAATAGGAGAATAGTAAACTGACTTGTTTTACAAAAAAAGAAACAATATATTCATAATATTTTCTAATTATTTACAGACTGAATGTTCAAAGAAACCTGAGAAAAAGGAGCAATTAACGAAAGCTCAGAAACGCAGAGTGTGGGACAAAGCAGAGCTGGGCCGAGGTGGGGAGAAGCCGCGGGGCTACGATTGGATGGACATCGTGAAACATTTATCTCAAGCACCCCACCACCCCACACCTGCATCATGACAAACAAACACCTAGACATACACACATTGTTACTATATGCATTTATAACAATTATTACACACAGTATATTTTTTCATACAAGATAATTATGTGGCTTTTCTGTAATATACTAGCAATATAAGATAGC
This sequence comes from Schrankia costaestrigalis, assembly GCA_905475405.1. Classification (NCBI taxonomy): domain Eukaryota; kingdom Metazoa; phylum Arthropoda; class Insecta; order Lepidoptera; family Erebidae; genus Schrankia; species Schrankia costaestrigalis. The sequence continues at coordinate 1,800,432 of FR997832.1, read as the reverse complement.
CTTATTACTGGTTTGTTTTTATATCTTTTTTGAAAATTATTTCCGTACTATGATCAAAGGCCAATTATTCTCTTTATTGCGTTTCTACTAAATGAAGTCTCAATCTCATGTCGAATTTGATTTAATCAAAAGACAATGGTAGCTTCCTAACAATTTAAAGCTAAGGACAGCTTTCTGAAAAAAATACCTCGGATCCCTATGACCACTAGGCCAACACAAGCAACATCGTGACGTCGTAGAAATGAAAAATTAGCCCATTGAAATCTGTTTTATCGACATTGAAACAACGTGCACAATAGATGTCTAGACTGCTTTGAGAAGTCTATGAACAAAATCTTACACTACATAGGATTTCTGCAAGACCTTTATATAGAAATTACGTCAGGTTCCAATCCCATCGAAAAGCTATCTTAACAATGTTGACGACCAGATTGTGTATTCATTAGTGTATTTACCCCCCACTCTAAAGGTCGGAAGTTAAGTCCCTACACAAGGCGAATAAAGTTGTTTAATTGGATTAAATGGTCTGAATGAATTTTAATTTTTTACTAAAAAGTAGGTACATCTGTTTTGGGCGACACGCAAAAACAAAAAGAATAGTCAGGGATTTTGTCGAAATCGAATGGTACGGTCAGCTGCAGAGATATCTTACCCCCTTTAAGAATATAACAGTGCGCTAAAGGGGTTAGATTTCTTTGCAGCTGACTACCTACAAACCAAAAATTTGTCGAAGTAGAAATAAAGAAGTTATAGTGATCTAAAAGCGGCCGCGTGAAAGAAACGCGGAGTATTGCGCGGCCATGGAGATCTCAGCAACTACTTGAGTTAGAGATGTAAGTAATTCTAATTTTTTTTCGATCTTCCGTACAGCAGTGAAACCAGCCTAAAGGTTCTCATATTTCTAGAAGCCAAACGGGACCAAAAATATGTATTAAATTATCATATCAGTTAATTGACGGACGTCATTCATTCATTCTGCTGTTCATTTTGTGCAGTTCTGTGCCGGTACCGCCTACGTTACTGATTTCGTTTAAAATAAAGATTTTTAATATGCTAGTTAAGCGCCTGGCTTAATAATTAGCAAGTTTTTGAAACATGCTAGAATATATGAATAGGCGTACCTTCTTCAAAAAAGATTTCAGGACGAGGATAATAGTAATTCATAATGCATAGGTGCTTTAAGTAAACTACACAAGAAGGTAGGCCATTAAATGGGAGGTAACCAGTAAAAAGGTTTGATAATAGAGTATGGTTGTCTCTGTACAACGTAATTACGTAACCGTAACTAATCACAAGCAAAATCAACAAACGTACTTTTAAAAATAAAAAATAAATATGACGTTTCACAGCTTTTGAAGTAAAGCATTGTTTATAAACACTGTCACCCTTTTTGATTCATGAATCAGTTTTTTTAACTACTAATCAGGCATGTCTTATACTAAACCACAGTGGTATACCCCTGCTGAGGTCTCCATCCACAATTCAGCTAGAGACTGTTGGGTGACTCTCAATGGTTATGTGTACAACCTCACCAGTTGGCTTGATGAACAGTTTAAATACTGTTGTTGCGCAAAAAGTTGCAGCTGTCCGCAAAAAAATTGGTTCTGTGATAACACTTGTGTTGAATATTGTTGTTGTTTTAAACGAGGATACTTCTATTGCGATGGGAAAAGGGTAAGTTGTTGAAAACTTATTATTCATATGAACAATCAGAAAGAAATAAGCAAGTATGTAGATAGGTACTTAAAATAGGATTGTAAGTTGCAACTCCTCGTACCTACCGGTGACGCGAAACTTGTTACAAACATCTTGGCTAATATATAATTATTTGTGGATCACATTGTCACGATCACATTGACTCCGTGTGGTGACGGAGTAAGAATACAATATGTCACCACCCCATCTCATCCTATGGGTGTCGAAAAACGACTAAAGGACTATCTGTGAATGTTATCTTTGCAAAATAAAAAGAAGAAAAACTTGAAATTAAACCTTATACCAATCCGGCCAGCGTGGTATACCTAGGCCAAGTATCCCTACGTCACGGGAGGAGGCCCGTCCCTGCAGTGGGGCATTAATGGACTGTTATGATGATCGTGATTATATGAAATCGTGCCCTCGTGTACGGCAGCTGCATATCCCGACTACCGTGGTATTCACAAAACAAGCTTCTAAAGGATTCAAGGACTGTTTTGTTTTTGGAGTCGTCTAAAAAGTACCTACTGCACCACTACAGAACTGTACCTATCCCTCGTTTAAGAATTAATGTAACATCCTTTTTGCATCGAAGTTTACTAAAAAATATATTTCACAGCTAGCAATGACAATAGTAGGTTACGCAGGAAAAGATGTTAGCCATTGGTTCAAAGGTGATGACTGGAAGTGCTACATACATCCACACATTGGTTCATCAGCTACCTACCAAATCCACGGCCACTCGGTCAGTCAAGCATTAGTCCCGTCTACCAGGTGGAAACCAGTCCAGAAACCTTGGTGGTTAGACCAGTCATTCATTATTGGGAAAATCACGGCTAGAACCAGGCCTATTAGGATCACTAATACCATTACTGGTATGTTAAATCTATTTTTTAATAATGTCTTTTGTACCTTGCGATGTGCATTTTGGTTAAAGTAAGTATTTTAAGACGATTATCTTCGGTACCTATAAGAAATAAATTAGCGCTTTATTTTAAAGAAACATATTTATAAGTTTCTAAATTAAGCACATCTGATAAACATTTGAAATGAGGCAAAAGGGTGTCTACTTAAATTACAAGTTACTTGAGACATAAGATTCACGTCCAAATTTAAAAATTATGTTTGTGACGTAGTGGGCCGCTGGGTAGTCCCCACCACGGCGCGCTCGCGCCGCTGCCGTGAGGCGAGAGGCGAGAGGACGAAGCACGACGTCACATGTTTATAAATTATCTTAGTATAAGTCATTTATGACGAAGAGATTTTATCCTTGTGCAAGACGCCTTCGCCCTTATCATCAGGGTGCTCTGCAGTCCTTATTTTGCATTTTGCTTTCTTTCTTATTTACCGTTTTTTTTATAGCGAATCTGCTGTCAAGAGTTGTTCAAGCCGCACTCTAGCCTCTTAACGTCTGTACGTAGTACGACAACTGCCGGGGCAGACTTTTTAGGTGCCTTCCGGAACACGGTAACAATCAATCAATCAACTAGTCTATTGCTAGACATAGGCCTCTCCCAACACGCGCCACAGAACTCGGTCGTGCACCTTCCGCACCCAGTCAGCCAAAGACCTTTATGAGGTCGTCGGTCCACCTAGCTGGGGGTACGGTAACGCTCGAATGTAATACCACTGAACGTCCACGGCATCATAGTGTTAAGAATTAGTAATTATAATTGACTGTTAGCGCATAATATTATATTTTTTGTAGGTTCAACAGTAACACTAGAAGTATGTTCAGAAGAAACGTTATACGAGATTATGATGCGTTATTTTCCTCACAATCGCCACCACTCATCATACACCTGGAGGTATTTAGGTAAAGGGTTGCGTTACGATTTAACGCTAGCAGAGAATGGTATACCTGATGAACGAGATCTCTTCACCGAGGTCGCTTTACCTGAGAATATTCATATACCAGCCATTTTGATTTACTACAATGACGATTTAACTGAAGGTAAGTATTATACTTTATGATTATATTATTATTATGTATGACTTAGTTAGGGCGGCGGAAAACAGATGGATGAGGGAGGAACAGGAACGCGTAAAGTGGAAGTGTTGAAGAGCTGTTTGTTCAGCAGCAGCTGTGGGCTACAAATAATAAAGACTTTTAACCCCTAAGTCACCTTTTAAGACAACAGATGAAAAAAGGGACTAAAAATAAAAACTGTCACAAAACGGATCTCATTCAGTCGGCATCGTAAACATTTCTTAGGCAACAATTTGTTACAAAATTGTAAAAGGATAGTCTGAAATCTGAAAAAGAACATAAGTTACTTTTTATCAAAAAACTCGCGGGCGAAGCCGCGGGCGGAAACTAGTAGGCAATAAATATGATTCAATTAGATAAGGGAAACCTGGTAGACATTCATGATAACAGCCGCTTAATGTCCTACTGCAGAGACGGGCCTCCTCCAGTGACGGAGGTATACCTACTTAGCCTACTAATACCACGCTGGCCAGACGGATTGGTATAGCGTTTAATTTCAAGTTTTCCTTCATTTTATTTCGTAAAGAAAATATTCACGGTTAGTCCTGTAGTCGGTTTTTACGACACCTATGAGATGAGATGGGGTGGTGACATATTGTATTTTTACTACGTCACCACACGGAGACATTATATTTACGAAATTATTAGAATGTAACCAAGGACATGAGTGGGTTGTTATGTTGCTACTTTGTCATTGAAAATAATTTATAAATCTGTTTCAGATCCACCGAAGCCATATTGTAGTTGTGGTGCACAGGAGTGCGTGTTGGGACTAAAGTTGTGCATTCCACCTAGGGCAAAGAGTCCCGAAGGGAAACCCACTACTCTTGGCTATTGAAGCTTCATAATTAGCGTCAGAAAGAATTTTCAATTTTTATATTAGGATTGTGAATTAAAGACTAAAGTATTTACATACTAGTTATGATTTTTATTTAAATAAGTAGATTGGGTAGGTACCCAAATTATTATACTTACTTGCCACAATTTTAAGCAGTAGAGTAATTGTGGTTTATTCAAATTTCTTACTTGTATATTTCATATATTGATGTATTGTATCATTAATTTTTGTAACTTTTTCGTGTAGGCACAGTCAGCCCCAAAAGTCGCTAAACACATTTTAAATTCCAAAACTGCTGAACACTAAAAATGTCATAAGTCAGTGTCGCAACAAGAGTACAGAATTAGCTTTACATACGAAACGACCATAACACGCTGAACACGGTTATACCAAAAGTAGCCGAACCCTAGTATTTTTAAAAGTAACTGAACACTAGTATTTTAAAAGTAGCTGAACATTAGTATTTCAACAGTATTGAACACCTAATAATAAATTAGCCCGCAGGGGCAGCTTGTGGCGAGCTGTTGGTGAGTGGCGACACCACGGACCCTGATTCCTTGATGGCCTGGCTTACCTTCATTGGTCGGCCAGGACTGGAATACGCAAGAGCGGATCCTATGCTCCAAGCTGGAAGTGTAAAATGTCATAACGCCGGGGGCCCTTGAACGGTTGACCGGAATTTGGCGCCCTGCAGACTCACCTCTCCGCAGCTTCTAGCCTTTCTACGAGATGTTGCTCCATTGTCGCACTGTACGTGCGGCCGTTTTGTGGGGCCCACTCAACGAGGTGGCAAGTCACTACCTGTCTTTTTATAATATAGAGACTGATTATCACGACAGGTATCCGGTAGTCTCCTTCCATAGCCCAATAACCGGTCCATTAAACATACTCATCCATAGACTATTATTTAAATTTCTATTGCATCCTTACAGATGCACTACAATAGTTTTTGCACTCGGCAGGGACCATCTCTGGGTGTATCATATTGTGCGTTCAGAGATGGTATCTGCCCTGTGTATCCATTACCAGATTAAAAATCTCTTAAAGGGCCTCTTCGTCTTGGCTTCGGCCCGATGTATGCCTTCCAAAGAACCGGGTCTCCAATAGACCCGAGTATTATGGACAAGAGAAACATAATAATAAAGCCCGTTTATTTCCAATCTAAATAATCTTTTTTTTACATGCATTTCTTTTTCAACCGTATAAATATGTATTACATTCTTAGATGTGTTATATAATATTATAAGTTTTACATGTGCAGTTATGTTTATAGAATTATGTTTTAACTATAAAATAATATTTTTGTTCTGTTAGCAATCGTTACTTTCTTCAGTACCAGTGATCGGAACCCCTTCTTGGGTAAAGGCCTCCTCCAACTTCTTCCAAAACTCTCTATCCTTGGCTTTCTCTCTCCATTCACTTCCTGCTATCCCTTCTATCTCGTCTATCCATCTCTTTCGAGGACGACCTCTTTTCCTTTTTCCCCTTGGTCCCTTCCATGTAGTTGTCTCTAGTGTCCATCTTTTGTCTGGGAATCGTGCTATATGACCTGCCCACTGCCACTTTTGTTTTAGGGCGTATTTTAGGGCGTCTATAACTTTAGTTTTTTCTCTTATATTTTCGCTTTTTACTTTGTGGATTCTTCTTAATTTTAGTAAGCTTCTCTCCATTGCTTTCTGACATGCTACTAATTTGGTTTTTATCTTGGTATTGTATGTCCACGTTTGGCAACCATATGTAAGAGTAGGTAGGATACAGGTATCTAAGACGGTTTTCTTTAGATGAAGGGGGTATTTCCCTTTTAGGATTTCCTTCAGTGACCAAAATTTTTTCCAGCTTATATTGATACGCCGTTCAACCTCTAGTTCGTCACATTTATCTTCGAATGACAGCTGTTTTCCTAGGTATATGTAATGGCTTACATATTCAAGCTGCTTTCCATTTAGATTTATAGGGTTTGTGTGGCTGTTTGACAATATTTTTGTTTTATTCACGTTCATTGCGAGACCTACTTTTTCGCTTTCTTTATTCAGAGTATTTATCATTTTTTCTAATTCTTCACTTGTTTCAGATTGATTGAACACCTAAGAACCCAAAAATAGCTGTACATACGCGTCAATTCGTATTAAAACCTACTTTTTGGGTATAAGAATTTTTAACAAAATAAACAAATTTTAATACGTTTTGTCCAAAGAGGTTTAATTAATACAACGTTTTTTTTATCTTGGTTATAGCCTAGGTTTAGATAGCTATAATATTTAACCTTTTATAAATGTTTTTACTAACGCGCAAAAATTTACGTAAAATTTGACATGTCCACGATTGTTTCATTTTGTTTAATTTTGAGTATAATTTTTTTATCTACATCATATTGATTATAATAAGCAACCTAAATAAAATAAAACAATTAAATTCAACTACCTCGGTGCGTGACGGTCGAGGATGAGGTTATCGTGTACGATGCACGATTCGCGGGTTCGTTCCCACGTGGGAATTTATTTGTGCAATTGATACATTATTGTCCTGAGTCTGGATGTTCTTTGTGTCCATCAAATTGATATTTGTGAAGTCAAAGCATAATTCCTAGAGCGGAAAAAAATTTAAAAAAAGGAATTTAGGAAATTTGGAGTTGTAATTGTAGTTTAATTTCAATTAAAAGAAACTCATTCCGGAACTAATGCCTGTAATAAGAGTTTTTTATTGTTTCATATCATTGTAAAATTGTGATTAGGTTCATATTAATTAAGCTTTAAAACATTTGTCAAATTATTTTACATGTCAAAGGACTAAAATTCGCTTTACATCATGAACACCAAAAGTAGATTGACAGGCAATAACATTGCTAATATGATTTGTTAACCTACTTTTGTATTTAGTAATGTTCAGTAACTTTTGAAATACTTGTGTTCAGATACTTTTGGAAATACTAGTGTTTGGTTACTTTTAAAAAAACCTAGGGTTAGCTACTTTTGGAATAACCGTGTTCAGCGTGTTATGGTCGTTTCGTATGTAAAGCTTCATCTGTACTCTTGTTGCGACACTGACTTATGACATTTTTAGTGTTCAGCAGTTTTGGAATTTAAAATGTGTTTAGCGACTTTTGGGGCTGACTGTACCTACTAGAAGATGCAGGATGGTCAGACTCCGCACAAAGTGGACGACGACCTAGCAAGGACAGCGGAAAACCGATGCATGATGGAGACACCATATGGCCGCACAAGGGTATTATTTTGAGGAGGCCTTTGTCTATCAGTGGACGTCCATTGACTGATATAAAAATATATCTGATAGGTTGATAATTAATGTCGGCGGGATACCGATAAACGGCATGTTGATAAGTAATTGTTTTGACCTATGTATCAGAAACGTAGTCACTCTCTACCTTCTAAAAAGTTTTATTTAGCCGCATAAAAAACTAAAAAGTCACGCAAGTGCGATGGTGATTTCCCTTAGTTTTATTAATGTTTTTTTTTTGTGTCTCGTGCCCAGGTCATTCGCTGTTGAACTTTAATACCCTTTGCAATTTTTTATAATGACACGCTTCTGGCGTCAACTAGGAATTTATTGTCCTTTGTATACATGGTGTTATTCTATAACAACTTAGGTTAAGTACTTACTGCAAATATTTTGCGTGGCGTTGGGTTTTTCGTGAGGAATACACGGTGGGGACCATATCACATTCCTTGAGAGGAATAAAATTGGAAAGGTAACATCTCTACGAAAAAATAAGAATAACTAGACTTAATACGTTCCCAGTGCAGTGTACCATATATGGTACACGTGAATTGTTTTACTATAGTGTCTGCTGGCGGCACTGTGAAAGGGTTAAACCCCAATCAGGTATAGACTTCCAAGCTTCCATAGAAAATTTGATTGTTATATTAAAAGTATATTGTGATTCTTCGATGTTAAAGAAATTGCGTAAGCATTACAGTCGGTATCAACAACCTGCACAAACTCCACTTATAATTAAAAAATATTCCAAAAACAACACGCTATATAATATCAAATACTACCTTTCTTATACAGAGAAATATCAATTAGATATTTATAAAGCTCCATAGCTTTATGGTAGCCATAACTCGTGCACCATGCTTCGTCAAGCGTGATTCCTGACGAACCGAGACGCCATGACACAAGCCAAGTGTTCAAGAAAAAAAAAGTTTCTGTTCACTTGTTGCTTGATCATACAATATTCTAACAATTTACATAGTTTAAAACTTGATTTAAATCAAAAGAAAATTATAGACATTATATTAATGTTTAATGCATTTTATTCTATTTTTTGTGCTTGAGGTTTATTATGCATGAATAATTCTTTCGATTTTATGCTATTGTAGCTGATTTGTATAATATTTATAACAGTATAATGTAAAATAGAGTTTTATAGTATTTTTGGGTTATTCCGATCTGGTACCCTAAAAAAATCACCCTAGAGTGAAATCTGGGAAACGTATGTCTGAGAATTTACCCTTTTAATTTATTTTACCTAGCATAAGGTAAATTTTAAGACATTTTTCCAGGAATTTACCCTAGGGTGAATTTTTTAAGGTATCAGATCGGAATAACTGGTAATTTTTCGATATCTGTAGATACTTTAATAATTAATTAAATAAATAAATAACCGTGATTACCTATGTGGTGATGGCTTTAGAAAAACAAGTTGTTGCGTAAAAGGCAACTAAGGTACATGTACGAACTTATCAGATAGGTCTCTAATATTATACGAAAATTTGATACAAAACCTGATACTTAGGTATTACTTCTTTACATGGGATATAAAGACCATAAGTTACCATACATGTATCTCTTCGTTAGAATACTCGTGATGGATGGACATTAATCGCTATGTTCTTATTGATTTCCCTATGTTATTTTAGATTTAGACAGGCCAGGCATACATGACAGTTCGGGGTGGTTCGGGCCTAGGTACAATTGGTAAAGCTTCCCAACCACGCATATTTTTGTTCTACTTACTATATTTTTATTTATTAAATACCACTGATAATGTCAAAGATACAGAAATCCCATTTTAGATATAATAAGCTCTGTGGTACCAAGATTACTATTGCGTAGAGATTTTAGGACCTAGTTCCACTCAATCTTTGAAACGTAAAACCTTCAAAGACATTGTTCACCACCTACAATTAACAGACATGACGGATTTGTCCTTCATTTAAACAAGTATGTCAATAATATCACCAAGCAGCAATTAATATGTGAACTAGAGCTCTCATAAATGTCTAATGACTAATCAAATCATTCAATTAGCTACGACCCCACGCGATTTCTTTTTCAAGCCAACAATAAGCCCGCTTATTTGCGTACTTACTTGGCGAGACCACCACGCATGCGCGGATCTTATAATTTCACCCACTTGTTGCCCCAAATTAAAGTCTCTCCAACCCCATGCAAAGTTTCCATAAAAATAAAGTGCAGTTGTTTTTATCCATAGAGTAGAGCGAGTGTTGTTACGCGCGCATGTGTGACGTATGAGCCGGGACGCGGGCTTTTTTAAGTCGTTCGTTTTTTAAAAGTTTATAGTGTTAGTGATGTAGTTATACTTTTTATGGTTTACTTTATGGAATTTCTGATTGTATGGTAGTGTGAACATGTGCAATGTGTATCTAATCTATAGGCGATTTTATTTTTTGTGGACCAATGGTGATATGAATTGATTTGTGCTTTGAATATTATTGGTAGGTATTTATCTAAATCACTTTGCTGGTTTTAATCAAGAGAACATTGTAAAAACTGTATAACCCTTTTTTGTAAATAGCAATAAACAAAAAGCTCCAATAATAATCATTAATTAGACTATCATTGCTCTCGTTTAAAATTTTGGCAATTTGCGCTATGAAGGTTCATTCTATTACTACTTACTATAGAAAGAACTTTTAATACGTACTAACTATATTCCGACGGGTGTTCAAGAAGAAGTGCACTACTATGAAATAATGGGGTGTAATATTCATAGTCACAATTAGCGGCTTTTAAGAATATCGCTCAAATAAGGAATGGTCTCTGTTTGGTGACGGAGTAAGAATACAATATGTAACCACCCCATCTCATCCCATGGGTGTCGTAAAAGCCGACTAAGGGGCTAGGCATCATCTTAACGAAATAAAAAGAAGGAAAACTTGAAAATAAACCCAGTACCAATCCGTCTGGCCAGCGTGGTATTAGTAGGCCAAATATCCCTCCGTCACAGAAGGAGGCCCGTCCCTGCAGTGGGACATTGATGGGCTGTTATGAAGGAATGGTATTTACATAAAGGTACTTTTATAAAGTAAGCATAGATTACTTTTTACTTAAAAGCTAATTTTACCAACAATGCTGTAGTATATTCTAACAACAGAAATTTAGCTTAGTGACAGTCAGCTGCCTGTAAAGGCTATAAAGGAAAGTGCTCAGTTACAGCCTTTAAGAAAACAACAAAATGAATAGACCTACTTGCATCAGGCCAGCTTGGTTTTAGTAAGTTAATTTTCCTGCCGTCGCGTCACTGGAGCCGAGCGGATTAGTAGGCCATTCCCTCCGGTACTGGTATTGGAGAAGGCCAGTCTTTTCTATAGAACATTAATGGCCTGTAAGTAACTTGAGCATCTTCACCCCTAAAGTTTCGTGAGTCACCAGGGTAGGAAAGTAAATATAGGGTTGGTTCTTAATTGTAATGCATTTGGCTACTAGCACTTAATTTATATTGATTTTGGCGACCCCTTGGAATTTTATTTGTTGATATTAAATATTGGTCCATTTAAAGTAAGGTTAACTAGGATTGGGGTATGGAGAAACATTATGGGGATGAAATTTGATATACCAATTTTTTTTTTTCAATTTAATTTCTGTTAATTATTTGTAAGTACATCACACAAACAATGCCTTGCATGGCTCACGAAACCATGTGTGAACTTAAGTTTATCTGATGCCGGTAACTGTAACCATGTTGGGTTTAGTAGTCATCATCGAAATACATTTTTGCGAAAGTCATTTCTACTACGCCAAATAATCTTAATCAATCAAAGTTAGTCCATATATATAATCCTTTTATACAATATTAAAGTAACAATCATGTAATTTCCATATTGTCTTTGATTTATTTGAAGAATAACCTTGTGGAAGTACTTATACCTCTGTCCCGGGATATCCTGTTCATAGCGGTCATAAAATAATATCGACCACAAGCTTTCTAATCTTGGATCCTTACCTGTGTACAATGAATTATGACTGTCAATCCATGACCACAGTCACAACAATTCGACTAGAACGAAAACTAAATATAGTTTTTCACTTGTTAGGTACGTTGTCAAAGCAGCTTGTTGGTTGTAAAGCGGTAGTGTATGCAGCTGCCGTGTACGAGATCAGGGGTTCAAATTTTACGCAAGGCAATTCTATAAGCGATTCTTAAATTATGGTTCAATATTAATTTTTAGAAAAAAAAACCCACGACGCCTGACTCGGGAGAAGATTTGTTTAATAAAAATACATAAAAAATATATAACTCTATACCACAACAAGAATGGACTTTTTTTAGTAACAGAAGGAAGACTAGGCCTACTAATTATTTAGCTAAGTTTTCGTACCTTGACTATGAACTTTTAAGTTAAACTCTTACGTTTTGTTTACAATGCGTCGTATAGACCGCCATTGATGTTATGTTTTTATGCTTGCTTGTTAACTTCCTCGACTTTACTATACCTTAGCTATAAAAAGAACAATATTTTTACCTGCATTGTGATGAAGCTCTGTTTTTTTTATTATATCTATAAATAAGCCAGGAAATGTTACAGGAAAAGCCTTTGGATAGGACCTGTCTACTCCGGAAAAATTAAAAAACTTAAATTAATGCAATAACACAAGATGTTACAATCGCATCTCGTTTCATGACTGTCGTAAATGTCGAGTAAGTAAAACAGATATTATCTAAACCAACAAAAAGGGTTTTTTAACCGTAGGTATACCTACTAATCCCATACGTCACTAAAGAAAGTCCGTTTCTGCAGTTGTTTATCAAGAAATAATTCAATTATCTATCTTTATTTAAAATCCAACTAATTTCTGGCTACTCGTAGCTAATTCTTTCCAAAACAAAACTTAACATGGCATCTAACAATCTAAATTCCAATATATTATCTTTTTAAGCATAAATTTACTATCCCAACTTAAAGTTCCATTAAGTTATAAAGTACCTACCCGTGATCACGCAGCGAAACAAAGACATCAAAAAATAAGCCATTGTGTTATCTCAATCGGAAAACTAGATAAGGTGCTTATCGAATCGTTTCATTGTCTATGCTCATCATAGACAACGCATCCGGTGACTAAAATGGTTGACAATAGAATTTAACTTAGATAGTTCAAAGTTTATTTTTTTTAGCTTTCTGTTAAAGAATAAAAAATATCTTTTGTGATAATTATTACATAATACAAGGAAAACTATTACTTACCGAGTGCTTACTTAAGCCCGATTTACACATCGACAAGTACAGTAGAGTTAAGTACGAAGTAGCCCCCTCTCTCGCGTCTCGCCAAAAAATAGGATGGAGATCTATTTAAATCAACTTAATCAACAACTTACTACTTAACTCGCTACTGTATTTGTCGATGTGTAAATCGGGCTTTAAATATAGGCTTTTTCACGTAGCAACTTTTAGTAAAAGCTCTTCTTGGGTGAACTTTTATTTACATTCCATGTTAAATTGATCTGCATAACCCTATAACATTTGTACCCAACACCAACATACAATCCTTATCTGACTGTGCATAGAGGGTTAAAATATTAGAGGGTGCTTAAATAAATACTTAGGTATCCTTTCGACTCGGAGAAAAGAGATATAAATCTATTTTTAAATTACTTATTTAATTTTTTTCAGATTATCAAGATGGCCACATTGCCGATTTACTTGTCACTTAGCAGGTATTTATTTTATTTACATTCTTGTTAACAATAGTAGGTATTTTTATCTTGTAATTAAGTTAGATGTATCCTTAGATAATATTTCTGTACATTTAGCTTATCAATTTACACCGTGAGCACTTTACAGACCACTTTTTACTTGTGTTTTAAAGCCTACATGCCACCTCGGTCCTCCTATGTATATAATTATATACACACAAAAGAAAAATAATAACTACCATGGTAATTTTATTCTTACTGCAATATTATCGTTTTTTAGTTTATTTAATTTATATGTTATTCATGTATAAAATCTAGCTTAATATTAATAAATAACTTATTTATAATATGTATGATATGTATGAATTTACAAAAAAAAAGCATTTAAGTAGGTTTATCCGTTGTCTACTATGGGTAGAAGCTTTGCTTAGTTTGGGACTAGGTGGCGATGTGTGAATGTGTGAGGATTATTTATTTATTATCAATAGGTTAACACTTTGGCAGTTTGTAACATAACCTTACTTTTACAAAAAAAAATTATCTTGGATTTCAGATTGCCAAAACTAACAAAAGATTTAGCACGAGACTAATAAGTGTGAAGCTATAAATTGCTCATAATACTCCCATTTCTGAAAACAATCTTGGCCCGAAACTCTTAGTGAAGGTTTCATTCTCCTTTGTTGTTATACTCATAAGTAGAGAAGCCGTTGGATGACGGATGGCACAGGGGCGCAGAAGGTGGCAATATTTGGAGGAGGCCTATGTACCTCAGTGGAAGTCTATTGCCTGATGATAATGACGAATGACAGGAGTAATTGTTTTATATGTATCTTTTTAAATAAAAGTCAATGTCCTTAAGCATTAAGCAAAACCATTTTCAATTTTCTTTTTTAGTAAGCAGGTAGGTACACACAAGTCCATCTTCATAATTAAAGTGACGAAATTTATAGCATCCATCCCATGGCGACGAACATTTTAACTATTATTTGATGTGTTTTTAACGACCATCTCTGCGACTTTAGCCCCTAATTGAATATAGTCCCTTAGGACTGTAGGAAGTACACTGTAAATACAGATGACGGCAGTTTGTTAAAAATTATCTTGTCTATGGTTATTAACGGTTTTACGACATTTTTGGTTGTGTACTAATGTTCTTAGTTTAAAATAGGAACACGGTGGATTATAGATTTTTCTAAATTTAAAAAAGTAGTAAAAAAACTATGTTTGGAATGAATAATTTTATGTTTTAGGGATTGTAATATTTTAATATATTAATGTCTTTAGCGGTTTTAATGTTTTTTTTAAATACGTTTATTCCAATAACTAACAATTTTTTATTTGCCAAACTGTAATACAGTTTGCCAGCAATAAGTTTTCGCTGTTATTTTACATTCTTATATTATTATTATAGTGTGCTTATTCTACTTACAATTAGTATGATTACAGTGTATACTTATGAGTTAGTGTAGTCTTATGAGTAGATATACAGATATGATTTAAGGTAGGTATGTATCAAATGAACAAATACCAATATGGATCATTTCCATTTCCACGTAGATACATTTGCCGTCCCCATGTCCAGCCTAGGTCCATTTACCTGTGGACATAGGTATGTACGGTCGGGGTATTTGCCGCTCGACCACCCTTAGGCGAGAATCGCTTGGCACGCGGCGCATGCGATACGTGGGCGTGCCACGTATCGCATGCGCCGCGTGCCAAGCGATTCTCGCCTAAGGGTGGTCGAGCGGCAAATACCCCGACTGTACCTATAGGTATAGGTATGTATGTAAATATGTTTATCTGCAGCATGTAGCCTTATCAAAATTGTGATTTTTAAGTTTGTCAGACTCCAAAACGGCATAAACTGTCAAATGGAAAAGATAAATTGTCCTGCAAGTACTTAGTAGACGGCAAAAATCGCATACTACGTCCCGTTATGTACTTTTTAAATATTCAAGTCATTTTTGTTATCAAGCGCACGTATTTTGGACGTTTTGGAATAATAACAATAGTTAAAACGATATGTTATTATGTATGATATATTGTAAAGTTTGCAATATTTGGTATTGTTGACGTCCGGCTGCCAACGCGCGCTTCCTGTCGCCATATTGGGAAGTAAACGCCAAGACGTGCGGGTGCGCAGGGCTGGCGAAAACATAAATAGTTAGTAACAACATTTTCGGTACTTCGATACTACTTACATCGATAATATTTTGTTTAATAATATAATAATAATAAATTCTTTATTTGCATAAAATTTTTTGTACATTTTCTTGATTGATGCTCTGACCCAAGAGGTAG
The DNA here is from genome assembly GCA_905475405.1 of Schrankia costaestrigalis. Lineage (NCBI taxonomy): Eukaryota > Metazoa > Arthropoda > Insecta > Lepidoptera > Erebidae > Schrankia > Schrankia costaestrigalis. The sequence continues at coordinate 1,784,712 of FR997832.1, read as the reverse complement.
GCCTGCCTGAGTTTCAAGGGTCAGTGCCTTCTTCCGATTTACATCGAGTTGCAAGCATTATGCATTATTTAGTTACAAATTAAACTTAAAAACTAACTAACTAATGTATGTGTGTGTGTGTGTGTGGGGGGGGGGGGGAGGTATGTGTATTTGTGTGGGTGTGTGTGTATGTGGTGGGTAGTGTTTGTGTAAGTAAAGCCTTATGTGTGTGCAGTTTATTTTATTAATGTTTAACTGAAGCTAATCATACTCTGTGTCGCAAGGACTTTAAAGTCATTGAGACATTCCTATACACAAGCATGACCTAGGATTTAATAACGTCGCCTGCTACACTCATGCTCTGCTTAAGTCAGAAAAAAAGAAGCTCTTAAAAAAAACCGCTTATGGCTGCATGTCCACCAGGGCGGAGAGAAACGTAAAAATATTAACCAATAGGATTGCACGTAATCTAAGGTGCGAAATTCTATGCCAGGCTAAAGAAAATACATCTTCTCTCAAAAAAAATGTGGTGACCCTAACAAGGGAGCTTAACCCTAAGTCAGTGTTCCCACATACTAATATACCTCACAAGCTCGGTATTGTTTCTGCCTCCGATTATGGAACACTTTTATTAACTTATATTATGACATACCATCGTATTGTTTTTTGCAGTCAGTTGTCATTTGCAAAATGCTTACACTTCCTGTCTAAGGCGTGAGGTGATTTATGCTGTAGTTTTACGGTATTTTTGTGTAAGAAAAAATACGGCTACTTTAATTTCATTATTTGAAAATGCCTTTCAAAGGCCTTTCACATTCACTAAATCTAACCGGGTGTACCTAGTCTTGTCTTCATTGTTGCATCACGTAATCATAATTATTATCAATCGATAACCTCCTAAATATAAATTAAAACCATTATCAAAATAATACCAAAAAATATTTATATTTTGTGGTATTATTTTTGATGATGATTGAATAATATCTATTGTCTAACAGTCATTATTAAATTTTTATTATTCGTAAACAGCTTTACAAGTTAACAGTTACATGGCGAAGTGGTTTATCTGGCCGCCACGTCGATGGTAGTGGGTTCGACCCACTCAAGTCAATTTATACATACCCAATTATGTGTTTGAAGTTATCATAATATGGATCAATGCGATAACGAAATAGCACTATTGACACAAAATTGTGAACCAATTGTTGGCGTTCTTGCTGTGCTAAGCTATAAATTAGAACATTCAAAAGCTGCTAAAGTTAAGGCATTATGTATAACGCAATACATTACTAAAGAGAAAGTAACTAATTACTGGACACCTAAAGAAAAGGATAATGAGACATAATAAGTTGTATAAAAGTCAAGGCCAGCCTTCGTACTGATTATAAAACGTTGTAGACAAACGGTAAATGTTTAGCAAAATGCCGCTTTAGTGTATTTACGTCCGGTTAAGGCTGTCATTATTGTGTTCCGGTTGGAACTAGTTCAGAGACCCTTTGCATAGCCATTGTACAAGGGAATCAGTAGAATAGGTATAAAATATAGGTAAAAATATAAAAATAAAGCTCAAGTAAATAATTAAGGATGCAATATGTTAAAGAACAATGGGCAAAACGTCCCCACCCTTGTAACACTTTCAGCTATACATCAAATGAAAGCCCTTAAAAAGTGTAGCATTTTATTGTATGACAGCAAATCTGTCAGTCATGGGAGAACAGAGTTATTGAGGAGAAGAAAATAAAAATAATGAACGATAATATTACATACTTTATGCTAATGTTTCCTATGTAAGCACGATAGAGTCAAAGGCTATCTTACTAGTAGAGGGACCATACATGTAGAACATCCTACATTATCCAGAAAACCATGAATTTCGCTTTTCAAATAAAAAACATACAGCTTTCATAAATATAGAAACTCGTATATCATATCAGCCAATTGATGTCCACTGCTGAACATAGGCCTCCTCCAAACATTGCCATCCTCATCCATCGGTTTCCTGCCGTCCTAACTAGGTCGTGGGACCACCGTGTGAGGAGTCTCTCCACCCTGCGCTTTCTGATAGGCGGTCGCCATTCCAGAACCTTTCAACCCCAACGGCTGTCGGTTCTCCGCGCTATGTCCACCGCCACTTTAACCGGTCAATTCTGAGCGCTATGTTCGTATGCACAGTTGGGTATATTAGAAAGATAACTGGACCTGACGCAGCTACTACTTCCAATGCAACAATAACGAGCTAATGCTAATCATTAATGAAAACCACGCACCTATTTATTATTTATTGCATGAAACTGATGCATTCATACTACCGCCCCGACACCGACTCCGGTCATATCCCCACAAAGGTGATCACTGATTGGAAGAGGCTCGAGGAGAGACTCGCGTCTGTCGAATCCGCCCAACTAGATAGTAGTCCCTACAGTTCGGATACTGTAGTGGACACTGAGGCGGTGATCGGTGCCCAGACAGGTCGTGTCATTAATTAACAATTGCTCTTAGACAGTGGCTATGCTGGAAGACCTCCGCATGCAATTATCTGGAGAACTGCGTGATCTGTTGAGCCGCAAGATCCCTGCCACACGTGCCTACGACAGGGCCCTCAGCGAGTCCAATCGGGTTAGAATTAGACAGCTTCAATGGCCTGTTAAAGTACGCATAAATGAGTTTCGTCAGTCACGATGGTATGCGCAATTGAGTGAGATCGAACCTTTTTATCTCGCTTTCTAGCAGGTATCCTGTTCATTAAAGAAGGACGTATACTCTACTATGCCTCCTTTGGTAGGCCTGATAGGAGGCTAGCGTTCGAGTATGATGACAACGCCGAATGCCTGGCCAAGAGCCTCGAGGCCCAATACGCAGTTCTCCTCAGGGTAACAATCACGATATAATATCAATCACATACACCAATTTCAAATATTTGTCAACAGCGAAGTAAAACGGTGAACTTCTCTCCAGGAGTCACCGCTCAAGGCAGACAACGACGATATACCGTTAGTCACACCTACCGAGTGGAACCGTTAAATAAACTTCTCGCCCCTAAAAAGGCACCAGGCTCAGAAAGAATAACAAAAATAGTCATTAATTTATTCCCCGAACGTCTTTTGGTCCTTGACATGCATCTTCAATGTCGCAATATCAAATTGTGTCTTCCCACAACAGTGGAAAGACGCCGTGGTTATCGGAATACCGAAACCCGACAAAAAATTCCGACCTGTTAGTATAAATTCTGTCGTTTACTATTTCTGCAATGGTTGCTGAATAAAGAACATGTCCTAATGGTTCTCTAAATGCTTATATTAGCAAAGCTAGCTATCCGAAAGTCAGGAAAATGCTGTAGATGATTTTCTGGATGATGTAGAATGAGCTAGATGTATAGTCCGTCTACTAGTAAGATAGCCTATGTTTAGTTTAGCAAAGCTAGCTATCCGAAAGTCAGGAAAATTCTGTGGATGATTTTCTGGACGATTTAGGATGAGCTAGATGTATAGTTCGTCTACTAGTAAGATAGCCTATGTTTAGTTTAGCAAAGCTAGCTATTCGAAAGTCAGGAAAATGCTGTGGATGATTTTCTGGATGATGTAGGATGAGCTAGATGTATAGATCGTTTACTAGTAAGATAGCCTGTGACTTTATCGTGCTTATATAGTAAATATTAACATAAAGTATGAAATATTATCGTTTATTATTTTTATTCTCTTATCCTCAATAACTCTGTTCTCCCATGACTGACAGATTAGTTTCATACAGTAAAATGCTTCACTTTTCAAGGGCTTTCATTTGATGTATAGGTGTAAGTGTTACAAGGGTGGGGACGGCTTCCATACAAAAATGCCCATTCTTCTTTGTTATTTCTAAACCAAAATTTAAAAAACAATACAATTTTGGACCAATTAAAGTTAAGAAAAAAAAATTTACAATAACCGCAGGTACTACTACTTCCTGAGGGCCGCTGATGAAGCTTTTTTGCGTGTAAAAACAAGTAGAGAAAGAAAGAAAAGAAAGAAAAACATTTATTTAAACAAATTACACAGAAGCAGGTACACCCAAAAACAATAAGAAAAAAAAACAAACATAGTACAATAAAATACCTTTGCCTCTGTGGCCAAGTACATATGTAGTGTTTATAATCAGCTTTATCAAGCTAATGTTAAAGCTCTATGACTAACCGGGTCTAAAAGAGGTCACCTTTTAGTAATAATACCAATAATACACCTTCTTCTTTTTTGTACATACTTATCTGTAATTTTTTTATTTATATTTTCATTTTGTTTTATTTAGCAACTACTTACTATTAACATTATGACACAACAAAGTAACAAAGTAGTTCTACTGCACTGAATATTTTACTGCTTACTGCGGCACGATAGATATAGTTAGAGCATAACTGTCATTTACTTGTCCTTGTAAATTATAGTCTGTGTACAACAGATAAATGAGGATTGTAATGAAGTGTTCCTTGAATCTAATTATTTTAACTAAGTGTAGTTGCACCTGGAGTATTGACTATGATAACAGCCTTAAATGAATCTATGTTTTGGGGTGTTATATAAAGCAATACTTACAGTGTGAAAGCTAGCTAACAGCTTTTCGCACTCATGATTCTCATTTTAAAAGAAGAATTTCATCATAACAGCCCATTAAGCTAGTAATATTAGTCCCACTGCAGGGACGTGCCTCCTTCCGTGACGGAGGGATACTTGGGCTACTAATACCACGCTAAAAGAAGAATTTAGAACCCAAAAACTTATGGAAAATTTTCTATATGTATGTATGGCTCTTGATATAGTGGGCATCGTTATCCCTTCCGGTGTTAGTGACAAGCTTGCAATGGTTTACAACATTTATCACTCTCTAAGAAAGGACCAAGGTGCAAGTTTTGCGAAAAGGAAAAAGAATATTGGAATTTAGAAGCCAAGAATCTACGAAAACTATTCCTTTCTGTCGTTATCGCTTCACGTTATGGTTTGCAAGCAAACTCTTCAAAGATTGTGAAGCGGAGATCAGCAAAAAACAATAATATGTCGGACGTAAACTGTCAGAAATGGCGCATCGTGAGACAGGTTGCATGCAGGCTTAATTATTTTGTTTGATAGCTCAATAGATTACTTTTTAATCATTATTTAAAGTCAGTAATTAATTATAAGCACTAATTATATATGTTGTTTAGGTGATTGTCAAGCAGTTATGATAAATTTATAACATATTATTAGTAATATATTTCACGCGATATATAATGCAGTTTTCATCGTGAGAGATTAGGATCACAAACGATAAACGCCGCGGCCGATGTCAATGCACTTCTTTTGTCCGCAACGCCTACACGTGAAGGAATCAATTCCTAATTGAATATTATATTCTCAAGAATTTTGTAAATCGTATCTTTAAATTATTGGATATTACATTTTTGATCAAAACAAACCATTCCTTACTGCTGCGCAGGGTTCTTTTCTTTTTGGGTTCTTTTGTAAAAACCCGCTTATGTATATAGTGGCTACAGGAGATGTTAATTAAAACCACAGTAAGTGTATTATTTGTATATACATAAGAATTGGATGTACCTATTTAACTCTATGGCACTGCTCCACCTGATTAGACTAAGACATGGAATGCTACGTCCAAGTGTTTTTACATACATACATAAATACATAAACTCACGCCTTATCCCGTCCTGGTTAGTAGGTTATACATGCAACTTATATTCTGGTCACCATATTTATGTTTTCCGGGGCCTACCCGCACCGACTAGCGACTAGCCCTTTCACACTAGCCTTGTATAATGTTTCGTCAAACGCTCAAGTGTTCTTCTAAGTGTATAAGTGCTATGTTCATAGTGTGATTGAGGAAGGAGTTTTTGCGACCTAGTTGTAGGTTTATCGACAAAAAGTCAATCAGCTCTACCTTTCGGCTTGATTTCTCCAGTTGTCAGTTTGGTAAGAGATGGTATTTATTGCGGGTATATAACTCGAGGATCAAATATTTTGCAATATGTTTCCGTTTATCTTATTAACCAAGTACCTAAGCAAAATTACGTACGTTTTATTATACATATCAACGCTCTTTGTATTTAATTAGAATTAATATTATACATATAAATATCGTATGTATATTCAGTTCCTCACAACGACAGGAGACGTATTCATCTCACCGATCGTTCACATCTCATAATTTCATAACACAATAGCGTGTTGGTATAAACTGTAATGTAGGTTATTGTCGATACGAGACTTATGAGTATGAACATAACTGAAGTATTTGTAACGATATCGGTAATTAACGATAAATTGTTTTCACGATATCTGAGATTAGTTTGGTCAATAAAACACTATTAAGCGACTTCAAGCGACTCCGTGTGGTGACGGAGTAAGAATACAATATGTCACCACCCCATCTCATCCCATGGGTGTCGACAAAATCGACTAAGGCAATAACCGTAACTACTATCTTTACGAAATAAAAAGAAGGAAAACTTGAAATTAAACCCTATACCAATCCGTCTGGCCAGCGTGGTATTAGTAGGCCAAGTATCCCTCCGTCACGGGAGGAGACCCGTCCCTGCAGTGGGACATTAATGGGCTGTTATGGAGCGACTTCAAGAAAGAATGCCCCATTGCTCACAGTGAGTGGAAGCACTGATTTGACTAAATTCAGTCATGCCATTCCAAAGATGGGTGATCATCACCATCATGATCATATCAACCAATTGATGTCCACTGCTAGACATAGATCTCCTCCAAATATTGCCATCTTGTGCGGTCCCGTCTCTCCCTTATCTATCGGTTTCCTACAGTCGTCGTCTTAACTACATGTAGGTAGTCGGTCCAACGTGTTAGGGATAGCCCAGTTTTAATAATCGTATGAATGTGTAAGGAACATTATATTATAATATTAAATACTATATATACCCTATCATATACCCGTGCCCACTTCGTTGGGTGGCAAAAAAAACACTTCCTTTTTTTGAAAATATTTAATTACTGCTCCACTTCTATTAGTCATAGCGTGATACTATATAGCCTATGACACTCCCCGATAAATGGACTATTCAACACAGAAATAATTTTTAAAATCGGTTCAGTAGATTCAGAGATTACCCCCAACAACGTCACAAACACACAAACTTTACCTCTTTAAAATATTTTTATTTTATTTTGTTTATTAGGACAACCAGTAGTTATTACATTATAAACTTACAACTAAAATAAAAATTATAACTATTAAATTGAATGCATAACATTTGAAGGTGTCACAGCATACTTATATGAAAGTAACACCGGATTATATTAAATATTAATAACATAAAATAGCAACAAAGCAAAAAAAAAAAACAAATTAAATTAAATTAAAAATAAATTACATTAATAACAAATTAAATTAAAGGAAATTAAAGGCATATAAAATAAAATTGACTCAATAAAAAACACAAAATACAAATATTATAATAGTATATATAGTATATATATATATAATAGTATAGTATAGTATAGTATAGTATAGTATAGTATAGTATAGTATAGTATAGTATAGTATAGTATAGTATAGTATAGTATAGTATAGTATAGTATAGTATAGTATAGTATAGTATAGTATAGTATAGTATAGTATAGTATAGTATAGTATATATATTATAGTATAGAAGTAGCCAATCGATATAGGTTGGTGGTCGGCAAGTTTGATGTGTACAGCGCTTAACAAAGTGCAGAAACACTGCATTCTATAAAGGATCGCTCCTAATTTGTAACTTCAAACGATGCGTCGGTGTATTTTATGGATCTTTAGGATTCAAGTTTAAAATACTTTTTAGTAATTATAAGATAAGGTAAGTATTGTATTAAGTATTAATTAATTCAAGTTTTATTCTTTGTTAATTTATTTTGTCCCTGTAACTTTGACAGGGCGTTTGCTTTCAAAAATGCTTTGCACACCATCTTGAACTCTAAAGGAAACGGAAAGCGGACGGAATACGGAGTAGGAATACAGACAAATGTTAATTAATGTATTTAAATGGCAACCCATAAGAATTTATATATATTTCTATACATTTATTATGATAAAGAGGTAAAGTTTGTGTGTTTGTGACGTTGTAGGGGGTAATCTCTGGATCTACTGAACCGATTTTTAAAATTTCTTTTAGTATTTTTTTTAAATAACTTTTTAATTTTTTATCCTAACTATAATATGTTAAATTTTGCATGCCTACTTAGGTAAAATATAGCTGAACTATATGTTTATTTTTAATATCTTTAAATGTATTTTATACTTACCTATATTTGCAAAATAAATAAATATTCTATTCTATTCTATCACGCTATGACTAATAGGAGTGGAGCAGTAATAAAATATGTTTAAAACAGTGACGCGTTTTTTTCACCGCCTAACGAAGTGGGCACGGGTCAGCTAGTCCATTATAAATAGGGGTTTTAATTTACAATAGCCATAGTTATTAGTAAAAGACTATATCTACAGTAATCAAGACTCACTGATTCTACAGTGGATGCTATTAAATAGTTCTAATAAAAGCTAACTTTCAATATTTTTCATTATAACGTTGCCATTTCTCACGATTTTCTCTATAACAACCGTCAACCATTCACTGCTTGTGTACAATTTCACCGTTAACAATATTATACGGAGTATTGTATTCTATGGGATGTGTAGTTTTTATAATTACCTTTATATCTGGTCTAGTGGGCTTAGTAGGACTATTAAACACTAACATAACATGGGTAGGGGACCGGCAAGAGTGGCGCGAAGTTGGAGAAACCTATGTTCAGCAATGGACCGCTCATAGCTGGGATGGATAGATAACATAGGTACATTTTACCAGCTGGTAGGTTATATTAGCAAGAGGACCTCTAGGTCGGTATCAGCACTGTGACTGCTTCATAACAGCCCATTAATGTCCCACAACAGTGACGGGCCTCCTCCCGTGACGGAGGGATACTTGGCCTACTAATACGGATTTATATAGGATACCAGACGGATTGATATAGGGTTTAATTTCAATTTTTGCCTTCTTTTTATTACGTAAAGATAATATTCACGGATAGTCCCTTAGTCGGTCATGGGGTGGTGACATATTGTAACAAAAATTACCGCCGTATTTATAAAAAACATTCTAAAGAATTATGTCAATGTTAGGTTTGTGGTTGCTCCGTGGAGAAATGCATTGATTTGTGTTTTTATTTTAGGAAAGTTATAGCTAACCCATTTTTAAAGGTCAAATAATGTAACCTGAATCCTTATTTAATTTATATCTCGTCCTCTGTTCTTTTTCTGTACATCTTACAAGCAGTTATTTATTGTCTATTAAGTATTTATTTGATTTTCTTCATTAACTAAGTAAGTATTTAGTAGTGTAGGCATGCGTTGAACCCCAAGGTCATACTAATATTTTCATTCGCTGTAGTCTTGCTTGACCCTTGTTATTGTTACAGCTCTGTTTTCCCACTATTTACCTACATTGACACTCTCTCTGCGTAATTTAATTAAAACTTAATCTTAATCTAATCTAATAAGTAGATAATATTATATTCGTAGGTAAGTAATTTACCTTCATTTTATAATTTAAGTTTTACTATTAATTAACCTCGTTCTGATAACAATTTATGAATGTCCCTTTGCTGGGACGGGCTTTCTACAGGCACAGAGACTTGGCATTCTCGTACCTACTACACTGGCCAGACGTATGTATATAGGGTGTTATGCAAAGCTATCCTTCTTCTATTTTCATAAAAAATAAATCAGTACTTAAAGTTTTATTTTGTCACGGGAGGAGGCCCGTCCCTGCAGTGGGACATTAATAGGCTGATAAGATGATATAATTTTATTTCTCTCGTTCCAAAAAAGGTCAAGAAAGAGTCATTCAAATACAAAGTAACTGTCATATTATTAAGTGACAATCTGTGTGTATGTTACCGTGACAATACACTGCATATTAGTGCATATTTCCCAAGGAAAACAGTCCCGGTGACCACTGACCATGTACGTAATTTACATATTATGTTTACAAAGGTAAAATTAGCTTGGGATATGAGACAAGCTGTGGAAAGCTATATTTATTCTTGAAGTACGTCTTGCTGTTTTATAATTTTTAAACTATACTATAGCGTTTCATTATTTATCCCGTTTATATAATACGTACTAGTACTGTAAGTTTAAGATGTAAAACAAATGTACAAATACTCTATGGTGTAGTGATTTAACCTTTAATTAGGCGCGCCAAAATACTTACGTCGTTAGTCGCGCGGGGTCTGCAGTTACCCCAAAATGAATGACATTAAATAAAAAGTATTTATATATAAACATCAACTTTTATTATTCTTTATTTACTTATAAACTATAACAAAATTAGAAAACACAAGAAAAACGTAACTGTAATACTGAAAACAATGAAATTTTTATTTTTTTAGGAACATAATTTTTTCCCACAAAAAAAGGAAGATTCTACATTTGTCCTCGAAAGAGTGACAAAAAAACAACAAAGGTTGTTTTTCTGTCACTATTTCGAGGACAGATGTAGAATCTTCCTCGTTTTCTTATTGTTACATCATTGCTAGATGATGAAGGGCCTGGAACCTCTTGTTCAGATAAAATTCTTCTCGCAGTATTTCGCTTAGTTGTTGAATGGAAATACTGAGCCTATTTCTAGCCATGTCGAACGGTTTCTACGAAAAATAATACTAGATTAGACAAATGTCATAGTACAAAACAAATAGAATAAATAAACATTATAACTACTTTACAGTAACCGTGAAACAACAATGTAATATAACTTCCGCTCATCAAATGAAAAAAAGCATAAACTTATAACAGTGAGTACATTTACATAAGTACAACTGTGTATCTTTATCAATAAACTAGTATTAGAACCATATAATAACATTATAGTGTCTAAAATTTCAAAATGAAATAAATAAGTGTAAAAACTAGTAATTTAAAAATATATACTTACGTAAAATTGAACAACACTATTAGTCGCGCGGGGTTGCAGTGACCCCAGGCACCTCCGTACGGCGCAACTAACCATTTCTGCAGCGCAAGCGCTACTGAGGAAGGAGGGGTGAATGAGTTATGAAGCTAGCAGAAAGTTTGGCTCGCTAGCGTAAATAGTCAAAAAAATAATTCCAAATGAAGATCACTTGGGGTCGCCAAGACCCCGCGCGCCTAATTAAAGGTTAAGTACATGTCTGCTACGTAGATGTCTTGGGTTTGCCATAATAGCCTATTAATGTTATTGCAGGAGGCCTATTCAAGTTCATGCACAAATATTTTCATTGAACAGATCTATATCAAGCCCGATAAGTAAACGAGAATCGATTTACGTGTGGTAATGGCGACCATTTCTTATCACGGGTGTCGTAAAAACCGACGAAGGTAAATTTCGCAGTAGCTGCCGCGGTGGCAAAGAGTTTGTATAGGTATGCGTCTGCCTTTTACATTTTGCACTTTTGACATTCTGCGCTTTTAACAACCTGCGCCTTTGACTATTTGCGCACTTGACATTCTGCTCTTATGACAATTTGCGATCGTTTGCCGTTTTGCGCTTTTCACTTTATGCTCCTAAACGCTTAAAATCCTCCATACTTATTTTAAACACTACTATAGTACAGTATGGGGACATGGATAATGTGATTGGCTTTTAAAGAAAGACAGCAAATCAATGAGTAAGAAAAGTACATCCGATTACCGAAAATAGCTGAATAATTTTAGCACAAGTTTTGAAAATTATCACATTAAAATATATCTTATAGCGTTCGGCATAAGGTTGAAATTATAAAAGATTGAATCCCTACTTACTTCTATATGACATTGTATGTTTCATCATGTCTTACTAAGTGACACTGGTGACGGAAACATTGCACTTCGATAAAAAGTCATTGCAGTGCAACAAAATATAGCACTTATTGTTAATATACAATTTCAAAATCATCAATAAATTATAATCTCACTTTCTCGCTTCCTCATTGTTATCTGTCTTTCTTTAAAAACCAATCATATTATCAATGTCCTCATACTGTAAACTAGATTGACAGATGTACGATCTTCTATAAAGCATCTCGTTTTTAATTCTCAGTTTACAATAAAACGATTAAGAATAAACATCGGTCATTGCACATCGTTTACTGCAAGGACGTATACTACAATCCTTAGGAACTACAGGACTTATAAGGCGAGTGATCGACAGGTGCTTAACGGGACGTGCAAGACTTACTTTGTGGTTATTTATTATTGAGTAAACAAATATTCATTTAAACGTCTCACTGCTGAGATGAATCAAAATCAGACCGAATTTTCTGGTTCACTGGTGCCTTTGGCCGCTCAATAAAGATGAAGTTTAAGAATTAAGTTAAAAGTAAAGAAAAATAATAATCAGAATGAATTTTCTGGTTCCCAGACGCCTTTGACTAATCAATATGTTTATTTTTTTTCGAAACAATAATCTTATTGTGATAACTCATTCTATAGATAGCTAATGATTTTTTTCCACAAATAGGATCAGTTTGGCCAATTGTTACCGCGTTCACTATACGGAGTGGTATATTCGGTCGCAAATTTTCCAGTTTTAGATTCGCATGGTTTTTTGTTTAAAATAATTGGTTTTGACTATTGCTGCTGCTAGCAACATCAATGGACACCACTGAAGCTTGTTTTCGAAAGTTATGGTAAATATGTTCTTCATTAAAATTTATAAAAATAATATAAAAAAACGTAATTCCTTCTATCCGAAATATTGACGCTCTAAAAGGTTCTCCGTTAAGAAAATTAAAAAAAGACAAAAAGAAGATCAGATTTTTCCATTGGCCTGGCCTTGTTTCTGCAATGGAACATTAATTTTTTGTTAGAAATACTTAGTTATTTCTATTTCATATTGCTTCGTTTCTGTTGGTGCTACTGCTAATTTTATTAAAAATAAATTAAATTTTAGTTAAGTAGAATAGCTGGTTATTTAAAAGTATAGGTAATACAGTAAGCGCTTCTCTTTAAATAATAATTTAATAACTGAACTTTCAATTATCAGTTTGCATTCATTGCATATTGTAATGTATTCTCGATGCCCCGGGCAACTTTTTTTTCTTATAACCTGTTTATCTAGTGCATATAAATAATGAATAGATCCGTGGCTGTTTTATTACAACCTCTTTTAAATGATGTTCTATGCAGAATTACTTATAATCTTTAATTATTCTTTCTACAAACCTCACACAGGTTGTCGAGGGAAACTTGACTTACTTAAAAGCGGGCGAACGCTAAAACGGACATCCAGACATGGTGTGCATTTTACTGCATGGTTCATTTTAAGTGTTTGTACCGTTAAAATGCAGCGGATATCATCATAACAGTCCCGTGACGAAGGGATACCTAATACCACACTGTCCAGACGGATTGGTATAAGGTTTAATTTCAAGTTTTCCTTCTTTTTATTTCGTAAAGATAATATTCACGGATAGGTAGTCTCTTAGTCGGTTTTTTACGACACCCATGGGATGAGATGGGGTGGTGACATATTGTATTCTTACTCCGTCACCACACGGAGGATAATGCAGCGACTAATAAAATTAATTTCAAACTGTAATCACAAATTATTCTTCTTATAAGTACCCAGTCAACTTTTAACTCACACGAAGGAATGTTGACATTTTACATTCTCCGTCACCATTCGGATTGCGGATATGACAGAATAGTCATAATGCAGTATAAGTTCCGTAATAAACGTTTATCGGTCACTGACCCACGTCGTCGAGTCGTATGACCTTGCAATATTGCAACATGTAGGTATTGTAAGTACGTCACGCCGGCCATACTGACAACAAGGTGTTGGAATGCGAACAGCTGCATAATTACTTATAATTATTTTGCAGACCATGCTATTAAGCTAGGATATTGTATCCACCGAAGCTCTAGCATGATAATGGAGGTCTTAAGCCCGATTTACACATCGACAAGTACAGTAGCAAGTTAAGTTGTAAGTTGTTGATTTAAGTTGATTTGAATAGTACTTCATCCTATTTTTTGGCGAGTTAAGTACGAAGTAGCCCCCTCTCTCGCGTCTCACCAACTTAACTCGCCAAAAACTAGGATGGAGATATATTTAAATCAACTTAATCAACAACTTACTACCTTACTCGCTACTGTACTGTACTTGTCGATGTGTAACTCGGGCTTTACTATTTTTTTGTATGTTGCCTGCTGAAAATGTTGGTAAAGACGGTAAGATTACCGTTTAAATTACAAAAAACTTGATGCTAAATATTGTCACAAAGTCAGTAATTTTCCGGCTCCCTGTGTTTTATTTTTTTAAAGTTGAATTTTATACGTTTATGGCTTAATCTAGTGAAATTTACTATTTGTGCTGTAATTAAATGACATTGCCACTTCTATTAAAAAATATTTTAAATAACACAGTAATATATTTATTTTCACTGTCATTACTTTTTACAAAAAATACAAAAATAATAATCTTTAAAAAATTACAAAATAAAATTATAAACTTAATAACGCCGTTATAATTATTAACTGCAAACTACTGTAAGTCGAGTTAAGTCCTTAGACAATTGATAAAGGTAATGTAACATACTTACAAACAGTATTCTGAAACGGCTGAAGAATGTAAATGAAACAAATTCGATCCATAAGCAGTCAATAAGCAACCAAATCAAACAGCCTATTGTTCCACGTTTACGACCGACAGAGGAATGCAAACAGGAATCGAACCGGTGCTGATGCGATAACAAACAAACTTCCTTATTCCTTTACATAAGGTTTCAAAGCTATTCTTTAACTTTATTGCGGTTGGTAATGAATTTTGTTACTTTATGTAAAAAAAAAATATCCGTGTGGTGACGGAGTAAGAATACAATATGTCACAACCCCATCTCATCCCATGGGTGTCGTAGAAACCGACTAAGGAACTATCTGTGAATATTACGTTTACATAGAAAGAAGAAAAACTTGAAATTAAACCCTATACCAATCCGTCTGGCCAGCGTGGTATTAGTAGGCCAAGTATCCCTCCGTCACGGGAGGAGGCCCGTCCCTGCAGTGAGCCATTAATGGGTTGGTATGATGACTGCTTTGACAGGTGATTTTGTGTCTACAGTGTTCCTCAGTCTGTTATCGTATGTTCTGGTTAGTGATTATGACTCAATTCAGCTTAAATCATGAATGATATTTGACTTTAAATAAATTGTTATTCGCATGGGTGACCGACAAATAATTCAAAAAATCCCTTAATTTTACCAACCAGGTCAACTAAGGAAAATTCAACAAGAATAAATTCATATGCTTGTAAAGCGATGTATCGTGATTGGAGTAGAGCCGTCCCTGCTGTTGGATTTTCTTCGACTGCTATGATTACATAAACACCTGCCTCCGCGGTCAAAATAATATTTGCGGCTGACATGCTTGAGGTTGCGACTTCTAATCCAGCTCAAGATAATGATGTAGGCATGTTGAGTCTGGATGTTCTATTGTCCGTTAATTTCATGCCTTTAAAAGTCTTTGCGGAACAGGACTCGGGCGGTAGTTGTAAAATATAATAAAAAACTTGTATTAACAAAGAACCCATTAATCGATCTTTGAACTTCTCAAAGGTAAACATAATTCCCCTAAAACGTTTCATTAACCTTGATTCTATATTATTTGACTTAAAACATTAAAATTATATATTTAGAAGCATTCTACCATGACATCAGAAAGGGTCCTTTTTGACAATATTACACCACACATGTCTTATTGAAGAATAAACCTTGAATCCGTAGATATAAGGTTGAAGTTAGTTTGGAAGGTGTTTGGTTCTGTGTTTCCTGTGGTGTGCTTGCGCGGATGTGGTGTAGGCTCGTTATAACCGATACGTAGAGTCGATAGCCTTCAGATTAAAGTAATGTGGGTGTTAATAAAACCCTTGTTGTTATTTAGTAGCCGTTTATGTTTAGTACTTTATTATAACTACCAGTCCTATGGCAAGGATTGGTTTCTTCTTGTGACGGAGAGAAACTCAGATAAGATACAAGAATCACTACCAGACATCCTTCTGAGTTTTGTAACCTTACCTGGCTTAGTGATAGCACGCTAGCCAGACGTTGGTCATCAAAACAGCCCATTAATGTCCCACTGCAGGGACGGGCCTCCTCCCGTGACGGAACGATACTTGGACTACTAATACCACGCAGGCCAGACGTTGGTGTAGGACCATAATTAGGTCAAGTTTCATTTAAAGTGATTTTCGAAGATCTATTCAACTGATGGTCCTATCATCGACCATCAGATGAAAAGGTAAAGAATGCAAAGTATAACACATTCTATTACATTCCGAGGGTGTCGTAAAAGGGGATTAAGGTTCTATTACTTAGGCTACTATGTAATAGCCAGTATCATAAAAAAAAAATCAAAAAATATAAAACGAGAGTTGTATTAATTTTGAAAATATATTTATGACTTTGGCTTTGAAGGAAAACTGAGCTCTTAACAATACGCCAAGCCATCTTCAGATCAAGTTTTTCGCTATAATTGTGACAGACGTATAAGCCTAATGTCACATTAGTAGAGACACCCGTAATTTCGAAATTAAAATATCATTCTTAACATCACCCATTGTCCTTTTGTTTGCCAAACGTTGACAAAAATGTTATAGGTATTATTTTTTGTAAAGCCTGATTTACACATCGACAAGTACAGTGGCGAGTTAAGTAGTAAGTTGTTAATTAAGTTGATTTGAATAGATCTCCACTACTTCGTACTTAACTCGCCAAAAAATAGGATGGAATCAAATTCCCATTTCGAGCGTTTTTGTGTTTTTTGTTGATGTGTTAATTAGAATAGCATAAAATACAGGACGGATTTGTGTTACCATTGCAGAAAATGAGAATGTTCAGAGAGAGGATTGAATAGGAATGCAAAAGCCGTTCTGACTCTAAGCACTTCAAAGTTAAACGTTCCTACAACACAGTTGTTAGGGCTCCCACCTGTTGTCTCTACTAATAATGAGAACCAGTATAATAATTAGTCTTCAAACCGAAGAGCCAAGCTATTGTTTGTCACTCGCGCATAACTGACGCGAACGCCGTCGAACAAGCACGCTTGCACCGATCATACGCTCTGACAGCCAGAGCTCGATGTACGAATCGATTTAGCGCACGCGCAACAAACGTCAAAAAGTGAATTCTAAATTCAAATTCGAATTTCGTTACAGTGACATTCGATTATTATTTTGAAATTTGAATTGGAAATAATAACTGTTTTTTGTGTTTGAAATTGAAATTAGTGTTGTGTTGATAGCTCATACAGAAATGACCCCGGTTGGACTTCTGTTCAAAGTGAACAGGTAGGTTTAGTTAACACCGGAGAGTGTTAAATATTGAACATGGTATGCTAATGTGTGTCGTGGTGGTTATTTCTCAAACATTGTTATTCAACTGATGTTTCTATTGTAATGCTTTCCGAACGTAAAGCTGGGATGAGATTGTTTATTCTCTTCTCGTTGTGAATGTAAAGTGCTTTGTATTATTTAGTACTTGTGCTACGTTGTATGGACGGTGGGATAATAGAATTGTACTGTAGGTACATTTTATCGGTATCTTGTTTAATTTTGATTGGTGATCAGGTGTGATTAGCTCTTGTAGCGTTTGCGAATGCATGCGGTTGCTGCGCTCATGTTGTAGGTTCGAATCCCTAGTAAAAAAACGCAAATTATATTCTAAATCTGAATGTAGTTTGTGTATACTCGTAATATGTAAAGATTTTCGGGACACAGGAATTAAGTAGTAATATTTTGGATTGTCCTTTTATCAACTTAACGATTTACATGGCGACGGCTGTTTGCTGTTTCGTTTATAAAGTAAATAACTGCTTTACCACGCAGACCGTTTTACCGTGGGAAACTCATTAATTGGTGGATTTACACCCACTGCAAATGCGCTTTGACTAGTTACAGATATAATCGGAAACCGTTGTATTGACTAAAAGTTATGCCTTGTTGGGATCACAAGGGTCCGGGTGTACGGAATCTCCGTGTGGTGACGAAGTAAGAATACAATATGTCACCACCCCATCTCATCCCATGGGTGTCGTAAAAACCGACTAAGGCACTATCCGTGAATATTATCAATACGAAATAAAAAGAAGGAAAACTTGAAATTAAACCCTATACCAATCCGTCTGGCCAGCGTGGTATTACTAGGCCAAGTATCCCTCCATCACGGGAGGAGGCCCGTCCTTGCAGTGGGACATTAATAGGCTGTTAGGATGACAAGGGTCCACAGAAGGTAAAGCCAATAGCTGTCAGGTTCCTACCGCTCACCAACACTTGCAGAAAGACATGAAAATGCAGCATGTGCTCATGGAGTCTCCTTTTGTCACCCTAGGAGGCCCGTCTGCTAATTCTTCTTTCATCATAATAGCCCATTAATGTAGTCCCACTGCAGGAACGGACCTCCTCCCGTGACGGAGGGATACTTGGCTTACTAATACCATGCTGGCCAGACGAATTGGTATAGGGTTTAATTTCAAGTTTTCCTTCTTTCTATGTAAAGGTAATATTTATTGTATTCTTACTCCGTCACCACACGGAGATTATATAATTCTTCTTTAATTAAAGATATTAATAAACTTAGGTATATGTATTATCTAGTGTTAAAAACATGGCTGACCATCAGGTACAACATTCAAGTTCGACAACGGACATAGTTCTTGTCATTTCCATGTATATAACTACCATCTCTACATATAATTACGAGTAATAGTTACCTTTGCTAGGGTTGTTACCTGTTATACGAAGCAATAAAAATACTTCATGTCTTAATTTTGTACACATAATAAGACTGCTGGTCATAATAAATTTTGACGACCTCTGTGGCGTAGTGGTTGTTTAACATGACTGCTACGCACAGGTCTCGGGTTTGATTACCGCTCAATGCAAATCTTTGTGTGCATGAACATGATTGTTTGCATTGGTCTGGGTGTTTTCTATTTATAATATGTACCTATGTATTTATGAAAAAAAAAAGGATTTAAGTACGTTTGTCCGTTGTCTAGTGCACATAGTAAAAGCTCTGCTTAGTTTGGGACTAGATGGCGTTGTGTGAAAGTGTGAGAAATATTTTTTTATGTTTTTTATTCGAAAAGTCTTAATTTTGTACACATAATTAGACTGCTGGCCATAATAGCCCATTAATGCCTTACTGAAAAGACTACAATTTTTTTGTCTTGATCCTCATTTAATCGCGTTTTAGAGTAACCAGGACTTAAAAGCACTTTACTCCTTGAAATACTGTAAATAACGAAATATCTATGGATTTTAAAGCTCAATTATAGTACTGGAACTTATTTTTTCCAAATAAATGCCTCAGTCCTTGTTTCGAAATTCAAATTTCTGTATGTGTATGATAGAGCTGCTAATTCTCATAATTTTCTTTTAACTAAAATAGCGCTATCTAGGCTACAAAGCAGTAAACTTTTACACTCTTATTAATAAAAATCGCTTACTCCTACCATAGTCTAGACTTATACTTGGACTAGTTAATACCGGTGTAACGAAGTATTATCTTCGGACTAACTCTGTTATTAATAAACTTGGAGTAACCGCGGATTAACAATACCACACTTATACCAGAATTAGCGCGTGTGCTATGGCAACCCTGATACGTGAAAAGGTAAAAAGAGTGAGCTGAATGACTGAAATATCATTTTGATAGATTGCTAATGTCAAATTTGAATTGTTTGATTTATTATTGTGTGTGTATTTTATTTTGTCGTCATATTGTAATTTATCCAAGTTAATAAAATAATACAATAATAATAGTTAATACAGCAAAATGTTAAAAGATGAGGAACATTTGAGACAGATGGAAATGGCTGAGGAAGAACACTCAATTAAAATGGCAATTCACAAGGAAAAACTGAAAATGTGTTAACATTGGAACGGGAAATTCTTAAGCTAAAGAAAGCTAAAATGTTAAATTATGTAATTATTCTTTAGAATAAACCATTATTATATTAAAATATTTGTCTTACTAATTAGTACTATAAGTAATAATCATAATAAGTAATTTATTTTATACTGAGGGGTGCTGGTAAAGTATGAATAAACACATAATTTGAATTTAAAAGTCTTTATTTAAAAAAAATTATTAATAAATGCCGTTCGGGCTGAATTTCTTCTAAGAGAGTTACTTAATGTATGTGTTACTGGAACATCATCATCTTCTACATGCTCAATCAAATCTTGCTGTTGTATTGCAATATTATGCAATATAGCCGGTGCAACTATGTAAAGCTTTGTGTTTTCTAATTTTGTACGAAAGCCTCTTAATAAACACTGAAACCTTTGCTTCCATACTCCAAAGCACCGTTCAACAGTATTACGTGTCTTAATGAGAGCTTGTAAGTGTAAGAAAGAAAGAAAGAAAGAAAAATTTGTTTATTCACGTAAGATATAAAAATACCGCGTGTGAAGGTCGTTTTATAGTGATCACATAATATGCTCGTCTAACTTAACGGCTAAGTTTACTGAGGGTTCGGAACACGACCATGTCAGAGAAGACACCCACAAGAAACTCTGCTGGGTTCCTATCGCTCTTTTGGTGATCACTTCACAAATATTATTTTATTTAGTAAACAGGACAATTCAGATCCAAGCATTTTTATCGTTTAAGTAATCCTTTACACTATAATATGATTTCGATATTAACTTATGTTTAATAAAAGATTTAAATTTATTAACTGAAAATTCTTTAACTTCCCTAGGGAGCTTATTATAAAAACGAATACCATTACCAGCGAAAGAATTACTTATTTTATGAAGCCTAGTGTGGAGAACAGCAAGTTTATTTTTATTTCTAGTGTTAACATTATGTATATCACTCATTTTTTGATATTTCTTAATATTTTTGTGTACGTACATTAAATTATCAAATATATACTGGCAATGCACAGTCATAATCTTAATTATTTTAAATTTATCTCTAAGAGACTCTCTTGGGCCCATATTATATATACAACGTATCGCTCTTCTTTGCAAAACAAATATTGTGTTAATATCAGCCGCACTACCCCACAACAGAATACCATACGACATTATGCTATGAAAATAACTAAAATAAACTAGCCTAGCTGTGTCTATATCTGTTAACTGACGTATTTTTTTAACTGCGTATGCTGCTGAAGAAAGCCTACCTGACAATTTTTCAATATGGGGGCCCCATTGTAATTTACTGTCTAAAGTAATGCCTAGGAATACTGTAGTGTTAATTATTTCCAGTTCCTCATCATTGATTTTAACTTTTGGTTTTATATCAAGAACGTTTGGCATGGTAAATTTTATGCATTTTGTCTTTGTTTTATTTAGAGACAAATTATTTGAACTGAACCAATATACTATTTCCAAAAGAGAATTATTTATGTAGTCTACCGCAGGTTGTCGTCTATTAATTTTAAAAATAAAGGATGTATCGTCGGCAAACAAAATTATCTCGGGGTTCTTTTTAACTAAATTTGGCAAATCGTTTATATATATAAGAAATAGAAATGGTCCTAGTATTGAGCCTTGTGGTACCCCCATTTTAACAACTGATCCGAGCGAACGCTTACCATTTACATCTACTTTTTGTACTCTATCGCTTAAATATGATTTCATTATACCTAAAGCAGAATCTCTAACACCATAGTGACCTAGTTTCCTCAGTAAAGTCTCGTGATCGACACAATCAAATGCCTTGGATAAATCGCAAAAAACGCCAAAAGCATCCTGTGACTCCTCCCAAGCCTCAAATATGTGTTCTACTAAATTAACTCCGGCATCGGTAGTTGAACGACCACGTGTAAATCCGAATTGTCTATCGTGAAGCAAAATATTCTGATTAAAGTGACTAATTAATTGATTAAGAATTAGTTTTTCAAATATCTTACTAAACGCAGGCAACACAGATATTGGTCTAAAGTTTGAAGGATCTAAATTACTACCTGATTTGAAAAGAGGTGTTATTTTACTTGGTTTCATAAGGTCTGGGAATATACCTAGGTCTATACTGTTATTAAAAATAAAAGCTAATTCCGGTGCAATGATATCTATAACTGTTTTTAAAATGCTAACAGAGATTCCCCATAGATCAGCTGTTTTCTTAACATTTAGAGAATTAAAAGTTTTAATAATGTCAAGTTGGCTAACATGACTAAATTTAAATGTTTCGTTACAATATGGTACATTTTTTTCTAAGAGAGTGATAGCCGCATGGGGTGAGGAGTTCAAAGATTTGGTAATATCTATAGAAATATTGGTGAAATATGTTTCAAATGTATTCGCTATATCTAAATCAGAATCTATAATTTTATCTTCAACTTTTAATTTTAGGTTTTTGTGTTGTTGATTTTTTCGACCTGTTTCCTCATTTATAATATTCCAAGTAGTCTTAATTTTATTATTACTGTTTTTTATTTTAGAGGTTATATATTGTGCTTTGGTATTTTTACAGTTAATTTTAAAGTTTTTGAAAATTCTTTTACATACTCTTTGAACTCATCACTGGTGTTAATTGATTTTTCTTCATATAAGTTATACAATAATTGCCTATCTTTGTGTAACTCCGCTGTTGCCCAGTCATTAAATGCTAATGTATTAGTAACTGCAAATGTTTTACAGGTAAAAATCTCACTAAATAATTTATGAAATGTAGTAAAAAAAGAGTTATACATTTCATTTGGATGTGATATATTTAATAAAAATGAATAATCAATACTAAGTAATTTTGTTTTCAAACTATTCAAACGGTTTGCAGTTACCGGTACACAAGTTATATACTTCTTTGATATTATTTCATTTACATTATCGAATTGGATTAATTGGCCACTATGATCTGAATTTAATTTGTTAATAATACATTTCTGAGTTGGGATTATATTTGTAAAAATATTATCTATACATGTTGCACTATTTGATGTTATCCTAGTAGGTTCCATAAACATATTAATTAAGTTGTATGATTTAAATAGATTTATCAATCTAAGACTTAATTTGCTACATTCTAAAATATTAATATTAAAATCTCCACATATAATAAGTTTCTTGTTAGATTTTGACAGTTTAAATAAAACCTCTTCCATGATTAATTCAAAAATATCAAAGGAACCTAGTGGTGGTCTATATACTGATACTACTATGAATTGTCCTGTTTCCAATGATGCCAATTCAATTGTTCGTTCAACAGATAGATTTACTATGTCTTTACGTTCCTTAAATTTAAATTGTTTATTTATTATTATTAATGAACCTCCATGTATTGAATTTGCTCTGGTGAATGAACTACCAACCTGGTGGCCACTGAAATTAAACATTGATTCAAAACTTTTTAACCAATGTTCAGTTATACATAAAATACTGATATTGCAACTATTCAAAAAAAGTTCTATTTCTAGCTCTTTATTTCTTAAACACTGAATGTTCTGGTGCACCAAGTTAATATGATTGGCATTTTTTTTATAATTATGAAAGGTATTACATTTTACTAAGCTTGAGGGAAACTCTATTGTCTTAATATCTAGTTTAAATTAATTGGAACAGATTCCAAAATAAAATTAGATGCACTAAAGCATTGTTCAATATGAGCAAATTGTTTAGCAAAATTATTTGCTGTAATATCAAAAAAATATGATAGCGAAATAGCTACTTGTCGTTTAAAATAAGTAGATAGAAAATACCTATCCTTGTGTAAATTATAAGAAATTCTAACAATATTGTTAGTGTCTAAAATTGTAAATTTAGTGTTATAAGTACTCATATTGTACATTAACATATTAAGCTTATACCTAATTAGATTTTCTTGATGTGGCAACTGACTACAATATGGAAATGTAAACATAACTATATTTTTAACCTTTATTTTTTCTAACATTTCAAAACATTGTTTTAAATTTATTCTATTAATATTTAACCTATTCCCTAACATTATTATTAAGTTTGTATTTGCTTTATAATTATTTTGGTTTTTGAAAATAATATCTGTTATACTATTAAGATTTGCGTGAGGGTAACAATTGTTTTCAGTTAGACCTGTCAAATGTTGATTTAAAATAGTGCTAAAATTAGTACCAATTTCATCAGAAAACATAACTGTATCAATACTTAATCTCGAATTCAAATTCAAATCTTTAGTCCTACCTTGGGTTGGGAAGTTGAGACTGTCACACAAGTTCTCTGATGTTACTTGTTTAGGTGATAAAGTAACTGGTGTTGGGGGTGGAAGGCTGCGATTACATACACAGGTGTTGTAGTTTCTGGTCAATGAATCAAACTGGCTAGCGTTAGTCTCTGACAATTTGACAATTTCATCCATTGCCAGTGTGTATTCTTTCATCATGTTTTGTGATGATTCATATTTACTTGAGAGTGAATCCCAAGAGTCTTGTAGCCTTGCTATATGAGCTTCTAGTAGTTGTGTGTCAGACTCATACTTCCTTTCATTAAGTTTAAGTTCTAAGTCATAGTTTACCAACTTATCTAACATACTAACCCGTTGTCTTTTTAATGAACCTATAGATTTTTTTTGAGATTTAATTTGCTTTTGTGTCTTTATAATGTACCTATTAATTTTAAAATACGTTTTAATTTTATTTCTACTACTATGCACAAAATGTTCTAAAGGTAAAGTGTCATTTGTTAAATCTATTACAGTGTGTTCTTTTAATTTTTGATTGTGATTATTGGGTTTACTAGTGATCAATTCGTCAAATAAGCTTTGTGTATTTGTGTCCTTTTCCTGTAAAACTAAATTCTGAAAATGTGTTATTTTGGAATGTGCATCACGCAGTTCTATTTCTAATGTGTCAATGCGTACTAGTGCATGTTCATATTCTTTACTACACTGACTAAAGGTGTCGACAATGTTTTGCAGCTTACAATATTCCAAATTTAACTCCTCATAGCTCAAGTGAAGGGAGGACAGTTCAGATCTAAGCCTATCATTGGCTGTATCACCAGCTAAATGATTTTTCAACATGTCAATGATGAAAAGAGCAGTAGATCGGGAAAATCTGTATTTAGATTTAAATCCGGCTTCTTGTAGTTCTTCCAACAGATTCTTTCGAATTTTATAAAATGTCACTTGTCTAATCAATGGAACCACATCTTCAATCTCGTCTTTGTCATAAATATAATATCCGTAAATCATGAACAAAATAGTCTCTATTCATCTTATTCAATCACAGGATTATATTTTTGAAGCATAAAAATAAATAACACGTCAAAGTAATACTGATAAGTCTGCACTAATCCACCGTTAAACTAGGTCTTGGTACGGAATAGCTTTTACGCCAAGAGTAAAGCGGTATTAGCTTACTCCTTCTTTACTTCGCGTTTATTAATACAAACATTAATAATTTGACACTTAAACCATGGAGTACAGTTAATCTTGCGTTAGTCTATGTTTATTAATGAGACTGTTAGAGTAGCTATCTATTATCTTATTATAAAGTATCAATATTTTTGTATCATTAGGAACTATACTTTTTTATCTATTTTCAAACTAAGAAGACTATAGTCTACTATAGACTATAGCTCTAAGATAGAAACTCAGCATCTCTTAAACATGTATAGGTCATCATCATCATAACAGCCCATTAATGTCCCACTGCAGGGACGAGCCTCCTCCCTTGACGGAGGGATACTTGGCCTACTTATACCATGCTGGCCAGACGGATTGGTATAGGGTTTATTTTATTTATTTATTTAATGCACAAAACACATTACAATAAAAAAATACAATCAACTTATTTAATTTCAAGTTTTCCATCTTTTCTTTTCGTATAGATAATATTTACGGATAGTCCTTTAGTCGGTTTTTACGACACCCATGTGATGAGATGGGGTGGAGACATATTATTATTGTATTCTTACTCCGTCACCACACGGAGTTAAATAAAGAACTAATCTAATTTCAATTTAATGTCCTGCCAACCCTAAAATGAATACGGCTAGACGACATGTTTGCACCTTGATTCAGCCGAGGAGGATCTAATTACTTGTCTACTAACAGTTATCCGATGTTATTTAACTCGATACAAGGACATTGAGACTCTACAACGATACTACAACAATCCTAACAAATTAACTTACTTGAATTGCTATAAAATCGATTAGATTTTAACCAGTACTTAAACGTTTTATTGTAGGGATGTCCTCAATAGTTAGAGGAATATAGAGATACACTAAAACAAATCCTAATAAGCGTAGTACTGGATGTGTTTCGAGTTTATTTTGTTTTGAATATTCATCAAATCCAAGAAGGTTTTCTCCGAGACTCACTGATTGTTTGGTGCCTTTTATGACCATTCTGTGGATCGTCACTTGTAGGAGTCACAGTTACAGAAAAATTGGCACGATTAGTTCTTTATTTAATCGACTTCTGATCGCTTTAACGCGCCCATGGGCTGATAAAGTATGACATATTTTCAATCCTATACCCCCTTACTCATAAACGACTCTTAAAATTAATCACTGTTTAGCGAGATCTTTCTAAGTAAAAGTGTATGAATTTAATTTAAGCTACTCAATTGACTAAAATTTAAGAGGCGTTTATGAGTAAGGGGGTTGGTTTTTAAACAACACAAAGACAGACAAAAATTCTTAAATTTCTTATGTTTGAATAACCATGGAAACAGGAATAGAGTTGTTGCCAGCGTTTATAATTTCCATTGATTTGAGTAAAATACGATAAGTGTCAGAAATGGTGTCGTCGAACACACGCAACGTCCCGTCTGGTTTAAAATGCCATAATGTTACACCTACGAGTACATAGACAGAGGCGAAATTAATAATGCATTAACAAATGAATATAGAGAGTCTTTCCTATTATTGAAGACGGAATTTATTTTACGACTTCACGTTTAACTTAGCACAAGTATTAATTTGTCGAACAAGAGTAAGTAATAAAAATCCATAATTAAATTATTCTAAGAGCGTATTATTATTTATTGCTTAAGAAGTGAGGTAGATACATAAACATTAATTAAGCAGTAATTAAATCTTAATATGTCTAAGATGCTGCACAACACGCTATGCTGGTATTAAGTTGTGCAATCGTTATTTCCGCCATTAATTTTACAATGGCATATGCAAGTTTTTTTTACAATGAATCCTGTATAGAGAACAATGGGCCTTAAACACATTGAAATAAAGGACACTTAGTACTAAGAGCAAAGTACTTGTTAAACAATTAAACTTTATTCGTTTTTCATTATTTTACAAGTTTCTTTTACGTCTTTTGTAATTGACAAATCAATAGAATGTGCAAAAACATACAATATTGTTATTGTTCTGTGGTTAGTGGCTAACTATAGAGAGTTGTTCAAGTTCATAGACCTTTGACGTGGAACCGAGACTCAGACCAAAGTTCATTCATCAGGTATAACTTTTACGAAAAAAAGGTAGGTATTTAGGTAAATAGGTACATCCATAATTTGTCAATCCTTCAGCCACTAATATTTTGAAGGTTAAATTCATAGATGTGACTGCTTCGGTGGAGCAGCTTTCGCATATACGGTTGACGTGCAAGAGGTCACATGTACAAATCCCACGCAAGACACTTATTTGTGTGATCCAAAATCCATTGTCTTGAAACTGAATATGTGACCGTTAAATTAATGTTTGTAAAAATTCCTGCGACATAAACATGATCAATATTTGGATAGAACACTAGATTCTATAACATTTGATTTTTTTTGGCTTTAAAAACATCAAATGTAGTCTAGTGTTATGTCTCTTACTTAATTACAGTTATTTTTTTACCCTCAAAATCTAAGCCAACTTGTATACAGCTTGGTACTAGGGTAGGTGACACCCTTGATTAACATAGTCTTTTTTCCCTTTAAAAATATGGGGTTACCAAGTTCCCACGGGGTGACCCAGTAGTTAAAATATTATGTCCCCGATGTTGCTATCGTGCCCCACTATCTCGACACTGTCGGCAAAATTTAATAGTTTTTACAAACGAAGTATTCTTCATGCATAAAAATTGCCTTTATTACAAGCTAGGCCTTTAATAATATACCGTTTATAATTGTAAGTCATGCATTAATCGTAAATCTAGATAGGTAATAAAAATAATTACTCGTTCTTACAAAATATTGTGACCATGTGAACATCATAGAAGATATTATAATGTGTTCCCACAATACTTTTTACAATTAATTTTTATAAGTTTTACTATGAGTTTTTAAGCAAGAGGTTGATTATTTACGTAAAGATAATATTCACGGATAGTCCCTTAGTCGATTTTACGACACCCATGGGATTAGATGGGGTGGTGACACACTGTATTCTTACTCCGTCACGACACGGAGACATAAATGAGGAGACACAAAGAATGACATAATATTAAAAAAACTTTAAAACTCGCGATAATGTCAATCAAATCAAAAGTACTACAAAGTGCCCCCTACGCACATGTAGAGAGTTGCAAACGAGTACAGTAACACGATGCGTGGCGACTGATTCCCATCGGTATCGGTTACATCTGGCTCCCATGCTAGCAGAACTGGGCTTGTTTTGTTACATGTTTCATTGATTTTATATTATTTGTGAATAACTTGGATGCATTGGTTATATCTCCGTGTGGTGACGGAGTAAGAATACAATATGTCACCACCCCATCTCATCCCAAGGGTGTCGTAAAAACCGACTAAGGGACCGTGAATATTATCTTTACGAAATAAAAACAAGGAAAACTTGAAACAAAACCCTGTACCAATCCGTCTGGCCAGCGTGTTATTACCTAGTAGGCCAAGTATTCCTCCGTCATGGGAGGAGGCCCGTCCCTGCAGTGGGACATTAATGGGCTGTTATGATGATGGATTATAATATGTTATGTTTTTCTGTGCACATACACTTCGGGTACGAGGCATCCAAAGCAAATTGTAGCTAACAGTTAATATATCTTTCAAAAGTAAATACCATCATCCTGGCGGCTGAGCTGTTGGCTTAGTTTTCCGTTCAAATATAAAGCCTTAAAGTACGTCTTGTTTGTTGGAATAGAGAGTTCCCTAAACAAGGTTCACATTTTGATGATCATCACAGTAACACTCACACTTTCCCATAAAAGACATTTAAGACAGCTTTATAGTGGTTCAAGAATGTGGTAGGTAATAGGTAGGTATATCCAGATTTTCATATTTTTTCAGAGTATTTAAAATTCCGACTGAGCAAAAAAAAAGTGTAGATACGACTACTATTATAGTAAAAATTACATACAAAACAAATGCTAAATTTACAACTCAAATGTAATAAATATTTTGCAATCTAACAGTTATTAGTATTTATAGATAAATACTCGAAAAGGTTATACTTAGTACATACTCGTAATAGTCTAGAACATAAATAAATTGTTGATGGGTACATATTATGCAAATACGTTAAATATTTACACACAAATATTTAACAAACTGTGATTTTACTACGAGTAGTTGCAGTTTAATTACAGATGTAGCGATTTTAAACCTTGTGTCATAATATAAATATATACAGTATTTCGACTTCATAAAAACGCACGAAATGCGAGTTATACCTACACGCTCACGATAGCGGTGGCTTTGCGCAGTGAACAGTCGCGACTGTGCCGCAGTAACGAGCGGGAAAATAGGTAAATGCAATTAAAAAGCTGGAGGTGGGCAGCCCTATCGCATGTTTACTTACCGCGCAGCCGAGCCGTAGGCATTTATAATAAATATTTGGCCGAGATAGACTACTGGTTGTACTGTGGTTGTGTAGATATTCGTTTATTCGAATTGCATTTTGATTTCTCGATTCATTTAATACTTAATGTTGCCTAATGCGATATACGATTTGGATAATTTAACATCAGTTATATTAATAAACGATTAGGAAAATCTCAGTTGTTACTTACTAGGCAAATGTGTTGTAAATTCTTGTAGTTTTATAAAGATAATCAAATGACAATTTTCTTTCGTATTCAATTTAAATATTACAAAAGTCGGCTCTAAGCTTCTAAATAATTATTCTCAAGTATTATTTTCAGTAAATTTATCTGTAGTATTTATGTCTTATTTTTACTTATTTTGAAAACATAATTACAACATTTCCGCTAAGATCATTTCTATTAATTTTTATCCTTAGGTACTTGAAATATAAATCCAAATAATCTGTAATATTACGGATGTGTCAAATTAACCATAATGTTATCTGAATCGTTTCTCCCTTATTCTTTTACGATACACTATCTTGTGATGAGATGGCGTTGCGCCAAGGCGTGGT
This sequence comes from Schrankia costaestrigalis, assembly GCA_905475405.1. NCBI lineage: Eukaryota > Metazoa > Arthropoda > Insecta > Lepidoptera > Erebidae > Schrankia > Schrankia costaestrigalis. The sequence continues at coordinate 1,754,483 of FR997832.1, read as the reverse complement.
GATATTGTATTTTCCAACTCTGCAGACGCGGACATGTAAAATACCGCATGTACTTTCCCAGGTCAATAAAACGGTATTTACCTCGAGAGCGAGTAATAACACGAACGCGAATAATTAATATACCTACGTATTGTAATTACAACGTGTGTTAATTACGTAGATTGTTAACTGACGGATTGAGAATGTTATATGCTTCATTGATTTTGTGTTCTTACTCATTCATATCTGCAGCCCATTAATATAAGGACCTGTTGGGATGGGCATCCTCTAGGGACAGGGAAATTTGGCTTACTATTATAATATAATTACGATTATAATTACGAAGATTGCCTGTTGGTTTTTTTTTAATAACGTCATATCAATTATTGTCAAAATTTATGCTCTTTTAAAAAACTAAATAATGACTATATTACTCGTAGTAGGTAATAAATAATATTAAATTCACACATTTACACAATGCCATCTAATACCAAACTAAATCCGTGTGCTGACGGAGTAAGAATCCAATATGTCACCACCCCATCTCATCCCATGGGTGTCGTAAAAACCAACTAAGGGTCTAACCGTGAATATTGTCTTTACAAAATAAAAAGAAGGGAAAACTTGAAATTAAGCCCTATACCAATGCGTCTGACCAGGCAGCGTGGTATTAGTAGGCCAAGTATCCTTCCGTCACGGGAGAAGGCCCGTCCCTGCAGTGGGACGATAATGGGCTGTTATGATGATGATGACTAAACTAAGTAGAGGCTTCTACTAAAGGTACAGTCGCCAGATAAACATACACTTTTTATTGTAAATACATTGAAAACACCAAGATCAAAGTAAAAATTTATATAACAGCTCACAAATATTTGCAATTAAAACAGCCCATTAATGTCCCACTGCAGGGAGGGATACTTGGCCCACTAATACCACGCTGGCCAAACGGATTGGTATAGGGTTTAATTTCACGTTTTCCTTCTTTTTGTTACGTAAAGATAATATTCACGGATAGTCCCTTAGTCGGTTTTTACGACACCCATGGAATGAGATGGGGTGGTGACATATTGTATTCTTACTCCGTCACCACACGGAGACTTGCATTTGCAATGCCAAGATGTAAAACAGAGTAACCTATTAATAACTTAATAACAAGGAAGTAAAAGAGAGCTATTAACAGAAAAATGTCTGTCTTTGTTTAAGAACTAAAAACTTCGTATAAATCCGTTATCTATCTCACACAATACACTATTTAATGGAGGGAAGCGATTCGCTCTGTGAGAACGATAACTCAGTTCTTGTGAACCTCTTTTAGTTCAATGGAAGTTCCGTCAGGAAAGAATATAGTACTAGCAAAAATATGTTCCGTGTGATGACGGAGTAAGAATACAATATGTCACCACCCCATCTCATCCCAGAAGTGTCATAAAAACCGACTAAGGGACTATCCGTGAATATTATCTTTACGGAATAAAAAGAAACTTGAAATTAAACCTTATACCAATCCGTCTGGCCAGCGTGGTATTAGTAGGTCAAGTAACCCTCCGTCACGGGAGGAGGCCCGTTCCTGCAGTGGGACATTAATGGGTTGTTATGATGATGATGATGAAAAATATGTTGCGGCATTTAGCTGTTCGATTTATCTTTATGGTATATGATGTGGTGGAAAGACTCTTGACCTGCAAAATCTATTAACTGCTTTACATTTCTCTTCTCATCGGTAAAAATACGCCTCTATATGGAAAATAAAATTGCAAAAATAGATAAACTTGGATGGAGGGATGGATCATTTATTTTGCATTTAGATTCACATATTAAGTATATACTTTGCTTCACAAAACTGCTTACGCAGTTTAACTGTGAGATACCTGACTTAACCAGATGCCTTCAGTGCTTCAGTCAGTGAGTTATAAAAAATGGGCAAAATTAAATATAAACACTTTAGTCCGTTACACTAAGAGAAACACGCGAATGTAAGTTTAACAATTAATTATATTATAGTCGAATAAAAAAAAACGATGTTTAAAACTCTCCTAATCGTCAAGCACGTCTCTATGATATCTACACTCAGTATTGCAAGTGTGTCAAGTGTATGCGACTGCATTATGTTTTATGTGTGTTTGCGACATACACACAGACACACACACATATACATAAAATGTTTGTATAAGTTAAATACAATGTTGTAAGCATTTACTTTGTTTTGCGGCTTGATAGTTTTACCACAGTGTAGTAGTTACAGTATGTCTGTAAAGATGTTTCTGTTACGTTGCGTACATACCTGGGCTGTATTCGCGCAGTTCAGCAGGTAGGTATATTGCCTTATCTCTTATTAAAAAAAATATAACTGATGGCTGGTTTTAATCATTAATTCTCTTCCAAACAAACATTCAATTTAAAATCTTACACATTTAAATAAACCTAGTACAACATTGTATTCTCAGGGAAATGATAGAAACTTTTCACCTCATTATAGTCAGTGGATGTTGCCTAAACCACACCAAAGTAGTGTAAGCGTATTTTTACTTCAAGGATAAATAAAAAAAAAGTTAACACAAAATATCCAGCTTATTAAACATACACAACAAATTCAATAGGCTTCCATGACATAAGGTGTTTAAGGGAAAAGATCTTTTATTGATTTGTTCTTGTATTTAGAAGTATTTGGAACATTAGTGTTATATTGTGTAGGAGTACATTAAATAAAATAATCTTCGTCCAGAAAAAGATATTTTACTTATTTTAGAAACAAACACTTTACTAGTCTGTATGACCAGCGCTGTATTAATTAGGCCAAGAAAGGCCTCATGAATTCATGTAAGTGATAGACTTTTAACATAATGTTACTACACTTTTCTAAAACCCTTTCCAAGTGAGAGGTGATATCATAACATAACAGCCTATTAATGTCCCACTGCAGGGACGGGCCTCCTCGCGTGACGGAGGGATACTTGGCCTACTAATACCACGTTGGCCAGACGGATTGATATAGGGTTAAATTTCAAGTTTTCCTTTTTTTTACTTCGTAAAGATAATATTCACGGATAGTCCCTTAAATTTTTACGGCACCCGTGGGATGCGATGGGGTGGTGTCATATTGTATTGTTACTCCGTCACCACACGGAGAGATTGTTCTGATATCTATGGATTATATCCTTTTAAAATTGAATCATTTGAAGTAGGTACAGAGAAATGCAACCGAATTCAGCTTCTAATTTCAGATTCAGTTAAAAAATTCATTGCTAAATACCAAGAATGTAACATTCACGTAATAATTACAGTTATTATGCTTCCTCGGAAGTATTATGTGTATTTTATAAAGTTATGTGTACTGCAATACACAAGAAACTGCTTAAATAATTACGAGTTCACACACACGAGTGATCTTGACACCTCGTAATCACTCTTTCTTGGTACTTTATTATAATTATTATAAAATTATGTTTAAGCAACTCCGTGGTGGGTTACGCTTTCATAAGTATATTACTTTGTATCCGAGCTAGTCCGAGTTTCTCTATAGGAATATGTTATTTTTCTACTGCAAGGACATTCCGCCTGCAGAGATGGATACTTGGCATTCTTATACCACGATGGCCAAACCGATTGTTATTAGAGTCTGTCGTCACAGTTGAGCAAGGAAAAAATCTTCGCGACGCATCAGGCTGTTCCCGAGTTAGAGAGATGTCATCGCAGCAATAGTGACATTATTCATCATTCCCCTGCCCTGATCCCAAATTTATTTGGGCTCGGCGCAGCATGTCTTCTTCATCCATACTTTCCTATCGGACGTCATCTCACAAGTAACACTCTTCGCAGCCATATCGTCTTTCACACAATCCATGTATCGTTTTTTTGGTCGTCCTCTTCGCAGCAATAGTGACAAGTTACACAAACTCTCTAATTTATCTTCTGATTTAATTTGTACCTGGTTCCAAGATACTTCTGCTTTTCACTTGCTTTTATAATTGTAGTGATTTATGCGATCACACTGTACGGCTGTACAGTAATTAATAATAAGCCGGCTGGCTTACAGAAGGCACAGTTCACAGGACTGAAAAGTCCCAACAAAAAAATTACATCTTTTATTCTTAGTTTGTCACCTAACAATGTTTTACTTAAAGAAATTAACCACACTTTCCATTAGGAAATAAAACTTTAAACAGACAAGAAAGTAAGTCATAACTGTCATTGTATGAACAATCAGTTATACATTATTGTTTAGTAATCAATAAACAGTTTGTACTATACGATATATGGTATCGAAGCATATGATGTATGTATTGTATGTATGTATGTATAAATAATGTATCAAACATCACGATACGTTAACCCTAGTTACGTTTCCAATGCAGTTATGTATACTGACTACTGGGAAATATAAAGAAAGAAAAACTGTATTTTTTTGTGCAATATATAGAAGAAATATGTGAAGTAGGTACATAAATAAAAGGTGGACAAAAATAAATGAAATAAATAAATATTCCTTACACATTCACACAAGGCCATCTAGTCCCAAACTAAGCAAAGCTTGTACTGTGGGTACTAGACAACGGATAAACATACTTAAATACTTTTTTTCTTCTGTAAATACATACGTATTTATATTAATATACATAGAAAACACCCAGACCAATGCAAACAATCATGTTCATGCACACAAAGATTTGTATTGAGCGGGATCGAACCAGAGACCTCTGCGTAGCAATCATGTTATGTGACCGCTACGCCACAGAAGTCGTCAAAAAGACATAATTGTAAAACAAAAGAAGAAAACGTTTGTGTTAGGAGGCAAAGCTTCGGACGATGCCTGTTCCTTGAGTTGCTCTGGGGTCATTTTCCGAAACTAAATTATAATAAAAACTATTCACCTCGTAAGGACGGCGGGAAGCCGATGGATGAGGGAGGTGCAGGACCGCACAAGGTGGCAATATTTAGAGGAGGACTATGTCCAGCAGTGGCCGTCAATTGGCTGAGATGAATGCATGAATGAAAAACACAAAAGGCTGCAGACGTAAAAGAGATACGTTTTAATTTTATTTGGCATAACAATTCCAAGTTGTTGTTGAAATAAACTCTAAAGCTAATAGGTCAAGTTTCAGTTTCTTTATTTTTCAACATAATGTTACAAAATAACAGCTTATTGACGTCAGTTTAAAACTACTTAGTCTAAGTTTACATATTAAAAGTTTTCCAAACTTTACCACCGCTTCCAAGGCGCTAGTAGAGAAGAAGCGGCGTAACAAACTCTAAAGCAGCATTTTTTAGACGTCTCTATAATTTTACAACAATTTTATAACTGTAACAAAGTGCTGCAACCATTGTATACCATATAAAAACTAAGGATTGCACTAAAGGATCAATATAAATTTTTAAATATCTTAAACTAGAAGATTCGTCCTGTAGGTAGTACACAAAAGTGGGAGCACCAAATCACATTTATAAAGTTTCTTAGTAATAAAAACGTCGCTCAACTAAATTATCCCCTAGATAAATAAGTGGTGTACCAAAAATGAAAAATACTTAATGTCAGGGTCGACCAGTTATCTTCAACTAGATAATAGTGCTACAATGTTGTGTATAAACTTGTACTTTGTATGTGTAGGTAATTAATACTAACTGTAATGACAAATTAATTTTCTACATTACAGCTCATTACTGTTAGGCATTTTTCAGAGGATTTACTTCATTATTTTACTTAGCTAATTAAGCATACAGCAAATATAATAACTAATACGTATCATAACTACAAAAAAAAAATACAACCGAATTGAGAACCTCCTCCTTTTTGAAGTCGGTTAAAAACATACTTAATGAATAATAGAGCAAATAAATAGAGTCCTAAAAATTCTCTTATCTATCAAGAAAGGTGAAGAAGACAAGAATGCAGTACTGGTTTGTGTGCTTTTATACACAATTTTAGCTGAAAAGCTGCAAAGGTAGCTGATTTAACAAATAAAGTTGTTTCTATAATAAGTACTTTTAATCTATTCGAACTTATCCGCGGGACTTTAGAAAGTATACAATACATGTGACATTTTCTTTACATCGATGCGCTATAATGTTGCCGCGATGTCTGCCCAGGTCATCCGATATAGGTCCTACTTTTACTTCCTTTGTATAAACAATTTAATAAGAATCTGACTCTCAGGGATACCGATTAAGCCTTACGAATTTTAGTTTAGGTAGATGAAAGGTTAACATAAATTACATATTTTTTTAGGTTATAACCAATCTTTTAAATCCTTTTTGATAAAATTCTTTCTGGAACCTAACAGATACTCCTGGTTTCTCTCTTTATTGGTAGTTTCGAAAATCACTTAAAAAAAACTTTCTTACCAATCTTAATGCAGAAAATAAAGTATTTTTTTTATAATCTGTTGTGAAAACTATAACAAAACGCAACGTAACAACATCAATGATATAATTTAACATCAGACCATTAATCAATGTGTACAAGTTCCTAGTAGTGTAAGTTTGATTTATAGAGTTTTCTCCTTAACTAATAATCTAGGAATAATTATGGTTTTTATGTTAATATTAATCGTGCTGTTACTTTATGGTATTTTAACATGACGTTAACATGTAACAATATTGTACAGTGTGACAGTTATAACACGCCATTTTGTCATCGTTGTAGGCATGTTAGAGTTCTGTATGTTGTAGTGTAAAACTAATTTGTGGAAGGGTTTATAGAGTTTGTGAATAACTATGGATGCTACCCTATTTAATTGTGGAAGAGTCGTAAAGGCAAATAAGAAAATAGTTTTAAATGGCCATTAGAAAAATTACCTAACCCTGTTAATACGATTTCGTTCCATTTGACCCAGTCTTGCATTTTTTTCTTTAGGTCAAGTACATTTTTCATGAGCTGAATTGTAAGCTTAAAGTAAGGAATCGTCTAAGTTTACAAAAATATTAGACTTGGCTAGAACTAATTAATATTGTTCATTTTAGAATAGAGATGTATTGACAACCTAGTGGCAGGATACTGAAAAGCAAAAAGGAAAGTTTAAAGTTTTCTTTAGAGGAGAACGTTCGTTGTTAATTAGTCGTGAATGCGAAAAAACACTAGCCTCAGCCTAGTGTTTTCGAAACAGAAATATTTTACAAGTGGATGCTAAATTCAGCTAACGTTAATAAGTTCAAGTTAGACGAGGCTTTACAATAAGACATAATTTATAATGGCTGGTTTAATTAATGTCAAAAAGATTTTAAGCACAAATATATTACTAATAAACAAACACAAATACCAACAGTTTAACGAGCACAGATAATAAATCCAGACACTTCACGAGCCATTGAATCGATTATAACGATTATTAAGCAAAACATTCGGATGGAAACATCGAGATCATCGCAGCGCAAAAACATCAATATCTCATGCGCACAACGCGCATACAAAGAGATGCGCTACATAATTTTCTTTCGCATTTACTACTAATTACAAACGTCAGAGAAAAAATATATACTTTTTATTAAACACTACTATTGTCGATCAAGTCTTGTTGTCAATTTTATTAGAATTTCAACTGTAAGATTATCAAGATAGAGTTGTAATTTGCGTGTGTAAGAAATGAATTTAGTTAGGCTAATTAAACAGGAATAATGTGATAACGTAAAATTATTTGTTACATATAAGATTTATTGATATACTTACGTTTGTAAGAAAGTTGTTAACGATAATTTAATTTCACTAATATCTATAACAATCGCGATTAATTTGACAGGTCTAATGTGTGAACGTTTGATACTTCTTTACGGTTAAACGCCTGTACCGATGATATTCACTAAATTTTGCGATATAGATGACATCCTGAATAAACAGATAGACTTGAGTAAATCCCGATTCCAGTGGGATTTAGTTAAGTACTTTTTTGAAAACAAGTACATACCTACATATTACTTATTGTTGCAACAACAATATCTTACAAAAATATTATATTAAGCATGAATAGAACGGGAGACCATGGCGATGTGTAACAATTATGTAAAAAACGAGAATTAAACATTTTTTTTAAATATATATATTTCATGTAAAGTATACCTACTTATTACTAGCTTATTACTAATCACAACACTACAATTAACCAATAAAATAGTTACAAAGTGGCTTATAAACACTGGTTATTACCTATCAAACAAAAGTAATCACTATAACAACTGTTTTAAGTCATAATATGGAATAGCAAAAAATATGAGCACTGGACCGTACAATCGTTCATCTTCATTCATTGTGAGAAGATCTAGATCTCGTATTAAAAAACTGTTCTCGTTAACAGCTTATTTGTTAAAATAATATTGATGTTGACGTAGATCGAATCTAACTCGGTTGTGTAGCGTTCGGAAAGCTAAAACTTATAGTCCACATTGTCACAATGTCTGAAGGTATACAGACAGGTCTTGGACTAGTGCGTGTATTGGCTGAAATGATATTAATGATGACTTATGAAAGCGCCAGATAAAGTATTTTGGGTATCATCATCATAACAGCTCATTAATGTCCCACTGCAGGGACGGGCCTCCTCCAGTGACGGAGAGATACTTGGCCTACTAATACCACGCTGGCCAAACGGATTGGTATTTTGGGTACTTATATTTAAATGCAAATATTAATTATAGTACTTAACTGTTCATTATTGACTTCTCGACTAGCGCCTCCTTTGGTAACGAAGGGAAACTTTATCTACCTAAACTAGAATACTTATACGGAAATAGGCTTATGTGTCAGGTTTACCTTTTGTATTAATCGACGTAAGGTCTAAAAACTTTCTTTTAGTTAGTTTTTAAGATACCCCTGCGAGACTACCATAGCAGATGGAGACTATCAATAATTAGGTGGAAAAAACGTGTTTAATTTTTTTTGTAAATACCTAAATTACCAGCTCTGCTTTGTTGGAACTAGATGGCGTTGAATATAAATGTTTGAGAATAATATTATTTTACTGTATTATGTAGAAGGAAAGGTTTAAAATAAGTTTTTATTTGTTTCAGCGAGGGCTTGTTTACCTGTCCAGTCAACGCTTCCCCCGTGGATTATGCAAAGGTAAGAAACGTCGAAAACTAGACAAGTTTTTAAAGTAAAGAAAAAGCTTTATCATTTCAGGATATTATTGTAGACCTTACTTAAAAGTTGCAAGGATATGTTATTGCAGTATCAGAAGGAATTCTTCAGATCTTTTATTACTAACTGCAAGATAACAAGTAATCAACAATTAATAAACTGGTCCAAAAGTCCAAAGCTTTTAATTTTATTAAGAACTCAGAAAGAATTTACAGCTCATAATCCCACTCTCATTAGAGCGTTCAATAAGCTACGCACGCGCCGCCATGCGGGTGGTCGTTGTATGAAGTGGTTCGACCGGCTGCGGAGAGATGGCGCTATTTACAGCTTAGTGTTAGACCAACTGGAAGGCACTTTTATTATCTATCGTAAAACTACTGGGTTTCTTAGTATTGGTTGTTTATACAATTTTAATTGTTAAAAAAACATATGGTCTAAAAGTTCATTATTTAATTATGATTGTTTTAAGTAGTTACGAGTATGTGAGATAGCTTTTTATTCTTTCAAATTTTTTATTGAAGAAGAGTTTCGTGGCTCTACTTTATTGTTTTGTTCGCTTTACCAAGCTATAAAAAAGTCCTACCGCACTGAAGGCTTTCCTTTACAAAATGGAAGGGAATCATGTGCTTTATTATTTTTTCTTCTATCTTCTTCTAACTAATCTATTATTTAAAGTAGCCATTCATCATATTATGATAAATGGCTATTTTAAATAATTGAGATTAAAAAAAAACCCTAACTAATGTACACAGCAGGGATGTAGCAATAATATCTCCGAACTTTCCATTACTTTTGCGATAGCCATCGATGACCACTCTGACGACAGCTAGAATAAAATTTATGACTAGATACCACTTTTATATCATACTAGCTGAGCTGACCCGTGCCCACTTCGTTAGGCGGCGAAAACAACGCGTCACTTTTTTAAACATATTTCATTACTGCTCCACTCCTATTATTCATAGCGTGATACTATATAGCCTATGACACTCCCCAATAAATTGACTATTTAACACAGAAGTAATATTTAAAATCGGTTTAGTAGATCCAGCGATTTCCCCCTACAACGTCACAAACACACAAACTTTACCTCTTTATAATATTATTATAAATTAAATAACAACTATATTACGAGTTAACATACAAATATTACCTACCTACTATAAATGACATGCAGTTAGATAAAATAGGATAGTAACGGTGACATGATCGGTAGCTACTAGCTAGTATTATACACGTAGACTATTACTAACTGTATTACTAAATATGATGGTGTGATGTGATGGGATGGGCACCAGGAGTATTTTAGTTCATTTTCTTGAATTAAAGAGCACGTAGCATGGTGGTTAGAGTGCCTGCTACACTGGAGATCACGGGTTTGATATACCTATGCATAAATAATTTTGATTGTTGGGCTTGAATTCTGGTTACAAAAGAATCATCATAACAGCCCATTAATGTCCCACTGCAGGGACGGGCCTCCTCCCGTGACGGAGGGTTACTTGGCCTACTAATACCACGCTGGCCAGACGGATTGGTATACCTAGGGTTTAATTTTAAGTTTTCCTTCTTTTTATTTCGTTAAGATAGTAGTTATGGTTATTCCCTTAGTCGGTTTTTACGACACCCATAGGATGAGATGGGGTGGTAACATATTGTATTCTTACTCCGTCACCACACGGATAAAATACAAAAGAATACGCATGTTTATTAGCAGTCTAGTAGTAACCATAGTACAAGCTTTACTCAGTTTTCATTAATTCATTCATTCACCTTGACGGCCTCTGTGGCGCATGGCGTGGTTATATAACATGACTGCTACGCATAGGTCTCGGGTTCGATTCCCGCTCAATGCAAATATTTGTGTGCATGAACATGATTATTGCATTGGTCTGAGTGTTTCTATGTTTAATATGTATGTAATTATTTACAAAAAAAGTATAAGTTTATGTATTAATATCCGTTATTTTGTTACCCATACCACAAGCAGGTTAAGCCTAGCTTACTTTGGGAACAGATGGCGCTGTGTAGAGATGTCCATGGATATTTATTTATTTATTATTTATTTAATTCACTTCATCACGAAGGCAATTGTAAAATAAATGATGATCGAAGGTTAACCCAATTTAATATTGAAGACAAGTAGACTTGCAGTGAGTCATTTTTGGTTTAATGACCAGAAACCAAACTAATTCATGTTTTTAGTTTGCTTCATTCTTTATTTTTGCCAGCTTGTAAATCCCACAACCTTCTTCAGCTAAGTTTAGCTTAAGTTTATTAACATAAAGCCCGATTTACAGTAGCGAGTTAAGTAGATCTATTCAAATCAACTTAATCAACAACTTCCTACTTAACTCGCTACTGTACTTGTCGATGTGTAAATCGGGCATTAGGGTCTGTATTTCCTATGGTTGGTGAATTTCTATATTTTATCAACTTGAACAATTACCAATTTACTCTAAAATTTATTTTCAAAATATACTTAGTTACTTTAATTTCGCAAAACAATAAAAAGCCAAAAAGGTGTAATCGTATTAGCCACACTAACAATATTACAACCGAATTGTCCATGCTCAATCAATATCGATAAAACATCAATACGCGCCTACAAAATCAAAACATCACAATTTGGCACGCGAAATGCGCCGACGCATAAACTATTACATAATAACATCTATTTTGAACCTTATATGTAGTTCAATAAGGTTTATTTCACCTAGTAAGATGTTACAAAGATTGGTGTCACTCACCTCTCGCGACGACCTTGCAATGCTAACCGGTCACGCGACAAACATTCTGTCTCTTTCTTTCGTACTGTGTGTTGAAAGTGAGACGTTTTTGTCTCTTTCTACTTGTGCAAAGGTGTACGGTTGTTTCGATTGTAAATTATGCTTGGGAGCGTTGAGGACGTTTTGTGTTTAGTTCGTCGATCGTGTACTAGATGGCGTTGAATTAGTATTTTTTAGTAAGGAATGGTTATCGCCGTAACTGCTGGAATAACTTTAGTATTTATGTATATACACTTACGTTTTGTATGTTTCTATAGAGTAGCTTCTTCTTTGATATTTACGGGTTTTCACTTAGAGATGCCAAGGCAAATCTTAGATATTTCAATGTCTGATACTTAAATATAATTCTGTATGTGGTATGGTCAGTGTACTTATAGCTAATAGACATCTGTTACTTTACGGATATACATCATCTGATCATCTAGGTAAGGTGGCATTCCCATAATCCATTTTCGTCAAACGTGGCAGTATAAGCGGGTTTCATGAATCGGTTTTAGGGTTCGAATTTAAAGCTGGACAATTTGGGCCATCCAGAAATTGTCCCGAGCTTAAGATATTCTCTGTGCCTTGCCTATTACAAGCAGGTCAATAAATCTTTTAACAAAAGATTAATTTCATGCATTAGTAATGCGCTTAAAACCTATATTATGTCTATAATGCCTAACCACACTTGCAAGTGTACCTACTTAACTTACTTATTATAACTTAGTACCTAATCTGTTGTTAATGCCAGAATGTGATACAGTGATACTAAGTTGCGTTTTTGTATTGTGCAACCTTCTTACTTTTATGTTTTCGATAGGACTATTTTCCAGAGGTACTGTACACTATTTCTTTATTATTATTTTTTAATTCGGTTTTAGGTGCATTGCTAAATTTTTCTTATGACTAGAATATTTTTTGTTTTATAAGTAAGTAACTGTAAATGTGTTTATTATGGGATTAGTGAGCTTTTTATTATTATTAATTATTTTAGAACAAGATTGTATAGTATTTAGTTACGATATTTTAATTTAGAATAAGATAAAACTTCACTATTGTATTAGGTGCAAATCTGTAAAGATAGTGTTCAGTATGAAATAAATAAAAAAATAAACTTTTTAACTTAGGTATTAATAAGAAAAAAGACCAAACAAAAGTAACTATTATACAAATATTTTTTTATTATTTATATATATATATATATATATATATATATATATATATATATATATATATATATATATATATATATATATATATATATATATATAATTATATTAAGTAAGTAAACAGCTAGCTTAAAACTCCTACTTACTTTAAAATCGAAATCTCCGCTAAACTCCCGCGTACACGACCGACACAAACGTATAGAGTGCGATGGTGCAGGGCGTGAGAACTAAGTGCGGAACAAGTCTGCCTACGTAACTATCAACTATCTAATGTTGCTAACTGTTGTTTATACACTACTATTGTTAAGCTTTAGTCACCTGATTAAGCTTTGTGGTGACCGGAGTCCTAATTTACCCACTAAATAAGTAGTGGTACGTGTCGCAGTTGTCGTAAAAGTCGGACTAATACGTATGATGTTGGTAAATGTCCGCTAAACTCCCGCGTACACGACCGAGACCAAAGCGTATAGAGTGCGATGGTGCAGTGCAGGGCGTGAGAACTAAGTGCGGAACAAGTCTGCCTACGTAACTATCAACTATCTGATGTTGCTAACTGTTGTTTATACACTACTATTGTTAAGCTTTAGTCACCTGATCAGTGTGGTGACCAGAAAACTTATTTATTAAAGAAGTAGGGGTGAGTCCAGGTGAATGTCTAGGAAATGTCGTAAAGGTCGATATGACAATTTTATTGAATTGAACATCAATGTTTGGAAGAGGATATCAAACTCGAAATAAATGCAATCCACGACTAACCGGGTCATGTTTCCATATTTCAGGAGAAGGATGAGTGATGTCTCACTAAAGGGACAGGCCCTTTTAAGGGTAGGTATTTATTGGGAACACCAGCGACATAAGGCGGGCTTATTAACGATTCCGGAAGCAGAATAATAGACTGAATGGAAAGGCTGAAAGTTTTACTTTAGTATTTTTATACTTATGAATAGAGATTATGAAGTAAATCATACATAACATACCATTTCATTTGTAAAACTGTAAATTTAACTTGCTCGGATGTAAACAAAACTATAAGCAGGTACAAAGTTGAGAAGTTTCTCAAAATCTGTTAACCACATGACGTAGAAATTGTATAACCATTTTATCTCTATTCTATGCATTTCTTTGTTTTAGTTATTTTAAAACAAGGCCGGTGATTATTGTTCCAATGAGAAACCCCACGGTGCCAAAATTAATGTCTTGTTAAGTGACCATTAAAGTGAAAATTTTAAAAAAGTATTTTGTTTAAATGCGGTGGTGGATGAACCGATCACATGTGCTACCAAACCCAGCTTGTACTCCTGACATTGTCGTAAAAGTCGTCGTGATATTAAACCTATAAACGGTTGTTATACTTACAGACCATGGCCAATGTAATATTGTAATGCAGACTACATGGACATTACGGGCCTATAAATAATGAATTTACTTAAATTAATGGATCCGTGCTATCCTTACAAACCTCCTTTCCTTTGTCTACATTCATACATTACTTCATACATATTCGTCTATTCCGAGTACCTACTAGCTCTTTCTGCAGGATTTCACCCATGCCACCCTGTCTTTCTAAAGTTTTGAAGACATGATAGACAATTAGAACTATTCTATTTTGTACCATTCCATTCCATCCATTCCATTCCATATATTTTGTACGAACATCATGATTATTACACAGAAAACTTTAAATCTTCCCCTTTTGATACATAGTTATTCGACTAAACAGTTCTAAAGACATCATTTACAAGATCAAAGAATCATAGAACATCTCCAGAAACTTTCACTATTATTCAGGACACGGCTCGTTGACGTCCTAAAGGCAAAGGTAAAGGAACAAAACGTCAAAGGGGCATCTGACTGAAGGGTAAACCGGTTCGATGTCTCCTATTACACAATGGACATCTTCCTTTCTTAATATTGTGGATCAAATGTCTTTTGTTGTGCTTATCTATAATTATGAATTTTAATTTTTATATGCGTGTGATTTGATCGTGTGATGGTCCATGGGAATTAAAAAAATATGGTGTCGTAGAAATGTTTATAATTTACATAGTTATGTATATCTATACTTCTATACTTAGGGCCAGATTCAGAGACCGCACTTTGACTTTACTTTAGCAAAGTCTAGTTATTATCTCTGAATTTGAACAACATTAAAGTAATCTTTTCGCATGAAAAGTTTACTTTGTAGTAATAAATAATGAAAGTAAACTTTTTCATGCGAAAAATTACTTTAATGTTGTTCAAATTCAGATATAATAACTAGACTTTGCTAAAGTAAAAACAAAGTGCGGTCTCTGAATCTGGCCCTTAATATTATAAAGAGGTAAAGTTTGTGTGTTTGTGACGTTGTAGAGGGTAATATCTGGATCTAATGAACCGATTTAAAAATTCTTTCTGTGTTAATAAGTCCATTTAACGTGGAGTGTCATAGGTTATATAGTATCAATCTATGACTAATAAGAGTGGAGCAGTAATGAAATATGTTTAAAAAACGGACGCGTTTTTCCGCCGCCCAACGAAGTGGGCACGGCTCAGCCTTTGTTCTGATATCTGTGGGTCAGCTAGTACCTATTATGTATTTTTGTTTCAAGGGGTTTATATATAAACAGTTTATAGTTTTATAATGTTTCGGAGTATGATACTTTTTATTGATGTGTTATAATTGTCCATCATCATTTCAGCATAATAACATGTTTGGTCTGCTCCAGGGACGGGCCTCTAGAATAAATGGGTTTAATTTGGGTTAAGGGCCATAGACGAATACTGTTGGTTTTAACCAGTGAAGCGTATTTCCTTCTTCTTGGCATTCACGTTCCACCTATGGCAGGTGGAGAGTGTAAAATAGTTTGCCCCTTTCAAATACATCCTTAGGTCAAATACCTTTAAGTACCTATACATTACATACATAAACTATACACATTTTAAAATGAGGATTTCTTTCTTTATGTAATTAATCTCACTATGAGAAATACACAGATAAATCACACACACATTTAACATAACAACTAATCTATCTATTCATTTTATTTTATTACTCATTTGAGACTAAAAGGACATCAATAGACGCATATCTAATACGTCATACAAATCTCATACAATATGTCTACTATATTGTATGGCTTTATTGTATGAGCATTTAAATTAAAGATTAATCTGAGTGAAATTATAATACATGGTGGTGTCATTGACCCTGTTGAAAATGGACCAATTTGGACATATTCAAGTGAGGTGAGGATTGAGTTACGTTAGGGTCTTTGTACATTAGGACGTTGTAATTTAAAACTAGTTTGTTTATATGTTTAATTTTTTGGATAAAACGAAGCTATGGTTATACCTAAGCGTGGCTTTGTTCATGTAGATAGTTAGTTTTATAGAAATCAACCATCATGAATCAAATTTTTATCGCCATTTCAGCCCTTTATAGACAAAGAGTTGAATAGTTATCATGTTTGTTAGAATTATCTTTTTAAACGAAAAGACGGAGTAAGAATACAATATGTCACCACCCCATCTAAGGGACTATCCGTGAATATTATCTTTACGAAATAAAAAGGAGGAAAACCTGAAATTAAACCCTATACCAATCCAATCAAATCAAATCTGGCCAGCGTGGTATTAGTAGGCTAAGTATCTCTCCGTCATGCCCGTCCCTGCAGTGGGACATAAATTAGTTAGTTAATTAGTGCTGATCAAATATGCTGTCCGTATACTGCTTAGGAGGGCACTGAAAACCAGCGTCATAGTCTCAAGACTGTGGCATATGCTGAGTGTCCCCCTTTTGCACGATGCTGCAGTATTAAATATCTTTTATGTGTCTCCTTTTTAATATTTTTGTTTTTTTTTGTAATTTGTACCTATTTTATTTTTTATCTTTAAATCTGTAGCTTGTGCAATAAACGATTTCTATTTCTATTTCTATTTCTATAAATGGGCTGTTATGATCTTTTTAAAATGACAAATTCACATAAATTCAGAATTCGTTATTATGGAATACTTATCTACATAAACAAAAGCGTAACTTACTTTCATATAAGCAAATTACCTACTGTGAAACAATCAAATTTACAGGTTTTTTAACAAATATATATCACAAATTTATATTTTAACTACAATAATTAATTGGCTCACAACACCATCATACCATAGCTCTAACATAACCGTTACTTACTACAGTGTAAAATTACACGTACTTATTTAAATTACAAAAAAAAACTACATCTTTGGACACAAATTAAATCGTTGCCCTATTAAAAAAAACCCTATTATTTACCTTAAAAGTATCAAATTACATATTGAACTCCTACCCAAATTACCCTAGTGTGATATTACGTTAACTTCAATAGTAAAATGTGTTCATAATAGACCGCGTCTCAGGACATTGTTATGTAGATTAGGTGCAAACAATGAAGTTAAGGAGTTTGTACGTGAAGGAACTTTTGGTCACCCTTCCTAAGATTTTGTTGTTTAGGAATATATTAAGAATCTTATAGGGATGAGTCATAGTAAAAATAATTAGGTGTGATGCTACTACGTGTCTGGATATACTGGTTTAGTGGGTTTTGACGTACCCAATATTCTTAATCTGTTTATTTTATCATTCTGTTCCTTTTCGTGAGGCCTCCTTCACCGATACTAATTTATTGCTTGCTAGATTTCCCTTAGTCAGATTTATTATTACGACACCCACAAGACGAAAACGAGACCACCAGCTTGATCTTTTTAACCAATTCAGCATTTTTGGGTTGTGATCACACAGACTGTCTCACGGACGGTGATGATCATGTTTTAATATTTCATTATTCCTAGTGTTATCTTCAGATTATTGTACTGGCCTAAGTATCTTAATTTAGGTTAAAAATACAATATTATTTCTTCAAACAGTCGTCAGCAACGCGTCAATTGTATAATCTTACCTAATATCGGTTATGCTTTAATCTCACAACAACAAAAAAGAAAACCTTTGATTAAATCACAGCACCTCCCTTTTGACGTAACCCGGCAGTTAAATATTTACAAATGAGCGCGCATCTCTCATATTAATCTAATTTGGTTATTTCGTCTACTACAATAGTGGCTTTCACCCTGAGGGCGGTTTTAGATTAGCGTTTTTTTCTACGCGTATGTGGCGTCCGCGTTTACATGCGCGCTTTAAAAATCTTGACTCGCTTGGCTTTAAAAATACAGGTTATGCATAAATTGAAAGAGCCTATTTCGAAGTTAAACAGGCATATTTCGACGTGTTTGCTCAAATGTATAGTGGTTTTGTAGCAGTATCAATATGGATTTACGCGTCTCACGCTTTTACGAGATTATAAGGTCGTGCGAGTAGAGCATCTGCCAAAGACGCGCATATACTCGTATGTGCTGACATGAAAGAAAGTAAGAAAATACATTTATTAGACAATGTGTATCTAACAATCAAATACAGATAAGTAATTTAAAAACGATCATAAAACCAAAAATTAAATATAAAGTCATTCGCTTCTAAAAACGCGTCGCGTAAGCGCGTATAAAACGCTAGTCTGTAACCGCATTGCTCTTGCTCACGTCTCCGCGTAAAGCGCTCATAACGTGAGAAAATAGTAGATAACACAATAAATTACCGTTAATATTGTTTAGATAAAGTTTATTGTTTGACTTCTGGTTAATACTTGCTTTTTATTATACTAAGCTGGTTTATTAGTTGAATGTAAGCTCAGTACACATAATATATGAGTAAGCGTCTGTTTATACCAGAGCGCTACTACGGTTGTACCTTTGCACATTTGTACCTTTAGAGGTACAAATGTGTGGTTTAGGATACAAATAGTACAAATGTAGTACAAAAACCTTAATGTGCTATATTGTGAATTGGAGAGTTGGTTCCGCCAGCTTGATGCTCACGATAAGTCGTAGTAGCAAAATGCTGAGGCAAGGTCCTTTTGGCCAATTTTATGTGTATTACGTTTGTTTTTTTATTTGTGTTTTTTTTACTTCTTGTTTTTGTTTAACATTTTTTATTTCCTGTGTGTGAAAATCTTTTATTGGCCAATAAATAACTATTTCTTCTTTCTTTCTTTCTGTTTTTGACGCGAGGTAGTCAGACAACAGTTTGCGTTTATAGAGTTTTTAAGCTGACGTTCTGCTGCTTAGTTTCCCGGGTACTTCTATCGTCCAAAATATTTTTACCCAATGGTTCCAATTTAAGTGAAACATGGAGTCTACTTACTTAAGGAGTTCGATATCTCTTCGCACACGTATTTTTCTACATTAAAACTGATTACCACAACAGTCATCTTATATACCCTTCTATCAATGCATAATTATGCATTATACTTAATAGGTTTGACAACAGCCGGGGACCATCTTTAGATGTGCTAAATGATTTCCGCCATTTGTATATCTTGTTCATAGACCTAGGCATCATAGGCTCTTGACTTCGGCCTTTGGAAATGGCTTCTAAAAGTTCAGGCCTCAGATTCTCCCTGCCAACACATAGAGGGAAAATTATATAAACGATAAAAATAGGTCCTTGTGAAAATGGTGACAAAAATAACTCTCTCATCGCGCCCACTGTTTCGCTAGTATCTTCGTCAGTTGTTAGTACCAACATACCTATTAGGTCTTTACATAGGTAAAGACCTAATAGATATGTTGGTACTTACAACTGACGAAGATACTAGATATATATAGATATTGCCGTTTTGTGTGAAGATTTATCAGAAGTTAGTTTAGTTTTCTTAAATTTTTCAATAATTATTATTAAACATAATAAAATAAAATTTGGTATAAGTAATGGCGCACATTTAAGCTAACTATTGTGTTTAAAACAAAGAAAAAAAGGTATCAGGGAAGAAGTTACAATTAACAACAAATGGGAAAATCGGCTGTTTTAAATTAGACCCATGTTCACAGGCTTATTAATAATACAAATAATTATTTTTATTTATTATCTTTTGTTAGATATTGGTAATATCCTATATTTCCTAAATAACAAAAAATATTTAAACAATATATGTTTAAAAGAATATAGAGTCTAAAGACTGCGCAGAAATAAGACAGTAATATCATAGGTAAAGATTATAAGACCTACTATTAACAAAAGTATGTAGTTATTTATGGTATATTATATACATTTTGATATATATTTCAAATGTCGTTATAATTATGTTTGGTGTTGTGTTGCATTCCTTAGCGGAGAGTGAACAGAGCGTATTGGCTGTAAATCATTGCAGTCATAGGTCACGTGTCTATGAATGTCTTTAGATATACCAAATATTCATGGGTGATTCTGTAAGTGGGAATAAGAAATATTTTATGAATATATTTTTTAAATAGGTACATTGTTAATTGGTAAATTAGGTAATTAAAAGATAATGCATTTAAAAACATAACTTGTAATTCGAGAATCTAGCTAGAGGTATATTAACAAAACAAAATTCACATCATTTATAATTTTGTTGCTCTTGAAAGTACAGTTTAATAAACTTTTATTCAATGTAAACTTAGATCAAGTACAATAAAAATGACATTAATAAATAAATAATCCTCAGACATTCACACAAAGCCATCTAGTCCCAAACTAAGCAGAGTTTGTACTATGGGTACTAGACAACGGATAAACATACTTAATGCACACAATTAATAATCTGAATTAGAATGGATTTTTATATTTAGTCAAGTGTTACAAAATATTTTTTTTTGGTTTTTTTAGACCTATTGGACATGTACTTATTTTCATTCTACAATTGGCTTGGTGGTCAACTAGGTATAGAAAAACAAACTTATGACAATATTCTAACAAAATCACGTTATTATAATATCATTTAAATACTAAACATTTAATAGAACTAATATAAAAGTAAAGAATAACCCTAATCTCCTGCCACACATACGACAGCGTCCTCATTCGAGCCACACTCACAACATTTGATAGATTATGATTACAGACGATAAATGTACCGGTCACCCTACCAACGTGACAATGTGATATATCCCTACAAATATTTTATAAACTCTTTTATTTATGATTGAAGGGATTCTTTTAAATGTCTTGTCTCGGTCTATTGATCAAAAATATTGCTATGATGACACATTTTTATTGGGGATAGACGATGAATGGTGTCGTCACCCTATACGTGTTATGGTTGGATGTTATGAGTTAATAAGATGCTGTAGTTTAAGGGTTTGAAGTCTATGGGGTGGTGGAATAAGAATACAAAGTATCAGTAGGTACTCTATTTTACCCAGTGGGTTTCATGAAAGATGGTTAAGTAATAGTAAGCTAGTGTAGAAAGGGCTACGAATGATGGTGATAATCATCTCATTTTATTCTGAGGGTGTCTTAAAAGGCAAAAAAAGGCGATTCGAAAATCATTCAATGACTATGCTTATGGGCGGGTTCAAAACACTAGACCCAGGGTCTACCACTAACCAAATGATACGAAATTAAGACCGCAAGGTGTCCGTGTGGTGACGGAGTAAGAATATAATATGTCACCACCCCATCTTATCCCATGGGTGTGGTAAAAACCGACTAAGGGACTAACCGTAAATATTATCTTTACGAAGTAAAAAGAAGGAAAACTTGAAAGTGAACCGTATACCAATCTGCCTGGGCAGCGTGGTATTAGTAGGCCAAGTATCCCTCCGTCACGGGAGGAGGCCCGTCCCTGCAGTGGGACGTTAGTGGGCTGTTATGATATTTCAGTAAGTAGAAAATAAATATGCAAATTATGATTTATACCCTATTTATGCCTGTAAATAAAATAAGGCATATATTTATCCTGGGAATTTAATGCCATTATCTGAATCAGTAACACATGGACAAACAGACAAAGAGAGAAACGAACAAACATATTTAAATATCACCTGCATTATTCATTATTTTTATAGTGCGTATGTACAGTCGGAAAAAAAAGATAAATTATTTAAATACAAAATATTTTTTTTATATATCAGCCGAAATGTTTCCGTTACTAGGTATATCAGCCTTAGTTTTTTGTCAACGCTTGATGACTTAAACCTAAAACTGAAAATCAATAAAGTTTTTTATTTTATCAGCCGAAATGTATTCATTACAATACTGATACTTATTTTTATACCCTGAAACAAGCGCCAGGTCAAGTTAAACTGGCAGACGTGGTATAGTCATAATAATACAGTCTGCTAACAGTCACAGATTTATATCTATAATTATATCAGCTATAATCAAGCAATGAACAGTTGCATTACTTAAGTCGATGCTACCTATCGAAATAACTTTATTAAATAAAAAAAACATGCACATAGTGATGTTATAAAATATTATTGGTCACAAACTATTTAAGTATCTCCTTCATACTCAATCAATCAACTAGCCTATTGAAGTCTACTGCTGGACAAAGGCCTCTCCAGTCCGCATCCAGTCCGACCCAGAGACCTTTATGAGGTCGTTGGTCCACTTAGCTGGGGGCGTCCTTATCCTACACTACGTTAGTTACATAGTGATGTCATAAAATAATATTGGTCACAAACTATTAAAGTACCTCCTACATACTCTCTTAAATATAATTATTGTTGCTAACTGTACAGGAGAAGCTTAGTACTAGAGGTCAAGCGTGGTCACGGTCTTTGTGTATCTTCCAAAGATCTATATTTGAGATTAAATGCGTTCAGTGGAGTGACGGGAACAGTTTATCTGAGAGGTTGGTATTCTATTTTAGGGGGACACAATACGGATAGGTAAAGAGGCCTAGCAGAGTGGTATGGTCATGCTACTAACTGCGTGTTATGTAGGAGTAAGAAAATTTGTGTCTGTGTCTGTCACCAGTACATCTCATCTGGTGGGTGTCTTAAAAGCTTAGCGAAACTTCGCTAATATTATCTCAAAGAAAATTAAAAAAAAACAAAACCTTCTTGAAATCCCGTTTCCCATAAAAACCGACTAAACCCTATACCAATCGTAAGTATTAGTAGGCCAAGTATCCCTCCGTCACGGGAGGAGGCCCGTCCCTGCAGTGGGACATTAGTGGGCTGTTATGATGATGATGATGATGACGACACTTACAAAACTGCTCTACATATATACATATAAATAAATAAATAAATATCTTTCTGGCTCCACGTGTTACACACCTTACTAGCGTGTGGACAAAGAAGCTAACCGATTGTCGAGAATTCAAGGCACCCTAGGCTTCTGACGTGGCTACCGACCATAAATCATTAAAGCATCAGAAAAAAATCAAAGAAAGTTAATTCTTGAATCCCAGTCGTGCTTAACATCATGTGTGCTGCTGACACTTTGTCGGATGACTACAAACAAAATAACACTGAATGGTCACCTATCTTTTCAATGTCCTCGTAGATGTTGCTTTGCCTGTTTTATCGTCGTCGTAAGGATCCTTCTCTAGTAACTATTTTCTTTCGTTTATTTTTCTAAACTAAACTTTTTCTTCAAGAGAAGAAATTTTAAGCCAAAGCTGTAGAGTACTTTAATTACTTTTAATTCAGCTTCATTTAAATAATTTTAACATAACCAGTCATCTAATTAGCCGTAATATGCTGACATGGTACAAAGTGATGACTTAAGGACACTATATAAAAAGATTTGTTCAAAAAGAAAAGGTGCAAACGGTTTGCGGCGAGATTTTTATACGTGGGTTGTTAGCAGCTGCGGGTTTGCACCTTGCGCAGATGTGTGCACACGTGTGGACTCAAACACATTGTTTTATTTTCTTATTGAAAGCATGTCGCAATACATGAGTGGCTGGTGATTTGAAATGAAAGTCTTAAGGGCTTTTAACCTTATTGATTTGTGTTATTCCGAGCGATTTTCATCCTTCTATTTTAATACGTTGCCAGTGCAGTGTACCGTGTATGGTACACGTGCATTGTTTTACTATTGTGTCTGCTGGCGGCACTGTGAAAGGGTTAATAAGACGCACCGTGTATAGCACTAAGCATAAATGGTGCTTAAATAGGAAAAACTTAATTAACTAGATATAGAAATATTAGGTAAGACCATTTTAAATAGTAAGTAAGTACTAATAGTTTAATCCCCTTACTCATAAATGCCTCTTAAATTTAATCACTGTTTAGCGAGATTTTTCTAAGTAAAATCGTATGAAATTAAGCTTTTTAAATCAAAATTATTCTATTGCCCCCTTACTCATAAACGCTTCTTAAATTTTAGTCAAGTGATTAGCTTAAATTCTTACAATTTGACTTAGACAAATCTCGCTAAACAGTAATTAAATTTAAGAGGCATTTATCTGTTATTTAATTCGGCATAAGGTTGGTTTTGCTAATAAAAATTTCTCTAAACAGTGACTAAATTTAAGAGGCGTTTATGAGTAGGGGGGCAAAAGATTATTTTTTAATTTAACGCGTAATCGAAGTATAATTGAAAAACGCGAACATAGAAGCTTTATAATTATGAAGTCTACTAATGTTGGTATAAGTATTAAATAAATATTCACGGACATTTCTACAATGCGCCATCTGTTCCCAAAGTAAGCTAGGCTTAACCTGCTTGTGTTATGGGTATCAGAACAACGGATATATTAATATCCGTAGTATTTATGTATTAACATAAATACTTTTTTTTGTAAATACATACATATTATACATAGAAACACTCAGACTAATGCAAATAATCATGTTCATAAATCAGTAAATATTTGCATTGAGCGGGAATCGAACCTTAAACCTCTGCGTAGCAGTCTGTCGTATAACCACTCCGCCACAGAGGCCTTGGATATAATAAATATAGAATAAAAATGGCACTGTAAAAATAAAGTAAGTTATACTTTGTTTTTGTAGAAAACAGTAAAAATAAAGTATTGTTATACTTTCACAAAAATAAACAAAGTATGTCATGTTTCTCTAATCATGCTGTGTTGACGATGTGATTAGTTCTACTTAATTATATACAGATCAGATTCCCACAGTGAAGGTAAATAGGGTCTTGTTTATTTTGTGTTTTTCACTGTTGATTTAAACTACTGAGGTTTATTTTTTTTGACGTGTATTTGTATGTTAGCGTGTTCTACGAGTATATTAATATGGTGTTTCCTTTTAGAATGGTAAATAACGCAATAGGTGGAGTAACCGTTTAACGATTAAACAACTTCATAACAACTTATAAAATGTCTCATGGGATGGTCCTCCTTCTTACAAGAAGATCTACTTGATCTTTGTCCCGCCAGAGTGAAGATTTGAGAAAGGGGTGGGGAATGACTAGATGAGATAGACAGAAGAGAGGCGATAGGGTAGACACAGACCGACTGCTTTTAAACAATTTTAAAAAACATATTTTGCACGCCTGATCCTTTCTATGCCAGATGCAAAAGAACTCGTTGCGCTACTAATATAAAGCTCAGAGTGCGCCTGTCACCCTAAAACACAAGGTACTAAGTACAATTTATTTACTGATCAGCATGATATTACTCCCATCAATATACCCCCTTACTCATAAACGCCTCTTAAATTTAGGAAAACCAACCATATACCAAACAAAAACGTAAGAATTTAAGCTAATCAATTGACTAACATTTAAGACGCGTTTATGAGTAAGGGGGATAGAGCATAATCTCTAAACTTTTAAAAAGAAAAAAGTAATCTTTTACACCTTGGGAACAACATAGAATCGTAAATCTATGTATTCTTAATTTATTAAGTACTTACTAAATACTATTCCATGATGACATTTAACCAAAACTGAAATACCAAACTAGAAATTTATTCTCAAAACTGTTCTAGAATCTAGTTCAGAGTAGTAATACCTAGTGTGCGACAGATCGGTCGTTGACCTTGTTAGGTCCAACAGTCTAGGTTGCGACAAGGTCGTTCATAACTGGTATAAGACACGTCACTGTACGCCGCGGGGCCTTATTTTAGGGACCTTATTTTACTCTATATTGTTGGAAGCGATTTCAATAATAATATGATATTTTAGAAATTATTGTGTAGGTAAATGAATTATCGAGAATGTTAATAATTTTTTAACAGCCTTTAAAGTCCTACTGCTGGGAAAAGTCTCGTTAAGTGACGGTGGAAAACACGACCTACTGAAATCAAATCACGATAGCCTGTTTAATTAGTAAGTATAGTGTTTGTCTAAAGTATTTCGTTACAGGCAATTATTAAAATCGAAATAAAGAAACGAGAAGGGGTAGTGAAGTGACAAGACTTTTATAAGATGAGAAAGTTAGTTCTACAATAGTATAAGGGGTATAATATTAATAATAGTGACACCTCCTAGATCAATAGTGGAAGTTGCCTAATAAAAGTCAAAGCTATGCTTTGTTTAGAAGTAGATATGTTAGAATTACTATACTATGCTTTAGATCTTACAAACATTCTTACACCATAAGAAATGTAAGTACTTAGGTACGTATTACAACCATTTAAACTTATACATACATATTTCACAAGTCAACTCAATACGTTTTCGTATGTTATGAAATCATTGAACACTAAAGCCTTTAAACCTCGATACAGCCTTACGAACACGTTGCGACGTGTCTCAGACAGGATTTAAAACAGGCTTTTAGTTCGGAAAGTAAATAGGCATTGATAGTTATTTGTATAGGCTTTAATTATGAGAACTAGCTTCGTTGATGAGTTATTGTGTATGACCACCTCTGTGGCGTAGTGGTTATTAACATGACTGCTATGCAAAGGTCTCGCGTTCTATTCCCGCTCAATGCAAATCTTTGTGTTCATGAACATGATTGTTTGCATTGGTCTGGGTGTTTTCTATGTATAATATGTATGTATTTACAAAAAAAAAGTATTTATGTATGTATATCCGTTGTCTGGTACCCATAGTACAAGCTCTGCTTAGTTTGGGACTAGATGGCGTTGTGTGAAAGTGTGAGGAATATGTGCGTGAGTAATTGTAGGAATGACATAATGTTTTAAGCATTTTGATGCACTTTTCTTAATAACTCTATGCAAAAGGGTAATGTTTGTATCAGTTCATGCGAGGTGTGTTTGTTAACTCATTTTATGAATAGAGATCAAACGCGTAAAGTGATTATGAAGGTTCTTGCATTTATCGATTCACAAACACATAAATAGGATGATTCAAAAATTGTGGTAGAGACAGTCTTATATAGTTTTTTATTGTTATGGAAGAAAGGCAATATAAAACAATAACATACATACATAAACTCACGCCTTATCCCGCCCGGGGTAGGCAGAGACGACAGAACGCCACTTGTCACGATCCTGGCAAACAGCATGGGCCTCATCCACATTCATTAAGCGAGTCATACAATAACAGTTATCTATAATATTTTCATCATCATTATCAGTCCACGTCCACAGCTAAATAGGCCTCCTCCAAATGACCTTGCGCTCGCGTGCCTTCCTCGACTATCGGTGTCCCGTGGAAATTAGGTCCTAAAATATTGTAACTCAATTTCATTTTTCACTTTTTTGAGTTACAACCCGGTGCATGTGTGTGTGTTTGAGTATTGTCCATAATGTGTGTTTTGCTCGAGTGTATGTAGATTATGTACTTTACCTATCTCGTTTAGTAGTATTGCTGTTAAAACATTGCCAAAGGTATAATGTTACTTTATTTACATTGCCCTATTTGAAGAAGCAGTTTTGTAATTTGATCTTATAGCAATATTGTTCATTGCTTTGTATAATACCTAATACGGATTATAACGGTACCTACTAAAGTTTATTTAACTTATAATATTTAATATACCTACTTACTTGTTTGTTTACGAATATTCTGTTTAATTTGATATTATGAGAACTTGTACTTCGTATTGTAAAGATCATAGTATGAGGTGCTCATGGAAGTTGAAAACAGCATGTCAATTCTCGTACCTTAAAATCGTTAAAAAATCGGTTCAGTTGACTTTTAGTTGTCATGTTTTTGCTATTGCAATTGTAATTTTTTGTGGTCGTGTTAAAGTTTTATTTAGAGTGTGACAATTTGACAACTAAAAGTTAACTTAACCGAATTTTTAACGATTTTAAGGTACGAGAATTGACATGCTGGAGAAAAAAAAATAAAAGAAAATAACGCATGCTTTGTCGAGTTAAAGGTAGTGGCAGGTGTCTTAGCGTCTCCGTCCTACGAAGAACAAAATGAATGATCAAAATATCAAAGAAAAAAAAATTCAAATCGGTCTAGCCTAGCCGTTTTCGAGAAATCAGGTACTTAACAAACACAAAAAAAAATACAACCGAATTGAGAACCTCCTCCTTTTTTTGAAGTCGGTTGAAAATGAAGTATAATCTAGCATAAACTTGGTAATTTTTATTACCACTTACCAATATTTATGAACAGCGTGCCGTTTACGAATTTACGATTTCCTCCATTACAGGACACCTCCTGGTCCCGACTCATAAGATAAGACTTA
Organism: Schrankia costaestrigalis; assembly: GCA_905475405.1. Classification (NCBI taxonomy): domain Eukaryota; kingdom Metazoa; phylum Arthropoda; class Insecta; order Lepidoptera; family Erebidae; genus Schrankia; species Schrankia costaestrigalis. Next base: position 1,726,159 of record FR997832.1, on the reverse strand, counting down.
CAATAACAATTACAAAATAATAGGACGAACTGAACAAAGTACTTACTAAAATAATCAGCAAATAACAAAAGATAAAAAAACCCTCTTTATAATGACCGCTAGTCATACATTGCGCTTAGTAAAATAGGTTGTTATCAGTTAGCAAATAAAAGAGTAGTAACTGGTCTCTACAAGAAACAACAGGACAATACTTTATAACGTAACTCTGAGGGTGCAGTTTTTTTTTCTGATGCAATCGATAATAGACTTTCGCTTAATCTTTTTACGGTTTCTTATCTTAATGAGGGGTACTTTTATTTTATTTTTTTCTTGTTTGCTCTATAGAGGGTTTCTAAATAAAAGATTTGAGTTTGAGTTTGTAGAGTCTTGATTGGACGTTGTCTGAGTACAACCAAATTAAAAATAATCCTTTGTTTTCTTCATTTATTTTATTGCCCTTGGCTATCAGTATTTTCAGACTAAGACTTAAGAGGTACTTACCACTTAATCGTTGCTGGGCTATATACATAAAATTGCATTACAGTCCCTATACGTTTTTTTTATTATTAATATCGGAATAATAAAAAAGTGGACAAGCAACAGGGAGCGGTAATGGGGACGACCCAAAAAGGAGATGACCGGATGAACTGGATGCCCTAAAAATATTTGGTAAAGAAAAGCTACGGATCTAAAATAAAAATGGAAGTCTAAAGAACCTTTGGTTTCCAGTGGGAAAGTAAATTTCAGTTTCAAAGAATTAGAAACTCACCTTAATATTTAAAACAGTATCTATTTCCCTAAAACCTAACAGTTTTACCTGTATCATTACAATTTTACCTTACAGTAAACATAGACATTATTACTTTACCAGTTACCAACAACAGAGACATTGCGTTCTTCTAACAAAAAGCGTACCACCTTGTCTTGAAACAAATGAAATCTGTGACCAATTTGAATGATAGCTACTTTAGATACCTGTGCTCGCCTGATCATTGCATTGTTAGCAGTTTATTTATGTTTAAGCTGACAACATAGGGAGCTTGGCGAATTGCGTGCTTTGACAATAAAACATTCTTAATAATGGCTTACTGTTACCAAATTGCTGTCAGAAAAGTTTAAAAGAGATAATAGAGAACAGACGTGATTGTTTAAAAAGGTATATCATGGTTTATATGAGTGTACAACAGTAAATAAGTAACCTTTATAAGGTTTCAATTTGTAAAAAAGATTTTTACACTGATCTTTTCATCCTTACGACACTGTCTACAATATTGCTCACTTTGCTTTATCTATATTATTAATATTATAAAGAGGTAAAGTTTGTGTGTTTGTGACGTTGTAGGGGGTAATCTCTGAATCTACAGAACCGATTTTAAAAATTCTTTCTGTGTTAAATAGTCCATTTATCGGGGGATGTCATAGGCTATTATAGTATCACGCTATGAGTAATAGGAGTGGAGTAGTAATGAAATATGTTTAAAAAAGGGCAGCGTTTTTTTCGCCGCCCAACGGAGTGGGCACGGGTCAGCTAGTTTTATATAAAGCAGATAGTCATGGTCAGGAAGACAATGAGCTTTGCATGTGTCTTTTTCTTTTAATTAAACTCCTTGCAGGTCTCAAGTAATTAGCTAGTAAAAAGTAATTATCTAGGTTATATTTTCTTGGGACTCGTGTGTATATTTATGGTGATTGCAACAGCATAGATTATTCATATACGAAGAAGTTTGACGACCGCTGAGGCGTAGTGGTTATATAACATGACTACTACGCAGAGGTTTCGGGTTCGATTCCCGCTCAATGCAAATCTTCGTGTCTGGGTGTTTTCTATGTATATTAGGTATGTATGTATTAACAAAAAAAAAGTATTTAAATATGTTTATCCATTGTCTAGTACCCATAGTACAAGCTCTGTTTAGTTTGGGACTAGATGGCGTTGTGTAAAAGTGTGACGAATTTAGAATATAATAGTTCTTATTTTAACCCAATCGTTATCCTTCCAAACGAATCAATTTTCTTAAACCTTACTTAGGTAGTCCTTTCTTAAATAAGCAGGTATAAAGATAGCAAAGTGATCTGTCCTTTATACCTAATCTTAATTTGTCAACCAATAAAGTGTCGCCCTTAAACCGTGATATACCGTCCACATAACTTCATTACTTAGAAGCGGACCTCCCATTATTGTCGGTACAACAAACACCTATATCGGTTTAGGAGAAATATCTCAATGATGCCGCTTGCCCACCCGTCGCCGAAGCTTCAAGCAAGATACTAATAAATGCCACCTTTGATGAAGATAACAATTACTATAAACACAAACGACTTTACACCCAAAACTGCACTACTAAAAGCTCAAAATTAATTGATTGTATTTGGTAACGTTTGATTATGTAATTTGAATTGTTAGCACACATAAATAAGGTTGTATTTTCATTGGTATGTGAAATGGCGGTAATAAGGTGTCATGCTGTGATACACAGGTTAATGGTAAAACACCATAGCAGATTACTGCAACGATAAAAATGTAGTTGAAATAGACTCTATCCTTGTTGAAATAAGGGTGAAAAAAGCGTGAGGGAAATGCACCAATTGTCGGCCGCGGCAGTTAAGAATCAATCGCATGTTGACAACAAGTAAATTATGGTGATTGAAAGACAGTTTTGCTTTTAGCGGCAATATTTGTACTTTTAGGGTGGCCGTCACTATCTAGAAATGTGATTCACTGTCAATATTGTTAGCTTTTTTTTAACTGAAATGTGTTTGTTTTCTCACAAGTCTTTTATAATTATTTTTATTGGGTTTTAGGGGTGGGGCTGAAATCGTTTAGATATGACTCCTACACCCTTAGTAGATAATAGGTCTTTACCTATGAAATTGCCGTTTTTTATGTAACTTTATGCGAAGTTTTATTTTTCATACTAACGTTTTCTTAGTTTTTTCAATAATTATTAAACCTAATAGAATGAAATTTGGTATAGGTAATAGCGCACATCAATCATCACACCAAATTACAAAAACAATAAAAGCGATCTATGTTTTTAAAGAAAATAGAGGCTAAAGACTGCGGCAAAAAAAAACGGCAATTTCATAGGTAAAGACCTATTATAATTGAAATTTTTTTTTATACTATAATATACATAGGAGCTATACCTATGATATAATATAAGAGCAAAAAACTTCGCAAAATTTCAAAGCTTTTTTTATTTTAAGATTTCGATATTTAAATAGAAACAAAACAGAAAAAATAAAGCATTTTTAGGCTTATTCTGTACGAATACTTATTATAGATATACACAAAAATCAAACATATGCGTATAGAACTATTTTGGCAAAACTTTGTATTATATGATTTATTAGTCTAAACGATCTTTTACAAATATAATTTAAAAAAACGATGCAATCGCCCTTAAAATAAACAAATATTAAGCTTATGAAAGATGACGCGTATATCACATACATAATATCAAACGCAACAGCAGTAAAACACGCGCATATTCACGACACAAACACAGAAACATGTCGCATTCCAAAAACACACACTAATATAAAATAAAAGAGACTATTTGTTCATCCATCAACATTTTTATAGTCACCAATAAAGCATAGTATTTACGATGTACAGTCACGAGCAATAATATGTACACATTTTCAAATTTTCTAAACTATCTGCACGTTTATCTAGACATTACAATATCAAAATGAATTCGTAATTTAGAAGAGGTTCCGTACAGTTTTGAATTAATCTTCGAATTTTCACAATTTTGGATTGGCAGAACTTTAGATAACTGGTTTACAAAATGCGAAAATGTGTACATATTATTGCTCGTGACTGTACGTCGCTCGATGTTTGCACAGAGACATTTGACCGAATGACTCATAAAGAGGCCGACTTTTGAGTATTAGGACGGTTATTGTAACTTTCACCCTACTAATGTTGCTGTATTGGCGTTAAGATGTCTTTGTTAATATCATTACTTTATTTGAAAAGTTTTGAAAGGCATTCAATGTAGATAGAACAGGGCTCAAAAATGTGTAGTGTTTTTATCCAACGGTTTTTAGTTGGTTTATCCAATAATTTTCTTATACTTAAAAGAACTTATTTATATTGTTAATTTTTATTGTAACAGCTCATTAATGTCCGAATGCTGGGACAGGCTTCCTTTAGTGACAAAGGTAAACTACTAATCCAACGCTAGCAAAAGATAGGAGGTTTTTTTGCAGCCAAGGTTATCCTTCCATCATTTTTACTGCCTCTGGTAGTAGACGAGGAAGTAACCGATCTGACGGGATGTGGTAACGGCCATGCCACGCATGGACGTCAATGTCCGAGGCATATCCAATCAGTGGATTCACTGGAATCAGATTTAATTTTAGGGACTTATACCACTGCCTACACTCTGTCTTTGTACTTCGTTTAAAGAAGGACATCGTAACGTAAATTTGTAGTTCATGGACAAATAAATACAAATACTTGGGCCTCAAAAAATACGTTACAAAGTAATTTAAGTTTGAACTTTTAATGAAGAGTGTTTAACAATAATAAACCGGTGTAACAAGTGTGTATGGGAGCGGTCAACAGCTGATCGGAGAGACATTATTAACGGACAATATTAACAAACCGGTACCACTCACCTTTAGAATTTATTAATGGGTAAATGTAAAAGAAATTGTATCTAGGTCTTGAGAGAAAGACTTAGATACATTGTTATACGGATAAACATACTTAAATACATTTTTTGTAAATACATACATACATATTATTATTATACATAGAAAACACCAAGACCAATGCAATCATGTTCATGCACACAAAAAATTGCATTGAGCGGGAATCGAACCGGAGACCTCTGGGTAGCAATCATGTTAAATAACCACTACGCCACAGAGGTCGTCAATCATGGATCGCAATTCGGTATGAAAAGTTTTTTTTTGGTATATTTTTATATTTTTATTTTAAAGGTTTATTAATTATTAACAACTAATTTGAGTATTTTTGCTTTCTTACCTATAGTTAATTTGTAGTAAACAGTTAAAGTAAGTAATTCGACCGCATGTATGACGTCATAGATGCGGTCGAATTACTTACTTTAGCTGTTTACTACAAATAAACTATAAGTAGGAAAGCAAAAATACTCAAATTAGTTGTTTTAATTATTGAGTAATGAAAGCAGAAACAAACTTCTGTTTTTTTTTGAACGAAAATCATCATTTAGACAAAAAAAATGAAAGACAAAGTAATTTATGTATAATTGTAAAAATAAACACAATTTTGCGGTTTTGATGATGATTTTATTACTTATTGATCTAAAATCTCTAAATGGTTTTGGATTCGACATAGGTTAACTTTTACTTTACATACCGAATTGTAAAATAGGAGGACTCAAAATTATTTTACTGTTAATATTATATTAAAATCAACTCTAATACTCCCACATAATGTGTCTGGAAAGGAATAACCTTACTTATTTTTGCTACTTTTTCCTGATCTTTTTCGTAATATTATTAAAAGTCATAAAGTCCAGTTTACTTTTTTTTTTGAGTTTTTCTTTAATATTTTCGATATCTTGGTAACGATTTGGATTGCCGTTCTTATGGTGATAGAGCATGAAAATCTGGCTAGATGAGTAGGGATTTATATCTAGTTTTCCATTATTTGTATTCCCTTAGTCAGATTTTATGACACCCTTGTTACTCCATTAACACAAGCAGAAATAAAAGTATTCTGTAATATTTTATATTTACTCGTTTATCTTATTTACTTATTTTGTTTGAGTACTTCGACACAAATGTTGTGTAATTTGTTTAACCTCTGATAAAATAAGGTAAGAAAATATATTGCGAATAACATTTGAGATAAAAATTTTTGCAAGTCCTGTAAAAAAGAAATTCCATTTTCCAACCAGCCATTTCTCTGTGTGGTGACGGAGTAAGAATAAAATATGTCACCACCCTACCTCATCCCATGGGTGTCGTAAAAACCGACTAAAGGAACTATCCGTGAATATTTTCTTTACGAAATAAAAAGAAGGAAAACTTGAAATTAAACCCTATACCAATCCGTCTGGCCAGCGTGGTATTAGTAGGCCAAGGATCCCTCTGTCATGGGAGGAGGTCCGTCCCTGCAGTGCAGTGGGGCATTAATGGGCTGTTACCGTGATTATGATTTACCAACCTGTTAAAGACAATTAATAATTACTGGCAGTGGTCTTTCTAGAGAAAAGCTAGATTATAATGAAAGAGTGAGTGGATATTTTACGTTTCTCTTCACCTACTCTTACCCTTAAATATTCTAATATAGTATAAAAAATCATGATGTCAATCTGTTTACATTAAGATCCTCTACATTAATATTAAACAGGCTCCAACGTTTTCTTAATATACAAAACATAACGTATTTCTACCGGATTATAAAATCGTTATATTTTTTGTGTCCGCTCGCCGCCGTAGTATTGTTTACTTTTCAAATATTTTGTAGCTTTACTTTTTTATATCATTATGTATATCATAACAGCCATGATAAATAATCCTCACACATTCACACATCGCCATCTAGTCCCAAACTAAGCAGAGCTTTTACTTTGGGTAAACATACTTAATATTTTTTTTTGTAAATACATACATATTATCATAGAAAACACTCAGATCAAAGCAAACAATCATGTTCATGCACACAAAGATTTGCATTGACGGGAATCGAACCCGAGACCTCTGCGTAGCAGTCATGTAATATAACAACTGCGCCACAGAGGTCGTCAATTCAGAGGTCGTCTTAATGTAGAGTCTAGTCTTATTAGAGACGCTGGGAACCTTGGCCTACTTATACCATGTTGAACATTGTAGACGGTTTAGGGTTTTATTCCATTTTGTTTTCGTTTTGTTTTATCCACAATATCTCAGCTGGCTTAAGCCACACTCATCACGGGGACACCAAGGGATGAGATGGGGGTGGTGACATATTGTATTCCTCCTCCGTCACCACACAGAAATTTATATTTATACCTGTGCTATCGTTTATTAACATGCGATTGCAACTGGCTGTTAGCACTTGGATACAATGAAAACCATCTACAAAATACTTACCGACGAGAAATGTATCCCTTTTCATACATACATAAACTTACGCCTTATCCCGTCCGGGGTAGGCAGAGAGGACAGAACATGTCGTGACAAGTGGTGTCACGATCCTGGCAAACATATTGGGCCTCGTCCAAATTCATTAAGGGAGTCATACATGCGCGTCGTATCCCTATATACATTAAAAAATACCAAAGATTAGTAATAACAGGTTTGCTTCGTCAATTCTGAGCTTATCTGGTAAAGAATGTGAGGTACGCGGTAATAATTAGGTAGGACAGGAAGTGCTGATTCAGACGTAGTGGGATCGACGAGACATTTACTGTAGACGATATGGCACCTATAACATTCTTTGTTAAGGTATTAAATTATAATTTTATATTGAATTCAACTTTACATTGGTAGAGCAAATGAATCAGTTAATTGATTCTAGCTGTTATGTATTTGTAGAACATAATAATTCAGTGCCGTCCGTGTGGTGACGGAGTAAGAATACAATATGTCACCACCCCATCTCATCCCATGGGTGTCGTAAAAACCGACTAACTAACCTTGAATATTATCTTTACGAAATAAAAAGAAGGAAAACTTGAAATTAAACCCTATACCAATCCATCTGGCTAGCTTGGTTAGCAGGCCAAGTACCCCTCTGTCATGGGAGGAGGCCCGTCCCTGCAGTGGGACATTAATGGGCTGTTATGAATAATTCAGTGGTCGATATTATAATTTTCCTTAAAAGTATAACTGCAGGGACAAGTCTTCTTCAGTGCCTGGAGGGAAAATTGTCTAGTTAATTCCTTGGTGTCTAGCTTAACTTACATAGCTTCTGGTGCAGTAAGAAGAGTTCTGAAATTGATCTGTTACCGAATTTTACTTTTCGTCTTAGTTCCTAATTTTGCAGATTATCTGATTATCAGCAATTACTTGACTGTAAGTCCGTGTGGTGACGGAATAAGGATACAATATGTCACCACCTCATCTCATCCCATGGGTGTCGTAAAACCGACTAAGGGACTATCCGTGAATATTATCTTTACGAAATAAAAAGAAGGGAAACTTGAAATTAAACCCTATCCGTCTGGCCAGCGTGGTATTAGTAGGCTAAGTAACCCTCCGTCACGGGAGGAGGCCCGTCCCTGCAGTGGGACATTAATGGGCTGTTATGATGACGATGACTTGACTGTAACAAAGAGTTCCTGAATTGATCTATCACCCCACACCCCCACAACTATTATTATCAACAGCCTAATATCGGTAAGGTACATAATATTATGTTTGTTAAATTGATCGTCCAAGTAATCTAACTAAGCTATCAGGTAAAGAGGCTTTTATTAAATAGATGTAATGTTTGACAAAAGAGGAACTGAGGCGGGAGTTTGTTGTAAGTAAAGGAATGCGTTCTTACGTCACAGTGTGGTGTTGTATGTTGCCTGGGAAGTGCGATGTTCGGGGTAAGGTGGTCACATTTAACATCTATCACTATAATACTTTTGTATGACTCGAAAGTCTATAATAAAAAAAACAGGTGTTCAAATATGTATAAATTGGTGTAGGGTATTGTGAAGTTTTAATTTTTATTTTTAAGCAGAGAATATTTGCGTACTTTCTTGATGTATATCTATCATCTCATATAATATCATATCCATGGGATCTGGTTCAGAAATATTCCGTTATAAGACAAAAATCCAAACGAAAAGTACGAATTTAAAACTAAAACGCAGAAAATATTTTATCCTCAAGATTAATTCAAATGCATCGACCTTAACAAGAATGTGTCGCATAGTGCAGTAACTGACATATTCTAATTGACGGAGGTCCACGACAGACAATATATGGAATATTCAACCTCATACCCTTTTTGGACCACCGGGCCACTCAAATAGGACTTAATTGGACCAAGATTAGGCCAAGATAAAGTGCTGTATTTAATATTGCTATGAAGTTGTTGACAAAGGATTATTTGTCAGGTTAAATCTTTCGTTTTTGTTTTGTTTTTTTTTTGTTGAACTGCCTCATGGTTGAGGTCAAGAACTTGTAGCGTAAGTCTATACAATATCGTTCCAAAAATTTTACTTTCGGGATTCAATGATTACATTAGTAATTCAGAAAGTATAGGGACGGACTAAAAATAAAGGGTTTCATGACACCATGAGATGTCCAGCCTCTCTAACCAGCTTGATATCTGTAAGCCAAGAATTTATATTATTCATGTATGGAGAAGGCCTGTCTATAGAAGATAATGCTTCATAACTTCAATGTAAAAGAGGTGACTAGTCTACAATGTTACTCATACCTAACAACAAAAACCCTTGTCATTTCACTTGAACACAACAAAACATCAAGGAATGTCTTGCAATACACTTCCTAATCCTCTGAACAATATTCGTTATAGTATCGGTTCGTACAAAGTGACTCCCTCGCACAATAGTAACGACAAAAGCGCGTACAATGCTGTCAACTGCCAGCTGTTCCGACGCCATCTTTGACCGCCATTGATTTCAAATTTTGAATTTAACGGAATGTGTTCTTAAATTAAATCACCGAAATAACCGTAGAGAATAACTATTCGTCTATCGATGGAAGACATTCTGGCCTACTAATACTACGCTGGCCAGTCAGATTTGTTTATAGTGTGATTTCTTCCGTAAAGATAAAGCCTTAATACTGGATCCCTTAGTCGAATTTTACCCCTCATAAAGATAATTAAACTAAATACCTAATGTCCAAGGGGACACGGACTAAGAATACCTGATAAGTACACAATAGCATTACCCTGTCTTACCCTAAAGGATGTGTTCAATACCGACTCGTCTTAGTAGGCTTTAAACAACAGCGCTTAAGAAGTCCTAATACATTTTTTTTTGTTGAGGACGAGTAGTTGGTCTCTGACGACCGCTACTACTTTACACGGGCTGTGGTGGGGCGGATGGCCCTCAACCAAAAAGTCCTAATAAAGAGACTCAAGTACTTTAAAGCTTTTTTAAAGTCTTTTAAATAAATACGTAACACTTCAATAACTTACAAAATCTTGTAAATTAATCATAAATAATAAAAATTAATAAACTTTCTCTCATATATTAAAAAAACCTAATTGAAAATAATAATTATTCATTACTAGTTCAAATTGACCGGTAGTCAAATTACGGTTAAATTGACGGAAGAGGTGCTTTGGTCCAAATAATATCCGTTGTAGTCAATGAACGGTCGATTCATACCGGATTATAGGGAAGTGTATAAGTACCATGAACTAGTCACAGGATGTTTCGTAATGTTTATAATATTACTGTTATGTCAGTATTTTTTTTTGATAAAGCAGTCAATTTGTTTTAAAAGACAAACCCCTTACTAGGGAGCATGGCCTGTATCGCGGGGACTTTTACAAACATCAATTTAACGGATACAAAGAACATGCCGACACAAGACGATAATATGTGGATCGCATAAATAATTGTCCTGCGTGCGAATCGAACCCGCGACCTTGTGCACGGCTAACGCTTGCGCTATTGTGTGCATTACCCCAGCAAAATCTTGTCGAAATTTGTAATTTTTTTTATCAGATTTTTAGTTTTCTAGCTCCTGTAAATGTCTGTGTAGTTTTTGTAATTAGTCCAGTCCTAATTTTAAAGATATTTCACAAAAACTGTTTCTGTAACCAAAAACTACACAAAAAATTACAAATTTCGACAAGATTTTGCTGGGGTAATGCACACTGCGCTATTAACCTTAGATATTATCAAAATATCTATGGTTAATAGCGCAAGCGATTGTGTTGGTTATGTTAATATACATAGGACATAAGGTGAAGTCTTATATACTTTATAATGGGGTGTGACAACTTTGAATTTAAACGATATAGAGGTGTACCTTATTTCTCCACTCTAACAAAAGAGTTAAGTACGAAGTAGCCCCCTCTCTCGCGTCTCGCCAACTTAACTCGCCAAAAAATAGGATGGAGATCTATTTAAATCAACTTAATCAACAACTCACTACTTAACTCGCTACTGTACTTGTCGATGTGTAAATCGGGCTTAATATGAAGTGGACGTCAATTTTTGACGGTTCTTGAAAAATAAAGCCACGGGGTGAAAAGGGGTAGTAACCGTTTAAGTTTATCATTACAATTAAAAAAGCTTCACATATCCATACTAATATTATAAATGTGAAAGTAACTCTGTCTGTCTGTCTGTCTGTCTGTCTGTCTGTCTGTCTGTTACTCTTTCACGCCTAAACGGCTGAACGGATTTCGATGAAATTTGGTACAGACAATCTTTAGACCCTGAGAAAGAACATAGGCTACTTTTTATTAGCAATCATATTATATTTTGATTTCATAGAATTTTGGGAAAGCTGTGTCACGTGACCTGTGACGTCATAGAATTTTGGTCACGTGACCTGTGACGTCATAGAATTTTGGTCACGTGACCTGTGACGTCATAGAATTTTGGTCACGTGACCTGTGACGTCATAGAATTCTGGTCACGTGACCCGTGACGTCATAGAATTTTGACAGATGAGTCGTGACGTCACAGAATTTTGGCGGGAAAATATTTTTTGACAGTTGAGTCGTGACGTCATTGAATTTTTGAACGCTGAGTCGTGACGTCACAGAATTAAAGGAGATGTTCCATTTGGGGCCCAGAGCGAACAGAATGTTTTGAATAATTAAAATTAAAAAAAATAATTTTGAAAATCAATTAAGTGTTTTCCATTTCTCCGTAGAAGTTGGGGGAAAGGTTTTAGTTTTAAATGGTTGTGAACCTTATTTTAATTCAATCATTGGTTGAATTAATGGCGGATATTTTTAATGTTGCCATCCTTGAAAATAAAATAATATTATGTGGGTAAAAATTAATGTCTGGGATAATATAAATTTTATTCATATAAAAGTAAATTAATCACAAACAATATATTTGAGTCTTTAATATATTATATTTTAGGCGTTAAAAAAATAGAACTTGTACGCAATACCTACTATTGTAACACAATTAATGTTGTGTTCCTTTTAATGAGAAATCGAATGTAATTTTTTTTTAAATCACTGCAACACATTTAACATTAGAATCTGTCAAGTGTCACCCCATTTGTGTCAATGTACTTTGTTGTGATTCGTGTTTATAAGTACTACGTATTGTGAATGTTTTGATGTGATTTATTGCAGATTATTATTGTAATTAATTAATTCGCTTTTGATAATGGATTTAATGCAGGTTTTATTCAAATATTAATAATTAGGTAACATGTTATGTGAAAATTGTATTTTGAGCTATTTGGAGTATGATATAATTTCACTTTAAATACCACATATCTCACATCCTCGAAGTTTTATAGTAAAAATAATTACACAGCCCTATAGAGTAGTCATTTACCTTCAAAACACACAAGGTTTCATGTATGTTCTTGGTGGGCCCAAGATGTATGGGCAAATGGAACGTCTCCTTTTGACAGCTGAGCCGTGACGTTTTTGAATTTTTGACAGATCAGTCGTGACGTCACAGATTTTTTGACAGATGATTCGTGACGTCACAGAATTTTGGCGGGTAAATATATTTTGACAGCTGAGCCGTGACGTTTTTGAATTTTTGACAGATGAGTCGTGACGTCACAGAATTTTTGACAGATGATTTGTGACGTCATTGAATTTTGGCGGCAAAAATAGTATATAAACAGCTGAATCCTGACGTTATCACAATTTGGCGGGAAAATAAATAGATTTGTACAGGACCCTCGGTGCGCGAGTCAGACTCGCACTTGACCGGTTTTTTAAGCTGTGGGTCTGATATATCTAGAGAGCTTAAATTCGTAATTGTCAACTTATTTCATCATAACAGCCCATTAATGTCCCACTACAGGGACGGGCCTCCTTCCTTGACGGAGGAATACTTGGCCTACTAATACCACGCTTGCAGACGGATTGGTATAGGGTTTAATTTCAAGTTTTCCTTCTTTTTATTTAGTGAAGATAATATTCACCTTATTTGTTAGGCACTAAAGTGACACACCTTTGCTTATCCTATCCTACTAATATTATAAATGCAAAAGTTTGTGAGGATGGAAGGATGTTTGTTACCCTTTCATTCAAATTTGGAATATAGGTAGTATATGGTGTAAAATAACAATTAAGCGGGTAATACCGCGGGCATCAGCTAGTAAATAAATATAACTACTTAGTAGTTAGATAGGTAAGTAGGTAAGTAGAAGATACTCGTACATATAAACATGGCGTCTTGTATTGCACAGCGTCGTGGTCTCGTATTTATGGTATTTCCTGTTTTCGTTATGTTCTCAGGTAGATTGGTATGGACCGAAGGAAATTATTATAAACGATCGCGCTTTTTTTAAGTAAGTGTTATTACAAAAGTTCTTATTTGCTCAGAAAAAGCAATTATTTGTGTGATCTGGAACATCCACGCCATGATGATTGGTTTATGACATCCACGCAATAATCATAACAGCCCATTAATGTCCCACTGCAGGGACGGGCCTCCTCCCGTGACGGAGGGATACTTGGCCTACTAATACAACGCTGGGCAGACGGATTGGTATAGGGTTTAGTTTTGCTTCTTTTTATTTCGTAAAGATAATATTCACGGATAGTTCCTTAGTCGGTTTTTACGACACCCATGGGATGAGATGGGGTGGTGACATATTGTATTCTTACTCCGTCACCACACGGATAGAATGAAACCACGCAATGAAGATTAGTAACTTTTATATTCTTACTGTAAAGCATTTGTGTGATGTGTACAAGGGCTCTATGTGGTCAAATCAGATTGGATCGTCAAGTACATCAACAAGACTTCCCTAAATTGGTGCTTTCGGGGAGGAAAGCACCAATTTAGGGACGTCGGGAATAAAGACGGATTCAGGACAATTTTATGTGCTTTTGCGAACCGTGTAATCTCTGTTTAGGAATCTCAAGCTCTACCAGTGTACACGAGTATATTATTTTGGTCTATAAACTCCAATGTATGCTGAAGTCAAGCCGCAAGCCACAACTACTAGTTGTTTGAAATACATGGCGCTGGCAGCAGTAACAAAGTAGCGGAATGACCACTGTTTCATGAGATGACAGATTGTCCCATAACTTTCATTTTACCTAATCTAAATACCTTTAGTCATAAGCCTTTTATATGCCTATCTGGTGGGTACATTTTTTTTTTTTTACATTACGATGTAACTGAGTGGTTACTTCATAACAATATTACAATCTAGCCTTGTGGCTAATAAGAAATTTAAATATAACTTAATTTGCTAAAAGTACTTTAAAGTAAAGAATGTGTCCATTGGCACTTTTCTTATAGTCTTTAGTTATAATTATTGAACGTCACTTTGTTCTTGTGTTCTTTAAGGATAGCACTGGCTGCACTATGTTACACTAATTTCACTAAACTAACTCAAAAGGCTTAGTCCTTTTCAGCCTCCTTAGTATGTCCGTGGTGTCAAGGAGCTGGATAGCCTCGACATTCACATGTTGTAGAAGTCTTTGTTCATGTGCTTTGGCGTATTTTTTTATAACTATGGTTACAAGATCCACACCTAAGTCCCGGTGGATGTCTTCTTTTCTAATATACCAGGGAGCGTTTATTATACTCCGAAGTACTTTGTTCTGGAATCTTTGAATGATATCAACATGGGTGCGTTTTGTACAGCCCCAAAGCTGAATACCATACGCCCATACTGGCATAAGTACTTGTTTGTACAGAAGTACTTGTATACTGATAATGCTGAATGTCTGCCGATTAGCCAGTACATATTCTTGTAGCGATGGTGGGTACATAATATCTACTGTTGTATGAGTTTACAAAAACTTACATTAAAAACCCATCGTCTTGTTAAAAGTTCAAGTATTTCGTAAGCTAACTTGTCTACTTACTCTTCAACCAACAATCAAATATAAGTTATCGATGATTACTAAATTATATTGTCAAAACAGACAAAGTAACCCTACTAAGTAATTTTTAATGTGTTAAAAACTTTGTCAGTGTCAACTATTTAAAAAATAAAAAACGTAATCTTGGCGCCATAAGTTGTCGATGGTACGCTAGTGACGTGCATTATACAGATTATGATTACGTCTCGTCCATCATACGAATTAGTCGACTTTTACGTCGAAACACATTGTCACCGCCCGTAATTAGTTCAGTTAAGCTAATAAATGTTACTAAAAATAAAACGTGCTCGTATACGGTCATTTATTTTATTTTATTTTCACTTTGAATGATGTGATGAATATTTCTTTTTAAAATAGGACTGTTACATTTGTCTTTGTTTGTAGTCTTAATTAGGTTTTATATTGGGTTCAAGCAATTTATAAATATATAAAACAGATTTACTATTATTTTTATTTTACGATAATAGGTGTATCTTACGACAAAGCTCGACCGAAGTCGTAGCTTTTTATTCATTACTGCTCCTCCAGTATTTAACTTGGAACATTAGGTATTGTAATAACACGTTAGCCAGATTATTTTTTTCTGTTTTGTGTTAAGTTTTCTTTATTTTGTAGTGATAAGATCTGCTTAATAGTTGGATTCATAACGGATTTCAACGAACGCTTAGGTTGGGATTAGGTGGCAAACATTTTAATATAATAATTATTTTCATGATATAGCCAACAGAAGTCCGCTGCTGAACATGCATTCACGTAGTTAACTAATCCTAACTAAAATCCTTCGTATTGTGATATACATATAGGTACAAACTGGTATAACTATTTAAGGATAAAGTAACTTACTTAATATCTGTTATCAAATGTGTTTACTTAACTACGATATTACCTTTTTACTACTACAGAAAATTATGACTACTTAGTCTCGGCGTATCATAACGATGATGAAATAACTTACGCGTATGACTGTATGTTGTAACCAAAATGGAGACTAATACATTAAAACTCAAATTACCGATACAAACAATGAAAGAAATGTGAAAGTACAAACCAGTAGCATCTTACATACATTTTATCACAAATTAAAGTTGGAAACTTATGACTTGTCAGAATTAAGTACCAACGAATGACAGCACTAATAAATGTGTCAATGCTTTTATTTTTTTTTTCTTAGTCGTCAATGTCGCGCTTCACTATTCCATGATTTAAAAGTTCCCTGCCCTTTCTTTGTTTGAATATTCGAATTTGAAATTAGTGCGTTATACCT
The DNA here is from genome assembly GCA_905475405.1 of Schrankia costaestrigalis. Classification (NCBI taxonomy): domain Eukaryota; kingdom Metazoa; phylum Arthropoda; class Insecta; order Lepidoptera; family Erebidae; genus Schrankia; species Schrankia costaestrigalis. The sequence continues at coordinate 1,709,954 of FR997832.1, read as the reverse complement.
ATGTATAGAATTGGGTGGTTAATGGTTTATGTCGTTGGTTCATTTGATCGATGAAATCACTTGACGAAAATGCTAACTGTTTTCTTTTATTTTATTTTCAGTCGTTTCGGAAAGTTTAATATGACTTACTTCAACAACTCACTGTGATTTTTGTTTTAACAAGGCTATTTAATTTGTGACCAATGTCGTTTTAGGTCGATGAATGAAAATAAAAAAATATAAATTTTACAATATAAACAACTTTTGCCACACAAAAACCAATTAACTTTTAAGACCACATTAAAATCTATTAAGAACTAATAAGTAATCGCCTAAAAAGTCTATGCTAGGTAGTTAGGTATAGTGTAGGCGTTAGTCGATACCCCAGTTGGCGATTATCGATTACAATTTAAAACAGTTTGTGCAAGACAGGACACTAGCCGTGCCGGATGCAAACCAGTTCTAGAATATTGTACTTAAAAAGGACTTTGTATTAGTAATAAGAAGCCGCCAGACTTTAAGAAGTATTTTGAAATTAAGTACATACTTTTGTAGAAATGTAGAAGGACGATTCTTGTTATCTCATCGTTAGCTTTCATTATTGGCTCATTGCAGGGGTGGGTCTAATTCAGTAAATGAGGAAAATTTCGCAACAGTTCACTTATCAGATAGATTTTGTACAAATAGAAATAATGTTAGTGTAGGTATTTTACCATCGCCATCGTTAAAAATTAGTACGAATGGGAGTTCACACAGTTTAATAAATTGGCACAAGTAAAATAAGTTATGTGAAGGTAGACTAAAACATTATTGTTATGCAAATAAAACATCCAATTCCTATTTGACATTCTTAATTTAAATTTTAAAAACCAAAAATTCTTAATTTAAATCAGTCACGTCCGAACGTTCAAAGCGTGCACACGTCTCACTTCGATAGACAATCAAAAATAAAATGGCTACAATGAGGTCATATACTGATTGTTAATAATCATTTCTCGGTAAACTCGTGTCATTGTCACACGATGTTTCCTATTATTTAATATTTTATTGATAATGTTGAGGAGTTAATGAACTGAAGCCACGATACAATGTTACATGTGTGTAGTTGAATGGAGAATGGTATCAATGAGTTTATTGAATACTTCAAGCTTACTTCTCTACTAGCGCCTGTAGTGGTAAAGTTGAGTAAACTTTAAACTGCAGGTCAATTCTCCAAACATACTATTTAAATTAACTTAATTTTTAACAGATTTAAAGAACGAGAATTGACATGCTGTGTAAACTTAGGAAAAAATCAAAGTCCAAGCTGTAGGCATATGTTAGGCATTGTTATCAAATATGTTTAGGTGGAAGGCTTTGGGAGTTAACAACTTGTGTTAACCAGAGTGTTAAGCGGAGTATAGACGGCTTTTAAGCTTTATTAGTAAGCAAAGAGATTCTTCTCCAGCTGGTACTACCAGGATAGTGTTTTGTGCGTCGCGTCACTGTATCATAACAGCCCATTACTATCCTACTGCAGGGACGGACCTCCTCCCGTGACGGAGGGATACTTGGCCTACTAATGCCACGCTGGCCAGACGGATTGGTATAGAGTTTTCCTTCTTTTTATTTCGTAAAGATAATATTCATGGTTAGTCCCTTAGTCAGTTTTTACGACACCCATGGAATGAGATGGGGTGATGACATATTGTATTCTTACTCCGTCACCACACACGTCACTTTATAAGATATATTATTTTAATGCATAACCATTATGGTCTCCTGTAACTTACTTTTAGGGAAGCTAAAGATATTCACCTCGCACTTAACAGTAAGTGTGGCCTCAAAGCCTAGACTTTCTCAAGACCACTGTGTTACACTAACATATTCAAGAAGGCCCGAATATAATATGGGTCACAAAAATAACCTTCCGACACGTGTAACCCAAAAAAATGGTAACAATGTGCCTAAAAACCAAAAAAACTTGGATTGTTTGTTCATATGTTTGTAAGATGTTCGTCTAACCATGTGGGGTCATTTTGCTAAAAGTAAACTATTTTTATTTCTGTTCAATTCGTGACACATATGGCGTCTGCGTTTTATTTAACGGAGTCCAAGGGTACGTTTGAATGAAAAAAATGCGTCCATTTACTTTTGATATTTCAAATTAAGTATTTATACAATTATAAAAGGTATTAAAAATATTTTATGACAGGACATAGTCCAGTCAAAATAGATATCCAGTTTGCATTAATTCCCAACAAGCTGGATTTTTGCGCAGGCCTTGAGTACGTCATTACAAATGATATGTCAAAAGACCCCATCGATCCCGCTTGTGCGTTGTTTTTTATTCGAGGTCAAAGGTCACAAATTTGCGTTTTTTGCGTATATCTCTGAAACAACTAAAGCTATCGAAAAATGGTTCAGACAAAGTTTGTAGATCGTAAAATTGTCTACAAAAAATATTCCAACACTTTTCTCCTACAAAGCATCGCTTTCGAGATATCGGGACTTTAGAGCACAGGAAAGTCCTATTTTCGACTATATGCACACACTAGCCTTTTCCCGCGATTTCGCTCGCGTTTATAAATATCATTAAAAATAAGGCTTATTTCAATATGTAGTAGCATATGCATGCTTGGTCTCAGCCTAATCTGTTTGAAATTGACAAAGTTACATGCAACTTTCATCCCCTGTCTTATCCCCTTAGGGGTAAAATTTATCAAAATCCTTTCATAGCGGATGTCTACGTTATATCATCTACCTGCATGCCAAAATTCAGCCAGATTCCACCAGTGGTTTGGGCTGTGCGTTGATAGATCACTATGTGGTAGGAGTATTCCTTCTGGAGAAGCCACGTTAAAAATAAAGCGCCGTGTACTTAATTCAATGTACTGCTGTATTTGATTCAATGTACGGTTGTATTTGATTAAATATTGGTGCAAGATTGGCCTTACCTACCTCAGAGGTGGTGCGGAAATCTTCTATATATATAAAACACAAAGGTGACTGACATAGTGATCTATCAACGCACAGCCTAAACCACTGGTGGGATCTGGCTAAATTTTCGCATGCAGGTAGATGATATAACGTAGACATCCGCTATGAAAGGATTTTGATAAATTCTACCCCTAAGGGGATAAGACAGGGGATGAAAGTTGCATGTAACTTTGTCAATTTCAAACCGATTAGGCTGAGACCAAGCATGCATATGCTACTACATATTGAAATAAGCCTTATTTTTAATGATATTTATAAACGCGAGCGAAATCGCGGGAAAAAGCTAGTGTGTGCATATAGTCGAAAATACGACTTTCCTGTGCTCTAAAGTCCCGATATCTCGAAAGCGATGCTTTGTAGGAGAAAAGTGTTGGAATATTTTTTGTAGACAATTTGACGATCTACAAACGTTGTCCGAACCATTTTTCGATAGCTTTCGTTGTTTCAGAGATATACGCAAAAAACGCAAATTTGTGACCTTTGACCTCGAATAAAAAACAACGCACAAGCGGGATCGATGGGGACTTTTCTTTTTCTTTTTTTTTTCTTTTTTTTTTTTTAAAAACAACTCCCGCACTAGGGATCATGCCCTGTGTCGCGGGGACTTTTACAAACATCAATTAACGGACACATAAAACACTCAGACTCAGGACAATAATTTGTGGATCTCACAAATTATTGTCCTGCGTGGGTATCGAACCCACAACCTCATGCGCGGCAGCCGCTGGCTCTACCGGCGCGCCACCGAGGTCGTCGATTTTGACATATCATTTGTAATGACGTACTCAAGGCCTGCACAAAAATCCAGCTTGTTGGGAATTAATGCAAACTTTAATCATAATTTAGTCTATTTTGACTGGGCTAACAGGCTATTAATGACCTTCAATGAAGAATGGAAAGTTGATGAACTTATACAATACTAGCAGACCCGTGCTCAAACCGTTTGGGCGGCAAAAAACAACGCGTCCCTTTTTTAAACATATTTCATTACTGCTCCACTCCTATTAGTCATAGCGTGATATTATACAGCCTATAACACTCCCCGATAAATGGACTATCCAACACAGAAAGAATTTTTAAAATCGGTTCAGTAGATCCAGAGATTACCCCATACAACGTCACAAACACACAAACTTTACCTCTTTATAATATTATAGTATACATATATAGTTTAAATAACCTATGAACTTATGATACAAAATCATCCCATGTCTGTAGTAAAATTGACGTAAGTCTAATAAAAGTTGGGAATTCCTATACCAGCCCGTCTGTTTACTAGATATCCTTCACAGGATATCTATTCCTTCAGAGGAATTTTCAGACAGTTCATAAATGATACCAGTATATCTTCTAGAAGAAGGAAACGCTACTTTGCTCTTACCCCAAATACAAAAACAGAATTTGCTAATATCCAGTTCGACAAGCGCTCATCTTACTTATATAATTACACCTCATCAGCACGGCTTCAGAAAAGGTCGCTCTGTTCAAACAAATCTCGTTACCTTTATTTCCAACCTTTCTCATGATATTGATCACGGGCACCAAGTTCACGCGATATATACCGACTTTAGCAGCGCTTTTGACAAAGTAAGTCACGGTCTGCTTCTGGAGAAGCTTGAATGGTACGGTATTCACGGCAGTCTTTTGGCATGGTTTGGGTCATATTTAAAGCATAGGACCCAATCGGTTGTGGTAAAAGGCTACCAATCAACAAAATTTAGTGCTAGCTCAGGTGTGCCGCAGGGATCTCATTTGGGACCACTACTTTTTATAGCATATATTAATGACATTACACAACACATAAATCATTGTAATTACGAACTTTTCGCTGACGATCTCAAGATTTACAGAAAAGTAGTGTCTGACTCCGACACTACACTCATCCAAAACGATTTGAATAATATTCAAATGTGGTGTACGGCTAACAGCATGGTTTTGAATTCTCAAAAGTGTTTTTCTATTCGCTACACTAGAAAATCTAAATCAATAGTATCGGCGTACTCCATAGATGGCAACATTTTAGCCGAAGTTGACGAAATAAGAGATTTGGGTATAATTATTGACAATAAACTGAAATTTACATCTCATATTGACCACGTCGCCACCAAATCAGCTCAGTTACTAGGATTCGTTCTGAGGAATTCAAAATTTTGTAAAGATAGTACTAAAATAATACTTTACAATGCACTAGTTCGTAACAATCTAGAGTACTGCAGCGTAGCATGGAACCCTCAGTACGTTACTCATTCTCAGCGTCTTGAGAGCATTCAGCGAACCTTTACCAGACGTATAGCATTTTCAGCACAAGGTATATATCATAGATGCCCTTACGAACAACGTCTATCTTTTTTCGACATGCAAACGTTGCGCGACCGTCGCCGTATCCACGACCTTGTATTTCTACATAAATGCATGAACAGTGTTGTTAAATGTGAATCATTTTTGGAACGCATTCCACTGTCAGTACCTTATAAAGTTCCCAGGCATCCAATCAAAAAACTATTCCACGCGACCTTTAAAACTAATCTGGGCAAACATTCTCCCGTTGCAAGATTGTGTATTCAATACAACGAATTTAACGCTAAGAATGCCCAAATTGATGTTTTCTCCAACTCACTTTATTCATTTAAACAACAGTTAAAAAGCTGTTGCATGTGCAATGTCTAAATATAAATACTTTGTTTCTTTTTTATATTTTATTAGGAGTGATTGTCTCTTTTTTGTTTTTGTTCCCTTATTACGTTTTAGTTTAGATTCTTTATATTTTGTTTTTTCCTTATTTAATAATTTTCTATGTATAAAAGCACGAAATGTAGCGAATGATGCGTATACCTGTAACTGGCATACATATATAGCCAGAACTATTACCTAATTTTAAGAAAATGTTTTATTTGTATGCTGTTGGTGTACCTTACTTAAATAAATAAATAAATAAATAAATATAATAAAATAAACAAACAGATAGATATACATACAAAACCCTTCAAAGAATGCAAGTTGATGCTGATTAAGTGGATTGAGAAGTTGTGCTACGATGAAGCTGAAAATTTTCTCATAACTATAAAGTAAACTATTTTAGACCTTTTATCTTTAATCTTTACTCAAACCATTTCCATAGAAAACAATCTTACTTACTTACTCACTAACAAACACCACACACCCACACCTACACACACGCACACACACACACACACACACGCACTCATACACACACACACGCACTCATACACACACACATGCACTCATACACACACACACACACGCACTCATACACACACACACGCACTCATACACACACACACAGACTAATTATAAATTAAATCTATTACTACTTAAAAAAAAAAGAATTTTTGTTAATGTTTAATTTTCTTTTGTTGCACTTTAATACATTGTAACATCGTGAGATTTAAAGAGCGGCGTCTCCTGGCACAGGCATCTATATGCTTAAAAGGAGACACCACCAACTGTTTATTGTATACTATAAGTGTAATAACGAAATAAAACATTTTTGATTTTTGATTTTGATTTGATTTTGAAATGGGTTATTTTATTGTTAAACAAACAAATGGAGCAAACTGATTCGAATGCGACTAATGGCAAGCTGCAGACAGAGTTCTGCAATAAAACTTACTGAAGCAGCTGTCAAAGTCGCATAAAAAAACCCTTGATGACCTTTTTTAAGGATTGCATAGCAACAGATGCTGCATACACCACTTTATAGATACCGAATTATAGATTAAGTAATTTATGTTAGTAGAGTTGTAACAGTACATTTTTTTCATTTTTCTATCTATCTTTTTTGTGGCTTCCATAGGGCAGGGTCAGGCTTCTTCCAAGCTCCTCCTCCTCATGGACGGCAACTTATACCCCTAAGCTCCCCCCACTAAGCTTTTGTCCTCATTTTTCTTAACCGTATTCGCGCTTTGTATCATATTCAATACTGTCAGAAATTATGAAAAAATCGTATTAGCCTGAATGTTCTTTGTGATCATTATTGATGACTTCAAGTCTAACCGACCCAAGGCTTGATCAGGAGATCTTTGATTGAGAAAGAGGAAGAAGTTATCCTACAAAGAACTAACCCCCTTCCTCATAAACGCCTCTTAAATTTAGTCACTGTTTAGCGAGATTTTTATTAGCAATACCAACCTTATGCCAAACAAAACCGTAAGAATTGAAGCTAATCAATTGACTAAAATTTAAGCGGCGTTTAGTAAAAGTAAGCAACTTTCTTTAATAACTGCATCAGCTTAGGTATCTTTCCTGAGCAATATAAAATTGCAAAAATTTTACCCATTCACAAGAAAGGCCCGACCACAAATCCAGATAATTATAGGCCAATTTCCTTACTGCCTACTATGTCTAAAATATTGGAGAGAATTATGAAGGATCGTCTTGTAAGACATCTAAATAAAAATAAAGTTTTAGACACTAGACAATTTGGCTACCAGAAGTCAGTGAGCACAGCAGATGCAATACACTCTTTAACAGAAGACGTTCTACATAGTATAAATGAGAAGCACAGGGCTGCGGGACTGTTCTTAGATCTAAGCTCCGCATTTGACACAGTTGACCATAACGTTGTGATATCAAAGATGGAACATTACGGAATTAGAGGCACAAATCTGAAATTATATAGCTCTTATCTCCATAATAGAAAACAGTTTGTGGAGGTGAAGGCAATTACAAATGGGGAACAAAACAGTTACAAATCTAACATAACAACTGTTACCAGCGGAGTCCCCCAGGGTTCAGTATTAGGGCCAATTTACTTTATTGTCCTCCTAAATGACCTATCAGCATTCATGAAAAACAAAGCTCCGGATGTAAAACTGACATTATTTGCAGATGACACAAATGCAATTATCTCATCTAAAGAAAGCTTGGATAATCTAGAACAAAAAGTTAAAACCACGTTTGACTTATTTGAAAACTGGTTTAGTGTAAATAATCTACAATTAAATGTTAACAAAACCAAATGTGTACTGTTTAAGACTACTGTAAGAAACAATGCAACCCTAAATGTTACAACAAACAGGAATATTAAAATTGATGTTGTAGACAATGTAAAGTTCTTAGGAGTACACCTAGATGCCCTGTTTAACTGGAAACAAGAAGTATCCTCTATTGTAAATGCCGTTAGTTCAGCCTGTTACGCAATTAGAAGTCTTAGAGATAACCTAACGAGGGCTCAACTTAGGATAGTTTATTTTGCCTTGGTTGAATCTAAGCTACGTTACAGCGTTCAGTTTTGGGGGCATAGCTATCTCTATAATATAACTGCAGCCTTCATTATACAAAAGAGAGCCATTAGAACTATGGTATGTATAAAGCAGACTGATTCGTGTAGGGACTACTTTAAAAGTCTAGGCATTCTAACCGTGCCATGTCTCTACATTTTAGTAGTTTTAACAAACCACATAAAGAACCTATGGAAATATGAGACAGAATCAGAGAGAATAATAAGAATAAGTACACGTAGAAAAGACCTTCCAGTTAGGATACATGCTAAATTAAATGTGGTAAAACATAGTGCAGGTGTACAGGCAGTTATGTTGTATAATAAACTACCCTCTGATTTTAAAATGATTTCAAATCATAGAACATTCAACAATAGATTCAAAGCATATCTCCTGGAAAAATGTTATTATAGTGTAGAGGAATATATTAACGACAGATGTTATTGATTTGTAGCTTTTATTATGAATTTATATCTATACCTTAAAGCATTCAATAATTGCCTCTATGTCTAATTTAATTTTGGTATTGTTATGTATTAGTAAGTAAGTTAGCAAGTAAGTTTTCAACACAAATGTAATTTTGTTTCGAAATTAAATGTCTAATGTCTAATGTCTAAAGGGGGTAAATGACTATCTTAATTTATAGTCATTCAGTTTTGTAGCCACAAAGTTATTGTTTACAAAGCCCACGTGTAAACGACCCCTGACGAGAAAACGTGTGTTAAGGAGAATAATTTATTAAATGTATAATATGAAGCTATAAATTGTTTTAAGTGCCCCATAAAATAATATTTCAATGGGAAATTTCAATGTAGGGGATTATATACGATGATTGTTACTAATAATTATTGCTTGTTTGGGAATTTGTTTAGTTTCGATTAATGTTAGTAGTGCTACGTTTGATTGGATTTGTCAATATAAGAGTTTTTTTTTTATCGTGGGAAAGAGGCCTTTGGCTCAGGAGTGCCTATCATTCTGATATTATTGACAATGTGATGATCATTTTAGGTATTGTTGTATAGTAAAAAGCAAGCTGTTGCGTAAGGTTAAGCACAATTGTACTTCAAGCACGAATTATTTCGACCTCTGTGGCGTAGTGTTTACATAACATGATTGCTACGCAGAGGTCTCGGGTTCGATTCCCACTCAATGCAAATCTTTGTGTGCATGAACATGATTGTTTGTATTGGTCTAAGTGTTTCTTTGTATAATATGTATGTATTTACAAAAAAAATCTATTTAAGTATTTTTATCCGTTGTCTAGTACCCATAGTACAAGCTCTGCTTAGTTTGGGACTTGATGACGTTGTGTGAATGTGTGAGGATTATTTATTTATTTATTTTTATTTTATTCAGTAATTTGATTACTGGTCCATTTAAAAAAATATATAATATACTTATCACACTAAACACACTTTTGTTTAATACTACTTAACAAATCACTTTTAAAAACACAGGACTTATGTCTATTAAGTGATATTTTTTTCTAAAAGTTATTAAGAAACCCAACTCATCTAGCGGTAGGACTGTAGGACTAAGTATTGCATGCATGGGAAGTGTGAATACACACAGAGAAATGTGCAGTAAACTAGTTAATTACATTTATTATTCTAAAATAAATAAGTTCTAGACGAAGTGAAGTGTGTGCAAGCTTCCCACGCTAACAAGATACATAAAACATGGATGTTACCCTAAGCTCCCTAATTGATAATAATATCCTTTATACTTTAATGGCTACCTAATTATTCTGCGGGCCAAAGAGATTACTGTTAATTGAAAATTATCAGGAAATTGGTGATCACCCTTATTTAGTAAATTAAGGTTAATTAACTAAGCGATAAGAATAATAAGTTGTTTTAGCGTAATTATATTATTATTACGGCATCTATTCTGGTGTGGTGATGTTTTTGTAGTAGGTGTTTTTTTCTAAATAATTTAGTTAAAACAGGCATCTAATAAGTGTTTTTTATTTAAATAATTTAATTAAAACAGGACATTATTCGTGTGGTGACGGAGTAAGAATACAATATGTCACTACCCCATCTCATCCCATGGGTATCGTAAAAACCGACTAAGGGACTAACCGTGAATATTATCTTTACGAAATAAAAAGAAGGAAAACTTGAAATTAAACCCTATACCAATCCCTCTGGCAAGCGTGGTATTAGTAGACCAAGTATCCCTATGTCATGGGGGGAGGCCCGTCCCTGCAGTGGGACATGGGCTGTTATGATAAGGCCATTAATGTTGACCCACTGCAATGGCGGATTTGCCTTAGTACCATCGGACACTAATTAGTCGAATTGTTAGGTATACAATTTTACGTTCACCTAGCTCATATTCTTCTTCTTTTGTTTTTTGTAGAAATAACACACCGTGACCTTTGATCAGTTTTTTAATTTATTTTTATTTTATTAATAAGATAAAGTTATGATTTTTGCAAATTACATTATTTACTAAACATTTTTTTTCTTGTTTACAGGTAATTTAAGCTTAAAGTAAAACCAAATAAATGGTACCAAATGCAATTACCACTTTTATCGAAATTTTCTTTGGGTAAGTTTCTAAGGGCCAGATTCAGAGACTGCACTTTGACTTTACTTCAGCAAAGTCTAGTTATTATCTCTGAATTTGAAAAACATTAAAGTAATTTTTACTTTTCAACAGTTTACTTTGTGAAGATTACTTTGAAAGAAAGTAAAGTCACGACTCTGAATCTGGGCCTTATATCTCGTTTTTGTATCAAAGTCGAACTTTGGTTCAAAGTAAAGTCAAAGTGCGGTCTCTGAATCTGGCCCTAAGTGATAAAGTAAAGTTTATGCCTCGACCAAATGAGTCCATCTTTAGGTGTAATAATTAATATGTGTATATGCTAAAAATTGTCTGTACTGATCGTTTGTAGCCTAGGTACATAATCTAACATTTATGTTATCTTTTTTTTATCTAATAAGGAGTGACATTATAAGTAGCAAGAAAGTTTCAAAACTAGTCAAGTGTCAAAATTAACTTTTTCCAAAATGTGGTCACCCGAGCCACCGCACTTTCCACAAAAGCTTGTATAAATCACTTTGACATTTTACACGTCTTTGTTTTGTATAGATAAACCATGTATATATTTATAGTCAGTCTTTAACTCAATACATTGACTTAAATCGTCATATAAGTCCACAATACAAAACATGTGTGTGCATATTAAATTATTTGGTTTTAATCCTTAAAAAAAGTAAGGGGAATCTTAAAGTTATCTTGTGAGTTATAGGTTTATTGTAATTTGAGTTTTACTTATTTATGTTAAGGTGTACAATAGCTTTAAATGAAACTAAACTTGTTACTCTATCGTTGTTTTTAGCTTTGAAGTTTGTTTTATGAAACCAGTGTTATTGCAAGAGATAGAAAATGAAACTTATTTATACCCTCTCGAACCTCCCTATGAATTTCGCTAATCACTGTGCTCATAGATCCCGTATTCTGGTGTCCGGTGAAAAACTGAATATGCATGCCATAGGTAAAACACCCTAAAAGTCATGCATCCCCTCGCAAAGCGCATAATTACTGTGACGTTTTAATAAAAAAATATTTCTTTCGCCCAGTCTACCACCACTAATAGTTAGCTGACCAGCATAATCAAGAGCTTTCCTATAAAAAAACCTATAACAGTAACCATTTCAACAGGAAACCCTATTGCCCAAAGGAAGTACAAATTAAATATAGATTTATTATTATTTGCGTAACAAGTATAATCATTTAACTTCGCGACACGTAGAACGATATCCGGTAGTCTGCCCTGGGCCCTGTGCTTCTACATAAAGCTCTTATGTCTATTGTTAACTCAATTTAACATAAATATTACAATGGTTTTGAAGTTTATTTTCTTCTACGGCATTTTTAATATAAGAGTCTAATTTAAAAACGAGTTTGGCGTTTAAAAAAATATAATGCTGTTAGGTCCTACTTTACTATATCCTAACTAGTCTTGTGAGTTTTGATGTTTGGTCAATTTTATAATATTGATATTACCTGTCCGTGTTGTGACGGAGTAAGAATACAATATGTCACCACCCCATCTCATCTTATGGGTGTAGTAGAAACCGACTAAGGGACTAACCGTAAATATATATTATCTTTACGAAGTAAAATGAAAGAAAACTTGAAATTAAACCCTATACCAATCCGTCTGGCCAGCGTGGTATTAGTAGGCCAAGTATCCCTCCGTCACGGGAGGAGGCCCGTCCCTGCAGTGGGACATTAATAAAACACTAAAGCTGGTCATAATTTTGTTAAATTATAGTTCAAGAAAATACAATAAACATTGTTCTACAGATTACGTCAACTTTTATGATAGCCTGGCTACGATTATAGTATTGTAGTATTAGTGACATCATTAACTCAAAATTTATATTGTTTAAAGTACAAAACATCTCTCTATTACGGCGTGCATAAAGTTCTTTTTGAATGATGTTATTTTATTTCAATCAATAATAACATTATTTTCTGTGATAATGGAGAAAGAATAGACGATGTCATCACGGTATACTTATATCTCGGTATCCCATAAACATCGTAATAGCTGACTAATAAATAAATAATCCTCACACATCGCCACCTAGTCCCAAACTAAGCAAAGCTTTTCCTATGGGTACTAGACAATGGATAAACATACTTAAATCCTTTTTTTATTTGTAAATACATACATTATGCATAGAAAACACCCAGACCAATGCAATCATGTTCATGTACACAAAGATGTGCATTGAGCGGGAATCGAAACCGAGACCTCTGCGTAGCAGCCATGTAATATACCAACTGCGCCACAGAGGTCGTCGTAATGAAAAGTTCGCTAATATAATACATATCTACGAAAACAAAAGATGAAAAACTACTTACTTTTTGCCTTTGGAAGGCCTATTCAAAGCGTTTATTATCAATTAGCCAATAAAACTCTTTTCCTTTCTTTTACATGGTGTCGAGAGTTATTCAAGCCGATTTTCATAACAGCCCATTAATGTCCCACTGCAGGGACGGGCCTCCTCCCTTGACGGAGTGTTACTTGGCCTACTAATAACACGCTGGCCAGATGGATTGGTATGGGGTTTTATTTCAAGTTTTCCTTCTTTTTACTTCGAAAAGATAATATTTACGGTTATTCCCTTAGTCGGTTTTTACGACAGCCATAGGATAAGATGGGGTGGTGACATAATGTACTCTTACTCCGTCACCACACGGACAAGCCGATTTTGATCGTAACATATTAAAAAAAAACCTATATAAACGGATTTTTATCAAAAATTCACCGGACATACAGAAGGCTGACTGGCAAATCAATAATATTTTTTATGTAAAGCCCTTGGTACCCGTCCATGTTAGATACATATCTCTAAGGACCCTCCACGTGCACTCCAACCCTTTCAGGAATACAATAGAATACTTTTAGTGGGGTTTGTTTTGTATAGGAGGGGTCTTAATGACCCCTTTTTTTGTTTGAAGATCTTTAGACCCCAGCGCTATTTGATAGCACGACGGTTTGGTTGTAAATCTTTATAAAAGACTTCTTAGTGTGATCTCATTAGTTGACTTGAAGAGATTCTGAATTTGGTTGTATTTTTTTTAATGTTTGTTGACTTAAAAGTTTATTATTTATTGACCAAATTAAATAAATCTTGTATCGTTTCATGTTGATTGACCAATTTCTATTAAGTTGATCCGATAGAATTTTCAAATTTGGTTCTAGTTAAAAAATATTGAAAATTTGATAATACGTGTAAATCTAATAATAGGCATAAGTAGGTCTCAACTTAAGCCTTTCACAGTGCCGCCAGCAGACACAATAGTAAAACAATGCACGTGTACCATATATGGTACACTGCACTGGGAAAGAGTTAAGTCGGTATCAAGTACAAATCTTTTTTTTGTAGAACCTCCTTCAACTTTAAAGTTTACGATTACTCCAAACCACTTCAACATTCTCTAATCACTTACAACACTATAGTTTCAAATCCTCTCAAGGAAGTAAATACAAAGGCAACCATCTTGTCTGCCTATCCACTTTCCTTCATGCGCCCTCGAGTGCGCATGCGCGTAGTCAGCTGCGCGCGCACGTGGCCTCAGGAAGCGACACGCAATCCTGCGCACCCATTGTTTCCGATCCGCATCTTCGCACCCCTTGGTTTATAAACAATATTTTTTGTAGAGGTTCCATGGTGCATTGTTTTTGCGGGATAAGTCCTTGTTTTTTTAATAATTCGTACCTAGTTGAGTTTTGAGTAGACGCTTCAATTGTATGTTTTTCTATAAGAACTCTACAAAATAATTTATGTTTTTCTAAATGATCTGTGTTCCTGACATTTACCTACTGGTTTCCTCAAATTAATTCTGATAAAAAATTATGGGAACTTTAAAACAAAAAAGTATTTGAGCAAAAAAGTTAATAAATGACTGATTCCTGAACTAACAAAATACTCCTCTTTTTGGAAATTGTTACTAAAATCTCGCTACCACACAAACATTCTTAACTTAATAATAATTTAAGTATACACCATACTCAAAATTAAATGACTACCATGAAACAAAGTATCCTTCTCAACTCCTATCTGATAATAAATAAAACCCTTTGCATTCATAGATAAGAAGCTACACATGTTAAATTCCAAACAAACACATAAAGTACCAAATAAAACATTTACTTCTTAAACTAACAAACATTGCCTTTGTCCTTCTTTTAATAGCTTATATAGTGGCCACCCTGGCTTATATAAGAAGTGTATACATGAACGATTTTCTATATCCTTGCACGTTATGCTTATAGGGTGGCACCCTCATCTTGTGCAGTTATTTTCTGCGTTTATAAGGCGTTGCTAATTTTAATGAACTTTGAAGCTGTTTGACTCAAACTACTGCTTAGTATGTGTTTGAATAGTTTGTTTAGAAATGTATTTCTGTTATTCTCCTCTGTAGGGCTAACGAATTCTTTATGATATACTTTTGGTAGAGTCTAGTGTTTTGTTTATAATTTAGGAAATATACCTACTCAATTTTAGCTGAATACAATAAATAAGCTAATATAAACTTATACATTAACTAATAAAAAGGTACTCTTTATGATATCTACGTAATCTATAAATTAGGGCACTGATACAGCTAGTTTTTGCATTACACTACAAAAAGTACACAGTAGGTATACATTATCAAAGCAAGCTGTAAATTAACTGCCAACTTATCGGCACTACTCTAGACCGCTTCAAACTTTTTTGCTCTACAAGAGGTAGCCGGCTGATAAACAAAAGAAAATCCGACCCAAAATCCATAGGTGGTCGGAGTGCATACGCGCGACGCACAAACAACCATCCCACCCCATGCCCCACCATGCGGTCAAGTCGCAACTTGCACAGGCTATAGTTTTGTTGCCCTCGTCATTCGTCCGCGGACCGTCGTCGAGTGCGCGCGTGTCGCACGCTATCAAAGTTTAGTGAACGTGTGTTGTGCTTATGAACAGTCAAGATGGTACGGAGCTTATCGCAGTGGACGAAGACGCTGAGCTTTCCAGCGAGGCTATCTCCTAACCGCACTTCTAAGGAGAGTGTGGGGAATGGTCAATCGAGTCCTGGAGTGTCGCCGACCCCCAGTGCTGCTTCGCTCCCCCAGAGCTCGGATAAAACTATCACACCTATACCGATCACGGAGATCAGTCAAATCGTAAGTCCCCTATTGATTAAGACTATCCCCTCTGACCAATTATGTTGGTCAAGGGTACGTATAGGTTGTAACAGGAGAGCGCTTACATCGCATACATGTTGTGAATACTAAATAGTTAATTAAATACGAAAACTATTTTGCAGATAAGTGACTCTTAGCAGGAATGCGAAGTCGAATGAAGGTATTATTAGTATAAGTGTAGAGTTACTTGTTTCTTTGCATAACCATCCTACGCTTTTAATTTGCAACATTTAATGAGAATGTCCTTGAATAAACAGTTAATTTGGCTACCATAGTTATTAGAGCGTTAGACATAGGTAACAACTGAATCCCAGTGAAACATAATCTGCATAGTTAGTCTACTTTAGAACAATAAGATGTAACCCAGATTTTATTGCATGGCAATATAGTTACCAGTGATGACACAACAACACAAACAATACTGTTTTGAAACAATTTGTTAATGATAGCTCCTTTCATATTTGTTTACAAAACACTCCAGTTTGTTCGTTCCTCCAATAAGGATATCTACCGTTATCCCTAACTTTCTTATTAGCTGTTACGTGTTTGAAATTTGTACCGTAGTTTACGAGCAGGCCACACCATATTAGCCAGTCATTAAGTACAACAGCATTTCTGAAAGGAAGTGTATCAAAAACCATATTCATTTCCGACGTTATGCGCGTGTCGTAATGTTGTACTTACACTACTGTTTAAGTTGTCGCGCACGTACGTCTCGCGCTGTGGGAACTGTCGTTGGACAGCGAAGTAAGCGATCGCGTATGAAAATTAATAAGTTTGTTGGTATGAGGGACCGGTGCGCCCGTGCACCGTTATGTCCCCTTTGCACTTACCTTGGCAAGGCCGCGTCGAGATGCGAGTTTTTTGCGAAGCATGAAAGCATGACTTTCACCTTTTAAATCGCCTTTCTAAATACTGAAGTTTGTATTGATTCAGTTCTAGACATATTGTGAAACTTATAAAGCATACAAGTGACTGTTGGCAAAATAATATCCTGTCGTAAAACCTCATTACCATCGCTCATATTTATGTTGTCGCTTGCACTTGTTTCGTACAAAAACTTATTTAGTACCAGATTATGTATTATTATAGAATACAGAAAAGTACTATTTCCTATGTAATATAAAGCTATCTGATGATAATAAAGAAGCGTGAGAATAAATGAAATAACAAAGCTATGTCTCAAGTGGTTTCATCTCTCTATTAATATGTCAAGAATAAATTGTGTTGTTGGTTCAGAGTTATGAAGGTCAAAAAGTTTTGTTTGATAATTTGATAATGGATCAATTTCAAGTTATTAAACTTTATTATTTTAGACTAACTTATCTAAATAGGTAAGTTAAGTATTACAAAAGTCATAAATGTATTTTACAAAAATTACGGTTGTTTGCGTTTTCTAAATATCGCGTTTGCTTAAAAAAATATCTTATACTTATTTAAGAAAAAAGTCTCATATAAGCTACACCATTTTCAAAACTATTTTTAATTAATCTTTTGGCAAATTTAATGTAGGCATGTTATAATTCAGTATTAATTATTTTATGCTAATATAACCTACTTAACAATAACATATTATTATCATCAAAATGTTACGCAAAAATCTAGAGTCAAATGTATGCAAAAACATACAAGAATAAGCATAAATAACGGTTTGCACTAGAATGCAAAGAATTTCGTATACTTAATTGACTAGACTTGCTGAAATTACACAACTTTATAACATTATTAAAACTATTGTAAACTACGCTTAATAGTTAATTTTTGTTTGTTTGGAAGAAAGAATTAGAAAACTAGGTACTTACTTAGAAAATAAATCTGATACTCTACTAATATCGCATTTTTCTTTTCGAAAGGGTTTTTGTTATTTATTTATGGTGTCTAATAAAGGAAATGAATGTTTGCACTAGGTAACCTACAAAAAAAAGGATAAATTATACTAAATGACTGCTATGTAGAGATCTAGGTTCAATTTACACCCACTCAATGCAAATCTAAGTATGTATACTATCTATATCTAAATTATTATAATAATAGGGATATTTAAATTACATATAGGTATTGCATTCCTACGTACCTATTTACAACAAAAAAAGTTGTAAAATGTTTATACGAAGCCTAGTAAGTACTCATTGTACAACACTTTTTTGGAAATAGATGGTGTTGTATGAGTATTTTTAACCGACTTCAAAAAAAGGAGGAGGTTCTCAATTTGGTTGTATTTTTTTTATTATTTAAGTATTGTTTTACCCATTTCGTATGTTGTATCAGTCACATTATCCACATCACACAAAGTTAGTTTTACGCCTAATTATACAAACTATCTTCATTCATCTGACACAAATAAAACTGATTTACAATTCGTTGCGAAACGTAACCTACACAGTTTTTGTTGTAAATCACCCATTGTTATAGGCGTAAAATAAAAACGTCTCTTTTTGCCTTGTTTTTTGGTTATTTTGGACAATTTTATTGTTGTTCCGCTTAGAGTTAAGTTTAAATAAAAAGTTAATTCAGTAATCATTTGAAATGCTTTAGTTTGATTGTAAGTAAGATCTTTATTAAGAGATCTCTGCTGGAAGGTTTTCCAGTGATTTTCTTTATTTCTTAAATAATTTATCTACGAAAACCAACAATGGAAAAATTGATTCAAGTTCCTATAGGGTAGCAATCCATTTAGCAGCCAGAAATAAGTACTTATACTATGAAAGTCACTAGGTAAGTAAAATACCAACAGTTACGTTGCAGCTTTTATCAAAATGGGGACCTCAGAATTTGTTATCATCAATTTGACACAATGTATCTGTATTTAGATTTAATTTCAATAAACCGAAGAGTTATCTGTTCATTGTTTAAAAAACACTTTATTATTTATACTTTTCACGTTCGTTAAACATAATCAGCAATGACATAAATCATTAAACTTTATTCCATACAAGAGATGCTCTAAAAAGATCATAAATTCATACAAAGTCGTAACTTTTGTAATCAACTTTCAACCATGACGATATATTTTAAAGAAGACCATCAAACGAATTACTAAACTCATTACAGTTAAATCTGGACGACAATTCGCAATAAAAACTCTTTGGTTCCCAACAAGAAGATGTCAAACTGATGACCCTGTCTTTTTAAAAAATACAGCCACTAAAAATTTATCGTAAAGTTCACATTGATGACTCTACCGACTTATTTCTAGTTAAAATGAATATGCTTGACGCTATTAAAATAAAGATGTCCCTACATAAAATTTTCTTTATACTTTCATTGTAATGTTGTGCAAAAAGTTTGTTTGAAGTTTAATGTTATTATTATCAAAAATAAATAAATAAATTAATGTTTTTTGAACTTCGAAGTCGAACGACCATGGGCTTAACATTTTTGTGTCAACTTTATATTCTTTGTCAGAAATGATAGCTGTTAGTATTTAATTCTTTGTTTTAATTAAAATAATGAAAATTAACAAATTAAAAGAGGGTGTTTCTTGTTTTAATAACTCTTACAGTATTAATGACAAAATAAAGAATATTATGTAATTTAATTTTTAAACGTGATTTCGCCGCGAAAATTTTGATAATAGAACGCTGCCTGGCTGCAAAGAATTCTTGTCACAAGACAAAACCCTCTTTTTAAATTTATTTGGAGAAGGCCTATTAGCTACAAATGGGACGTTTATAGGCTGGTGTAACAACAGTAGGTTAAGTAGATAGTTTAGAAATTACACTTCTACCGTTATCTAGTTATTGTAAGTATGTTTAAAACAGTTTGACATTTCGTAATGCTTGATGATATTACCATATGCGTCGTTATTCACACGATCATGCCTTACTGCTAATGGAACTCACAGCTTTCACGACTTATGTCTTTTTTAATAGCTATGGATTGTCATTTATAATCTGTACTAAATACTTTTTAAAATGCTTTCTTTATGACTACTGTTTTATCTGATGTGTCATAATAAGGAATTGAAAGTTAAATCCTTTGTCATGATACATTACTGTGTGACATGAAAAATTCTTAATAAAAACAAGATAAATGGCGAAATCCATAGATGTTAAGTGCTATCAACACTAATGGCGAAGTTTTGGGGTAATTAAGCCTACTTTTGTATAATTACTTAGGTAGGATAGTCAGACAAGTTAAGTACTCGTACTCTTTAGGGTGTCTTTTGTTTCCTTTGTTGTACTATAAAGCTTTTTCATTTCATAGCACTTTTTTAACAAACTTTAACTTTAACACTTTTTTAAACCATGCAATAATATATAATATTCTTAGCATGCAATATATTTGGCACAGCGCACTATTTATTTTAAAATTCGAAATTTAAACAATTTTTTTTCCTTTCAGTCTAACATGAATGTCAAAAATAATCCTTCGAAATTCGTTCGTTTTTTAAAATAAACTAATGTAGTGTGACTTGTAAGTTGACATAAGCTTGTCCAATTTGTAGTAACAAATGTCATTTCTTTGTTATCGTATAAATTAATAATATCTATTAAATTACATTCCTAGAACAAAATGCCCTTAACATGATGGAGTGAAAAATAATTTAGTTGGATGCATGTCGGTCATATTTATTAGGCATTTTATTGTGTTTGTGGCGGAACGGAACATCTGCGTGTTGAATTCCTGTGTGCCATGTGTAAGCTTGGGAAACGAACCATGCACATGAGTTGAAAAAAAAGTAGTTTATTTCATTTATGTATGTGTCTGTTGTACTTTTAAATATGCGGATATTATATAAAAAATAATAATAATAAGAGAAAGAAATTTAAATATCTGAATAATGGAAAATAACAATAATGTAGTGTTCTGTTAAAAAGAAAACTTAGACAAAGGTAAAAAATGTCTATTCTGCCAAAAGTAGGATAAAATAATTGTCAACAATATAATATTAAGCGAAGAGCTTTACATTCAGTCAATTGGCGTTTACTGTTGATAATGGGCCTCCCAGAATATTGATATTATGGGTTCTTTGCTTCTTCCGCTCAATGACTAAACAAAGAAGAGCTTGCGCATAAGTTATCAAAAGACAAGGTTGATTCTAAAAAGGTTCAATTACCGAAAAAAAGATGGTTTTACTGATTTTTATTCAAACATTGGATGCATTGTAAACAAATAATTTATGTCTTTTTAAATACATACACAATTATTAACCAAAATATATTTCTAACCAAAACAATAATTTAGATTCTTTCTAAACAAAGACAAAAATAATACCTACATTTCCAAACAAACAATAATCTATAGAACAAACGGCAATTTAGTTAATTCCTTTCTTTTTTCAAAGCATGCTTGACATTCAATAGCTGCCATAGATAAATGAATAGTTTTTATAGTGTCAGCTGTTTCTGAACCCGATACCTGGGGGCTTCATACAAAGGATATTACATTCAATGATTAGAGTCGGTTATACATAGTTATGTAAGTTTTTTATAATAGTTATAAGGCGTTGTGCTGATGTCAAGGAGTACAAAATGTCATCGCCCGTTTTTGTTTCATGGGTGTCGTTAATGTCGATTAAGAAATTCGCACAATTTGGGTAAAAAAATAATCATCATAACAGCCTGCCCTCCTGCCGTGACGGAGGGATACTTGGCCTACTAATACCACGCTGGCCAGACGGATTGGTATAGGGTTTAGTTTCAAGATTTCCTAAAAAAAAATCGTTCATAAAAAAAAAAACAAAGTTTCCTTCTAGCACTGGGTCGCTAACTTCCTGCCGTACAATGTAGTTATTTTTTCTTTTGACCTTTATAATTTATTAATAAGTATGGTATTCTCATTCTACTCTCCTTTCCTTTGACATTTACAAGGTCTCTTTATATCGTTAGTTATTCACTATCAGGTGATCATATTTTTCATAAATATTAACTTTAAATCAATCAAAACCATCAATATCTGATGCCAGAAATAGATAAGAGTATTTGAGTAAAGCAAAAAACCGGTATCAAATATCGCGAACGGATATGTTATATGATATCCGATATATCGGTACATTTCTATGTAAGTGTACGATCTAAAGGATACGGATGCTTAAAAAATTTATTGTTAAAATTGTTTCCGGCTTTACTTTAAAAAAGTTGAATTCTAGAATCACCATTACTTCTGCTTAGTAAAACATTCCCAAAATTATTTATGATTGTAGCCCCGTGTGTCAGGCAAATTAGCATCTAGAGTAGTTTACTGTGGGTCCTTTGACGACTGTCGATAATAGGACAGTACCCATGTCCATATTTTTACGTGCAAGGATCCACACGTAGGTGAATTAAAGAAAAAAATATTAATGTCCCCATTTTAATAAACTACCGACCTTCAAGAATAATATTCTTATATTATTCGACTTTACATAACATTTCTTGCTCAACTCTACTTTAATGAAAGACAAAAGTGAAATTACACGCAAAGATGTATAATTATAATAGCCCTTACTGTCTTTTAAAGTTCCCAATAAAATTATCCGTAAAGACGAGAATATAAATATCTATTAAATAAAATACTTACACGTTGCAAAGGACGCCTGTATCCGCCCACCGCCAAAGAAATAATAACTATACGCATTCGAAATTCAAAAATTCCTGGCTAGCACCTGCTGAAGCAGATGTTCGGAAACATTAACGAAAGTTTTAAATTGTATGAAAATTTTGGGAGATTTTCGAACGTAAGCACGCACTATTGAACAGCTGTTGAAAGTTGCCACCAAAAAAATTATACCTGAGATGTATAATGGAGGACAATCAGCTGATATCGACATATGGCAAGATTTTTTCAAATTTGGAATTTGGTATTAACATTGGCTGTAGACACACGACTACCATTAAGTTTTTATTTAATGATTTGCTTTGGTATTTAATTTTTTTTATACAGTCAACGGACATTGTGCCACTTTGCTCCGGACACTTCCTACCTAATTCCATGCGTTATTGATGGTAATTTAAAATTACTCTTACTTTAGGTACTGAATAATCACTTGCCGATAAAGTTACACGGGAATAAACTTTAAAACTTGTTGCATAAATTAACAGCAAGTGTAACCAACGAAAAGAAATATAAACCAACCTACCTTAACTTCAAAATAAAAAATAATTTCTTCTAAAAGACTTTATATTAGTTTCACATACAAAGAAGGTCACAACCGTTTATTTACGAACATTTCAAACAAAGAGCCCTTTGCGGTGAACGTCTGTTTTCTGTCTCATACCCTAATGTTTATAGCAACATGTCCACTGGGAGTAGTTTAACTTCCCCCAGCACTCTTTGATAGATCCTTTGATACTTTATAGAAGCGACTGTTTTATTTACTAAATTAGCCTCCCAACGTTTGTGTTAAATGTCATGAGAAAGGTTGAACGGTTACTAATTTAAATTAATGTATTATACAATGTAAAATATTGTCTTGTTTAAGACATACCCCCTTACTTATAAACGCCTCTTAAATTTTAGTCAATTGATTAATTAGCATAGACTCTTAAATTGATCGATATAAGGTTGGTTTTCGTAATAAAAATCTCGCTAAACAGTGATTTAAAGTAAGAGGCGTTTATGAGTAAGGGGGATAGCTTTTAGATAATTGATACAGTTTTTTTTGGCTTTTACCGTAACGTAGCAGTGCTTAATAGGAGAGGCGCAAAGTTTTGTACAATTAAACTAAACTTAATCAATGCTCTGAGCTTAAATAAAGTAACTTAGAACTTAATTGTAGATAACACTCAGCCTAATCTAAATATTCATGTTCGTGCAAATAAAGATTTGCATTGAACGGTCGTCGGACTCTAGATATTTCATCATCATTACATTGAAACTGATTAATTAATGTCTCTATACAGCGACGGGCTTTCTTCACTAATGCAGGGACAATACTTGGTCTACTAATAACTATTTCACCGGCTAGAGAGTATAAGTATAAGGATTTGTGTTCTTTTCTTTCTTTTGCTGTCATAGATAGAATATTTGCAAACTTTTCTTTAATCGGGATTTCCGACACTTATGCATGAGCTGAGGTAGTGATACCTTAAATCACCAAACAAAGTATTGCCGCATAATTTTAAATCACTTACTTACAACTAACTTATCTACGTATATATAATAACAGGTTGTGCCCAGTAGTAATCATCATGTTACCGAGATTAAATAATTGAGTTACATGATAAAGTATCTTTGAAAAAAATTACGTATTAATAATACTAGACATCTGTACTTCCATAACCACTTCAACAAAATCTAATTGGGTTTCTATTGAAATTAAAAACCTATTGTATCCGTCACAAAGCAATGGAGATTTATCTTACAATTAGATGCTATGTATTAATTACCGTTCTCGTCTGTCCATCAATCAATTAATATTATAGTAATAAGCTAATCATAATGCACCGATCATTACCTTGCAACAATTAAGTAGAAAAAGTACGTTACCAGCCATTTTGGAGTGCATTACCCCAGCAGAATCTTGTCGAAATTTGTATTTTTTTTTAATCAGATTTTTAGATTTCTAGCTCCTGTAAATGTCTGTGTAGTTTTTGGAATTAGTTCAGTCCTAATTTTAAAGATATTTGACAAAAACAGATTCTGCTGCGGTAACGTTACCGCAGCAGAATCTTTTTTGAAATAATGGGATTATTGAAAAAATCTTTAGGTACATTTTTAGATCGCTGGACGAAGTAAATGTTTCGATGTAATTTGAATTTTTACGCTACATGGTTTCGGAGATATTCAAGATGCTGCTGGCGTAACGTTTGCGTGTTTGCTGGATCTCCGAAACGGTACAGCGTAATTTCCTAATTTTTTATACAGAGCTTCGTCTTAATTAGTCTGAATTAGTTCACGAATAAAAAAGTAATAATAATGCACCGTTTGCAAGTTATTTTAAATTATATAAATACCCCTTTTTGGGCCCTTACTCCTAAGATATGTACTCTGGAGACTTGTTTAAAACGTCATTTTATAGTTTATAGTTAGTTACAGGTCTGTGTGAAGTTTCATTAGTGTACAGTAAGTAATTAAAAAGTTATCACACAATTTAGTTCATTTTGGCCAGCGATGTGCAACGGGTTAATTTAACTGCCTATTAATTGAGTTTCGTATCGATTTACTTGCTGAATTCTGTATAAACAATTAGACTTTTGTGTCAACTTTATACCATTAAATTTTGAGCGTAATCCACTCAATAATTACAGAGATAAGCGAAAAAAAGTCATTACGTATGAATGACTGTGGTAACCCGACCATGTATAGATGGTCACAAAAAAACGTCAGTGTAGTACATAACTCTGACCTACTAACATGTAAAGGATAATAAAATTTATATTTGCTTTTCGGTACAGTTTTGTAAACAAGTGGTAAAATAAAACAGAAGTTTATTTGAAAACTTTTATGCACAGGATAGAAATATTAAAACGATCAAAATACCTTGTTGTAAAATCACAGTTTAATAACAATTGCTTAGCAATTACACTATTTAAATGGCAATTAATATTTAACATAAGTATTGATTGTCATTGAATAACTGTCTTTTAAAAATAAAGCTATTGTCTAAAAATCTTAAAATAAGTAAAATTAAGTAGGTATATAAAAATTTACTTTTTTAACTTAATTTATAAAATCACAGTAATTCTTCATTTATAACTAAAAAACCCATTACGCTAAAGATTGTATTTATAATTTAAAAATCACAGTAATTATTCATTTATAACTAAATAACCATTACGCTAAAGATTGTTAATTTAAAAATCACAGATAAATAAAACAAAACCTCAACATTTAATTACGATAACATTTAAATTTTTGTCATAATATAAAATGATTGACAATAGAATATAATTTTATCAGTCAACATTGTTTACAATTTAAAAAAAAAAAAAAACAAATGAAAAATCAATTATCGCACAAAGTTATTTTATAATATTTACTGTCTTACACTTTGGCCTAAAAAAAACACAGTAAATTCAATAAGCACATAAAATAGTTCTGTAAGTAAAATAAATGTTTTACACTGCGCGGCCAATTAAAAAACAAAAATAAATCACAAATAGGATCACTAATGGAAAATGTTCTTAACTAAATCTTTATAAATCAAATATAATCAAATTAAGGTAATACTTATTTAAAAAATAATTAAATAATAAATACTTATTTAAATTATGTATAAAACTAAAAAAAGTAATACTTATTTAGTACCACATGGACTAATTTATACATTTTTTAAAATTAGTGCATGTGGTACTAAATAAGTATTACTTTTTTGAATTTTACGATTCAGGTCATCGTAACATTGGTATTTTCCGTTTAGGGATCTAAAGCAATGAGCTTTATAATGCCCTATCCCTTCTGAGCTAAGGGGGGGTTGAAATTCTATGATAGCCAAGATATCATATTTTTTGTAAAGGATTTCTATGTTAAGAGAATTTTTTTATGAGTAAGGGGGTATGTATTTACTTTGTGTATAACATGCATTACGGCAATAGTTCAAAAGCGTTTACGAGGCACAATGGCGCTGCCAATTGAAAAAAAATCAACTCAGTATTTACACAAGGTAATAAAGTAAGTACTTATTTGTGTAACGCACTGTCAGCACTTTGGATGCTTTTAAATTAGCTAAATATTGCATTTAAAACAAAAAAGGCAGTTTTAATTTTAAATGCAAATTTAATAACATTTAAAGTGTTGACAACAATAAAATTTGTATAACACACTATCAACACTTATGATGCTTTTAAATTAGCGAAGTAATGCATTTAAAACAAAAACGGCTTTTTTATTTTAAACGAATTTAATTTAGTTTCAAGAGCGTTAACGCAGCTCACTAGCGCCATTAAAATTAATTGTGTACGCGTCTGTACCGACATTATTGCATGCATAACGTAATGACTCTTTTTCGCTTATCTCTGTAATTATTGAGTGGATTACGCTCAAAATTTTATGGTATAAAATTGACACAAAAGTCTAATTGTTTATACAGAATTCAGCAAGTAAATCGATACGAAACTCAATTAATAGGCAGTTAAATTAACCCGTTGCACATCGCTGGCCAAAATGAACTAAATTGTGTGATAACTTTTTAATTACTTACTGTACACTAATGAAACTTCACACAGACCTGTAACTAACTATAAACCATAAAATGACGTTTTAAACAAGTCTCCAGAGTACATATCTTAGGAGTAAGGGCCCAAAAAAGGGTATTTATATAATTTAAAATAACTTGCAAACGGTGCATTATTATTACTTTTTTATTCGTGAACTAATTCAGACTAATTAAGACGAAGCTCTGTATAAAAAATTAGGAAATTACGCTGTACCGTTTCGGAGATCCAGCAAACACGCAAACGTTACGCCAGCAGCATCTTGAATATCTCCGAAACCATGTAGCGTAAAAATTCAAATTACATCGAAACATTTACTTCGTCCAGCGATCTAAAAATGTACCTAAAGATTTTTTCAATAATCCCATTATTTCAAAAAAGATTCTGCTGCGGTAACGTTACCGCAGCAGAATCTGTTTTTGTCAAATATCTTTAAAATTAGGACTGAACTAATTCCAAAAACTACACAGACATTTACAGGAGCTAGAAATCTAAAAATCTGATTAAAAAAAAATACAAATTTCGACAAGATTCTGCTGGGGTAATGCACTCGCCATTTTGAAACGTTTTGAAAATGGAATGTTAGAATTATTACTTAATAGTGTTGCTATAATTGTAATTATATATTGTTGATGGGTAGATTTGAATTCGAAACGAACCTTTTTTGATTGAAGGGGTTACTGTTATAAATTGGTATTTGTTAAGTTATAAATATCCCTTTTTTTTTGTTAAACTCGTATTAATCATAATCATAGCGCAAGTTTTTGTCTTTTATTTTGGTCCATTGACTGGTCAGAATTAATAAAATATTTAATTGCGGTTTCAGTAATATAGATTTGATAGGACGAGGATCAGTTTAATCGTGTAGTTAATATTATAAAAAAACCACAAGGACCAAATTAACACTTCCTAATCTAAGAAACTATCTGCAAGATTACGTATCATTTCAACAAGAGACACTCAAACAATACCGTATACCGAAACCATAAAATGTATGAAATAATGGACTTAATAAATTAAAAGAATTAGGGTCACATTTCTTTACTTGTTTAATATACTCCCTTTATTAAAATGTAGAGTTCCACATGTTGTTGAAACATCATTCCTTTCTCATAAAACAGGACTCCCTTTTACTAATTAATACAAATTAGCCATCAGCCATTATCTACGATCTTAATAATTCGGACAACACGGAAGTTTTTCATTCACTATATTTTATCAGATGGACAATCCTATTAGTGTTGCATGTCTAAAATACTTACCATAGTGTTTTAAGTAAATGAGTCCTGTGAGCTTTTACAAAATTTATTTTTTGATGGTGGCAATAAATTTTGTTTTTGTAAAATTTATGGTGATTCGTTTACGCGGGTAGGAAGTTGTTTGTTGCTATACATTTTTCTATTTGAATTATTACCATTATAAAATGTATACTGAAATATTTATTAAGAAATACTACATAATAATGTATTTTTAGGTGAGGTAACTTATATTTACTTAAATAAAATTTAGTAAGTATTTATAAAAAAAGCTTAGTGACCCGCATGAAGCTTTAGCAATTAGTAAAATCGACACTCAATTGACCGGATGTGCGGCCATATTTAAACTCTGATCGCGATCCGAATAATCCAACCGCACTTGATTTCCGGTGGCCTTCAACTTTGTCGCAGTCTATTGTAAACTCTCACTTCCTTAAAATAAAGTTAAAATTTCGCTGTAACTTTTAAAGACGTTGACAGACTATATACGTAATACTTTATTTCGTGGGAGAATTTTCGGACCGTAAAGTTAAAAGAATACTTAAATTTAAGAATACATGACAATTCTATAAAGCAATTTATAAATGATGTAGGTAATTAATCTTAACGTTTCGATGATTGAACTATTTAGAGGCTATTTATTTATTGGAAGTCATGGTTAATTTAACAGCAACAAAAGTAGAGGTCAAAGAACTAAGTAAATAAAAACATTACAGAAACATATAAAAGCGCGTCTCCTGAGTAAACTACAAAAGGTGGCCTAGTGTATCCTCTAGTCTATTACACACAATGATGCTCATTCTAAGATGTGTTCATATTTATGTGACATTGTATGAATAATGCTAAGAAACATTCTTTATCTAGCAAACTTGTGTGTAAGCAGTAATATTTTGTGGTTAACACTTTAAAACTAAGTTTGAAAGTAGAATTTACTAAAGTCTAGTTGAATATTAAGCATTACTCATGACAAAAATCAGGTTGTTCAAGATTGCACGCCCGATGTAAGTTTAGTCATCGTTTTGTAATTCGCGCACGCACCTCGATTCTTAATTTATTAGACCTATATGGTCGTTCGAAACTTGAATTTAAAATTTTTCTGTGCGAATCCGATTGCATGTAATGAGCCTTTTTGCGAAATGTCCAAATGTCTCGATGAATGCAAATCGTGTTATTGAACTTTGAACGGGCATTTTGTTATTAGATTTTTTTTTTATAGAATTAATAAACATTAAGGTTATGTTGAATACCGTCTTCGTGTGGTGACGTAGTAAGATTACAATATGTCACCACCCCACCTCATCACATGGATGTCGTAAAAACCGACTTAGGGACTATCCGTGAATATTATCTTTACGAAATAAAAAGAAGGAAAACTTGAAATTAAACCCTATACCAAGTCTGGCCAGCGGGGTATTAGTAGGCCAAGTATCCCTCCGTCACGAGAGGAGCCCTGTCCCTGCAGTGGGACATTAATGGGCTATTATGATGAATGTTGAACAATGTTGTAATCTACGAAGTAGGTTTACATGGTGTCACCACTCTATGGGCCAGATTCAGAGACCGCACTTTGACTTTACTTTAGCAAAGTCTAGTTATTATCTCTGAATTTGAAAAACATTAAAGTAATCTTTCGCATGATAAAGTTTACTTTGGGAAGATTACTTTGAAAGAAAGTAAAGTCACGTCTCTGAATCTGGGCCTTATATCTCGTTTTTGTATCAAAGTCGAACTTTCTTTCAAAGTAAAGTCAAAGTGCGGTCTCTGAATCTGGCCCTATGTCATTGTCATTTGTCATTGTATCACCAAAGTCAGAAATTATTTATTTATTCTTATTATTGTATAACATATCCTGTCCCACGATTATAGTGTTTAAGTTAAACCGAAAA
Organism: Schrankia costaestrigalis; assembly: GCA_905475405.1. Lineage (NCBI taxonomy): Eukaryota > Metazoa > Arthropoda > Insecta > Lepidoptera > Erebidae > Schrankia > Schrankia costaestrigalis. The sequence goes on along the minus strand of FR997832.1, from coordinate 1,679,829 downwards.
CGTAATATTAAAATTAAATTATAGAGTCCTCTAATACAACGTTTCAAATATATCAAATTTTTCGCAAATGGTAACCCAGGATAATCATGTCGATTAAATACTTTTTATTGTTCCAACGTTCCCACGGATGATGCACGCGAGCGCGACTCATTTTTTGTTATTTTTTTTTCATCGCATCCGTGCCTCAGGCGCGACTCTTGAAGAAGCCAAACTGCTTTCATTTGAATCTTGTTTGATTGTCGGTTGAGGCATCACACACTATCATTAGCGTGTATTAACTGTGCTTTTGGTGCGTAAGCACATTTTGACGTGTGTAACTAGCGTGATTTATTACTGTCTACCTACATTAATGTTTACGTATCTCCAAATATAAGGTTTTATTGAATGTTGTCATTACTGTTTCCCGCTTCTTTTTATGTCAAAGTTGACATTAAGCTGTCAGTTTATTTTCTTTTTTATAGCATTTATGTATGTATTATGTTTGTCATAAAAGTAGAAATCACAGTAACTACTGCATGATACAAACACACTGTTTAGCTAGCTGTATTTTGCAAGCCTACATTTGGAACCGGTTTATACGATGAATCGGATAGGATTGGTGTCGATTTAAACTTACACTATTTCTTTAAATTTAAGCGTGTAGTTAGTATTTTAAACTACAGGTACGTTATGTATTCATAGCAATAATTATTTTGTGTTACAAGATAGTAAAACGGCGAAAGATTTGTTTTCGGAAGCAATACGTCAATTTTAGACCATCTGCCACTGATCCACTGTGTCAATGACACAACTCGTCGTCGAGACAAAAAACTCAAAAGACGGCAATGTTCATATTAAATCTGTTGATTGGTGTCCATATATAGACGTACAGGTGTCTTTAAAAAAAAACAGCGTAGGCGCTAAAGGTGTGGTAACCTAATAAACAATTTTAATTTTTACTGTTGCCACTCTCGTAACGACCAGTGTGCAGTGAGGTCTAGCAGTGTTTTTTTTTAAATTTTATATGTATAATGAGTTACGTGGAGTTCCTATATGAGCTACTTGAGGTAAGCAAATGTCCAAACTTTCGAAAATTAACAAATTAATAAGTTATTTTGTAATTACAGTATTATTCTAATGAGTTATGAAAGTAACAAAGGTACTAATAATAAGAAAAGAAGTATATCGATTAACAACTTAACTAATTATATAAAAGCAGGTGATTAGTAAAGGACGTAATAAATTCTAATATTTAATTAGTGCACTAATAAAATGTAATTATAAGAAAATTATGCGTAATAATAAGGATATGAGCAAAAGAAATTACAGCTATAACTTAGATAATACTTATCCAGGCTACGGTAAGCAGATGGACTAGGAACACATAGGACCTCTTTAAATAAGGACTAATCGATGCTATTGATCTTGGCTTACCGAAATCACACTTGTAGGAAAGTAGGTAGGTTAAGTCTAACAGTAAAATATTTAGTTGCATACTTTTACAAGTAGCAAAAATGGTCAGAATTGGCCTACCGACGACGCTTAATCACATAAATTGTCTTAATAACAGAATTCACACAATTAGGTTCGTAAAGTCAAAGTCAAAAATACTTAATTCAAAACTGTATGTACAATTTTCGTTTTATCATTTTGACGCCATTTAAACGACTAACCCCCGGTTTCTGAATGACTGCTCAAGTAAAAATCAACTAATCAAGTGTCAAAACTAGTTCAAGGAACCTTATTGCTCATGCTCTAAGCAGTTTTCAAATTGAGAATTAATGTCACGGATCGGAGTCATAGAGCTTTTCGCATATACCTACTCAAAATGCTCTCTGCCACTACAGTAAAAAGTTCTCATGTAGAATAAAATGCCAGGGACAGTCTACTAAGTATAAATGTTATACTTATCTAAAAATAAACATAACAAAAAGTAAACAGGTGTCACTATGTCCAATTACGCTGGATACGTTACGTTCTTCTAAGAAAATATTACATTATGATGTGTCGTACACACAACAACTAATCAAGCTAAACACTCATGTACCTTAATACCTTGAAATAAGACACAATTTCAAATGAAAATGTTTAACTTGATGTGTTGCTGTGTGTACGTAACTAGCGGAGGGAACAGTCAAATGGTTTTATTTTTCTTATATTTTTATCGTTGTTATAACGGACTGAACTCATTGATGTACCAGTGCAGGGATGGACCTGCTACAGTGCTCAAATTTGGTACGAGAGGTTTGTGAAATGTTTCTTCTTTTTTTTTTGTAGAGAACATGAAAACCAAACCAGGATCAGGATTTTGTAAAAAGTTATATTAAAGAGACGACTCATTAAGCCACGTTTACAGGCACAAAATTAGCCATGTACAAAATATATTATATTTATATTTCGCATTAAGTACTGTATTATCATAAAAGGTAACTGTACCTTTATAAATAAATACTACATTTCCTTACGAGCTATTACTATTAACCTACGAGTCCATTAAGTACGCAAGCATAATAAAAAAATTGTTTACAAGAGCATAGATATCTAGCTCATCATTCCTCTACTTCTCAGTAACCATAGATAAACGAGTAGAGACATGCTTGTACACACAGCAACACATCAAGTTAAACATTTTCATTTGAAATTGTGTCTTATTTCAAGGTATTAAGGTACATGAGTGTCTAGCTTGATTTGTTGCTGTGTGTAACGGCTCACATGAACAGAATAATTAATGAGGTGAACATGTTACTACAAGATATTTCCTAAATAAGATGTCATTTTCATTCCAATGTTCTGGGAAATAAATAAATTTGGTGTTAGTTGTCTTTTTTGGCAATACAAGTTTTTTATAAAAGGTTATAGAAATTAATTTATATTTTATGGGTTTATCGTAAAAATAGATTTGTAATTAGAAAGTTAGTTTAAGATTATTTGGTTTTATTTTTAAAATAAACTTGCCATAAATTAATAATAGCGAACCGTTGGCCAAGATTCCCTAAGTCACCGGAGTGGGACATTAACGGGTTGTAACTTGTAATGTTAACTAATTACTTTCAACAATGTATTAAACTTGACTCTACACTTTACTATTTAAATACTTGTTCACTCTTTAACAATGTCTAAGAAAATTAACTTCACAGAGTTGTCATATTAAATAATGAATTACTTTAAAGCTATAATTATTTTTTTCACACAGATTTATATAACGTTATTGTTAAGGTTATCTTGTCTATGAGTTAAGATCAGCCATCTACTATGGTACAGTCACGAGCAATAATATGTACACATTTTCGCATTTTGTAAACCAGTTATCTAAAGTTCTGCCAATCCAAAATTGAAAATTCGAAGATTAATTCAAAACTGTACGGAACCTCTTCTAAATTACGAATTCATTTTGATATTGTAATGTCTAGATAAACGTGCAGATAGTTTAGAAAATTTGAAAATGTGTACATATTATTGCTCGTGACTGTACCTATACTTATACTATTTGTAAAATAAGAAAGTAGAATAAGGTTACTTGCATTATCTGTGACACGAACTTAAAAGAAAAACAGTTTTCCGAAAGTTATTTTTTACTTAGATGAGGTTGTGTATTTATAATGGTTCTCTTTGGTATTAAGCTATTAGAGAATAGACGGTAGTCTAGAGTTTACATAAAGTTTAATTATTTAAAAAATGTAGACATAATCGAATATGATTCGATTCAATTGTTAAAAAACATCATCAACTAAATTGCAATCATAATTTCTACTATAGAATTAATAAATTATAACTATAAGAAACAATACTAAATAGCTACTAAAGTACCACTTCATAGTAACTTAGTAGTAACAAAAAATGTCAAAATTCCCACACAGGTTATCTGTCATAATCGGTATGTGTCATTACATAATGTCATTGTTGACAGAGAGCCATACTGTGGGTTTATGAGCCGGCGCGATTAGATAAACTTACGATCTTAACTATGTCTTTAGTATGCTGTATTTAAAAAGATCTTACACAGGTTAAATTTTATTATTATCCTTGGTGTACTGGAATTAGATGATAAATGGTTTTTATCTTATGTTCATGTATTTATTTCTTCTTTTTATTTCGGGTCTTTTAGTCTAGTTACAGGCTCGTTGTACGGATCTGGCGATTCTTTTCTTGGCAGTAGCCATGCCATGAAATTTTTTTCTTCCTTTATACCGTCAATACCTACTGCGTTTCTTGAACATTGTTAATTTAGACTGATCATCCTTTATTTTAAATTTCAATTAATACAAACATCACTTTATTTTTAGTAAACTTTTCATAATGTCATACTACAGTATTACCCTCTTTAAATTAAACCTATATTACAAATACATAGATACTTAATTTCCTTCTAGTTCGGTAGGTAATACACTAATGGATACTTAACATAAATGTCCATCATTTAACCTATATTATTGAAGTTTCGCATAAAAGTTAACTGTAAAATAAAAGCAGTGTTGCCATCATCGTAATCTTCATTACGGTGTGATGCGCATACGTCCAGCGATAACGCGCCGTCATATCCGGTGGCGGAGGCTGCGATATCCGGTCAATAAACCCGCCAGTTTGATATATTATTATGTATTATTGATATTATCGTTTACAATATTGATGTTTGTGAATTAATTTGAATAATGTTATATGTTTTGTTATTGTATCATTTTATGAAGATTATTTTTGTGATGATACCTAATTGTCTTGTGTAGAATTAGAACCCAATACTTCGCACATAACAGTATCCATGTATGTGTAGTAAGTACTATCTATTACCAATGGAACGAGTACCTACCATATTTTAAGTCCTTTTGTAACACAGTATTCTTCGAGGGATAGGTACACATAGTAACTAGTCTAAGCACAAAAGTAATGACAGAATCTAATGTTAGCTGACTCATGCTATTATTCATCTAGCAAATTGCTCATTGATAACGGCTAGTTGGGTTCGTAATAGTAATTCTAGTGCTAATACATCGATGTGTGCATGTTTTTAAGGTTTTGAGTAGGTGCGGTTGGCTAAATCTATTGCTATAAGTGGACCATTTGCTAGAGATGGAAATAACCTATTAGGAACTTGTTAAATTAAGCCTTTTCCAAAACTGTGACTGTAGTTATCTCGTGTCAAAACAGCGTAACTACGCAAAGGCAACCGTAACACGGTTCTAGTAACAAATTTAATCAGAAGTTTAAGCGTTGTTTTTTTATATGTTTATAAGACACAAAAATATGACCATATTAAACAACATAGAACGTGCGAATACAGGCAAATGCAAAAAAAAATGCAACGCATCTGTGATAATTCTGGTGTTGCGGATTTCCTTGGGCGGCGGTGATTACTTACCATCAGGTGACCTGCAGGCTCGTTTGCCTCCCATCATATAAAAAAAATGGCTAAAAATAAAGTTAAAGGATGATACCTCACTCCATCGTTATTACCTTGGCGGTACAATACTGAAGTTAATAATATCGAAATTCCAAAGCGTTTTATTTTAATGTACATAAATAAAACACTTTGATTAACGCCTGTTCTATGTTTTACAATTAAAAGTTTAAAAAATAGGATCATAAACTATTTCTAAATGAGTTATCCCTGTCTTAACTGAAGCATTACGTCTTTTAACGCGTTCTATTAACATGTTGTTACTTTAAAATATCATCGACGCCATATTTGTATTCATCTCTCTTTTTAACTCCATAGTTTAGAAAGAGAGGAGTATAGATAGCCGGTGTCAAAATGAGTTTAAAGGTGAGCATCAAGATGGCGGGATCAAGTCTCCAATTCAAAATATAGCACCTAAAGGCTTTTGTACTACATATGTACTAATTGTACCCTAAAGCACACATTTGTACCTCTTAGGGTTAAGGTAGTATGCCTAAACTTGCGCAACCCAGTGCCGGGCTCGCCACTGTTGTGGCGGTAAGACCCGTCTTGATAGAGTGGCTGGAGAGGCGTCATGGCGCCCTTACCTTCCGGTTGTCACAGATGATGACCGGGCACGGCTGCTTTGGCAAATATCTTTGCCAAATCGGCCGTGAGGAAACGCCCCAGTGTCATCACTGCCGGGACTGCCTCGAAGACACGGCACAGCACACGCTGGTCGAATGCTCTGCATGGGCCGGCGAGCGTGCCATGCTCTTGGACGCAGTCGGACAGGTACCCCTTTCGCTCATCTCCGTTGTTAACGTGATGGTTAGGAGCGAAAGGGCGTGGGACGCCTTCGCCTCGTTTTGCGAGGCGGTGATGTCCGCAAAGGAGGCGGCGGAGCGAGAGAGGGAGAGATTACCAGCACCCCTCTCTGGCCGCCTACCGAGGCGCAGGAGAGCGCGCGACGATCTCCAGCCACCCTAAACTACTGGGCGGCGAACCATGAGGCCGGTTCGCCGCTCCAGAAAGGAATGCGGCGCACGACTTGCCATCGTGCGTTCCTTGAGTACGAGCCAGGGTGGTCTCCGCTACGTCCAATACACACGTAGCGGAGACTACCTCGCCGTAAGCGCGAAGGGGCCTCGGAGTTACTCTGGGGCCAAAGCCAGCCGGGGTCGCGGATGTAATGAGAAATTGACTACCGCGACCCGGCGCACATGGCTGTTAGGGGCACGTGGGTTTTAGTCGGTATACCGTGTTAACATCTATCGGGACTCCGACACTCCACCGCCGTCGGGCCTCCCAGGCGACGGCGGATGGGCCGCAAAGTATGGTTTCCCACGAAAAAAAAAAAAAAAAAAAAAGTATGCCTAAACTTACCTGGACCCGCTACTTTGATGTCAAAGTGGCTGGACCTTCTGCAGCGCTGCTCAGAGACTGGAAATTCACACACGAAGGTTTAGTACTGTATATGTACATACATGTACTCAATTTCCAATACAATTGTAAGTGCCAAATAAAAGTTATGCGATTTAAACATTGGTCCCGCCACTTTGATGTTTCATGTTATAGCTGAAAACATATGAAAATCGTTAGATCTTGAGTAAAATCAAATGTGTATGTTTAGTACGACCTGAGTACAAAAACATATATAAATTTCATATGTATAATCTAAGTACTTTAAAAAATATCTTTCATTCATCGCTATTTTATTTCCGAATCTCGTTATTTTCATAGAATTGGAGAGGTTTATGCACTAATATTATAAAACAATTTAATTTTTTTTATGTTATTTTTTTTCCAAATCCTAAAAATCAGCTGAAGAAATGATTCAATATCAAGTATTATCATGCCGTGTCTCAGGATGTAATGGAAGTAAAACAATATCTTACTCACTATCATCTATACTAATATTATAAAGAGGTAAAGTTTGTGTGTTTGTGTGTTTGTGACGTTGTAGGGGGTAATCTCTGGATCTACTGAACCGATTTTAAAAATTCTTTTTGTGTTGAATAGTCTATTTATCGGGGAGTGTCATAGGCTATATAGTATCACGCTATGACTTATAGAAGCGGAGCAGTAATGAAATATGTTTATAAAAGGGACGCTTAAAAACGTTTATTTTGCTTCTGCTGCTTAAACGTCTGGAGATATACTGAAATGATGTATTAAAGAATTGTACCTTTAAAAAAGTTTTACAATTAAGTCAACGATAGCATATATCTATCTTCTAAGGTTGACTCACTACGACCTTTTTTATAATAATCAAATTTGATTTAAAGAAATGCATTGTTTGTAAAGGTATTTTGTGTATATGGTATCGACCCTTATCAAAATAAATACGTTAATCATTATATTTATTTAATTTTAAACAAAATTGACCTTCACAGCGATGAGATCCGATTATTAGTTTGAAAGATATCTCAGTTTTAAAATAATGCGCGACTAACGTAAAATATCTGTCTAACGCGATGTTAGTATAGTATAGATGAATTTTCTTAGTATCAACATTTTGGTTGGAGTAAGATTTTTATTTTTATTTTAAATACCTGTCATCATCATAACAGCCCATTAATGTCCCACTGTAGGGACGGGCCTCCTCCCGTAACGGAGGGATACTTGGCCTACTAATACCACGCTGGCCAGACGGATTGGTATGGGGTTTAATTTCAAGTTTTCCTTCTTTTTATTTCGTAAAGATAATATTCACGAATAGTCCCTTAGTCGGTTTTTACGACACTCATGGAATGAGAAGGGATAGTGACATATTATATTCTTACTCTGTCCCCACACGGAGTAAAATACCTGTAAGTATGTACTATAAATTAATTCTACCTCAAAAAGATCGCTTGGTCGGACTAAATTCGAAGGGCGGAGGACCCTGTTCTGTGGCCTTTGTTAGGAGAGGCATTTTGTCCAGCAGTGGACTGCGATAGGCTAATTGGTTTATTGATTAATACCATGTATTCTTAATCCATCGTTACATGGATAATACTCTATACTAATTTATTATAAAGAGGTAAAGTTTGTGTGTTTGTAAGTTTGTGACGTTGTAGGGGGTAATCTCTGGATCTATAGGACCGATTTTTAAAATTATTTTTGTGTTAATTATTCCATTTATCGGGGAGTGCCATAGGCTATACCTATAGTATCACGCTATGACTAATAAGAGAGGAGCAGTAATGAAATATGTTTTAAAAAGAGAAGCGTTTTTTTCGCCCCGCCCAACGAAGTGGGCACGGGTCAGCTAGTCTACTATATTTTTTGAACTTAACGATTTGAAAAAAAACAAACATATTTGAAATTCCGAGAAAAATTAACTTATAGGGAAAATACTATACTATTTTATCTGTAATAGAGTTCATAGCTCCTCCTACATCTAGCGGCATCGGGCATTATCGTGCTCATATTTCTCGTTTATTTGGTAACTGGGAGTGTTACGATGACTTAAAGACGATAGTTACGAAGAGTCCAACATACATAGTGCCTAATTGTTTAATATATGTACAATAATAAGTCTTATTAAACTTTATTTTTTACAATTAAGTTAGTTTAATCATTATAACACAAAAAGTAGCAGTTATAATTTAAGTTAGATAATATAAATACATAATAATATTTTTGTTGTTTCATTTCTGCATAAAAGTGTTCATTTCAAATATAACGATGAAAGATAGATAACTTTTAAAGTACTAATATTATACATATGAAAATTATATATGTGTTTGTACTTAGGTCGTACTAAACAAACACATTTGATTTTACTCAAGATCTAACGATTTTCATATGTTTTCAGCTATAACATAAAACATCAAAGTGGCGGGACCAATGTTTAAATCGCATAACTTTTATTTGGCACTTACAATTGTATTGGAAATTGAGTACATGTATGTACATATACAGTACTAAACCTTCGTGTGTGAATTTCCAGTCTCTGAGCAGCGCTGCAGAAGGTCCAGCCACTTTGACATCAAAGTAGCGGGTCCAGGTAAGTTTAGGCATACTACCTTAACCCTAAGAGGTACAAATGTGTGCTTTAGGGTACAATTAGTACATATGTAGTACAAAAGCCTTTAGGTGCTATATTTTGAATTGGAGACTTGATCCCGCCATCTTGATGCTCACGTTTAAAGAATCTATTTACGTGGACTTTACTTATAGTTTGGATATTAAGATATATTGTGGTTGTTCTTGTTAAAGCTTATTTGAGATGAAAACTTAGGTTGTGTGTTAAAAACTTAGTTTATTAAGAACTTATGAACTTGGTAACTTTTCCCTTTATCATAACAGCCCGTCAATGTCCCACTGCAGGGACGGGCCTCCTCCCGTGACGGAGGGATACTTGGCTTACTAATACTACGCTGGACAGACGGATTGGTATAGGGTTTAATTTCAAGTTTTTCTACTTTTTACTTCGTAAAGCTAATATTCACGGATAGTCCTTTAGTCGGTTTTTACGACACCCATGGGATAAGATGGGGTGGTGACATATTGTATTCTTACTCCGTCACCACCCGGAGATCTCCCCTAGTCTAATTTTTTTAACTTTTTCCTTGGTAAAATTTTTTGATAGCAAATTTTAAATCATCATATTTGTAATACTTACCATACCTTTTTATCTATTCAGGGCAAATCTTTCCTTATCTTAGTGGTAGCGTAATCTGATCTCAATTTGTAAGTAATCCGTTGTCTCTTCAAACAGGTCAGAGTACATCCAATGTTAACTTTATCTACATTTGTCTAATACTTTACCAAATATATTTATCTCGACCTCCAAAATATCTAAATCTTAGACTGAAAAATAAGGGGACATAGAATTAATAAAAGTATAGAATATTTTTCAAACCTTCATACATCGCTAAACTAAGCAAAGTTTGTACTTTATGTACCTACTAGACAACGACAGATTAACCCCGCCACCTACGAGTAGACCAATGCAAACAATCATGTTCATGACTTGAAGATGACTTCTATGCCATCATGCGCAAGCGAAGTTCATCCATGATGCGGCGATTCAGAGACAGTCCTAACAGTATACTCGCTACTCAGGCAGACAAAATTGATGGGCCGTTTATTAGACACTGGGCAAGTAGACATGTGCGCCCTAATGTCCATGTCAATAATTGATAATAACTGTATTCTACTAACATTAGGATAAGAAATTACTAACACTTTTATGGATCTCTGGTCTGAAATAAAGAATTTATTTATTTATTATAATTAATTACATCTATTATTATTATTTATTAATTTATACACACCAACATTTGAATAGAGCAGGAATCGAACGCGATTCCAAGGCATAACCCCACAGAAAACCATCATAACATCGGCGAAGCTTTCACAATTTTTCTTACTGTTAGTCAGTTTTCTGCCGGTACATCTAATATTTAATTCTTAGTAAACAGATATCTCGGAATGATAAAGCTTATGTTTTATTACGAGAATTACTTGCTTCCATGTAAATAATTACGTCTCTACCATAAACAATGTTACAGTAATTCTATTAATTGCAACCGCTGCTTTAATTACAATCTGTGATACGATTCACTTGACTGTGAATGTAGCATAAACTCTGCAAAACTACATTACTTTTTCCTAAATGCCACATTTGCTTTATTTACTGATTTTAATAAGTACACGTAAGAAATTGAAGTGAGTGGTTTTTAAGTAAAACCTATTAAGTTTCCGCGCAAGGCAGAACTTTAACTCTCATTTTTTTTGGACCAGAGTCCATTAATGATCAGTGTTTGCCTGCAAAAAAAACCACGTTGTCCATAAGTAAATAAAATCTATAAAATTTCAGCTTTTACAGCATACATCCTAATTTTTCATCACAGGGACACGGAAGTCTTTGCTAGATTCTAAAACGAACCCACATATCACAATTCGGCAGATTTTCGCAATCGAAACAGCAATGACCTGAAGCACTGCCGACCCCCCTATTGGTGGTTTCCGGCAATCAATCTGCAAGTCAGACGCATTACCCTTTACAGCATTATCCAATTTAGTTAAACGGTTAGTGAATAGCGAGTTCAATTGTTAGGTCACACTTATTGAGAGGATTCAAGTTGAATTGTATGATGTATGAGCTTCCTTGTGATGAGGTAGAACATTCACTCCTTTGCAATTTGGACAAATATCGTACTTGTATACATTTTGAGCCAATTTTGTTTGGTCAGATCGTCAAAACGATTTCGACAGTGTAAACTGTAAAGCCATTGAAAGACAATCATTATAAGCCTTTATCCTGGAGTTCACAAAGTATTCTAAGTTCGTAACTATACGTATCTGGATTTTAGTTAGTATTCGAATACAGTACTACTCGAAAATCTATTTCACTAAAGTTCTTAATCACTAAATATCATCACAACAGTCAATCAACGTTACATTACGCAACACCGATGACTTCGTTACAATACGTATAGTTACGGGCACACGGTTGACATCAGCGACCTCTATCGCTTCCGGTCCCTCTGTACTTGTGATTTATATATTCCTTGTTACTGGAATCGGACAATGATAATGTCTAGATAACTTTGAACGGAGTTTAGTGTCCAATTTGTTATCAGTGCTGATAAGATTGCCATTTTATTACAGTTGGTGACGTATTTTGTTGAACTCCCCTTTGGTTAGAGATATATCTCTTCATTACCTCTTTTTATAGGTTTCGTAAAAGTTGAGTAAGCAGATATTAATTTTCACAACGAAAAAAAAACTGAAATAACATGACATAAACTCTATACCAATTCTTTTGGTTAGCTTGATATTAGTAGAAGGCCCATCGTATTAGTATTATTTGATTATTTTTAGTAATTTAACCATACATAAGCATACGCTGTCTCTGATCCCTTCATCAGTAACTCTTCACCAAGAATCTCTAACAAGGAACTACTTAAATACATTTTCATTCGTTTTTAACAAGTCTATTGTGTAGATTTCATAATACCTAGATAAAAATCACTTTAAGTTTCCGCGCCTTATCTCTTCCTACAACTTACTTATATAACATTACAATTAAATTATCTAGGACCTAGTTTATCTAAAATTTGTAAAGATTTTAGTTTAATATGTGATTTTTCTAACTGTTGCCTACGTAATGTCTATTTGTACGTGTCAAAATGACACTTCATGCGTGCACGCATGTTGCGGTCTCGTTTGGAATGTATTCTCGTGACAAAGCACTAGCGGTTGCTTCAGGTATTTTGAAAATGCTGTTAACTACAATGTTTATCTTATGTGCAGGAATTTTGCCTGTGTTTAGATATAAATAGTCTATAGATCATACACTATAAACTGGTAAACCGATAAGACATTTTCCCCCTTACCTACTCATAAACGCCTCTTAAATTTAATTACCGTAGATTGTTATTAGTAAAATCAACCTTCAACAAAACCGTAAGAATTTAAGCTAATCAATTGAATTAAATGTAAGAGGCGTTTATGAGTAAGGGGTTTAATGTCTGCCGAAGATAATCTTAAAAACATAATAATAAACGCACGTAAAAAATGTACAAGTTGTTGAAATACAAATATTATATTATTTCCTTGAATGAAATACTATACCGTAGTCAGGGTTGAACAGTATTACTAATCTAATACCCTACGAAGAATACTGCGTTCTATGGGTTTAAAAACTAGGGGCACTTAAGTTCACCCGTTAATAATACAAGTAAGTTCATACATAAGTATAAGTAAAAGGTAAAAAAAAACGTAGGAAAATATTACAAAATTCCACCCACTTCTCTGCAATAGGTAAAGTAATCTTATCTTATAATCAGTTGCATGAACATCGTAGGAAGAGATCGTAACAGAGCCACAATGAAACAATAGTAATTTGTACTGTTAGCACTTTCAAACAAAATACTTAGATCTTTATCTAAAAATGCGTGCGTTCTCTGGGACTTTATTTTATACAGTTATTATAATTAAACACGTGGAAATTAACCACCAACCTAGTTTAAGGAAAAAGAGGGCATTTTTCTAAGTAAGTTTTATAACATGGTCAAAATTGTCTAATCTGATAAACAATGTAAAAAAAATCAGTTGAGTCCGAACGCCCGTTCTCCTAGATACCTTGGACATGACCAGAATACTGCGCGGTTAATATCAAACTGGCTATAAACGTTATAGGGTTTGTTTCTCTTCTCCTGTAATGTTAACATGTTTATCGAACTCCCTTAGTCGATTTTTAACGAAACATGACTTTTTAGTCGGCTTTACCTGGGCAAAAATATAAACAAATGTCTTCATTTCTAAATACACCTCAAACGAATTAATATTCTTTCTATTGTTGTTGCAACCCACGTTATAATTCGATCCATAACTACAGAACCTTTTCTTCAAATCATTCGATCTCGTTTACTATCAGTGTAGGTGTAGTAAACTTCATTCATGTTATGATAAACAAACAAATTTATTAATAGAGTGATGTTATCCATCGATCATAAAGCTAATGCATCATTTATTATTGTTTACATCATTCGATCTTCTCGCATAGTCTGTGCTTTTAAAACTATATCCTCTTGAAAAAAGAACTGTCAAGTTTGACAGAAGCTTTTACTAATTTATGGTTTGCTATAATTAGCTAAGTAGTGTCGCTGTAAAAGTTGTTATGATAAACTAATAAGTTAAATTAAATATTGAGAGTTTTTAAACGAATTTATTTATTTTAGTTTGTAAGAAAAAGTTGTATAATTTATTCCAATGTTGCCAGTTGAAATATCGGATCAAAGTAGCAACCATCGACAACACAATGTTTTTGTTTTAAGTAGTGTTGTGTTTTTGAAAATAGCCCACTTCGTCAGAAGTAAGGAAGGCGATATCAATTAGGTTGTCTGTCATCGTAGCACGTCTCGGGTTGCCGACTTATTTCGTCTAAAACGTGGCCCACCATTTGGGTTACATTAATCCATAGTTTGTTTGTTTAGATGTTCGAAATTAATTGTGAAATATGAGAGTTTACATTCTTGAAATCACTTTGATGGTAGACATATTATATTTTGAAATTTTAACCATCTTTTTAATAGGTATAACTTTAAAACTAATTTTACTTTTGTTACTGGCGAATCTGTGTAAGTTCTGGGAAGGAAAGAGCGGAGGAAACAATTTGGTGCTCAAAATATTCTCACAAAGAAACCCTACTTCGGCAACAAGTAAAATGGCTTTACTTCCTTTCTGAAACTGGCTCAATATCTCAAAAATTTTAGTAAAAATATGGGTACCTATGAAATACTTATAAATAGAAAATACACACAATGGTTTATTAATGAGACCTACTTACTCAAAGTTATCTAGCACTTGTTTTCATTATCATTCCCCTGCTCTTATCCCAATTTTATTTGGGGTTGGCGCAGCATGTCTTTTTCTTCCATTTTTTCCTATCGGACGACATTTCACAATTTACACTCTTCGGAGCCATATCGTCTTTCACACAATCCATTCATCGATTCTTTGGTCGTACTCTGAAGAATAAGAATACAATATGTCACCACCTCTTCTCATCCCATGGGTGTCGTAAAAACCGACTAAGGCGCTATCCGTGAATATTATCTTTACGAAATAAAAAGAAGGAAAACTTGAAGCTAAACCCCATACCAATCCGTCTGGCCAGCGTGGTATTAGTAGGCCAAGTATCCCTCCGTCACAGGAGGAGGCCTGTCCCTGCAGTGGGACATTAATGGGCTGTTATGATGACTCTTCCCCTATATCTATCCACATACATGTTCAACGCACTTGTTTTAAATAAAGTAGAAACAAAAATCTCAAAATATTTTAATGATATTATAGTACATCATTACATATTCCACGGTAATGTTCCGCTAGCGGGCGCCGAACCCGCTTCCGCTGTACAACCATGCGCTGATAGCTGATACTGATACTCATCGCCTTTTACTTTTTAAGCAAGTTATGATATCTTTACTTTTAAGTACCTACTTACTCCATAAGTTTTCAACAACAAGGACCGCACAAGGTGGCAATATTTGGAGGAGGCCTGTGGCCTGACTTGGATGATGATAAGTTTCCAACATTTATTTTATTATTAGGTACCCTAATTGAAACCTTTATGAGTAATACTTACTATTACTATTGTTTAAAAAGAAATCATCCGAGGAACCGGTAGCCAGCAAAGTGCAGATAGGCCTAGTAAATTTATTCACAATACAGATTTTGTCACATTTACGCTGACACGGCTTCCTATCTCTACATTGTTTATTAAAATATACCTACCAAAAACGGGTCTAGTTTATAATATCGACAGGCACTACATCGATGGTCGCTACAGCGCAAACGCTCTATAGATGGGTTACTGTATCGACAGTACCCTAAATCGATGGTACGCTACATCGACATTACCCAAAATTGACGGTATGCTACATCGACAGTACACTAAAACGACGGTACGCTACAATGACAGTACACTACATCGATGGTCGCTACATCGACAGTGCACCAAATCGATAGCACGCTGCATCGACTAACCAACCCAAGCCAGCTTTTATTATTTTTTATTATTCTTATTTTTATTATTCTACGAAATTTTTGAACTACTCAAGCCAGAATTTAAAAAAAACACAGGACTTTTTAAATTTATAGGTTTTGATTTATAGGTTTTAAAACCTATACTTAAATCAACGTTACATACGAATATTATATGTTTATTTCACCATAGTACTTAGTACTTACATTAAAATCAAGCAATTTACAGATTCAACAAATTGTAATTAAGTAAAAACTTTTAAAAAGTCCTGTGTTTTTTATTTAATTCAGGCTTGAGTAGTTCAAAAATTTCGTAGAATAATAAAAATAACAATATTCCTACCTAATTGTAATAAATCGTAGAATAATAAAAAAATATAATAAATAAAATGCCTTAGAATAATAAAAAATAATGAACTGGCTTGGGTTGGTTAGTCGATGCAGTGTGCTATCGATTTGGTGCACTGTCGATGTAGCGACCATCGATGTAGTGTACTGTCATTGTAGCGTACCGTCGTTTTAGTGTACTGTCGATGTACCATACCGTCGATTTTGGGTACTGTCGATGTAGCGTACCATCGATTTAGGGTACTGTCGATACAGTACCCATCGACGGAGCGTTTGCGATGTAGCGACCGTCGATGTAGTGCCTGTCGATATTATAAACTAGACCCACCAAAAACACCTTTGTAATAAACTAAAGTAAAACAAACAACGGAAAACTTAAATTCAAAATGAATACACGTTCGATTTGACAGTTTAGTACAAAAGTAAACATTCAATTACAATAATATACTACATTCAGTAAAAGTTTGAAACTTTAATGTTGATGTGTACAAACTGCGTCTAAACACGCGACGCGGGTGAGAACTGAGAATAAACTTTATTGTTCAGTAGTCGTTTAGAAGGTCCCCTTACTTCTATAACTACTTCTATTTCGTTTTACTACTCTTCAAAATAATCACTAGATATATTTTTGGTTTGTTTACATTCCCACGTCAGCGCGTGTCGATAGCTTAACGAACGCTAAACTTTATATATAAAATTAACTTTAAGAGAAATTGAACGTTATTTTCTATGTCATAAGAGCAGTTATGTGTTTTTATAATGTAAAGTTTATTTTGTAGACACGTCGCCGTCAGTTGTCAATCAACTGCTAGTGTTACTTGATGAAAGCAGAAGTTAAGAAACGTCAAAGAAGTTGTAAAAAAATAATAAAAAAAATACTGTACTAATAATAACTACAGATGAAAAAACACCGAGCATAGATACGCAACCACTCCAACGACCATATTCTAAATTAGAACATAAACTGACATTTAAGTTCGCGCCTTAATTTATATGGTGCGTTCCATTTTAAACGATGATGGGTGCGTTCCAAAGAGGTTTTCTTTTAAAAGATTATAATATATTTTGGGAAAGATATATTTTAGGTATGCAGAAGAGTTTGTATTTTCGAAATATCGATATTTGTCTATATCAGTAGAGCAGTTAATTTAACTTTCGTTTCTATTTTCGTATAACGAATTTATTAAAAGTCTACGGAAGGGTCTTACGTAGGTACTAACTGTACTATTTGAAGTATAGATAAAGGACAAAACAATTAGCGTTAGCAAAATGGTGTTACCAATAATCACTACCATGCTTAGCTCATAAGAAATTAGTCACTGACTAGTCACCTAGCGAGGCGGACACGGTCGTCAAATGAATTATCACAAGCAATTGTTTTGACTAAAATAACATTCGCCATTTTGCAAATAAGTTTCCCCTCGAACATTGAGTCATTTAAAAACGTGTATTTTTAAATAATATTCATCCCAAAGAGGTTTCATTTTGTTTATTGTGGTTGCAAATTGCACACTGATTTCGATCCTTTGCTTTTTTATCCAGTACCTATATTAAGTACTTATCATAGTTACTAAAATTGGCTAATGATTATTATAGATATAGCACAAACTGATTTAAAAAAAGAAACAATAAAAAATAACATACAAACTAGATTTCAAAAAGTTTTTATTGAACTCTGAAGGCATTTCAACAGTTTGAAGCTAGGAACTGTTGTTATGTAAATAGTCATTAGTGAAAGTCCCATTTTAAGTTCTTTATTAGGACAAAAGTCAAATATGATCCCTTCAAAAATTAAGAGGTATTAAGTGAAGACTTAACTGCTCAAGGTTGTAATAGTTAATCGTATTCTGTGTTCGCGTGGGTGAAGTGATGCAACCCTACAAGTGGGCGTTTAGTTACCTTGTAATTAGTTATAAGGAGTTTTTATACCTTATATGATTTGAAACCTTGTTTGTTAGAATATACTAGCGACTGGTCCCGACATCGCACAGGTGTAACACTTGTACTTTACAATATTCTGCATGTACTGCACATAATAATATATACCTGCAAAAATCACCCTAAAACCGTTGCGTAGTTTCATAAATTTAAGCACTTAAAGCGACGGAGAGACAGCGAAAGCGACTTAATTTGTTTTAACTATGTTTTAAACTATGTGTAGTGATCTAAAATATATAGCAATTATAAAATACCTATGTGAAATGGTATTATATTATTATAATAAATTTTAATTACTGTATATTTATGCATAACAGAATGTAATATAATTATATACATAATTAATTAGAAATTTTATTAGAAATGCGATTGATGCATACCAACATGCGAATAGAATTCATACT
Source organism: Schrankia costaestrigalis (assembly GCA_905475405.1). NCBI lineage: Eukaryota > Metazoa > Arthropoda > Insecta > Lepidoptera > Erebidae > Schrankia > Schrankia costaestrigalis. The sequence continues at coordinate 1,661,304 of FR997832.1, read as the reverse complement.
TGCATAGCAATAAATAAACTTATCGCTATTTCCTTTAGTCCGGAGGGAAAATTTACGTACTACTACCACGCTTATCATACTACAGACTAGTTTGATGCTAAGTTTACTTACCGTTGTTTTCGGAGACATAATGTCTGCTTTTTCTTATTCGGTTTTTACGACACTTTTACGTTAAGATAGGGTGCTTTTTACGTCACCACTCGAAGAGATAAAATATATATAAATACCTAAAGCCTAAAAATAAAAATGTGTGAATAACTTATAATAAAACGAATGAATCGAAACAAACTTCTGTAGGTCTGTAAACTATTTTAAAAACTTCCAAAGCCACCCATGAAGACAGATAAATTTTATAATTTATTTACCACTTCACGTAAGCAATAATTTATTTATTTTTAAAACGCCTTGTTGCTTGGTTACCTTCTAGTTGAGTGTAAATTATAATAATAATAGTAGAAGTCATTAAAATGTAAGATAAAACATTATGTTACGTGTAGGAGGATAAGGTCTTGTTGCCTATTAAGGTTTCTTGTTATCTCTTTGAATTTCGTAACCTTTTTATAAGCAAACATTAATATGCATTATGTCAAATAAGTGATTAATTACGTAGATATTTGTTTTAAAATATACAATTCAAAGACTAGGAACTATCGACTTAAAATGTTTATGTTAAGACCAGCAATAATTAAACGCCGCTTGACAGTTACACTCAAAATTATAAAATATATTTTCGTCGAATGAATGAAATATGCTTCAGTGTTATACTATTATATTACATATATTATCTGGCTGTCTAATGTCACACCGGCTGGTGATATTTTACAAATGGCATCGTAACATCCTCATTTTCTATCCATCCTTTAGCTGCATTCTAGTTCCGCTTCAAAACGTCACAACCGCCGCGTGACTTTAGCAACCTGTTACGTTTCGATCCTGCCATGTTTACGATACAACGAGTTCTATAATTGTGCGACGCGGGAGAACTGAACATCGCGGTCCATCTTTTTAGAATACGACACAAATAACATTCTATATTTGTAAATTTATACACCACCAGCTTCGAAAGCACCTAGTCCTCTCTAATATTTGACGCAATATTCACCCGTATATCATCAAGATAAAGCTTATACTTACGTGAGAGTAATTGGTAGGATAAGGTACTTCGTTTTACTTGACTTGAATATGCTAAGGTGGAACGGTTACGCAGCTACCATGCCGATGACCACATGCATCAATGTTTGTAAATAGAAACACGTACCTACTATAGAACGGCTTTGATGTTTCTGCTTCGAAACGCATCTCGTTCATTGCTAGCTTAGTTCGAGTAAACGAGATTGAAAATGGTGCAGAAATGTTAATGGACATAAACTTTAGTATTTAGTCGTATTGTTAGTAGCGATAACAAACTACATTTAGCACAACGACTAGCTAGAGACATCTCCTGATCAAATATGCCAACTCTGTTTACCAACAACTTTTAGCGTCCACATATTATTATGTTTCATTTTTGTGTGTTTCTACAGCAGGGGTCAACAAACATGTATTCAGTTATGCCAAGTCGTTTTCATAGAATAATTAGCTGTAGCATGTGAAAGTGGGCCGCTCAAAGGAATCTAAGCATTTTATTTGCTTGTACAATTACCTAGCTGGTTTTGGAAGTGAAAAATCACGCTTATCTCGCTACAAACGGTGGTCCGTAGTTCGAGCCATCTGTTCGTTGCACCCATAAAGATAACGAAAATGTACAAACGGGAACGCATTCACTACGTATCAGTGGTTTGCGGTGAACGCTCCCGCCTTACTTTGAATAAATTACGCGCGAAAAATAGTCGGCCATTTTGCATATTTCCGTACGATGTGTTCCATATTCGAGAGTGTGGTGCGTATACGTTCGTTTTGATATTCTCTTTGAAATGTGGTTTATTTTTGATCACGTTGTCCTATTTAATCCGTTATGCGAGCGTAGCCACCGCCTCAATCAGTCTTAGCGGCAACCGTTGCTTCTGACGTCGTGTATTCTGTTGAAACTAAAAATTACTTCATTAAAATGCTTAAATATATTATTTCTAAGATCAAAAAGGTTTTATATATTTCTACCCTTATTTTTTTTTGGTTTATGTATCGTTTTTTAACATTGTTTTTTGTTTTGTTCTAGATCTATCCAGATCCCGAGTCTGAGAAGGCTATTATGGGATCAGTGGTGTACTGCATCCATCATAAGGAAGGGTGCCAATGGTCTGATGAATTAAGGAAACTGAAGGTGAGTGGGCGTTCATGTTTATGTTTAGATAATGTTAAGTAGGTAAATAGAGTAAATAGAATATATCGATCGATCATTTCGTGTGCGGCTGTCGACTCATGACACATTTATTTATCTCTAACGACAATAGTTTATGATATGCCAAGTGCGAGTTGATTTGTAATAAAGCGGTTACAATACAAATATTTATGATAAATATGTGGAAAAGCTTAAGCTTTATTTAATTAAACCTCGGTGCCTCGGTAGCAAAGCGGCCGTTTTTGAGCGTAAGGTCGCGGGTTCGTATCCCACACAAGATGATGATATGACTGATCCATAAATTAGTAACTCTAGTTCGGGAGTAGTTATTTTCAAAAGCACCTAAGAAACCTAACAATTCGAAAGGATCAACACTAATTAATCGTTCCATTCCCAGGCGCACCTGAACACGTGCAAGCACGACGCAGTGCTGTGCGCGGCACAATGCGGCGCCATGATACCTCGCGTGCTCATGCAGGACCACTTGCGGTACACCTGCCCGCGGCGCAGAGCCAACTGCGAGCATTGCCATAAGGAGTTCTCGGGAAGTGCGCTAGAGGTAACTGTCACTTTATATTCTTATGAAATACTTAGCTACGTAAAGTGGAAATATTTGGAGGAGGCCTATTTCCAGCTGTGAACATCAATTTTAGCTCATGATGATTGAGCTACGTCAAAGATGGAGTAAGAAATATTGATTATGAAATCTAAATGAGGTAGTTTTATTAAAGCAGTCAACCGATGCATGTATTCGTTTACTTTTTCGACACGAATAATGATGTAGTATGGGGTGCAATCTTTATGAAAATTCCACCCTTATGGGGAAGGTACAATTTGAACTTATTTAGCGTAAATTATTTATTTGAAAGAAATATTTAAGTATTTCCTTGCAATGGAAAAAAAAAACTTATCGGAAAGGTGATGTCAACGAAGTGGAGTTGTTTTAAAAAAACATTAATTGCCTTCATTTCTGGTCCATTATCCATCCAGTTCCCTAACGAAGGTACATATAATACCATTTTTCTTTACTTATTTCGACATAATAAATTTCCAGGAACATCAAGGTAACTGCGGCCACGAGCCCGTATACTGCGAGAACAAATGCGGAGCCAAAGTGCAGAGGAGACACACCCAACAGCACATACAACAACATTGCAGTAAACGACTCGTGCCTTGCAAACATTGTGGACAGAGTTATACTCAAGTAAGTTATTCAAAATTGACTCCTTTTACTGCTAATATAACTGCCTCGTTGTGACGCGTTGGTCGACAGGACAATTCTGCGATCCAAATACTGTTGCTGCCTACTGTACTAATGAAGTCCTATTAAAGAAACAGCTACTTGATTTTCCATATGACAAAAGACACATGAGCAAAGCGCACTTGCGTTCTGATCACGAAGATTTGGATGAGAGGGCTTAGAGAGGGACCTAAGTGACCTTGGCTTAAAGAAGATTTCGCAGATCTGAGGCCATTGCTTTAGTAAATATAGCAAATAGAAAAGACCATACTAAAAGACTTTTTCTGCAGGACACAGTATCAGCGCACGGTGCGCTGTGCGGTCGCGCGCCGGTGGCGTGTCCACAGCGTTGCGGCGCGGGCGGCGTGGCGCGGGCTGACCTGGCCGCGCACCTGAGAGACCATGCTGCAGCAGCTGCCGCCGCCGCCACGCCCTGCTCCTTCAGAGACGCTGGCTGCAGGTTTAAAGTAAGTTCTCTAAAGATCCTTTCGAAACATTTAGTAGGCCACCCACCGGCTTGGCCCCAGCGGGTAAGTGTGTTGAAATTCCTGTAGAAACCGGTATACCGACTGGAATCCCTGGTGTTCCCTAACTAGCTAGTAGGGGTTACGAGAGGCGTCAGCATTACTTGCCACTCTGACATGTTTATAACTCGCCTAAGCCGTTGAACCCCAACGTTCCTTAAAGATCCCATAGTTTCGTTGGAGCAAGACTAGGTATGAATTTTAAAATAAGAACAATAGACAATGAAAAAAAAATGATACTCGAAATAGCATTAGTACCTGCGTTTTTTGAGAATATGGGTAATAATTTCCATCATTATGTAAACCATGAAATTGCAAAATTGAAAGTTTTCTGTTGACTTAAAGGCATTTATTTACTGTTCTACTAAAGTTTTCCTACCTCCATTTCCCAGGGTACAAGACAAGCTCTCGACAAGCACACAGAAGAAAGCTGCCAACAACACCTCGCTCTAGTATCAGCTCTAGCCAGCCGTCAAGCCAGACAGCTAGACTCCCTTCGAGCCGCAGTCGCTAGACTGTCAGTCAACTGCTCCGGTGCTCTAGTATGGCGCATTTCTGACTGGGCGGCTAAGATGGCGGAAGCAAAGTGCAAAGATGGCGTCGAACTTGTCTCACCAGCTTTTTATACGAGTCAATATGGATATAAGTTACAGGTATTTATTTCTATTTAATTAAGTTTTAGTAATGTCATCAGTAAGTTTTATAACCTGACGGAGGCAAAGCGGTCGTTTAAGCGGCTGCTGTGCGCGGTCGACCGGTTCGAACCCCACGAAAAGCAATTACTTGTACGATCCATATATAATTGTTTTCAACCTGGAACATTCCCGTAACACAAATCCTAGAGCGGAAAAAAAAATGACCCAATAAAAGTTAAATTATTGTAGTCACCTATAAAAAAACTAGTTCACGCATTGGATAACAAGTAAATCCTAGTAATAACAGCGTTGAGTGCCAAATGTTAGTGCACAGCTATTTTGGATTGTCCATTTATTCCCGATTTATACCAAAATATCGTGACAAATTTCAGCTTAGGTGAAATACCACTAAGCCACCCATCTATATTTTGACCTCACTAAGTGATAGTTGTCACAAAATTGTACAGATTAATGGTAGCTACTAAGCGACCCATCTATACTTTAAACTCGCCAACGTAGCTTAACCTCTTACACTCACCCACCAAGGTCATACAGATTTCTTTAGCATAGTAGCGACAAATATCACTACTGTTAGTAAACAATACCACGCTGTTGTTATTTATAAAAGTGAATAATCTTACGATGAGTAACCCCGCGCGCTCTCGTAAGACGGAATTAGACACTTACTCATATAATGTAATATTATTTTGAGTGGGTAATTAATCTTGAAGAAAGTTTGTTGTCATGGAGATGACTCGTTTTGATATTTTAATTTTCTACTTGGTAACTTGTTTAATTAGTAACGCCATAAGTGTCTTAGGGAAAAGATTTAGTTGCATGAATCAAATACTGGTACATAACTTACATATTATGTTATTAGGGCAATATGATCCTTTTGAAGAAACTGTTGTTTTGTTGCTGTTTGACTAAGCATTATATTGGCTATTATTGGGTATTTTCTGCTGACATAGTTCTCGACCAGTAAAATTCGCTATAAAAGATTAGGGTTTACATTGCCGTAACATTATGCTATGGAAAAATATTCCTGGATTTTTTTTCTTATGATGCAGGCAGCTGTTTTATGACTACCATCCATGTGTTCAATCAGGACATTCGTGCTTTGATATTGTCATATTGCAACTGATGGAACTTTATTAGAATACATTTTAATCGTGGTAGTATAATAATAGAATCTTTCTTTTTGTTCCAGGCATCACTATTTCTAAACGGCAACGGCGCAGGAGAAGCAACACACATGTCAGTCTACATAAAAATCCTCCCAGGAGAATACGACGCTCTCCTACGTTGGCCGTTCGCCCACACAGTATCCTTCACGCTGTTTGACCAAAGTGCCAGTCCGGACCGCGCCTGCAATATCGTCGAAAGCTTCGTCCCTGATCCCACATGGAAGAACTTCCAAAGACCATCCAAGGAACCCGATGCATTAGGTTTCGGATTCCCGAGGTTCGTCTCCCACGAAATGTTGAAGAAGAGGAATTTCGTCAAAGATGATGTAATGTTTTTAAGGGTTAAAGTAGACCCTAGTAAGATTGTTGCTGTTTAGTTATTTATGTTCGTTTTTTGACGTAATGTTCAGGTAATAATGCTCACCGTATTCTTTAAGTCTAACAAGGTTTTGTCACTGAAATCACATTTTTATATCTTTACAAAGTCTTCATTACTAATATACTGAGACTGCTAACTAGTTAGATCTATTCAAATTTCTTAAAGCAAGTTTTGGTCACCTCATTTTTGATACTTTTTGCACAGAGTCTTTTAAGCGTAGGTTATTAAATAGCACACAAGTTAAAGATACTTAATGAAAACTTCGTTCAAATCATTTCACAAATAGAACTGATGGCACTTGATTGTATCTCTTTAAACCAACTATTACGGATATGACCAAGCTTTAGCAGTCCTTGATCTTAGAATTTAGTTATAAAGACTTAACGAATAGTTATAACGATGTATGTTCAAATTACGTGTCAATAAAGATCTTAAAAAGTATAATTAAGTTGAAAATACATAAGTTAACATAGCTAACGTTAAGTTATTAACATTGTGAACTGTTTAGTCATTAATACTTAGATTTTAAGTAACTTGAAGTCATAGGCTTAATTGTAAATATTAATTAGAAGTTAATTTTGTATATTATTGTATATACTAGTCTTTAATGTGCGCATACGCAGTTGTTATCCTTTCACTAAAGATCTCTTGAGTTTCATTGCCGGCAGAAGAACGTAACAAGCTTAGCATGCTTTCAAAGTAATTTGTACTTTATATTCTTAACAATAGTGTATATAATTCAACGTATAAGACTTGTTTTTCCGTGCCATATTGTGGATTTATTTGGCTAATTTTAGAGTGCAGTGATTTTGATTAATTAATTGTCATAGTTATCCATTTCACATAAAATTTCATCCACCGTCCATTTTGTATTTTATAATTCGACATTTTGTTTTGCTAAACTCCATTTTGCTTTTGAGTCATTACAATTCATTAAAATATCGACATTTCTTTATTAAATACTCTGCTTTCGTAGTGTTTTCATTTAGATACATACTTAAATAAAATAATCGTCGGCTAACCATTGTGCCTACATTAAGTATAAATAAAAATTATTCTTCTAGTAGTAGGTAATTGTAGAATATAATTCGTAATTATCGAGACCTAAATGAAAAAAAAATGCTTTAACAAACCTAACTTCATCATTGCCTAAAAATACTATTGTACCTTAAGTAGGTGAATGCTTATTCTTATATGCACGAAATAGCGTTTTAATAGTCTTTATTAGCTCCCATTAATTCATAAAAAACTATACAAAATACACAGGTTTTTATATTTTTATGTAAAAATCTTGTGTAACGTGTCTCCCATATCGGTTCAAGATGCATTTTTGTTTGCCTTGAGCGAATTCATTCGAAGGCTTTTTGAAAAATGCTTTGGGCTTATGCAGTGTGCTTTATACGTATAGTTTCTCATATTTATTAATATTAAAAAATATATAAATAATCTTTGAAACATGTTCAGCATTGTTATATCGGCAGATCTTTGTATATATTATCTGTTTTAAAACAAAATATTAATTTATCACTTTTTTGTTGAATATTTTCTGTAAATAATACTATATTAAATACTTATTAATCCTTATATATTCGTTAAGCTGGAGTTAAACCAAAGTTTAGCGATTACTTTGCGTTTTAAAAGAATAATTTATGTACATATTCCATTTTGCAAAGTGTATCAGACTAAAGCACGGCTAAAGCTGTTTGTACTATATAATATATTGTACCTTCATGATATTACATAAGATTTTATATTTTTCGTTCTTTGTGTGCTGTACTAGTTTTTCAAAACGGTTTTGTACCTACTTCACAGTAGTATTTAGTTTTTTCTAATATCTACTATATCCTCTTGTAGATAAGATTCAAATTATATTGTGTTAAGTAATTAACCTTTAACGATAATTATATTGACAAAATAGTGTAACATTAAAAATAATCGTCTATTGGGATCTCTTCTAAAGCGCTTCTTATTAAATTAATTATATCTCAACTGTAATATAACATTCCAGTAAATATAATTTTAAGTCTGGAAACCATATTGTAATAATTATTTATTATTGCCAAGGGTAACACTGGTTTTCTTAAATCAAATTTAAAAATAACTGAAAAAGCATTTTCTAATTTTAAAAACTTTATTGACATTTCAAATTGACAGTTAATAACCAAGTAATAGACAAAGTATGTTTTTCTATTTTTGAAATATCACTGCTCAATTTCTACAGCCAATAAACCTTTGGTTACATTTATGTATTATATTTACTTAGACCTAAGTTATTTTGATATTTAACCATAGAAAATACCTTAACTAAGACTAACTAAAGTAATTTGTCAGTAATAAGAGTAGAATAAGAATAATTTAAGAGTTTGGTAAAAACATTTAAGATTTAAGACAAAAATAATTATGATATGAAAAAATGGCCACTAGTTATAAGGACGGGCCAATGTTAGATAATAAGAGGGAATATATTTTTTTCCGTATGACAAACGATTTTTATTGTATTATCAAACACCGATTATCCCAATAATAGTCCTAAATTTCAAATGGGACCAGTTTCCTTCATAATGGTCAATATAGCAATCCTAAAGCTGTACCAAGGCCTGAGAATGTAATAGCACATTTATATAGAATGGTATAGCTATATAGAGCACTCAATGAAGCTAGAAGCACTATACAGCATGAATGGGTAAATACTATTCTGGTATTGTAGTGCAATGAAGAGACTACTGGTAGACTTAGGCACCGTTTCAGGTCACATAATTACGACAAAACAAACTACAAAACGCTATAAGAGAGGAGTAAACAGCAATAAAAAAAACACTATGGAGTATAATGCCCGATTTACACATCGACAAGTACAGTGGCGAGTTAAGTAGTATTTTAAAATTAAGTTGATTTAAATAGATCTCCATCCTATATTTTGGCAAGTTAAGTACGAATTAGCCCCCTCTCTCGCGTCTCGCCAACTTAACTTGCCAAAAAATAGGATGGAGATCTATTTAAATCAACTTAATCAGCAACTTACTACTTAACTCGCTACTCTACTTGTCGATGTGTAAATCGGGCATAAGGGATCTTTCGTGCGGCAGCTTCAACAAAGTACAGTAGAGCTATTGGAATTAAAAGTACTGAAGTATTACTTAAAAAATATTTAATTAACTTATTTACTTCTTATTTTAAACATTACATTAAAAATCACAGACTTTTTTTATATTTAAAAAAGTACCCATTCATCATAATTGATAAAGGGGCTTACAACATGATTCGGTATATGAATGCATAAGACAATTACATCCACATTATTTTAAAAAAATATAGCAACCATATTTATGTACAAAAATGTTAGAATGGTGCAGGGCCTGACTGCTAACTATGGTAGGCAGAAGAACAACTACTCCTACCATCTAGTTTAGTATTTAGTAGCTTTTGCCATTATTTGTTTTTATTTCACTTACTAAATAAGATATTATATAGAAAATTGTTCCTTACTCTTTTAGATTTATTTTATGGTCATTTATTTCAACATGACACATAAAATGAAGGTTATAAAAATAAAGACCCTAAAAGAAATTTATCTGCTAATTATTTTGTGAGCTTCCTGACTGGCTGAATGTTGATGTGTTCAGTATTGATGAAGATAGTAATGCTTTCTTCTTTGTTTGCTGCAATATTAAAACATAATTTTATTAGGTTTCTCATAATTATGTTACTTTAGAATCTACAACAAATTGTTATTTTTTTACACAATTTTTGTAGAAACAAAAAATTTAAAGGAATTGATCCTCCATGTAGTATAGAGAATGAATAAAAGGTCACCAATAAAAGAGTAAAATCAGTGCAAAAACCAGAAAAGCTGAACATAATACTCTGTAGCCCTGTAATTACTCCAGCTACTGTACCATACCACATTAAAATAATCACACTACTGTTTCAAGGTGGCTTAAGGTGGTACTTACTTAGACACTCTGTCTGAAGACGTGCACCACAGGACAATGAGGCCTTGTATTGTATCTCTCTATCATTAGAGAAGGCCTGTCCTGGGAATAGGTCATTCAAAGGCCAATTTTTATGAAGGAAAGCTCCAGATTCAAAGTCTAATACTATAAAATAACCTACCATGTGTATTTGTAGTAAGAAATCCATAGCAGATGTCAGGATTGGCTTAGCAGAATTAACTTCTAACATTGTTAAGTGGTCCAGTCTACCGTATCCTCCTCCAGACCTCATAAGAGCATCCATCGAGGTCCTCAGTTTTGACATGCGTATGTCCCATATGTCTTTAATTATAGTCTTAATCTCTGATGCATTTGGAATGTCTTCTGAAGCAGCCCCGAGAATTAGTTTGGCTTCCACCATGTAATGTTCATTTGGCATTTCTGTGAAAAATCTGAAAAATACAAATTTAAAATAAATAAAATAGCCTTTATTCACTGTTTCTATATAATTTGGTACTATTTTTAAGTTTCCTTAATCAGGTTGTCCTTCTTGGACATAGGCCCCCTCCAACGCTCGCCATTCTTGATGGTCTAAAGCAGATCTAGGTATCTAAAGGCCTACGCAGACCGGGACGGCATGGCAAGGGATTTTAATGTGCCGTGCGATAAAATTCCTTTAAATGCCACAGCATAATTTTAAAGCATAGCAATTTATATCGTATTTCTATAACAGTATGGTTGAGTGTCCATTAGTAAAAATTAAAATCCCTTGCCATGCCGTCCCGGTCTGCGTAGGCCTTAAGATCATCTTCCCATCTACTTTGTGGAACACATAGAAATACAATAGTTTCAAAATAACATCTTGAAATTTAATATCCCACTATATCTTTATGTGAATGAGTCTAGTTAATTTCCTCAACAACAACTATTATTCATAATGACTTTTACCGCTGAGCTTCTGTAAGTATTTCTGGACAAAAACAGAATTACAATATGTCCATAGTATTGCTTTTTTTAATTGTATTTCCGTGTGGTGACGGATTAAGAATACAATCATGTCACCACCCCATCTCATTGTCGTAAAAACTGACTAAGGAACAATCCGTAAATATTATCTTTACTAAATAAAAAGGAAAACTTGAAATTAAACCCTATACCAATCCGTCTGGCCAGCGTGGTATTAGTAGGCCAAGTATCCCTCCTTCACGGTGGGACCTGTCTCTGCAGTGGGGCATTATTGGGCTGTTATGATGATTGCTATTGATAGAGGTAACAAAGTAGTTGGAGAACAGAAAATTAATGTTATAAGGTGGCCTCCTTAAGACTAAATCTGGATATAGGTTCTTACAGTCATGATCACAAATGTCTGCCACCCGCATAGTAGCATACTAAGAAACAGTTTTGTGAGATTCAATCTAGAATTTCAAACTCAGTTGGTATCTAGTAGTAGGTACTACAAACACTACTGCTATGTGAACACCTCATATTTATACAAGTTAATAAGATAGTCATCAATCCACCATGTAGTTATGAATTCAAGATATTAACTAATCACTAAACTCAACTGAATGTGAAACAAATAGATATACAAAATAAGCTTTTAAGTTATCTTAGGTCTATCTATCTGGGTTTAAACTAATTAAAACTTAGTAAAAGTTAAAAGTAACCTCGAACGTTTCTCGGCTTCCTTGATATTTTCCAAAACATCAAGATCCATCCAATCTGGCGGCACTATTCGACACTTATGTTTCTGTTTCAACATCATTGCAAGCCACAGGGGCACGTTCAAAGGTAAACCAGCCCGGAAAGGACCAAATTCACCTGATATTAAATAGATTTTATCGTACGTAAAATTGGGTATTACGCTGACAATTCTGTTTTCACCAATGAATTCTATTTCGTACGGATCCATTTCTAAGTTTATTTATTAGTTAAACATAACAATAATTCAAAAAGAAACCGCTAATAGACTTTGGAAGTAGTTTTATCTGTCAGTTTTGTTTTGACATCAAAAATTGCGGGAACGATATTCAGCCAGCTATGTCATGTTTTTCTTTCTTGTAATGGAAAGTCACAGAATGAAATAGGCTAAGATTATTAAAAATATAAATCAATATTACTTAAAACTTCAGTTTTTCTGTGTTTATTTTAATTAAATGTATTTATATTTAAGTAAAAAATTAATTTTGTGAAGTGTAGGTACTTATACTGCCATCTATCATATAAACAGTAAAATACGAAACCAAGCAGGTGTATAACAGTTTAACTAAAATGAACTAGGTGACGCTACATACATCATTTTAATTTTCTTACAGAAGTTTTGTAAATCGAAATGACTGAAGTAAGTTTTCAACTCAATCCAACGTACAAAATAAATAACTATCATTTGGACACTAATATAAATTAACACAAATTTAACTGAAGACTTCAGAATAACAATAAATTAATAGCGTAGCGATCGATGCAAATCGTTTTGGCAAAGTGCAAACTCCTAATTACTAGCCGTAAATTAGGGTGGCCGGTTGACAATGTCTCAGACGCTTGATATTTATGGAAGGCCTGGTTGGCGGGGCCCGGACTTTTGCCACCCTCTATGTCTGTCACAGACTAACGTTTTATGTGACTTTGGAACTGTATTGACGGTCTTATTTCAAAATAAAATATTGCAGAAAGTTATAATTATGAACTTTTGTAAGGCACGAGTGTTGTAAATCCTATTAACTTCATATAAGGGTCGGTATAGTGTGAGTTGCTCGTGACTCCTTAAGTAAGAATCTCAAACATACTGCCCTTTTCGTCCTGTGAATGTCGTAAAAATTAATGGAAGCATACTTCTTATTGAACGAAAATGGAAAAGAAACAAACGCTAAACTTATCTGGTGAGGGTGTTAGAATTGTAAGTTTTCCTTTGTCCATAAACATACCTACGAAGGTTCAGAAAGTTAGAAAAACAGGAAAAGTAGTTGATAAATAAATATTACGACTTTTGTCATGATTATGAAATTAATACATGGCCTGACCATTTAGTTTTAGGTTAGGCATCTCTTTAGGAATAGAAAGCATAGACAAATAAAAAAAAAGTAGAACTTCAGACACTAGCTGCTGTTTCCTCCTTCTTAAATTATCCCAATATTATTCATCATCTCACTGCGAAGAAAGGACCCATCCTTTCTTCGCAGTGAGATGATGATTAATGGTAATACCGGAATGACGATGATGATAGCGAGAAAAGTTTAATCCTTTCTTCAGCCTTATTGCTCTTTGACTAAAGTCTTCCAATAAATCAGCAATAACTTTTACAAGCAATGACTGTTCGAAATATCAAAAATAATTACAATCATTAAGATATTATTACATTATTCATTGCTCTTGTTAAAATGTCAAGAAGAAAAAATATTTTTATGACAGTGGTTTTATCCTATTTTGTCTTCGTGTGGTGGCGGAGCATAAATGCACGAAGTGTCCCGTCACCATCTCGACACTTTAAGCATAGCGGTCATATACATTATCACCATGCCCTTGAAATAATATAGGTACGAAATTGCTTACAGAAAATAAACAAAGCAATGAAATGTTTTGAACTTACGTATAGGTAGGTACTTCACGTATTGAGAAAGTACAGACATTTCAAACGAAATAAATAAGAAAATATGTCTGCACGAATGGAAAAACACACTCAGACGTCTTTCTTCTTAAATCTGCATACAAATTCCTAAGATCGCTTACAAATTCGCCCAGTCATTTAAAAGCGATTCTGTTTCAGGCGGGAATGTTGTTTTTTTTTGGTCATAAATATGTCGAAAGTGACATTTTGCGTTGTACTGCCATCTAGCAGTTACTTCAAGAACTTTGTTTGCTTAACATGAACTACAGATGGCAGTAGTTGTTAACAAAGTTAGTAAATTAACTTATTCTAACTACATTAATAACTTTTGTAATATAATGCTTTACATGATAAAGGCTTAAAAAGCTTATGATAAATTATAGTCACCCATAATTTTTGGAGTGCTATTTATAAAAAATACTGTGACGCGTTCTTTTCTGTTATATTCAGTTAACTTTTAAGAGATCAAAGTGAAAAGGACAATAGCCCTTGGTCCTCTTCGATGAACCTCCAATAAAGTATATTTAAAGTATATCAATAGGGTAAAATGGAATAAGATTAGGTTCTGGGTTTTTGAATTGACAAGCTCAAATAATGAGTAAGCAAGTAGCTACTGGGTTGAGCCAGGCAATGGCAAATGCTTTAAAATTATAACTTAAATTAAATTCATTTTTTTTTTATTACAAATACATGTAACTACTCTTAGTTAGGTTATTAACACTACGAATAAGCCATACGTCGAACTCCCGAAAAATAAGTGTTTAGCAACTACAATCCAGAATGTTCTTCTATCACCCATAAAGGGCCCAGGACGGCGGGTGGTGTAGAGGCCTTTGGGCAAGGTCATAGTTTTAATTTGTAGAAAGGCAGGGGCTGAACATAAGACGTTCAGTATGACAGGCAAACGTCTCTCAATCGCAGGAGGAGGGCTGTCCTTGCAATGGGACTTTCAAGGGCTGATAAGTCATACTATTGCCTCATGGCATTTTAACATGTCTCCCACCAAACCCAAAAAAACATGTTTTGACTTTTAACCCGCGACCGCGTTGTATGTGTAGCTTTACAGAGAAGTAACCACTTTACCTGCAGATCAATTCTCGTAACATACAATTTAATTCAACTTAATTTTAAGTTTTTTAAAATTAAATTTTTAATTAATTCAAAAGTGGTATTCTGGTCGTCAAACATTTCGTTAAAATGATAAAATAAACGTCAAGTTTGACGTTTTAAGAAACGTCATGAAGAAGAAACATGGAGAAGATTACATGAACCGTCACTTTAAAAATAACAAGAATGCCGTTTTAAGCTTAGTTACAGTAGGATTAATATACTTAAAAATAATAATTTGTATCTATCGTAGAACGTGCCATCATAAGCTAACGCCGACATATTAATATAAATACAAGAATACCTATTGTGTGACAATTCGGTATGTAAAGTAAAAGTTTACCTATGTTGAATCCAAAACCATTTAGAGATTTTAGATCGATAAGTAATAAAATCATATTTTTAGCGCAAAAAAACGCAAGATTGTGTTTATTTTTACAATTATTACATAAATTACTTTGTCTTTCATTTGACGTCTAAATGACTTCATGTCGCCCGGTTCAACAGAAGTTTGTTTCTGCTTTCATTGCTCAATAACTAAAACAACTAAATTTGAGTACTTTTGCCCTCCCACCTACAGTTTATTTGCAGTAAACAGCCAAAGTAAGTAATTCGACCTCATGTGTGACGTCATAGATGCGGTCGAATTACTCACTTCTCCAGTGACGGAGGGATACTTGGCCTACTAATACCACGCTGGCCAAACGGATTGGTATTGTAAAACAGGAACTCTTAAATAAAACTTCGGCTTGTAGTTGATGCTATATTTTATTCGAATCGACAAGGAGGTACTTTACTTTAAATAATTATACTTGTATTATTATAACACGACCATCAGCTATGAACGTCCAACCGAGACTGCCCTGAGTCGACCCGCCGGCGCTCGTCACGATTCCTACTCTGTCGGTGTTGCCAAGTAAATAAATGTCACTCGATATAAATTGAATCGATTCAAATTATTTTATTTATCGATAATTTAACGTTTATTAATTTAATTATAATTCTTAAATAAAAGAACCTTACACTCGACCATCCTGATAACGTGTATGACCTCATACACGGATCAGGTGAGAACCTTACACTCGGCTAATCGACTCATGGCAGCAATAGATCACATTGCAACTGTTTCTCTTATAACTAAGTTTACACTTGTTCCAACCCTATACGGCCCAACTCGAGTAAAAGAACAAGCAAGAAACCTCGGTGGGTTTTTTTCTTTTTCACGGGTTTTAAGTGATCTCAATAACAATCATTAGTAATAACAATAATATCGGCAATAATTAGTTTTGATAACATCAGAAAAATTACTTTGCATTTATAAACGCATAATAAATTAGTCGTTACTTTATACACTTATAAAATTTAGAGAGTAATACTTAATTTCAGTCTGATTACTTTAAATTATCATACAATTCAATGTAACGTGATATTATTATAATCTTAAAAATAATCTAGTTGAATCTATTATTATACATTCTTATATTTTTTTTTTATAAATTAGATATATCAGCAAAAAGAAGGTTAATTGAGGGTCACGAGCCCGCACGCTCACGAAGTCTCATGCCCATATCTCCCGTTTCGGCTAAGACAATCATGTGTAGTCTAATTGCCTTAACCTCTATTACATTTATAAAATCAATTACAGTAAGCAAATAACTAAGGGTCACGAGCCCGCACGCTCACGAAGTCTCATGCCCATATCTCCCGTTTCGGCTAAGACAATCATGTGTAGTCTAATTGCCTTAACCTCTATTACATTTATAAAATCAATTACAGTAAGCAAATAACTAAGAGTCACGAGCCCGCACGCTCACGAAGTCTCATGACCATATCTCCCGTTTCGGCTAAGACAATCATGTGTAGTCTAATTGCCTTAACCTCTATTACATTTATAAAATCAATTACAGTAAGCAAATAACTAAGGGTCACAAGCCCGCACGCTTACGAAGTCTCATGCCCATATCTCCCGTTTCGGCTAAGACAATCATGTGTAGTCTAATTGCCTTAACCTCTATTACATTTATAAAATCAATTACAGTAAGCAAATAACTAAGGGTCACGAGCCCGCACGCTCACGAAGTCTCATGCCCATATCTCCCTTTTCGGCTAAGACAATCATGTGTAGTCTAATTGCCTTAACCTCTATTACATTTATAAAATCAATTACAGTAAGCAAATAACTAAGGGTCACGAGCCCGCACGCTCACAAAGTCTCGTGCCCATATCTCTTAATTCTCGTTTTAGCTAAGACAATCATGTATAGTCTATTGTCTTAACCCTTATTACATTTATAAAATCTATAACAGTAAGCAAATAACTAAGGGTCACGAGCCCGCACGCTCACGGAGTCTCGTGCCCATATCTCTCAAGTCTTAGCTAGGGCAATTATGTGCAGTCTAATTGCCTTAACTCCCTATAAATGAGGGCCACGAACCCGTTCGCTCACGTGGTCTCACAGCCATATCTCTCATATCTCTCAAGTCTTAGCTAGGGCAATCATGGTGTAGTCTAACTGCCTTCGCTCTCTCAAGTCACGAACCCGCTCGCTCACGAAGTCTCGTGATTGACCTGAAACAACATAATCATTTGCAGAATATAAACTTATAATTGAAAATATAATCTGTGTCTCAATTTGCACATCAATTCTCAATTTAACATGACAATAATTTATCCATAATTATTATTTCTTATTCATCCACGTCAGATGAATCACTATATCACTTCGCTATATCTGCATCATCACTATCTAATTCTAAAGAAGCAATATGTATCCATGGCTCCATCCGATCAGAAGCTACTGTAGTTTTTTGCGCTTATTTCTCGTACCCTCAAAACCAGGTATGGGTACCACACTGTCTATACAAAGCTTCTGAGATGATACATACTAAAATAGCCGAAAACTGATCAATGTTTTAAGTCCATTTTACGGACTTAAATGATTGGGCTAGCATAATTTGGTACAAACTCTCGTATTACCCCAGCTTCTAATATAATTATTATCTACCATATCGCGAACCTTATCACGTTCCTGGTGCAAAAGCTTATAGGGACGATATACCAAGAGGCGTGTGCTGCTTAACTCGTTTGCATTTCCGTGACATCGGTACACCCTAGTTCAGTCAAGTCAGAAACAGAACAGTGCTGGTAACTATAACTTTTAACTATCGCGTTTCATTATTATTATAAAATTATTATTAAAATAAAGGCAAATAAAATGCGCGTTAATATCCCGTTAATATAATATTTATAATAGTGCTGGTAACGTTGCAATAATAGAAAAAGCTTGTTCTTATCTTGTACATTTACTATTAGTTACAATATTTTAAGTTTATACTTTAATTTTAAAGTTTCTACTTACGAAGTTTACATGTATTTTACTTTATTATTGTGTTCTTAACTAAACCTTTACTTTTTACGATTATTTTATTTACTTTTAGTTTCCTTGATTTGAAGTCAGGAGCATGTACGAGCTTAATCGACACTATTTGTAATGTTTACTAACCTACATTGAAAACTAAGTACTCTTGCGTAATACTAAACATCTTAGGTATTTGTGTACTTCATAAAAACGCTTGATTGATATATTAAATGTGAATACAATAAACATCTTTGGTAACGGACACGTTTTACTTCACATCCCGTTTCCAACCTTATTGTGTTAGTGACAACTACTACGAATCACTCCACAATCTAAGTGTAAGGACTACCCTTACACTCCTAACTTTACTTGCTGTTCATCAATTCACTAATAGTTCTTACCTCACATTGTTTTGCCTCCGGTATGATATCAGTAACCCTCATAACTACGTTTATATCTTTTCAGCGCGCGGAAATACGAAATTCTCTTGTAGCAAACATGGTATAGAACACGGAATTACAGTAACGCACAAAAACCCCTTTTTTTAACTACATAAATTACCGCCAAGTACTACAAACTGTTCATTAAGTTTACCTACAATTTTTCTTTCCAAGAGGAAGTTTCCACTAAACTGAAATTCCGTTATGGATTTCACACTAGCTGATCCGTACATCAGAGAAAAACCCTACCAGCCTTACCCTAATTGGACGCTTATCATCTTCAAAGCAATCACAACGAGTCTCTGTACCAACATTAATGAACCGCAACTTCGTAGTCTTTAACAGCCAATATAATAATATGAGGTTGTTAAGAATAAGACTGCCTAACTAACTGGCAACCCATCGTCAACCACCTTGCAACCAACTGTAGCAACAACACCATCATTTGACAAAGTTATTGTCCTCGACCCTAAAGACTGAACCCCTTTTTAAAGCAAAATAGTCCAGTGCTAGGTATGTTACATTTACGACCACCTTCATTATTATGTTAATTTTAATTAGTATTCTTATTCCTAATATAGAACTGATACGAATGCTCTTTATTACTAAGCAAAAACTGCAGCAACCGATCGGGCTCTGTATGTCGACAACGTTACGGCTATCAGTTATGACAAAAATTCCATCATAATTCAAAGGTTCGTTACTTAAAGTTAATGCGTGAGATTGACGTCATTGGTTGACCCCAGTAAAACTATGCTTAGATTAAAAATGCAATCTATTTTCACCTTTCAAATAAACATAATAAATAATAATATCTATTAACAAAACACAATTGTCACTATATTAAAACTGTAGAGTTTTTAAGTGAAAAACCATAAAATAATTAAAAACTAAAGTCAACTTATTACTTGTGACATAACTATCTTGTCATTTTAGAAAAACTGAAAATGTTAATGAACTCAAATATTGGCTGGTAAGCCACCCAATTGTTGTGTTATAATAAGATTACTAAAATTTTAAAAGGAAATGTATGTCAATGACGTCACGCAAGAAATGATAGGGATAGACATAGAAGGAAGAAAGAGAGAAATCCATTAGAATAAAACGTGTTACCGAAAATATGCTCTAGTAACAGTCAATAAAGTTGACCTTACTATTTTATTTTATACTATTTAACGACTATTTGCTAATATAATAAAACTGATATGTCAAAGCAACGTCATACTTTTGCTACTTTCTTGTTGTACGATATCGAACCAAATTGATTTGTAATATGCAACTACCATTTACTCTAAGGGTGGTAAAGCTAAAAAGTTGTCGAGTATACAACGCAATGCAAAGTTGTCGAGTATACAACGCAATGCTGTACTTGATTTAACAGTTCTGTCACTGAAACCATGTATAATACAAACTACAGCGCGCCTGCCCGTGATTACACATTAATTAATAAAAGCTAGTTTCTCATAATAATAATTTTCGATCGGCTCATTATATTTTTAACGTTTCAACATGTCCTCCAAGGACTGACCACAATCATAGTACAAATATATTATTATACAGTACATCGACTTCATAGAAACTGACTAAACGCAAAGATCGCGGTGGCTTCGCGGAGGGAACAGTCGCGCGACTGTGCCACAGTAACTAGAGGGGACGGTGTGTTATAATTTGGAACTAAAACTATAATTCATTTGTCAATTTCATACGAACATGGCCTATATCAAGACCTACCTTACCGACTGACTTAGGTACCTACTTAATATTATGATAAATTTATTTATATCACAAACATGGTGGATATAAAAACAAACAAACATGTTTCTTTAAATTAAACTTATCAATTATAAAACGTTTTTGTTTTAGAGCACTTCCTATTGATTTAAATATAAAATAGAAAAAATAAAAAGTATAAATTCACAATTACAAAACTAAACGGAAACACAAAGTAGGTAAATGTAATTAAAAAGCTGGAGGTAAGCAGCCCTATCGCATGTTTACGTACCGCGCAGCCGTATGCATTGTATAGAGAAATTTATTATTTTGTCGTCCCAACCGTAGACAGAGGCATACTCGTTTACTTTTCTAATCCATACATATATTCTATTAGAACGGTCAAACTTAGGCAATTTTTTTTTTTACTAAGTTTATTCACGGAATGTATACTCTGTTCTGACACGGTTGCGACGTACAATTATTTCTGTATTAGATGTATATAATGGGCTACATGACCTTGAGCGTTGCCTAGAACTGGCATCGCGGTTTCGGCGATCCTCTCGACGCTGGCTGCCTCGCTGGTCGCCGCACTCGCGTCGCTGATCGATGATCTCCCGGCGCTGGTGATGCTCGCTGCGCCTGGAACGTGCCTCCAACTCACGCTCCTCCAAATCAAGTCTCTCCCTTTCACGGCTTAAGTCTTCTTCACGCCAGTATATGTTGGTACTGCGTCGTGTATCCCGGCGAGGTAAGTGACTACGTGGCCGACTTCGCCTAGTAGCGACGTCTTCAGCTCGGCTTTAACTCCGCGTGCCTCCATCACCATTTCTACCGGCCAGGTTACGTTCCAGAGTCTGCATGGTGACTCGGAAGACTCTCTTCACGCTCCATAATCCCGGAAACATAAGAAACCAGTTTGAGCTATCTTAGCAATGACTATGTTTTAATTTATACATAAAAAAAATAAAATGTTAATTATCTCGAAAACGGCGCGTCCTAGCTCAAAATGGACCCAAAATTTAGCCCCCTTAGGAACCCCATAATCGTGAACAAGTGCGTGAACAAGTGTTAAGAAATCCGACTTTAATTTGGCCTTGACCATATTCAAAGTCAAATATCAAATGGCTTCCTATTCTATCAGAATTTCAATTGTCGTACCTTACAATCGTTAAGAATTCGGTTACATTAACTCTTAGCTGTCAAATTGTCACACAATAGGTCTTGAATTTTTTTTTTTTTTAAGTAATACATTCTTGTAATTTTTAAAGTGACAGTTCATGTAATCTTCTCCATTAGGAAATATCCTACTTTACCTTTATTTTATCATTTAACTTTATTTTTAACAAAATGTTTAAGGACCAGAATACCACTTTTGGTTAAAAATTAAATTTAAAAAGTTAACTTTCAGTTAAATTAAATTGTATGTTACGACAATTGACCGGTTATAAGGAAACTTATAGGAGACAAACAGTTCATAAGAAAATTGTACCCACAAAGTCGGGTCATTCTTTTAAAATAATAATTAGTCCATTACAATACTGGCAAAGTGAACTTGTAGGACAATGTCTTGTACGTTATGAGAT
Source organism: Schrankia costaestrigalis (assembly GCA_905475405.1). NCBI lineage: Eukaryota > Metazoa > Arthropoda > Insecta > Lepidoptera > Erebidae > Schrankia > Schrankia costaestrigalis. Next base: position 1,639,324 of record FR997832.1, on the reverse strand, counting down.
TACTTGACAATTGGCCTAGCTGTTTTAATAGTAGAAGCATTTATTTCTTATGTATCATTGCAAATGAATTGAAAACTATTTAACTACCCACAAAAAATTAATATTAATATTATCATAAGGCCGATTTATAGAAATTAGAGTCCCGTTATCTATCTAAACTCTTTTTTTTTTAAAGCGATATAACAAGCATAAATCAATCAGTTAATCATTTCAAAATTAACGGTACTTACCCACTTCTGAAGTGTAAAACAGGAACTCTTAAATAAAACTTCGGCTTGTAGTTGATGCTATATTTTATTCGAATCGACAAGGAGGTACTTTACTTTAAATAATTATACTTGTATTATTATAACACGACCATCAGCTATGAACGTCCAACCGAGACTGCCCTGAGTCGACCGACCCGCCGGCGCTCGTCACGATTCCTACTCTGTCGGTGTTGCCAAGTAAATAAATGTCACTCGATATAAATTGAATCGATTCAAATTATTTTATTTATCGATAATTTAACGTTTATTAATTTAATTATAATTCTTAAATAAAAGAACCTTACAGTATAGGGTTTAATTTCAAGTATTACTTCTTTTTATTACGTAAAGATAATATTCACGGATAGTCCCTTAGTAGGTTTTTACGACACCCATGGAATGAAATGAGGTGGTGACACATAGTATTCTTGCTCCGTCATCACACAGAAAGTTTTTTGATAGTATCATCCTAAAATCCTAGTTAGTCGCCACACGAATTAGTAAAATATTGATGTAACAAAATTAATCAATAAAACAGTACTGGCTCATTAACCAGTTGAAGCTAAGTTATACTTAAAGTTACATAACACCGCAGTTTCACAGTCTGTTATTAAGTGAATTATTATAATTACCCTTAGCCTCTGCCAGTTGCACATAACTTTATACACTTATCTCTTTCTTGTGGTTGTAAAAGTTTTGCCTCGCAAATTTCTATGTTTTTTAATAAAAATGTTTACGGCCTCTGAATCGCTTTGAAACTGTGAATTTTAATTTCTTTTATTTTACTGAGTTAATTAATTTGTTAACTTATAAGTTTAAGTATGTCTGGTTTGTTTTTTGCAAGTGCTTTAGAAAAGCTTTTTACTTTTGCGCTTTATCCACTCGAGGATTGCCCTTCAGTGATGAGGGGAAAATAGATTTATTAATACTCGTAGCCATTGGTCGCCATTTATTGGTGAAGGGTTTGTCTTTAGTTATCCTTCTTCGTTGGAGGACGTTTTTAAAAGTAGCGAAGAGTACTATCGCTTATACCATGAACTTACCATTTGATTCAGCCAAAAGGACAACATACAAGACAGAAAATCGCAATGAAAATGGAAAACTAAAAAGAAAGACTAAAAAAAAAACCTAAGCCTTATTTACTCCTGAGTGCGCGGCTGCTGTAGACCCTGACGCCCACCACAAATATTATTCTTTGCTTAGTATTATCTCAAGAAGATTAACTCAAGTGGTTTTATACCAACTGGACGCGTATAGTCCAGAGACGCGGGTTCGAGTCCCTCCTCGAGTACCAATTTTTTCCATTGTCTTTCTTCTTTTTGGTTTTATACCAACTCCAGGATTAGAAGAGAGAAATTTAGGCTTTTAATACCACACTTGCCACGATTTCCTATCTATTGGTTTATTGGGGATAAAATGTGCAACATTTTCTATAGTTAGCTTTTTATTACATCGGCTATAAGATGTGTTGCTGACCTAACCTCGTGTATTCTCATCTCATGGAAGAAAAAAGTAAGTATAGTTAGTTAGTATTAGTGCCCCTTTTTTCTATAAACGGCTATCAGCTATTAACACTGGGACATTCAAAGGCTGTTATTGTTTAAACGTTAACAACTTTTTTTCTGTTAATTATATTTTATGTTAAGTAAGTAATAATTTACCCAAATGTTTTCAACCCCTTACCTACATAACAAAGATATTAACAGCCGGACCAAAGTTTTCAAGAGACGAAAATCTTCGAACACATTAAGTAGAGGCCTGAGGGAGCAATTAACTCTGCAGATAATAACTTAATATAACTTAAAACTTACATTAGTACTTACATACATAATGTAAGGGATGTCAGACAACTTTTCATTATACCTACCATCCTCTTTATTTTTTCTACAGCAGGTATAGAATGGTGATCGCTATTCCTACAGTACGGCTATTTACTCATAAACCACGCGAAGAAGTATTAGTTATCATCATTTATATATTACTAGCTTTTGTTCGCGGCTTCGCTCGCGTTAAATTCGGGGAAACACTGTTTCCCTTAAAAAAGTAGCCTATGTTACTTGTACGGATTTCCCGTAACAGAAATGATTTGTAATAAATTAAAGTCTGATTAAAACTTGATAACTGTTTAATATTATAGATATATGAAACTAAGTACTAAAATGACTTTTGATGTAATGCCCGATTTACACATCGATAAGTACAGTAGCGAGTTACGTAGTATTTTAAGATTAAGTTGATTTAAATAGATCTCCATCCTATTTTTTGACAAGTTAAGTTGGCGAGACGCGAGACAGGGGGCTACTTCGTACTTAACTCGCCAAAAAATAGGATGGAACTCTATTTAAATCAACTTAATCTTAAAATACTACTTAACTCGCTACTGTACTTGTCGATGTGTAAATCGGGCATTAGTGAGAACGCGCGGTACGCTTGATGACCGAATACGAGCTGAACTAATTTAATTGATATTACAATGATAGAAATTATTGCAATATGAAGTAAATGCTGACTACGCTATTTCGCCATGTACGGCGTGCCCGTACATTACTCTCCATCCCTTTAACTATCTCCACTTGAAAAATTACGTCATTTCGTCGCTTCGTTTTGCCGTGAAAGAAAGACAAACAGACACACTTTCCCATTTATAATATTAGTGTGGATTAAAAAGACCAGACATAGACCATTATTATCTAAATGTTTGTAATGCTCGCAGTCTTGTTACACCCGCATCTATCAATTTCTCACCATCTTTATCAGGTTGTCGGTGTATAAAGTGAAGGGTCTGCCCGCTGCTGTGTCTCTTCCGGTTCGCAGTTGCCGTTCCAGAACCTTTCAGAGCTATCAGTTATTGTAATAAAGTAAAAGTACTAAATCATCTTAACCAAAAGACGTCCAAAGACCACACTGAGGACTCATTTAAATATGTCTTCAAGTTCTCCTTGCGAGGGGTTTTTAATATCGTAATGCTAGTAAAATTTGAATCTATCATATCAAGTTCCATTGTTTTTACAATCATCATAACATCCCATTAATGTCCCACTGTAGGAACGGGGCTTCTTCCGGGACGAAAGGATACTTGGCCTACTAATACCACGCTAGCCAGACCGATTAGTATAGGGTTTAATTTCAAGTTTTCCTTCTTTTTTATTTCGTAAAGATAATAATATTCACGGATAATCTCTTAGTCGGTTTTTAAGACACCCATGGGATAAGATGGGGTGGTGACATATTGTATTCTTACTCCGTCACCACACGGAGCATAGTTTTTTACAATAGATTTTTGTAATAACTTGCAGGCGAGAAATCCAAAATCACATAGCCAGAAAGTAGAAAGTTTCCTCTATTATAGTCTCAATACTTCAGTTACAGACTTATGGAACCCTTTGATATAAAGGAGTGTCAAAAATTAATCGTTCCAACTTGTATCCCCTATGATTCATGGAGCAATGGGTGACTGCCCCATGATATGAACCGTTACGTTCAAATATCGTGCTCTATACTGTTCGACTGTCGCTAACGACTTAACTTTCGGTTATAATTGTAATATTAATCAGATAAGTTCGGTTATTTTATGGGTTAAAAGTATTTTGGTTTGTTTTTGATAATATACAGTATGGTTAGCCGTAAGTTTTACTGAGGGAACATTTTGGTGAGTTTTGTAGCAGAAGTGTTGGCTTCGATTCCCAAAATTATTTAATTTAGAAAATCTTTCTGTATGTACGTATGTCTTGTGCATTGGTCTGTATTTTTTTATGTCCAACACTATAATCTACTAGCTGTAAAACGCGACTTTGTCCGCGATTAAATTTGAAATGAAATAAAAAAACTTGTATAATTCATACAAAGTTTAATCATCATCATCATATCAGCCAATCGACGTCAACTGCTGTACATATGCCTTCTCCAAGTATTGCCACCTTGTGCGGTCCTGTGCCTCCCTCATCCATCGGCTTCCAGCCGTCCACACCAGATCTTTTCGGTACGCGGTCGCCATTCCAGAATCTTTTTGCCCAAACAGCTGTCGGTTTTCCGCGCTATGTGCCCTGCTTGTCGCTACTTTAATCGGTTATGTTGGTTACTTTGGTTCTCTTGCGAATCTCCTCATTTGATCACGCAGGGAAACCCCTAACATAGCTCTCTCCAATGCCCCTGAATGACCACGAGCCTTCTGAGTAGGCCCATAGGTCAGGCTACAACATAGCTCTCTCCATTGCCCTCTGGAGTGACCATGAGCCTTTTGAGTAGGATCATGGGTCAGGCTACAACAGAGCTCTCTCCAATGCCCCTGAATGACTATGAGCCTTCTGAGTAGGCCTATAGGTCAGGCTACAACATAGCTCTCTCCATTGCCCTCTGAGTGACCATGAGCCTTTTGAGTAGGCCCTTAGGCCCCCTAAATTTGAATTTTTTTTTGTCCTAGCTTGATATATAGCCCATAGCCTTCCTCGATCAATGGTCTATCCAAAACTGAAAACTAAATTCAATTCGAAGAAGTAGTTCCTGAGATTAGCGTTCAAACAAACAAACAAACTCTTCAGCTTTATATAATAGTATAGAAGTATAGATATAGATTATGTAAATAACATAAATTGTTTGTTACTACTTAGATAATGTTAAAGCTAGGGGTGGGAACCTGGTGTCCTGAAACACAGCAAACCTAGCTTAGTCACCAGTCTTCTAAAATATATTTAAGTATTTAAAAAAAAGTATGATTGTTAAAAAATGTCTTATTTAGTATGTATGTTGTAAAGAAAATAAAGTATTTGATTTGATTATTTTGATTATGCAATAAAGTAATAATACTATGTAGGTAAATAATAATTTTTCATTCGCAGTCAAACTAAAACACCGTCTTGATGGAGTACTTTTTTTTTTCTATGTACTTACCTACTCAAAAAGCTAGGATAAATAAATAACAATACTACAAACACAAACCATTCTTTTCAATCACTCTCTACTTATCTATTTAGGAAATTTTTAGAGCACCTCCTTGAGAATACCCTTATAAGGTTTTCAAATCTAAATATAAACTTATTCCTCACACATTCACACAACGCCATCTAGTCCCAAACTAAGCTGACCTTACTACTTACTTACTTACCTACTATGGGGACTAGACAACGAATAAACATATTTAAATCCTTTTTTTTTTTGGAATTACGTACATAGAAAACACTCAGACCAATGCAAACAATCATGTTCATGCACACAAAGATTTTGCATTGAGCGGGAATCGAACCCGAGACCTCTGCGTAGCAGTCATGTTATATAACCACTACGCTACAGCGGTCGTCTCTGTATAAGTAAAACTCACTGCTGCCTAGGCCTTTATCCCGCTGAAGGATGAGCTAGCCTTTATCTTCTACTTTACTAGTGATACTGACGGTAGCAGTCTTCTAGACACCTTTTACAACAGTCTCAGAGTTAACATGGTATTGAGATATTCCGTAATTTTTAGTCTGTCACCACACAGTTGGTTTAGAAGGTAAGTAAATATGCTTAAAAAAAATATAAAAAAAATATTCTTTTTTATTTTAACGTTTCTTAAAAATAAAAAAATGTTCAAGTCAACATTACTAAGTGGGGCAACAAAATAGCAATCAATCTAACCTGCGTCCCCGAACATGCTAATTACACTCACCGCTACAAACTCCTACATTTGCATGCCACTAAATCTGGCAATCCAAGATTTACTTGAAGACTGAACATATTTCTTTTAAAAGATATTATATAGATAGCTATTTAAACCTCTAACGTTTTTGAAGAGAGAGAAAAAAAAGGAAAACAGAATTTAGCAAATTACCTTTTTTAAGTTGGCCTCCTTTGTTTACTCGACGAAATGTTAGCTTAAAAAAAGAGATAATACGAAAAGTATTTGTGTTTGTACCTCACTCCTTAGGGTACAAACAGATAGGATACTAAAGTCTATTTTAAGCAGGTCACCTTTGCCCTTACGGCGCTTGTACACGGTAAGAAAAATCGCCGGGCCTACGCAAGAATTCGTGTCGTTTCTAAGCACGACCCGTGTACACAGCGCCGGCGATGCATAAGAAAATTTTCTTGTCTGCGCAAGACAACACATGGCGAACGTTGTTGCGGAGGGGCGGGGAGCGGTGTAGTAGGGTATCATACTTGTTTGCTTTCTATCTAACATTTTTACTAAAGGAAACTCACACTGATTATCACACTTGTTATTACTTGCGCGCCCTACGCCCGTCTGACGACTGTACGAAAAGAATCCTGGCGTGTACACGTTCCGAATTGTCTTGTCTGCGGAAGACAAGAAAAGTTTTCGTGTACGAAAAAGACAAAATTCTTGACGTCTACACGAAGATTTGTCTTGTCTGGCGTAGACACGGCGATTTTTCTTACCGTGTACAAGCGCCGTTAGTATGAATTTGTCAATAAGATAAAGGCTTACGAATACTATAATTAGCTTAATAATTAGCTAAGACATAGGTAATTTTCAATTATTTATCACTTACTTTTACGTTATTGTGATATTTGGACGTACAAATGTCCACAATTCAACAAAAAAAAATTGTAAATATGTACTCATTATTATTTTTACTGAAAATAAAAGTATAATATTTCTACAGTGTCCGTTGAGCATACAAACTTACCCAATATTTTGATATTAATTCAATAGCACAAGAAAATAAAAGACATGATAAAGTGTAGTACACACAGCAACTAATCAAGCTAGACACTCATGTACCTTAATACCTTGAAATAAGACACAATTTCAAATGAAAATGTTTAACTTGATGTGTTGCTGTGTGTACATGTAAATATGCATAACATAAATGGTTGGTATCGTAAAACCCTAAGGGAATTCGGTAGTTTTCGTCTTTTGTTTTAATAACTTAGAACTCTGTATCAATCATTAGGTCAGTGTAGTATTAGTTAACCAAGTTTCCCCTCGTAACAAGAAAAATCTAGTAGGCCTGTATAAAGTCTGTTGTAATAACCATAACTGTACAAACTTACAATATCTGATTTACTTAAAAATAAAAATAATTATCAACATCTAAGGAGACTCGACCTTGGCAGTTGGATCATAGGTCTGATGCAGCAGGCAGTACTGCTTGACACGGCACGTATTGTGAGGAGATTCCTATCTCTGGAGCCCTAACCACCGATAGCTTGGTCCCTGTACCCGATGCTGGTGGGTCTACCTTTTTTTTATATTTTTAAATGTTTTTTATTTTTATATTTAAAAATGTATAATGAATTGTGAAAAATGTAAATAAAGAAAATAATTAATGCCTGATTCTATTATCTAATACAAGTAAGGCACCATACTTCCAAATAAGCTGTACAAATTCAAACAGTGCCCCAATTTCATCTCATTCGGCGATAGAGCAAAATACCCCATAAACGACATCAGCTTCCATAACGTCCGGGTGTACGAGACACGTCATCGGATCAAATCATCGTATCGGTTCGTGACGGACACCCGACGTACGTGACTCGAGAAACGAACCTAAAACCCCGCGATAAATCGCACTCACTGCCTTGTTTAACTTGAGCTCTCGAGTATTGGGAAATGTTTGTTGGGGACTAGGGATACACGCATGAAATCGAATATCTATAGTATTGTAATAGGTAGGTTTCTTTAGTCGTTGTAGCAGGCTGGTTAGTTGTTTTTTTATGTTAGTTTTTTTTTATTCTCTCGTTTAATCTCGTTTAATGACATTTTCAGGAATTAGGTATAATAAAATAATATAATCCATCACATAAAGTTCACCAAACACAAGTTTATAAAATCTGAAGATCCTTCCTGCTAGTGGGACTTTTAAGAACACTGCTTTTGTATTATGAATTGGTTCTTTAGTCTCTATTATAAAATCCGTACACAACCATTCAACGCTATCAAGTATTAACCTAATCAGATCTCGGAATCAGATCTCGGAAATCAGAAGACAGATCTTGGAATAGATAACAGATTTATTAGTCACTTATAATTGAAAAAATGCTGATTATAAATTGTTTACATGGTACATTTTTTGGCAAAATTGCATATAGTTAAAGATAACTTTTTAATTAACTAATCAACTTAAATAAAATTTATATATTTCTTCTAATTTATTCATTTAGATGTATGTCTTAAACAAAGGTCCCTTAAAATCAATCATTAAAAAACCGAGTTGTAATATAACAAACATAAAATAATGCAACCGTATTGTGAATAGTTATCGAGTTGGTTAATTAATAGAATAACGCATTTAGCCCCTTACTTATAAACGCCTCTTAAATTTAATCACTGTTTAGCGAGATTTTTCTAAGTAAAATCGTATGAATTTTAGATAATCAAATCAATTGCCATACATCTAAATGAATAAATAAATAAATTAAAAATTTAAAGAAATATAAAAAAAAATACTTAAGTTGCTTAGTTAATTAAAAAGTTATCAATTTTGCGAGAAAATGTACTATGCAAACAATTTATAATCAGCATTTTTTCAATTAATGACACTTCAAATTTTAAAACGAATATGCCTTTTCGTTAGTAGCATAGGAGGTTGCACATTTATTAAACGAACTGTCGGGATATTTACCATGTTTAGAGTTGTTGAGTTTCCGATATTTCGAAGCTGTTACAAGCGCCATGATCACGGAGGAACACAGGAGGTTGCACAGTTTACTTCTCTAACATTGACAACAGATCATTTACTTATATGTATTTCAGGGAAAATACAAATAAGCACACACTGTTTAGTTTGTAATACAAACCAAAGGTTTCATACAAACTTTGTATGAAACCTTTACCAGTGTATTTGGCCTACTATTTGAAGGTCAAATTTACTATCGTCACTGGAAGAACCCCGTCCCTGCAGAGGGACATTAGCAAGTTCTTATAAAAAATATTTTGTCGTTTTCAGAGATCGCGAAGGATTTTTAGCTTACCTATTGACAATTTTGTGGTTTTAAACATATCATTGATTTTTAAGAGGAGCTGTGATGAACTTAACTAATACAAATACACTTTGTTTCAAAGATAAGGTTTATAATAAATGAATAAATACTCTCATAAGAACATATTACTTCTTCAAACTTCAAAATACTTTATTTCATAAAATTTATTACAAATTGTTTGAAATCGTCGTTTACTTAAAATTGGCGCTACATTTAAAATTATAGATCGACACAGACAAACGCTACAGCACTAAAAAAAGCCGCGTTGTAAATTAATTTACGCTACCTAACAGTGTTATACTACACATTGTAAGTAAACATAGTAAGTAGAGTAAATGCTTGCATCCAATCAGCATTCAGGATAATATTACACATAAATTGACATGAACGTAGAGTAACAAAAAGCGAATTTCGATCGTCAAGATGAGACGTTGGCAAACCAAAAGGGGGATGCAGGGGTAACTCGCGCAAAACTATAAATTCCAGTTTAATTACCCCCGGGCAGCGTCACATCATGGATTCAGACAGTTTTATGACGATTTACGGGCACATTTCGACGCCGGGACCGGCCCGCTTAGGGATTTCCAACGTCCGACCAAGCAAGACCTACCCACCTTCTCTCTGCACTACAAGTTTCTTAACAACGCGGTAACAAACGGGAAAAACTCAAGGGTCTTAGCTAGTTGGTCGGTATTCGTCACCTTTTACACAGCCGGGGGGTTTTAAGGCTTCCAGTTCTTTATGGTAATGAAATCTGAGCAGGGTGACGTGGCTAGGTGATGGCTGCGAGAGTTTTTGTTGTGCCTCCCCCCTCCCCTCTTTATTTATTGTGCGTTTGGGGTGCGGAAGTTTGGCGCAAAGTTTGCTGAACAGAATGTGTTCGTACGGTGTTGATGATATCGACTGAACGAATTGTTTTTGTTCATTTCTATTTGGGAAAAAGGTACAATAGCTTGGGTATCAGCAGGGCAATAAACAGATGGGTCGGATTCGGTGATTTGTGAAATCGAGTTGCAATTTTTTTCTCTTATTTTTCTTGATAATAATATGAGTAATACGTAATTTTGTCTTGCGTCGCTTTTGCTCAATATCCTTTATCCGTGTTGATCAGTTCTCTATCTGTATTATTTATTCAAAATTTACGAGTTATCGAATAAATTCTAACTCAAAAAAGTTCCAGTTTAAGACGAAAGGTAGATAGAATTATAGAAATTAGAGCTTGTAATATTTTTTGTTTCAGACTAGGTGGCGTTGTATAAATGTGTGAGAATTATTGAACTAATGAATTATTTTCCGTTTGTCGTCTGTATGGCTCATTTTACCCATTTTGTGTTCACACACAACCACACATACACTCTATCTATAGGTATTAGATTATTAGGATCTACTAATAAAGACAAAACAACTTAGGAATTTGAAGAGGAATATGAAATGGGATTACAAAATAACTTGTAAAACAGTAATTTTTTATCAAACGACTACGCAATTCACTACTTATTGTAACATTTTAGTATTATATTTTTTACTAGAATTGGAGTCAAACCGACTTCCAAATAAAAATTTGATGTAATTTCGTTAAACTACATTGACTTTTTACAGAATATATATTTTAAAAACTAACTAAATTAGTTTATAGATACTTTTCAAATCAGTTTATAAATTGACGAAGTAATTAAATATCAAACAATAAAAAATAGTACTGCCGAGTTGAGAACCTCCTCCTTTTTGGAGTCGGTTAAAAGACAAAAGATAATGTATGTATTTTAAACTAAAGCGAGTCATCATGACAGGCCTTATAAGCCCCACACTAGAAGAACACATCTCTTCTAGAGACGGATATAAAACTAGACTGTAAATACCATTCAAGTCAGTCGGTTTGATATTAGGTTTGTTTCGAGTTTTCCGGCTTTAGAAATGGATGGTAAGGCGATTAACGGATTAGAATATACATACATACATAAGCTCACGCCTTATCCTGTCCGGGGTAGGCAGAGACGACAGAACGCCACTTGTCACGATCCTGACAAACAGATTCGGCCTCGTCCACATTCATTAAGCGAGTCATATTAGAATATAATTATATAATATACCTACTATTTACTCTATCTAATGTCCTTGTCGCCGTGCTACAAAGGAGTATTGTCTTAGTCCGTCAGAGGACGACTATACTAGACTACTATACATAGATATTTACTTAAAACCAATGCAAATTTCTAACTACACATCACCTTTACAGAACAAAATAACACAAGCCGCAAATAAAACGAAAAAAAAAAAGAAAAAATAATTGTAATTCGAAACACAAAATCCAGCTGTGATCATAACAGTTTAACTGGCAATTTTATTTGTCGATACAGTACGTAATGTAACAAGAGTTTATAAGCAATAAACGTACAAACAGACGTTTTGGTGTGACATAAAATCAAATCAACAGTTATCCTGTGAGCCTACATCACAATCGGGTTTAATCGCGTATGTGACAAGTTAGCTCGTACAGGCAAACGACCAAAGTAAAATGAACTCCGATAACTCGTTTACACGCGTCGATTGACTCTAGTTTAGTAGATAAATCGAGAGGTGGGGTAGATCTAAGTTTGTTTGTTGGTTCGTAACACGCTCTGCGCTCGCTCCCACCCGATATCGCCTTGAGTGACGGACAAGTATGCATTCAAATGGGTTACTTTAGTCCCCTTTTCTGTATAAACATCGTGGCTAGATCCTCCACCAATTTGGTACCGAATTTGTTGTGGAATCTCGAATGCTTTTTGAGGGTTAAATTGCATTTAATTTGCAATAAACAAAGTCACTGTTTTGATCTACATTTTAAATGTTTATTAAATGATTTTTGTATATTTACGTGTAAATGTTGTCAATTTGTAATAATATTGTTTAGGATAATGTCCGGCGCTATTTCCTTTTTGTTTTGAATTACAATAATACGGATTTGTTGTACTGTCGTGTTATTTAGATTGATTAAATTAGTGTTTATTTCTTAACTAGCTCTACTTTGCGACTTCGTCCTAATAATTTTATTTAAGTAAGTATTTTTTTCCACGGAATCCAAAAATTGATTTTGTATTAGAGCACCCCTTGACATTATCTGCCACTGAAAACTGGTGTGAGTTTTTTCTGCGCAAACCTATTTTTTTTTAAATAATAAAATAAACACTTGTGCTCGCTATAAAATCAGCAATCAACCTATGCAAAACCCGTCAAAATTGGTCCAGCCACTTCGGAAATTACTTTAAACGATAGGCACACAGACAAAAAAAAGTTTGATTTTGATAATGGCATGGTTCGTAGGAATTTTACAAACATCAATTTTACGAAAATAAAATATTTGTGCAATCCACAAATTAATATACATAATGTATTATTATTGAGTCTGGATGTTCTTTGTCCATGTCAATTCTCGTACCTTAAAGTCGTTAAAAATTCTGTTAAGTTAACTTTTAGTTGTCAAATTGTCACACAATAGGTAAGACAATTTGACAACTAAAAGTTAACTTAACCGAGTTTTTAACTATTTTAAGGTACGAGAATTGACATGACTGTTAATTTCATGTCTGTTAAAACCACCGTGACACAGTTTGTTCTCTAGTGTACTTATCTCTATTACAAAAAAAAATGTAAAAACTATTTCCAAAAACAAATTAGCAGGCATCTCACGCCCTCAACATAACGCAGTACACACAGACAGACAAACAGACGATATATGAGGCAGTCACCCCTCACCCTCGCCTATAATGACTGGGTGGCAATAAAAACTGTACTCGTCAACATCCAAGATATATCAAAGATTTATGTTTTTTATGTTCTAGTTAATCACTTGGTAAATGACAAATAGATAATATACATTTATTTATCAATCTTCAATGAAAGAAAATTAAAAAAGTTTTCAAGGGGTCAAACTTCATTAGCATTCTCTGCCTTGGTCATTTTATCTGCTTTTAATTCGCAATGCAACCAGCTTACAACAACAAACACATCCTAATTCTTTTGCTACAATATCAATCATGTCTTCATATTAAATAGAGGATCGACTTAGAACTTAGACTGTCTTCAATTAATTATTAGGTATACGAATTGACTTTAAAACGCCACTTACTACGTGTGTTTTTGCATTTGGTTTGGGTGGTTGCAACAAATACTAAGTAGTTTTATTCGTGCAAAAACTATAAAAGAATTACAAATATACTATATTTGAATCGGTACATAAATAAATACTTTTGTTTTTATTTGATATGCCAGTTACCACATCTTGCAGTACAATAGTCAAATATCTCTGGATATGTACCAGTGTAATGTTTTTAATGCATATTATAGGGTCTATGGTGTTTTATGGGACATCCGATGGCGTTTAATGGTGGCCCGCCGCCTTGCGCTAGACTAAGGGGATAATGGTAATTTTGTTTAGGCAATGTGTGGCTTTATAATATTCGTAATAATTTATGATTTAGTGTTTTGATAAGACAGCTGATTTTATGATTTATGTTTTAATCAGTAGTATTAGAACGGTGAATGTGTGAATATTACTTTTACATAGAAAGAAGGAAAACTTGAAATTAAACCCTATAGCAATCCGTCTGGTCAGCGTGGTATTAGTAGGCCAAGTATCCCTCCGTCACGGAAGGAGGCCCGTCCCTGCAGTAGGACATTAATGGGCTGTAATGATGAAAATGATTATAACGGCATTGGTGCTTAGGTAGCGGTTCTAACCATTTGTAAATCGCACAATAAAATTTTCACGCAGTACAAACGTTTGTGTGATAACGGACAAGCGGTCAGTGCGATAACGCCCCAAGCAAGGTGCACTTAGCTTACTTTACCTACTCGAGTTAGCACAGTCTAATCCCATCTATTCAAAATATTAATAATTATCCAATAATTATGAATGAGCTAAGTACTAAGCTCCAAATCTCTTTATAAGTATACAGTCCGTAACTCCGCTGACAAAGCAACTTTAAAACCAACCATTAAAAAAATGACATCTCCATGCGACATGCTGATACTAACACTAAAACTTGACGACATATACAATAACCCTTGTTTTAAGCAGAATAGCGCTTTAAAGCGAAATATTAAAGGTATTTAAGTGCATACGCGTAGCACACACGCCGTACGAAGCAATTAGATGTATAAATAAATTCATTTTATATCCGACAGATGGCATTAACGCGGCAGCCATCTTGTGCAAAATTCATAGGTGATCTAATTAGGGCAACATTGGTATTGTTTATTTTTGTTTTAATATTAAAATCATTTGGTGTTAGTTTAATTGTTTTAATTAATACCTGTTTATGAATAGGAATTAGGGGAGGTAGACATTTTGTTACATGTTTGTGTTTATTACTTATTGAAAATATAAAGGGTTACCTATATTATTATTATGTAGGTATATACGCTCGAGGGCATAGTAGCTCTTTGACAGTTAGGTAGAGATCTTAGGTCACTCTCGTGCAATGTTAATAGATGGAGGTTTTTAATTACATTCTTTATTCGTAAACATCTTGTAAACAATGTTTCTATGCATAAACACAAACCTCTGCATTTAGTTTTTATTAAATTATTTTTTTTAAACAGATAACTTCCACATTATAGATTACGTATTCTTTCGTCGTAACTTTTACAAACATCTATTTAACAGACACAGAGTACATCCAGGCTTATAATAGTATTTAGTGGATCACGCAAGCTATCGTCCTATAATGTTGATACGATTCTCAAATACCCAACTACCGTTCAGTTAACATTAAGAATAGCTCTACCATTTTTAATAAATGACAATTCTCGCAGAAAAACATGACATAATTTAAAAAAAAATAGTTACTGGTTAAGAATATTCGATTTAAATAAAGCTAGTCCCTATTTTAAAGATTTGATCAATTTTAAAAATCTTTAGTTACTTGCTAAATGGGATTGTCTTACGAAAATAAAAATAAGATTAGTTCTATCAAGAAATCAACAAAATAGTCCCAAACAGTCAATAAAAGTTACTTAGTAAAATAATCAAAGAGGGAAGGACAAAAACATCAGTAAATCGGCAGAGGCATTAACAGTACAACTCGTAACTATACTCGTACACATTAGCCTCCTAATTTCCAATTAGCAAGCAGGTAGCGTAAAAAGATGCCATTAGGAGACGCTTCCCGATATTCTATGGGTTGCTAGCCTTAAGGGTAAAAATATCCCTGTTTTTATTTCGATTTATGTGCAAATTAAATTGAAATTAAACTTTTGTTTTGTTGTTTTGGATGTTTTAGTTTCTTTTTAATTATAAAGATCTTGACAATCATGTTTTACTACATAAAAGTTGTAATATAGTGTACAATTTTCCAAAACGGCATTTTTAGGTTCCTACCAAATTTGGATAGGTAGAGGACGGAACATAGCAGACAGTGAAGGTGACCGCTAACGCGTTGAAAGGCCTCCTTAAACCTACATCTGGGTCGTAAGTCCCAGACGCTGTTATGCAAGACGGAACCGTCCTCTATCACGCGATGGATCCGGCACCCGCACGGAGAATCCATGGAATGGTTAAATTAGGTCTTATATGAGTATTATAAAAGAAGCAGGAAAAGAGGAATAGTTATAGAAAAGGCAGGGTGTGTGATACTTGGAAACCACGTACGCGTTATATGAAGTAAAGTAGGTTTGTATGGATCTTGGTCTAAGATTGTAGTAAGGCTTTGCTATCTCCCTGCGGCCCCCCATGGGAACAATGCGTCAGCTTAGTATGTATGAAAACTTTACTTCAGCGCTAAATAATATTATTCTCTTTATTCGTCGTTAATTAATAACATCGTGGCCACCGAGAAAACTAGAGCCGTAGTTCTTGGACAACAATCGTGATTAACTTCAAATATTAAGCAGTTATTTTACCGTAGAAAATGTAGAAAAAAAAAGCTTTATCTTCTTTACACCTACATTTTTGTAAAATAAAAAAGTAAGAATAACATGAACATGGCATCACTGATTCCCGCCAAAAGGTCGCCTGTCGGCCATCTTTGGGTCACGCGGTAGATACGTTTAGTTACACGCGTGCGAATTATTGTCCTTCGTTGCATATGTGATGTTGTTTATTGTATTAATTTCGTTTATTCTGATTTTCTGTAAGCTCTTATGTATCCTTTTGTCTTTTAGTAATTAAATAAATTATGTTTTTAATATGTGTATTGTGTATTGTAATTATCGCTTGTTTTGTATTTTTAGCAGACGTAGACGGTCTGAGTTAAAATTATTGTATTATCACCTTGCTTAAGGGCTCTTTCAATTTAGCCATTTCGTGCCGTACGGCTGCCGTTTTTTAACGGCAAAATAAAAACAAAAATATTTGTATGAAAACAAAGGAACGTGAGTTTGCTGTTCGAAAAACGCACGGCAGCCGTACGGCACAAAACGGCTAAATTGAAAGAGCCCTTAGTGTTCGGTCTGGTTCGGATTTAGGCAATAATTGCCTAAATTCGAACACTAACACGAAGCACCCTTTCATCTATTGCAATGGATGAAAGGGACTTAGCCTTTAGTAATAGTGTAGTGCAAATGAATAAGATAATTTTCTGCTCCTTTTTTCTTTTTATCATTTTGTTAGTGACAATAACATAGTGACCTACCTGGCGTAAAAAGATTTTTAAACCGCCATATTTACAGATCTCTCTAAAACTCTATCTACGCTTTTGGCGTTGTTTCCTTGATTCTTTTTTACTATTAATATATTACAATTAAGGAATAAGTAATTTTCGTTATATGACTGAAACACAAATTATTTCTATTACTTAGAAAGAGTTAACATTGAAAAACACCTTTTAAACTCCTGTACTGCTAAAAAAATTATAAAAGATGTATATTATAAGTATCAAATACTAAGTAGCAGTTACGAAATAATTATCGGCAACTGCAGTATAAAATATAAATAAGAGCGTTATAGTCATTACTTAACAGCTGTTATACAGCCAACCTTACAATATTGCAATAACAAAAACGCGTGGGGACATCACATTTACAGTAATTAGAAAAGTTTGATACGTTTTGAGAAAGGAAAATTAGTATTTTGTGGCTTCACTCGTTTTGTACAAGCTATAAAAGCCGTTAACTGGCGGAGTAACAATCGTTTTAAGGTAGGTTGTACTGTAGTATTAACTTTGGTTAAGAAATGTTTATTTTTTTCTATTTATATATCCTCATTTCCCTGCGACATATACACAAACACGTTCACTCAAGTAGAAATTACTTAACGCGACGTACTCCGATCCTTAGAAACTCTCTTTGCTTAGTAGGCGAGTGCTTCGTAGTCAATAATGTCCCTAATTAAGTCTCGATAAATTTTAAAAAATATAATTCCTGCACAAACAAAATTTAATGACAGAATAATTATTTGTAAAAAGCACTTATCTATTGGTGGGGAATCAAATCCGCCACTACGTTGACACAGCTATATTATGTCGCGACCGCCACATCACACCAGCGAGGCAGTTTAAACAACAGAGCAGAATACAAGCAATTTTTCGTTGGAAGTGTGTCTCTTTGAAAAGGATTTAAGTTCTTTGCTCTACAGTCTGTAGAGTTAGCTTATTCTAAATTATCCCGACACTGATGTTGCTTAACCAGCTTTATTGTGTACAAATCTAGAAAATACAACTTAGCAATGGCCTCCTTATGGCAATGTGGGAGATTTGAATACATGTAAACTGCGATTACACCCTAGTTTTTTGTGTAGTTAAGGTTTAATTAACAAGTAGTTAAGCTTTTGGTACAACTCACCCAAAAGCCTAAACAGTGAAAAGTTACGTCCATAGTTTGGAAAGCAACCATAGTGACGGTGTCGGACCAAATCCGAATGTTTTATTCTTAACGGCGACACGAGTTAATTGCTTAAACCCTCGTCCATCCCTAGTTTTAAACGACAATTTATTTTAGTTATAGTCCACTCAACTACAGGATGTAGTGATATTGGGATTATGAGTGTCGATATTGATTTAATAATTTATTGTATATAGTTTGCACAGTGCATTAATGTCCTACTGCAGGGACGGGCCTCCTCCCGTGACGGAGGGATACTTGGCCTACTAATACCACGCTGGCCAGCTGGATTGGTGTAGGGTTTAATTTCAAGTTTTTCTTCTTTTTACTCCGTAAAGATAATATTTATGGTTAGTACTTTAGTCGGTTTTTACGACACCCATGGGATGAGATGGGGTGGTGACATATTGTATTCTTACACCGTCACCACACGGAACCATCATCATAACAGCCATTTATTGTCTAAAACGAGCCTCCGGCCAGGTGATTTAATGTTGGCGTTTCTGTTATTCTTTTTTATATTGTCCTGAAAGTCATGGCAAGGAACCAGTGATAACATAAACCTTAGAAATCAGAAGAAGAAGGAAATTATTTTATTTCACAGTTACAGTGTATTGTTTATAGCACATAAAGACATATGCATACCTATGTTTAACATTCATTTATTAGGTTTGTCGGCTGGTTATCTCCATATCGAATAGAATTGGATCCACCAGCGTACTTGCTCCGGGTTTAACTTCAGGAACACTGCAACTGGAGGTGTATTGAAGTGCCATACCGAAATACTGACTTACATTCATGTTTTTCCTCTCTTACCTATCCCAGACAGAGTAATGAGAACTAACAGCAATACTCGAAATCAACACAGGTCTTTTACTCCTCGAAAGAAAGGTTTATCCTAAGTAAGGAGCAATTTAGGAACGTACGACCTGAAGTGAGTAATCGTACTGAATTATATCTAGAATATGTTTAATGCTCCATTTGTAACAACAGCGTAGAAGGTAATATCCTCAATATCGACAATGAACTATCCCTAGTTGTATTTTTTAAAAGAAACACTACAAAATTCCTAACTCGTATTCAAACCTGAGCTCGAGTAAATCTCATCTGCATTCCGCGACAGTAGTTATAGTAGCTAGCAGACTATCTGACATCCACATCATAATTATCCTTGTCTACGTAAGACGCGCTAAGAATATTCCATTATTCTCTAACACATCACCCTGTATACATAAACATGAAGGCATAAAATTAAATTTATATGACAAACTATTGTTTAAAATTCAAATTGTACGTGTGAAATCTTGCCCTCCCTTAATTGTATTGACCAACAGTCCCTCTACGAATTACAGAGGACGGGAGGGTACTTTCTGTATTCGTGTGAGGAAATACAATAATAATACCGAGATATAGGAGTGCTTCTCCCGTCCTAATGGCTTTAATAAAGGTACGAATTTACGTCGGTTCATATTTATGATTTTATTTCGATATATTTAATTAAAATTTTATTATGTACAGTTATGTATCGTGTATGTAATTTTTATTGAATTTTCTATGTTTTGTATTATTTTGTAATGACGTTTTTGGTTCATTTTATTGTGTGCTTATATCATTAAGCTTAATATCGATTGTGGTTTTTGACAGGATAAAATTAAATACTTATTTCAAATTGTTTTTGGAGCTTTAATAACTGTGATTATAATTTATTAATGTAAATGTGTTTGTTTTGTATTAATTTATAATTATGTCATTAGAGGCCAGAGGGAGGTTCGCTCATAATACAATTGTAATGGTAGAATTCCACTACAATAATGTGTTTTTTAGTAGGGCTGGCCAGATGAATTAGTAAATGATTACGTAGAGGTCATTTTAGCAGAATTTCTTTGAGTCTGCTTTTAAGACATCTACGGCATGAGTTGGAGATTTATTTATCTATACAATGAGATGGCACTGTAATTCTTAATCCGTCAGCAAAAATGTGATGTTAAATGATTGTTTTTTTATTATTTTAATCATTAGTTATGGTATGTGGCTTAGTAACTAAAGTATAAGCACAGCTTAGTTAGCGGCTAGATGGCGCTGTTTAAATATTCAACAAATATTATTAATTACTATACTATAATTATAATATTCAAACGCCATACAGTGTAGATTTAAAGGGGTGGCAGTATGGGTTGATAGCCGTCGTTGCACATCTATTAAACGTAACAGGTGGAGGCAACTGCGCCGATGAGTTACTGTTATATTTATGTTCGTGTGTCCCGTCGTAACTCAAGAACTAGTGCATCGATTTTATGGTGGCGGCTTGTATCGGTAGCATGCAAGCTATTTATTGGCAATACGTGGTCTGTTATTGATGGGGAAGACGTGGGATGTTTTAAGTTTTTTTTGGAAATTTTAATTATGAATTTTAGGTTTTTTTTGGGGACTGGAAAGTAGGATGCAAAGCTTTAAATAGATGTAGGTGGAAAGGTTGGGTAATAGTTTATTATATTGGATAGGTGTTGTGGTGCTGTGCACGTGGTTAAGGTATTTACGAATTTCCGGTATGTAGATCATTGATTTTATTTGGTGTGTTGCTGTGTCACGGGAGTCATGAATGATTTTTCGAAGTGTAGAAGTTTTAGTGTTTCTTAAATTAATGTTTGTTAATATGCCTGCCATATGTAAGTACATAGCATACCATAAGCTCTAATGAGAAAAACGTCTACTTAAATGAAAACAAAAAACATATATTGGGGAGTTTATAGGTATAAAAAAAATAAAAATATTGAATTTTTAGTTGTCAATCGTATTAAAAGAGTAGAAAAGTGAGAGTAGAAGAATTAAAATAGTAGAAACAAATCTGAGCGATAAACACAAGTCCTAAGCTTTGTAGTATACAAAAAATCACAACAGGCACAAATTCAAAAGTAGTCACATAATAATTAATGCACTTTTTCATCTTATAAAATCTTTGGAATAATTTGTCCTTAAATTTTACCTTTAAGCAAACTAACCTTATAGTAAAAAAATGATAATGCAGAAAATCCACATCTACCCTCCTTTACTTACGCAATGTACGTAACATCCGCTTGTTTACCTATTGGCGACCGGATGTGACTCCACAGAGCCAGTTATTACTAGCAACAGTATCCTTCATTAATACTACACCAGATTATTTGCTTATTATACACAGTTTGGTTAGTTTTTGGATTTGGAATATTGTTCGCCATGTTTTTTTGTGGAACGTATGTATATGAGATTTGCTTGTTTTGGTTACATATTTTGTAGCACTATGTGGGCAAAACTAATATGGTATGTATTTAATTGTATAAAATGCTCCTACTGATATTATGGTAGACAATCATACAGCAAGCTAAGTGCCTCTTCCCTAGTGCTCGTTACTTTTGGACGCAAAGAGTTAAGTCGCGTGTAAGCACTGTAATTTCGCTAGCTATTATAGTCTTCTACCTGTACACAATAACATTAGCGTACTACTGCTTCGGGAGTAGTCAAAAGGTAAAGATTACTGAAGGTTGTGACCGTATATTGTGATACAAAGAACTTTATACCAATATGTTGCTCCGATAACATTGCTCACATTCTGCATGAAGATAGAATCTAATTAAATGAGCTACAACACTTACAACCTCCTTACATATTTACAAACAGCGTCAACAATGAACAAATCAATGGCACAGCAACATTTTCAAAGGGCCAGACAAAATCACAACAATTCCAATTAAAATCATTTATCATTGTCAAAGAAAACCAAATTAATAAAATGCCTTTAAAATCAACGCGTCCACATGCTGAACGTCTAGGTAATAAAGAATCACGTCAAATAACCCTTTACAAAAACAGATCAAACACGTTTTCAATTCACATCAAAAATAAAGTAAAAAGGTTATGACATTCCTAATAAAAACCGCTCGGTATATTCGTTGTACTCACAGCAATATCGTAATGAACATCCTGTATACACGTCGGCCATTTAATCTCGCACCTGTATCAGCCTGTATTTTAGGCGCGAGTTTTGAGTAGGAAGCGATTTTGATTGTGCATCTTTGTAAATTGCATTTGTCTGTTTAAGCTTTACTGTTAAACTAGTCCTTCTCTTGTCATGAACTAAAGGCGCGGGTCCACCGCGACGTATGCTGTGCATGGGCACGCAGCACACTTTAGCTGCGTGTATTAGGAAATAGGACGGGCAGGGAAGCAGGTGATAGATAGTCTTTTTATAAACGTACTATACGTAAGTATAACACTAGGTCGCCCATGCCCTTGCCTCGATATTCAATCTTGAAAATGGCATGAAGGACTCATAAGGAGATTAGAATTACATTCGATTATTAGATCTGTTCACTAATTACTGAGAAACAGCTACCTTAATATTCAGTGTAACTTACACTATGTAAGCAATATATCAGTAGTATAGTGCAAAACGCTTATTGGGATTTAGGTTCAAAGTCAAAATATAAAAGTAGTGTAGCTAGTGTCAGAATCGCTGCCATTTATATTTTAGACCGCATAGCGCTGACGGGTCGCTCGCTAAACGGTCGGCAGTTTGGTGTCCTAAGCAAACAGACCGTTGTTTTTTTTTCTTCATTACGTTTCTGGGACTTTCTGTTGTTATTTGGTGTAAATATTTGGTATTGCTAGCTTCTGAGAATCGGGCTCAGTTTTAATTTCATACTGGATGGTAAAAGAAACCCAATGAAATTGTATTTGGTTGTATTTGTTTAATAAATATTTTGTATATTTAACTTGTTAATGCAAGAAAAACCTTCTCAAGGGTAGATTGATTTTTCTTTAGATCGGTTAATGATAAAGTCACTCACAACATCAATTATTATCAACTTTTCACAGTTAAAAACTTCTTGCATTAGCACTGACGTTGACTATCAATAAATTAAGAGAACCAATAAAAAACTATATCAAAGACTTGGATCTTATAAAAGCCAAACCGATTTATATAATACAGTTCGAAACTCAAATAGCATTTATAACATTTCTACCTTCTATATTCAAAAGTTGGTGTTATCTGTGCAATGTAACTTTCCCGCCAATCGCAATCGAACGTCAATGTCTGCGGTGAAGAAATTAAAAGTTTGTCAGTTGGCCTCGAGCGGTCGACGTCGCCGGTTGCTTCGGCAATAGTTTGATTACTGAAATGTCAGAGAAATCTAGATGATTGTGATATACAGCATTGGTAACAGTAAATAATAGTTATTGAATTGAAATTTATTTTGCTTTACCTGAAAACTGAACTGTGTAATGCAAACATAGTTTATAAATTATTAAAGTTCATACATTACTCATAATGTTCTATACAGCTTTGCAGAAAGCAAAAAACTAACTCTAAGTATGAATTTTTACATAAAACACTTTAAATTTAACCCTTTCTTATCTGGTAAGAAAACTTAATAAAATCTAAAAAAACTAACGATTTACGAACATACCAGTCAAAAGAAGAAGCTCGCTACTAGCGACCTTTTTCTTATTAGTTATCGAAGGCCTTATACCTAAGAGACGACCATATTCATCGAACTCACTTAATAGAAATCTGACTAGAAGTTAGACTAGAACAAAGACTTACCAAAATATAGCCTTATTTTATTCAATAATAAACCTTAAGATTAGTTTTTGAAAGCTCTATATAGGTCAATAATGTCACAGAAAGGCTGAGATTTCCTCAAGGTACCAATGACCAGTACACCTTCCAACTTGTTATCAGTACCCCGGAGCTATCGCTATCTCCCTCGCCCATCACTTGATGACTTGCACAAGTTATAATTTGATGAGCTCCCGCGGATGTTTTCACAACTTTTCATCGAGTATGAATATTAAGGGAGTTCACTTTTTGGCGCCCAACGTGGGCTCTTCTCTTATTATTAAGTTAAGTTTGTATTATGAGATTATTAAGTTTTGTTTGTTGTATTTTTTGTAGATATTATGTTTGCTTTATAAAGACGTGGCAATATGACGGTGTCGAACGTGGTGTCAAACTTGATCTTGTTCAGGAATTAAGGTAACGGATAATATTTATGTAAAGACATTAAGTCCGTCGCCATTGCTTTGCCTGTGTGGATATATCTAAAGACTCGATATTATTGGAAGAACAAAACAGATTGTGTCAAAAATATATTAAAAAAAAGAAAGAACTTTATGCTACTTATTTTAACCTGACACTCTTATACTACTACTCATCTGTGTGGTGATGGAGTAAGAATACAGCGTGTCACCACCCCATCTCATCTCATAGGTGTTGCAAAAACCGACTATGGAAATAATAGTCCCTCAGTCAAAGATAATATTCACGGATTGCCGTGAATTGATATTCACGGCAATCCGTATATAACGTAAAGATAACGTGTTTACGTTATAAAAAGAAGGAAAACTTAAAATTAAACCTTATACCAATCCGTTTGGCCAGCGTGGTATTAGTAGGCCAAGTATCTCTCCGTCACGGGAGGAGGCCCGTCCCTGAAATAGGACATTAATGGGCTGTTATGATGATGACTCTTAAGTAGCTGTCATGGTTAAAAACCACCATGGAAGAATCCAACTAGATTGACCAAATCGTTGCCTATGCTTGATGAATAATGGGTCATAATCAATCATAATTTCCCTGTGTGTAATCTTACAAACTGGTGGTGAGACCCCTCACACGGTGGACCGACGAGCTAGTTAGGACGGCGGGAAGCCGATGGATGAGGGAGCCACAGGACCGCACAAGGTGGCAATACTTGGAGGAAGCCTATGTCCAGCAGTTACCGTCAATTGGCTGATGATGACGAATTTTACAAACTACACCATTCTAAATAAATAAACCAACCTTTCCTTTAAAAGCAAAGGGAATAAAAGCCACATATATTTTCTTCCACATACATACAATGGCAGTATATGTAGAGGTATAGATCGAGGAACGTTGGTGGCCCCTCGGAGAAATCACAGAGCGCTATACGGTTATCTAATTGAACATATCTTCAACACCGGTTTAATTGGATGAAGATGAAATTTTAAATTGTCTATTAAAGATTGTAAGAAACTGGCGTGATGTGGATATATTTGATTTTTGTGAATTATAATAATAATATTTAAGATTTTAAAATTTTTAACTTTCGGCTCACGTTTGTCGTAAATATAGACCAAGACAAAAAAAAATTAGACCTGTAACATTAGTGTCTCCTTTACCATTTGAACTTAAAGTGACATTTACACTCTACAGCTTAAAGGTCCATTAAGCGGACGCAACTGTGCTACGGAACTAGAAGATTGTGGTGAAAATATTGTATTCTTACTCCGTCACCACACGGAGAACCATAAATATATACTTAGTTGTATGTATTAGGATACACACAATACAGGATTAAAGAAAAATCTTTACTTTTTTCCGTGAACTTGATATTTTTCACAACAGTCTTTCATATTCTTTACTGTTGGGTATCTTTATACATATTATTCCTTTGTATTACATAGCTCTCTCACGGGACATACACTGTCAGTCTTCAACATTTCAAGACAACAGCTTATATTTTAAATTCTTACGAAGGGACCAATTTCTTAGTTCAAAGATGTTGAAACGGACTTGGTATAATATTCGTTGTCAGTTTAGTCTCAGTGTCGGGAGGAATATTAGACGGTATGAAGATATTTTGTTTGTTTAGTGGACATACTAGGCTGTGCTTGCTGCCTGTTAGAAAAGTTTTGTTTGTGTTGGGCCATGAAGTTGTAGGGTACTGATTATTTAGTTAAATAAATGTAGATATAGGTGTGGTGACAGACTAAGTATTTATAATTTTATCTTCATATGAACATTTTTAGGTGTTCTTAGTTTGACGCAGAAAAAAAAACTTACTCTCGTACCATTAATCAATTAATTCTTTATGTCTGGTATGTAGTTTAAAAATACATATAATATATTTATTCCCACTTTATCGCATTCTATGGACGCTCTCTACGTAAGCAAATGAAGGAAAACTTGACTTTAGTTGCTCTAGATTAAATTAATTAGCTGCAATACAGTAATTTAAAATAAATTTATTTCAAAAATTGTTTATCAAAATCAATTTTTCCAATCGAAAGTATCTAACCGCTAGTTTCGTGGCTCCGCAAACAAAAGGGATTGTGCGGGCCTCCATCAAACGGTACTGGTGCCCCAGAGAAATCAGCCGCGTCCATATGTGCCCCAGTTAATTATACCACTTTCCTTAGTAAATATTACCAGTATTGCAGAGAATAATTAAAATATTTCGAGCGAAGAAATGTCTTAGGTTTTACTTAGATTCTTTATATTTGATTCATCATAACAGCCCTTTAATGTCCCACTGCAGGGACGGGCCTCCTCCCTTGACGGAGGGATACTTGGCCTACTAATACCAAGCTGGCCAGACGGATTGGTATTGGATTTAATTTCAAGTTTTCCTCCTTTTTACTTCGTAAAGATAATATTATTCACGGATAGTCCCTTTGTCGGTTTTTACGACATCCATGGGATGAGATGGGGTGGTGACATATTGTATTTTTACTCCATAATTATGTAATACCAAGTAGTAGTGTTTGTATTTGTAGCAGGCCTACCAGCAGTGGATGTCAATTGGGTGACAAGATGATGATGATGAAGCGGTATTTAGTAAACAAAAATACTTAAGTGGAAGGATATGATAGCTAGTACAATCGGTTCTCTATTTTGTCTCATAATTTTTTTTATCCATGATCTAAGGCGTCCTAACATTATGGAACGTGATGATTATAGTAAACTTGTTAGGGATTATGATTTTCGGACGATCGATATTCAGAGCAGAAAAGGACTACCAGTAAAATCACAGAGCTATGGGTGTTTTGTCTAATGAAGGCAGTGGCGTCCACAAGCGGCGATTTCTTCTTTATCATCAGTCGTCAGAATATCGTCCAAATGGTCGCGTTAATCTTTAAAAAAATTATGTGTATTTCAATTATTTTATCAGCCAGAAAATGTTTAAATTAACTGTTGAATGTTATAATTTATGTACGTTAAGTTTAATTAGATATATTTGCTTACATAACTTGAACAAACACCCATAAAAAATATTTGGCAAATGTTAACTTGCTTTGTAAGACTTTTTGTAAGTCTTAGCTTACAATACAAGATGTCAGGAAGTGCAATTCCCGCTGATAAAAACGCTTTTAAAAGAAATGCTGTGTAGTTTTTAACTTTATTTAAAGAAGTGATAATGTAACGATGTGGTAACGCATCTGTGATTCCTCTGGTGTTGCGGGTGTCCATGGGCGGCAGTGATCACTTACCATCAGGTGACCTGCTAGCTTGTTTGCATCCCATCATATATATAAAAAAAGAAGTCTTCTTTATTATATTTTATCCTTTATTACACTTTTTTATGAAATGTAAGTTATAGAGATACCTGTGTTGGGTTGGTAGTTTATCATTTTTATTCATAGGAAAACTAACATACTGTAGATCTAATATCAGTGACTTTTACTAAAAATGCAATTAACAACAGTACAAAAGCCATCGAAGCACAGGAAAATGTCAAAGACAACAATCGAACTTAAGACTCTAAAAGAGTTTAGATTGAGTTTCGTATTTCGATTCATACTTCAATCGTTTTTAAGTTCGAAGTTTAAATATTTTTACCTGATCCTGTAAATGAATGGGATACCCTATTCATATATAGGACCAGTTTAAATTTCGAACTTTAAAACCAGTGAAGCAAGAATCGAAATACAAATACGAAATCTTAAAAAAGGAACGCTCTATCAAGTTTAACGGTTAACAATAAAGGTGCGCTCTGATTGGTCGGCCGGAGACTAGACAGAGGGTGCATTTGCACAAAGGTACAGAAATATGTGACCGGTGCTAAACATTAACGATTATAGTCGCCAAGTCACGTCTAATTGCGAATGGGATGGTGTTATACTAGAATGTAGTGCACTTAAGAAATTGTATTTTTCTTTCGTATCGTTTTAGGATGTTACAATGAAGGCAATGGCCATCTTTTTGTTGCTTTAGCTCGCCTTGGAGTCTTATATTATATGATATCTAATAAAAATCTACGGAATTTCGCTCCAATGCAGCAGTCAGTGAAATGAGATGCAAGATTGCTCGTTGCCTAGACAACTGATGGCGAGTCCCAACATGACTTGACATGAATCTAAAGAAAGACTTGTAAACTTTGGAGCCAGATTATACCCCTCATAGCGGGACCTCTTTACGAACGTTATAAATTATGTATTCTTTAATATTATAAAATAAAGAAAGTACAAATCAATTACCACAAAAAACAAATATACATTTATGAATGGAAATTTACTTACACAACAAACAAAATTAAAAAAACCTTGGTGCACTACAACGTAACGCCATCCAAGCTAATTGTAAGCGCGCGTTATCGCGAGACAAACGTGCTGGTTCCACAACGCATAATCGTTACCACTTTTTCGTTTCCGGAAATTAACGCCTTTTTGCATTGTCTCGTCCACGATAGAAACTGTTGGTTATTGCTATTGCCTTTATTTGTTTCATTTTAGTATTGTCTACGTAATTGGGGCTGAGTGTAATTGACTTGTGTTTGTTTGTTTGTTTGATATTAGATTTGTCGAAGTTTTTTTGTGTCATATCGGGTGATGTGGGAAGTTATTTATTGTGTGATTGATTTGAATTTAGAAGTAGAATTTTTTTTTCTGTTATAAGATGAAGCTTAGTTAGCTGTATTAATTGACAGTGTATTTACATTAATTAATAGGATCTAATTAATTACTTTTAAATCGCTACAATTACCTACGGCTCTACATCGCCTACGTCGTAGCACACCACGTAGCACATGTTGTTCATAGAAAGTTTTTACGTAGCACTTCTTAACCGCATCGGGGGGCTCGGCAGTTGTGGTAGCGGTTAATGTGCACGTGGTCACGGCTTCGAATCGAACATAGGAATATTTGTGATCCATAAATTATTGTCCTGAGCCTGTATGATGTTTGTGGTCGTTAATTTTATTTCAGTAAATAGTCCCCGCCATACAGGGATTGAAAAAATATTGATAATCATAACAGTCCTTTAATATCCCACTGCAGGGACGAGCCTCCACCCGTGATGAAGAGGCACTTTTTTTTTGGCCTAATAATACCACGCTGGCCAGACGGATTGGTATAGGGTTTAATTTCAAGTTTTTCTTCTATATATTTCGTTCTGATAATATTCACGGACAGTACCTTAGTCGGTTTTTACGACACCCATGGGATGAGATGGGGTGGTAACATATTGTATTCTTACTCCGTCACCACACGATTCGAATAAGAGGCTAGCCTCTTGGGATGTAAACTATATTTGTCCTTCTTTAGTATGAAAAAACGTAAGTATTTTCTGTCTTATTTTTCAAACGTAAGAAAATGTTTTTCTGTAATCAATCGTTAAGTGAACAGACAATCATTTGCTATCTACACTAGTATATATATATAATGTCGGCGATCTGTCTGTCTGTTTAATTAACATTCCGCCTCACCTCGACGTCAAGACGCGCAAATTAAACCGATATCACTTCGGCACTTATTGACGTGGGCTCGCGGTGTAGTATAGGAGCAGAATAAAACTGTTGCGTCCTTCTAATAATATTACTTGTTTTCTAGAAAAATTTATTTCTGTTAGTTATACAAACATTCAAGAATATAATTTTAACTGTAGCTGTAATTTCAAGTAAATTGTAAAAGACGATTTCAAATAATTTGTGATAAATTTTATAAAATAAAGCATTTTGAAATTTA
Source organism: Schrankia costaestrigalis (assembly GCA_905475405.1). Taxonomy (NCBI): domain Eukaryota; kingdom Metazoa; phylum Arthropoda; class Insecta; order Lepidoptera; family Erebidae; genus Schrankia; species Schrankia costaestrigalis. Next base: position 1,609,616 of record FR997832.1, on the reverse strand, counting down.
ATGTGCTATGGTTCTTGGCATTTTTATACGACATTTAACGGGCAAAAATAATATTCAGACTTAGAAAAATTATTTGAGGAATCACACAAATAAATTGCCATAGCTGGGACACATTTGAACTTCCCACAATTTGTAAGTTTCCAAATCAGTGACATTGAAGTAGGTAATTTATTTAATATTTATTAAAACAGTAATAATTTGTACAGTATTAAATAAATTATAATTATCCATTTTACTGTTAAATGCACAGGTAAAATTAATACACGACACAAGTAATATTTTATTAGAAACAGTATTTTCTAATTATTTTAAAACTAAAGTCTCTATAATAAATTTTAAATTATCGCGATTTGTACATAATACTATTTTTTACGAAGCTTACTCGCGGTATATACTAATTAGCCTAGATATAGTAACATAAATACCTAGGTTTTTCTCCGACGTTTCGGCCGACTTTCAACAAAGGCCCTTGCAAGTCGGCCGAGTATTATAAAGTCTCTATTACAAAAGCAGTTACTAAATTCTTATCATTCCTGCAGTACTACACCGTAAGGTGAAGCCTAAGCTTGTTCGCAAGACGAGAGTTCGACAGGCTCCGTTACCGAATCGACAGAGGCATTCTACACATTATACATCATACAGACGATTAATGTGCAACCATTACATAATATTTTATTATAGTACTATACTACAACCCATCTCATATGGGTAAAGCCGACAAAAAAAACTACGTTGATATTTTTTTCTACAAAAATAGAATAAGTACTTAAGTTATAATTTTTTTGTCAGGAACTCTTATACTAAATATGAATATTTATAAAACCTGTATTAAAGAAGAACTAATAAGAAAAAATAGATATTCCCTGCAGTTTTTGCAATTTTTAAAAACGTCCACTTAATAATGTCCACTGCAGGATACAGGCCTCATTCAAATGTTTCTGAGCCTCCCGTCCCGTCATCTATGTTAGGTAATTAAAAGTTTAAAATATTGACATTACAAAAACAATAATACTTGGCTGTGTGGCGTCCGCGCTTGTGTGATATAATCTACAAGTAATTATTCCGAGCCAGATGTTACTTGTATGTAATTAAATTGACAAAGTGACCGAAAGCATTTCTTGTAAAACCGCGCACTCTTTTCATCGAAACAGGCTATACCCTTGTCTATATTAATGTGGCCAATTTGTAGGAGGGCGCGATCACCTCATTTGTCGAGAGCGGGACACGCAAAACAAGTAGCTGGGTTGCCAACCTTTAGATTATCATGTTCCCGAAAAATTTAGGGAAAAATTACGTTATTTATTGGATTAAATTTATATTTACAGTTTAATTTTAGATTGTTTTTTTTTAATATTCGTAAGCGTACTTAACTTTGATAAGTGATCACCAACCCTTTTGTTCTAAAACTAAAATAAGAAAATTTTACTCAAAATCCAACAGATATCTTAGTAGCTGGTGAAAAAGGTGCGTGAAGTGGGAGATTCTTTAAGAATACTTACGTATTTATAATAAAAAACTACAACGTGCTCTCACAATAAATAGCCTATTAACATCAATGAAAATCGGTTTTGGTGGCGTTTGTGAGATACCCACACTTTAATCTTTCTTTACCCTTCCCACCCTTTCAATTTTATTTATTTAAAACTTATAATGTTATCGTCTGATGTTTTCCAAAGCCTAAATTGAAACAATAATTTAACCTGTATAATGGGTAGCTACTATTCTTCTGAAATCTGGCAACACTACGTTATATATATATATATATATATCTTAAGCCATTATATATATATATCTTAAGTGATTTAACATCTGACCACTGTGGGCAAAGGGTAGTATTCCCATCTATTACTACTCCCACAGAGAACAAAATCACATGCAGGCCAATTACCATAAACCGCCTGAATCAATTTAGTGATAATGTTGCAATCAAAGTGACTAGAATTAATCTTAATCAGTATAGCCCAGATGATATTTATAAAGATTTATTAGACATTATCAAGCTTGAATATGATAATATTTTTAAAACTAAGACTTTTGTTAGTAACTCTAAAACTAAATTCTGTGATTGGGCAACAACAGGTATATATAAAAGTAGAGCTCGCTTGTATGAATTGTATGGTATGAAACAATATAATACTCAACCAGATTTCATTCAATATGTCAGGAACTACTCGAAAACTTTTAAGAGGGCTTGTGCCATAGCAAAGTCTTCTTATTTGAGTAATAAGATAAAGGAATCAAACAACAAAATTAAAAGTACATGGGACATTATTAATGCAGAGACCGGCCGGATGAAAATTCGTGATACTAATTATGTACTAAAAACTCAAGATAAGGTTCTCACCAATAATGCTGACATTGCACATGCTTTTAATAATTTCTTTATCAATGTTCCTATTCATACAACAACCTCCTTAAATTCCTCTCCAAACCAAGCAGAATTTTTACTAAAAGATAAAGTAATTGAATGTAAGAACCGCTTCAGTTTTAGGTCTATTAACCATAATGATATCATAAAAGCTTTCAAAAGTCTCAATTCCAAGAAATCTGCTGATTTATGGGGTATGTCTGTCAAGCTTCTTCAGGGTATTATATTTAATATATCTCCACATTTATCTATTATATTTAATAAGTGTATTGCCATAGGTGTATTTCCTTATCTAATGAAACACAGTAAGATTATTCCTTTGTTCAAGAATGGATCAAAAAGCGACCCTGGTAACTTTAGACCAATTTCAATACTACCTGTGATTAGTAAAATCTATGAGAAAATTATCTTATGCCAATTGGAGAGTCACTTTCATTTAAATAATATTTTTCATAGGCAGCAATACGGTTTTAGGAAGGGTAGCTCAACGATTGATGCGGGTGTTTCTCTTCTGAAATATATCTATGATGCTTGGGAAAATTCTATGGATGCAATAGGCGTCTTCTGTGATCTTTCTAAAGCTTTTGACTGCGTTGATCATGGGACACTTCTGTGCAAGCTTAGACATTATGGAATTAGGGATGCTTCTCTTGATTTATTATCTTCGTATTTAAGCAATAGGGTTCAGTATGTCGAAGTAAATGGTAGTAGGTCCTCTGGTCTTCCGCCAAGTATGGGCGTGCCTCAAGGATCCATTCTAGGTCCGTTTCTATTTTTAGTTTATGTCAATGACTTGCCGTTTCTTGCTCAGGGTTTGTGCGACATTGTTTTATTTGCAGATGATACTTCACTCGTTTTCAAAGTAAACCGTAAGCAAACTAATTTAGATGAAGTTAACGAATCTCTCGCACAAGTCCTGAACTGGTTTACTGCTAACAATTTGCTTTTAAATGCTGCCAAAACAAAATGCTTAAAATTCTCTATGCCCAATGTTAAAAGCCTTAGTAATAATCTGATTTTAAACGGTGAGGTCCTTCGTTTTGTAGAAACTACTGTATTTTTAGGAATAACGTTGGATAGTAAGCTGCAATGGGGTGCTCATATATTAGCTCTAGCAGGAAAACTAAGTTCAGCTGCTTATGCAGTTAAAAAAGTGAGGCAGCTAACGAATATAGAGACGGCAAGATTGGTATACTTTAGTTACTTTCACAGCTTAATGTCCTATGGTGTTCTTTTGTGGGGTAGGGCTGCAGACATCGAATCTATTTTTATTCTTCAGAAGCGTGCAGTTCGAGCTATTTACAATCTTGAATCGAATGTTTCATTGAGAGATCGTTTTAAGGAAATAGGTATTTTAACAGTTGCTTCACAATATATATATGCTAATATAATATATATTAAGCAAAATATTGAACAGTATGATAGAAATGGCGACATTCATAGCATTGGTACGAGGAATAGGCATAAGTTGATAGGTCCACAACATCGCCTACATAAGGTACATAACACTTTTGCGGGACTCGGTATACGTTTATTCAATAAACTGCCTAAGCATGTAATGGATCTACCTTTACTAAACTTTAAAGCATTTGTAAAAAATCAGCTATTATCGAAAGGCTATTATACAATAAACGATTATATTAATGACAAAAACTCATGGGCTTAGATTTCAATTATCGTGATTTCATGTTGCTTGTTCCATGGTGTAGATTGTGGCTTAACCTAGGTAGTTGTGCGGATGTTATGTTACTACCTTATTACTTTCTTTTACAGTTTTATTTGTTATTGTAACGATAGAAATACTTCACTTGCATTTGTAAATGTATTTAATTATATTATCTAAATGGTATTCTATTCCATTCTCAACTACTTAAAGATTAACAAAATCAACTTGACGACACAAATGCTTGTGTGTTAATTTCTGTCGGATATAGCAGTGACGAGATGACTGATGAACGTGCCATGCAATTAAAGCTTTTTTAAATCAATTTATTAACAATGAAATTTTTTTTATCAATTAAACTTTAAATTGCTATACATGTAAGATTTGCTTGCACACATCATTCTTCACGCTGCTGTTGGTAATTGTAACAAAGTCAAATTATTATTTTGAAAAGAGTGGCCTGAGTTTCTTGGCCACATTCTTCTCAGAGCTCTACTATAATCGTCTGCGAAAGTGGTAGTAGTTTGGCAGACATTTTTCTCTATACTATTCTACTACATGTATAACGATTTGCATGTGTTACTTTGTAACCTAAGTGAATAAAGCTATTTTGACTTTGACTTTGACTTTGTTATTAGATTACTAAACATTAGTTAATCGTAAACTAATAAATGTATAATTAAACGTCGCGATCTTAACCCTTTGTAAACTTACTTACTTATATAATATCTAGTTACTTATATACCTAGGTATATGTCTATTATATTTATGATCATGTCGTGACCCACTTATGACTTTGTTGACATGTGAAATCGTCGCACGAATACTTAAGTGTCCAACCTCCATTTGCAACATTTTACACCAGAGACGTTTTATTGATTAGTTTAAGCAAATAATATGATTTTATAAAAGTTTTATATCAAAAAAATAGTTAACGTGTTTATAAAATGATATATTACAAATAATCATTAAAAAGACAAACAGTTATGTTTATTTTCACAATTTTTTATGGAGGTTGAGCAAATAAACACAAAACAAATTATGCAATTGGAGATAGACCACTACTGGAGTGGAGGTTGAGCATTTTGCATTCGAATATATTTAGTACTTAAGTGCCCTATAACCAAATACAGTGTGTTTGGGTATCGTGGTAAAAAAAATAACTAGATAACTGGCTATTTATTGTTAAAAAACACAGAATTAAAAAAAACACTGATATATATGTTACGGTAAATGTGATTAATTGAAATTTATTAATAATTACCGGTTATTATTAATAATAATTACATGTTTTGGTAAATGTGATTAATCGATCGAAATTTATTACTTTTAGTAGTAATTATTAATAATTCACAACACATATTGGTAAAAGTGATAAAATAAATAAAAACCCAACGTTTTTTGACCAGCTGATATTTTTTTTTTCATAAATTAAGAATGTGGTTGATTGCTACACTAGGTACCTATACATAATACAATACGAGTATAAATAAAAAATGCAATATTTTTTTTGTTTCTGTACCGATACAAGATCGTTTACTTCGCCTGGTATTGTTTATGTTGTCTGATCCTGTCAAATCCTTAGAGATTCCATAAAGGCTTTGTCGTTAGCTTTCATATATTTGTAGGTACTTCTAATATATTTTATTTTCTTTTCGGTTAGTGTCTGATTTGAATTAGTCCTTATTCGTCGTATTCTTCTTTCGTCGGATTCTTGATTCATCGTACGTAATGTCAACATAAATTGGAACTATGGTATTACCGTGACTCTACTTCTTCATTTCAATATGTACAATAAAAACGACATAGCAGTTCGGCGCGGGTTCCGAGCCACGACGCACGCGTGTGACTCACTCCGTTCGACCGGTTTTATTCTTAATCACGCGCCGCGATAAACAATAACAACATAATATTATTGTGCAATAAGGGTCACTCCTAGGTATAGGAGCCCTTTTATATTAAAATGAACCTTACCCCAACGTTTCAACAAACCCCAACGACTCAACAAACCCCAACGTATCAACAAACCACAATGTTTCAACCCACCACAAAGTCTCAACAAGAAAACGTGACTTCAAGTTATGCCAATGTGAAGTCATCGACAATCTTTCCTAAAAAAGATCAAGCCATCGTACTTAATTCCATTGACGGCATCACATTAAGGGAGTACATACATGCATTCTCCGGTATTATACCAGCAACTTCTATCCGGTTTGTATCCCGAATCTCGAATGCACGTATTTGTATTTATTTAGACTCAAAGAAAACTGCTGATGATATTATAAACAAAAATATTTCAATAAAAAACAATACATTCCAAATTAATCCATTAATAACAAGAAATAAAAGAATTGTTTTATCTAACGTATGCCCTGTAATTCCGCACTATATAATAGAACAAAAATTCCAAGAACTAAATATTAAAATAATGTCTCCTATAACCTTTATGAAAATAGGAGCTACTGAGCCAGGGTATTCACACATTTTAAGTTTCCGGAGACAGCTGTACATAACCCCCGAAGATGAGAAACATCTACCAGAATCTTTCCAAATTAATTATGAAAATACTAATTATTGGGTCTATGTTTCATCAGACTCACTTAAGTGTTTCTCTTGTAACCTTTTAGGTCATGTAGCAAAAAATTGTCCCAAAAACATAATAGACCCATCACTATGCCCTGATACGGAAGATACACTAGAAGAAGAACTGCAGAAAACTTTCGAACGAAACGATGACCTAACACCTACCCCTGTATTTACACAACCTTCATCAATGGCTCTGAGGGGCCAGAAAGGGGTAAAACGCATTCATTCACCAAGCGTAAGTGAATCATCAAAATTAGAAATTGCAGAAGCCCCACATCAAAACTATGACGATATCAACGTAATGGAAGAGACTGACGATACCAGCAGCAATAGGTCGTCAGACACAGAAATCATAACCAAAACAAAGAAAAAAACTAAAATTAAAGATTCGAGAACAGAAGACGAGGCCTGGCAGAACATTAAGGATGAATTTAAAGAAACTTCATTTCCCATTGATTTGGACCAGTTCAGTTTGATGGATAATTCAAAAGGAAAGCAAAACATTAAAGAGCTTGTATATTCATATACGGATAATGTAAGAGATCTAATCAAGATGTGTAACACAATACATTGTAAAATGAACAAAAGCTTAAAAAATAGATGCTCAAGACTATCAAGAAAATTACATGAAATTAATAATCCTCCTTAAACATAGTTTATATTTATACACAACCTATTTTTATATACAACTTTCTTTATATACATTTTTTATATTTATACAACTACATCAATGGATTTTTTACAATGGAATGTCAACGGCTTCTTTAAGCGACTTGAAAACATTAAACTACTAATCGGTAAGTTAAGTCCAGGCTGTATTTGCTTACAAGAAACAAATTTTACAGGTAATTATTGCGCCTCATTGTAAGGTTTCGACCATTTTTTTTAAAACAGGTTACATAGCAATAGAGCTAGTGGTGGAGTTGCTATATTTATAAAACCTCACTTTTTCCCCGAGGAAATACACATTAATACACAATTAGAAGTAATAGCAGTAAAAATCAAATTTCCTATTTCGATAACAATTTGCAATATCTATCTTCCAAATAGTAGCCCACTAAATATAAATGATTTAAAAGATCTTGTTACACAACTTCCAACTCCATTTATTATCCTAGGTGATTTCAATAGCCACAACTTCCTCTGGGGATCTGAATCTTGCGATGCTAGAGGCAAAATAGTAGCTGAATGGATTGAGGATCAAAACAACATTTTTTTATTAAATACAGGCCAACCTACTCATTTCAATAGTAACACAGGACGCACAAGTTGTATAGATCTTACTTTCGCTTCTCAAAGTATAACGTCATATTTTGTATGGAATGCGTTAGAAGACTTACATGACAGCGACCATTTCCCTATTTTAATTAAAACTTTATGTGACCAAAATTTAACTAATGACTTTAAATTACCTAAAAAATGGATATTTGATAAAGCAGATTGGCAAATGTTTCGTGAAGAAATTAATAACAATGTCTCAAGCTTAATATGTCTTAATTCTAATAATTGTATAGATAACATTGTACAAACATTTAATCAGTTAATTTTAGCTGCTGCCAGTAAATCAATCCCAAAAACATCTGGAAGAGCAAAAAAAGAGCTTTGTTCCCTGGTGGAATGATCAGTGTAAAACAGCAGTTAAAGAAACTAAGAAAGCATTTAGAAACTTTAAGAAACATCCAACAGATAATTCATTAAAAGTTGAATACAAAAAAAAGAGAGCTTACTCTAGAAGAACACTCAAAGAAACAAGAAGAAATCATTGGATAAATTGGGTAGCATCTATAACTAGTAACATACCTGTGGGTGAAATGTGGAAAAAGATACATAGAATTAACAATCGTCATACCGGATTACAAAGTATGGTACTTGAGAAACCTGATGGAACATTAACAAATAACCCAATAGAAACAAGCCGATTGTTAAGCCATCATCATTCCCCTGCCCTTATCCCAATTTTATTTGGGGTCGGCGCAGCATGTCTTCTTCTTCCATTCTTTCCTATCAGACGTCATATCACAAATCACACTCTTCGCAGCCATATCGTCTTTCACACAATCCATCCATCGTTTCTTTGGTCGTCCTCTTCCCCTATATCCATCCACATACATGTTCAACACCTTTCTTACCACATGATTCTCATTCCGCCGCATAACATGCCCATACCATGACAGCCGGTTGCCACGTAGTTTTTCTGCTACCGGTGCCACTTTCAAACTTCCTCTTACATACTCATTTCTTACTCTATCCGCTCTCGTAACACCACACATTCCTCTTAACATTCTCATCTCTGCTACATGCAATTGTCTTTCATTCATCCCTTTTGTGGCCCAACTCTCTGATCCATACAGGACGGCAGGTCTGATCATGGTCTTATAGATCTTCCCCTTAAATTTAAGGGGAATGTGGGGGTCACAAATGGTTCCCGTGACCTGCCGCCATTTCATCCATCCTATGTTAATTCGGTGCTTTACGGCCCGATCTACTTCGCCATCGCTTTGGATGCAAGAACCGAGATACCGGAAGTCGGAGCAGACTGGAAGTTGCACGCCATCAAGCGCTATGGCTTCAGGACTGGAGAGACCGCCGAAATCGCAGAACATGCATTCTGTCTTGGTTCTGCTGATTTTCAAGCCAACACTCTCCGATTGTTAAGCCAAACATTTGCAAATAACTCGTGTTCAAGTAACAGTGATGAAATTTTTTTAATGTATAAAGCTAACAAAGAACACTCTAATATATTCGACTTTAAAAATAACTTAAATCCGATAAATGATGATATATCTATGCATGAACTTACTTTAACTTTATCTCAAATTGGCAATACCAGCCCAGGACCCGATAACATATCTAACGCTATTATTAAAAATTTACCAGTAAAAGGACTTGAGTACTTACTAAACCTATATAATTACATCTGGAAAAACCAAGTCTTCCCAGACAAGTGGAAAGAAGCTTTGGTAATACCTATTTTAAAACCAGGTAAAATAGCTAGCTCACAAAATAGTTATAGGCCAATTTCTCTTACATGTAACCTTTGTAAGATTCTAGAAAAAAATATTAGTAAAAGATTAAGATGGTATTTAGAATCGAATAAGTTTATTTCACCATACCAATACGGGTTTAGACAATTTAGATCAACAATTTATTTTATTTATTTATTTATTTATTTATTTAAAGTTAATTAAAACGGTACAGGCCAATTACATTAATTAACTTAGAACTAACTTAGAATAATCTTAATCTTAAGCTTAAATTAACATGGAACAGTGGACACCCTTTCATACACCTTCTCACAAAACACTAAACATACACGCATGATTTCATTCCATTCATCCGCGAACACATCACACTCTGGGTGTTGACTCAAGAGGTCATTGAGCATTTTTAAAGTTCGACAGACTGGGGACTCGGCTCTGGCAACGGTTTTTGATGGTAGCACCGCGAAAAGATCATGCCGGCGGTTCTGACGATGTGCGATGTATTTATCGGGAACAAATAACCTGCAAAAAAGTTCATGAAGGTCAGGGCTGTCAATTCGTCCTCTGAGGGTTTTCAAGCCAACAAGTAGCTGACAAAAACCCCTTCTGACTTCCAAGGAGTTATATGATAACATACCTAGAAGATAATTGGTAGGGTACATGTAGGGGAAAAAGTGGTACAGTCTCTGATAATGAGATCTGAGGAAAGTTTTTTGCACTTTTTCAAGCATCAAAGTTTGGTTTGCAGTATGGGGATGCCAGACACATGCGCTTGCTTCGAGTTTGCTCCGAACAAGAGTATTAAACAGGAGGCGAGCAATATTAGGGTTTTGAAAATCCCTTGAATTTCGCAAGACGAAACCCAATCGCCTGAAAGATTCTCTCGCAATAGCGGTGACGTGGTCTTTAAAAGTTAATCCCCGGTCGAAGGCTACACCCAGGTCCTTAATAGTGGAGACACGAGCAATTACCTTACCATCTAAGCTATAGTTAAAGACGGTTGGTCGCAACTTCCGACCGTAGCTCATTACGTAGCATTTACTAAAGTTAAAGTACAGCTTGTTCACTGTACTCCATTCATGAATTGCGTTGATATCCTTTTGCAGGAGTCCGCAATCCTCTTCCGTCTTTACTTGAGCAACCAATTTCAGGTCATCGGCATAGAGCAAGCATCTAGCAAATTTGACCTCTTCAGTGAGATCGTTGATCATAATGAGGAATAAAAGAGGGCCCAAAACATACCCCTGACTCACCCCTGAGCCAGTAATGTAGGCCTTGGACTCGAAACAGCCATGCCTTACGAATTGCTTGCGATCTCGCAAGTAGTCAGCAAAAAATCTGAGCCAGCCAGATGAGAAGCCGAACATGCCTAGCTTAACCAAAAGAATGTCATTGTCGACTCTATCGAATGCTTTGCTAAAATCAAAGTAAAGAGCGTCAACCTGCCTACCGGCGTCTAAACCCCGAGAGATGTATTCAACGTTAAGCAACAAGTTAGTATCGACAGAGCGACCTGGTCGAAAGCCGTGCTGTGCATCAGATAAAAACACATTAATGTGTTTATAAATGACAGAATGGAGAATGTGCTCAAAAACCTTAGCAATTGTTGGCAAAACAGCAATGGGTCTGTGTTCTTCAACTGACGAGTTATTACCGGCTTTGGGGATGGGAATTACGCGTGACATTTTCCACTGCTCAGGGTAAACACCAGTCTGAAGGGCCAGATTAAATATGTGGCACAGAGGGGCTGCCAAGGTTTCCTGGCACCCCTTTAGGATAAACGCAGGGGTATCGTCAGGTCCAATTGAAGATAATGGTTTGAGCTTAGCGATCCCTTTAACAATGTCCTGTTTAGTCAGGGTAGGAAGTGGAATATTACTTTCCTCTTTGACCAAATTCAGGTTGCTTATGTCCAATTTAGGTTTATCAGGAAGAAACACACTAGCAAAGTACTGAGCGAAGGCTTCGGCAGCTTTGACACCAGAGCAAGTCTCCCCTTTGTGCATCACGTTTGGGTCAAAGCCGCCCTTAGATCGCAAGCTAGAGACATGTTTCCAAAATTGCCGTGGATTTGTGCCTATATTTTGTTCAATGTTAGAACAATAGCTCTTGTATGCTTCACGGGTTCTTGTTTTTAGGTCTGAGCGCAAAATACAACAATGGATCACTTGATGAATATGGAAAGTGAAATACTCGATGGTTTTGCCAATAACAATTATGTAGTTGCAGTGGCACTTGACATAGAGAAAGCTTATGAAATGGCCTGGAAAGACCGAATCCTAACACTTTTGCAAGAGGTTAATATTAAGGGCAACATATTAGCATTCATCAAAAACTTTATGTCAGACAGAAAAATTCAAGTTAGAGTAGAAAATACTCTGTCGGATTCAGTTTCAATAGAAAATGGTCTGCCACAAGGATCAGTTCTTAGCGTTATTCTATTCTTAGTAGCTATTAACGATATCCTTTCATGTATTGATAAACCAGCTAAAGGTTTCTTATTCGCTGATGACTTAACCATCACATGTAGTGGAAGAACACTAGAACCTACCTTAAAACTAATACAAAATACATTAAATAAATTACAAAAATGGGGCAGTGAGACAGGGTTTAAATTTTGAAAAACCAAAACAGAATATATAATATTTACAAATAAACATAAAACACATTCAAACCTAAAACTAGTATTAAATGAAAATAATATTAAAGAAGTTAATAATTTAAAAAATTTGGGATTAACTTTTGACAAAAGAATGACTTGGACTACTCATGTTAATAAACTTAAAGCAGAATGCCATAAAAGGTTAAATATTATTCGGACGCTATCATCGTTGACATGGGGAGCAAATAAGAAATGCCTTTTATATACCTATCGCACACTTATAAGACAAAAAATAGACTATGGATCAATATTTTACGATTCTGCAAGCCCAAGTATTTTAACTGCTTTAGAAACTGTACAAAACACAGCAGTTAGACTATGTATTGGTGCTTTTAAAACTAGTCCGACTAAAAGCATCTTAGCTGAAGCTGGGGAAATGCCCTTAACATTTAGAAGAAAAGAACTAACTTTAAATTATACCACAAACATACTCTCACAACCAGAGAACCCTACTTTTAACTACTTCACCAAGATAACTGCAACAGATGGAGAATACCTATTTCGTCCTAAACTACCAAAACCCTTGAGAATCAGAGTAGAGGAGTATATAAAAGAAATTAATTTTACATTTCCGCCTGTATATTCAAAAAAGATATTAACAGACGGCCCTTGGGTAGATTTTAAATTCCCCGTCAACCTGGAACTGGCAGAAAATCAAAAAGATGACACACCCGATTACATTTATAAAAACAAATTTTTAGAAATACTAAACAAACGCATGGATTGCAAAGCATTCTATACTGATGGATCAGTCTTGCAAGGAAAGTCCGCTTGTGCGATCGTTTCAGATGATATCTACTATAGGTATAAATTATATGATTATCAATCAATTTTTAGCTGTGAAGCAATAGCTATATTAAAAACACTAGAACTAATACAGAATGAATCTAAACTAAAGAAATATACAATTTACACAGATGCCAAATCATGCCTATTAGCTTTAATGAATAATAGAAATGTCCATCCTCTTATTATAGAAATAAAACAGCAAATGATAAATTTATTAAATAGTCAATATTTATTTGAATTAATTTGGATACCAAGCCATCAAGGAATAATTGGCAATGATAAAGCAGATGAAGCAGCTAAACTAGCTACAACTCAATGTTCTATAAATAATACAATTAAAACAAGTACTATCGATCTAAAAAAATACTTTAAACTTAAAATAAAGAATCTTTGGAACGATGATTGGAGGATGGATAATTCTAGTAAACTATTTAAAATAAGACAATCGGTCTTTGATAAATCACCATCATCTTTTTCTTGCAGAAAGGATCAAGTAGTTATTACTAGATTACGAATAGGTCATACTAACATATCACACATTCACCTTATTACAAAATATAACAGAACTAAATGTAAATGTGGCCTGGACTTAACTGTGTTACACCTTTTCGAAGAATGTTCAGCTTACAATAATGAAAAAGCCGTTTGTAAATTACCTAACCATTTAAAAGATGCACTGAGTCAAGATGGATATTCTAAAACAATTAGTTTTCTAAAAATGATTAATTTGTATAAGCTAGTATAAGTGTTGATTATGTAATTCAGTGGTCGCTTATGACCATAGTTGTTAAAAAGCGACCTTAAATAAATAAATAAAAAAAAAAAAACGACATAAATTGAAAATAAAACGGTGATAAGATCATACCTATACGTATAAAAAATAATTAATATACTGACACTATTTAAACAATTTAGAATGGACTTTTTTAAGAAAATTAACCCTTTTTTGACGAATCTTTATGTTTTCATAAGGAATTCTTTAGTTTATGGGCTATTCATCCCTCAACGGCGTAATTAGTTCTCAATTTCTCATCCAAAATAGGGAAGAAAATGCAAAGCAACGGACATAACACAAAACTACCCATTTAGAAAAGTTATGTTAAGCAAACATGCAAGTAGCAGGTATTTTTGACAGTCACCGCACAAAAGCAATATTTTTTATTATTATATTAGTTATATTTTACAACCTTACGAAATGTTCGAAACAATCTGTTCATTTATAGATACGTCACAATTTCATTTAAAGATTTAATTAAATCTGAAATTATAAGAATTAAATTTAAACATCCTGTACTATAAGTTAACGATACGCAGTGATAATCTGCAAAGAAATGTTAACAAAAATACAAGTTACCGATTCTTTTCTATACTTGTGACTATATTTTCCGATTTATATTTCGTCACGGACATTTCGGGTACTGTTTTCTATTCAAATTAATAAGTTTTTTCTATATTTCGCTTTAGTTTTAACTCAAATGCGTGCGAGCACCAGCTACGTCACAAAATAAATTAATAATGGCGGCGTATTGCGTCATCAAAATGCGATGTCATGATTGGTTACCTGTGAGGAGATTGAATACTTAAGCACTTAATCGATGTTCGGATGCACGTTTGGTGTTTCTCTACGGACTTTGAGCAATTAAGCATTAAGCTTAAATTCTTTTGTGTTAGTTTTCAAAAACTTTGGTCGGTTGAGCAAATAAGCATTCAGGCGACGAAATGTTGATTTGATGATTATATTTTTATAACTTTTAAAATATCGCATTTTTTTATTTACCTTTATTTTACTTGACGTTTCGGCACAGGTTGCACTGGCTGTATCAGTTAGCATGCGACCACGGCCAGTGCAACCTGTGCCGAAACGTCAAGTAAAATAAAGGTCAATAAAATACGCGTTAATATTCCGTTTATATAATATTTATGATTATATTTTCAGTCTAAAAAATTCCTTCAAAGAAGTTATAAAAAATCATGTGAAGCAGTTGGGCAGTTGTAAACTTTCCACAATGAGTCCACAAGCTTTTTGAATCTGTACCTAACGCTAAGTATGCCTTCATCACTAGAGGCAGTGTTTGAATCAATCTTTGCGTACTAATACAAAGCTGGCTGAGTGGTGGAGGTGTACGCTTTTACATCTGAATACTTTCTTTCCTAGCTTTGCAAGGACACTAACAAGTTTTTCGATCTAAAACTGGAAATATCAGTAACCCATATTTTTACCTAACCCTTAAAAACTTTCCTTTTTTTATAAACGACATTACGTAAACACAACAACAGATAACGTATCAAATTTTCGATATGATATCCAAGATAATGTTTTCATTCTAATAATCTCAAATCTCAAAGCACTTTCGAAACACAACGAACTTAATCAAAGCGAAACACTCCCCAAAGTGTTAAAGACACGATCTAAACAAATTTGAAAGGACAAAAGCGTTGTGATAGAAGTTTATAAGAGATCTGTAGAACCTTATTTATCCACCTCAATACAACGTGTAGAGATAAGATCTAAATAACATTGAACTCATATTAAAAGGGCCGAAATGTCGAACGGGATGGATGTAGCGAGATGTGTTGCTGGATGTGCTAAGGAAAGTGCCCTTGGTATTTTTTTTCTAACTAACGCAGAAGGAGACAGGGTTTTCTAATTTGTTTTTGATTATTCAATTGGGATAAGTTGGTAATCTAGTGAGTTGCGCATCTAGTGAGTTGCGCATCTGGTGAATTGTGAATCCGGTAAACGGCTCGGGAGGTTATGGTATGCATTTCTATTGGTATAAATGCAGTGTGATGTGGTAGGTATGTCCATTCAAATTAGTGTGCTATGTAAAATGAACAAAATTTTGGTAGACATACCCCCGGTTTCTGAAACGCATGTCAAATCATTGTTTATATAACACGTAGGTCAATATACCAGCTCTGTCAAATCAAATCGAGTTTATGTAACGTTTGTCAGAGATAAATTAGGTAATCTTGGATCATTTACAGCTGTCATAGATTTTTATTCTGTGTATGGACACCAATTGTACAGAGCGGCTCTCTAATCATTCAATGATTCGTTCTCAAGTGTCAAAAATCCTGTCGTTTCTAAGCAACTAATTGTAGTTTACGTTACATAATTTAAATTGAATAATTTTAATAAGATAAAAGATTATTATAATTGGAGAATATGACTGGAAGCTATGGCGAAAGGTTGAAATGTCATTTATATATTCTACAAATTGATTTTAGAAGATTTTGTGATGCAGAAGAGATGCGGTTAAGTTCGTCGTCATTAGATACTTAAATATGATGAAATATGCAAGTGATTGATGACTGGTGGCGAGGTCACACTGATTCTGCCTCGTGAAGTTCTTCTGGACGAAAATAAAAAGTGAAGCATCGACTTTTTAATGTTGTTTCTTTATATCGACGCAAGAAAGCGATCTTGTTGTATCTCGAAAAATGCAATTTTGCACCAGAGCTAAAAAACTATTTAGAAAATTCATAATATGAAAACTAGTAGACTTAAAACTATCATATTTTCAATGATGAAATTTTAAAATAAAACCTTCCATTTGCAATTTAACCGGTCATTCTAAGATTATTGTATTTGGATTTAATACTAGATACATCATTTGATTATTAAAATATAAACTTTGATTATGCTGTATCTTAAAAGCAAATGTTTAGACCATCAGTAACTTCTTCTAATTGACTGTTATCAAACTTGCTGTATCTATTTAAAAGTTTTAAATGATAAATGTTAGTTTGTTTTATATGAATATATTTATTTATCATGGTTTTGTTTTTTGTTGTAAGTAGTATTACTTAATTTGCGGAACACAAACAAAATGCGGTATGTTAAGCAACGAATTTATTTATTGTAATTAAAAATGTAAAAACAGAGTTTCAGGCCTATACGCAAAACAAAATAAAAACAAACAATAAAAAAAAGCTTCATTGGATTAATACTTCTTAAAACCACTTTAGCTAAAGTAAATGGAACGTGACAAATCATACTAAAAATTAGGGCAATTCTAAGAAATGGTCGTAAATTAGAAGAAACAGATGATCTGAATTACTGTTTATCTTCATCGTCTGTTTCTTCCAGAATATCTTTAACTTTTTTATCATATTTTGGTTTTAAATTCTTTAGCGTATGCCTTCTCTCTCCGTGTGACGGTGACGGAGTAAGAATACAATATGTCATCACCCCATCTCATTCCATGGGTGTCGTAAAAACCGACTAAGGGACTATTTCTGAATATTATCCTAGCGAAATAAAAAGAAGGAAAATTTGAATTTAAACCCTATACCAATCCGTCTGGCCAGCGTGGTATTAGTAGGCCAAGTATCCCTCCGTCACGGTAGGACGCCCGTCCCTGCAGTGGTGTATTAATGGGCTGTTATGATGTTCAAATATCACATTAAACACGAACATAAGGAGTCGTCTTTCCACTACGTAATCGCATTCACACTTGGGCGGTCGAGCGCCGAATGACAAATAAGCCGTACGCGCTGCATCTGCGAATGGTCGCGGGGGACAGGGAAACGAATGCCACGTATATTCTAGTAGCCAAAATATTAATTCCTTTAAAATGGGTTAAGTACATTTTTTTAATAGAAAAATACACTGTAAAGTGCTGTAATTGTAGAAATAACGTAAATTGCTGAATGAGCACTTGGTAATATCTCAAGTTGGCATGTAAATCCCGAGCGGCAATTTTGCTGTAACTAAATAAAATTTATATTGTAGTGCGCTGTGAAGGGTGTAACTCCTTGCAAGTAATGCATTTCGGCCGAGGTATATGTCGTAATCTGTGAAGTATACGCAGCAATTATGTTGTATGTATCCTAACATAATAAAACGCGAATTTTGGGTTAGTTACAACATTATTTTCGTTTTGATTCAGAAAAATTGAGGTAAATCTCAATGTCGTATCTAAATAAAAAATAGTCGTAGAAAAATGAAACTGAGATCATTCGATGTGGTATTTTTTTCTGAATCGAATGGTGTATAAAACTCAATTTCGCAATTTTTCGAGATACGACAAAATCGCTTTCTTGATGTGTAAACTTGCGTATGAACATAGTTCATGAAGCCATTATATATAAGTATTATAAGATTCATTGTACTACCACCTTACCCATTGCTCTTGTGTTGTTGAATAAAAAAAAAGATTTGTGATAGTATTACTAGTGCAAGATGCAAGTGCTCAAAACAATTTATAAGAAAATAACTTTACTGAAACAAATGTATAAAATAATTTAAAACATGACACTGTGTGATGAATATCTGCTGCTATACTGCTTTTGTGTTATGATAATAAATATAAATAAATACATCTACGGAGACTCTCGCTTGACAGTTCGATCATAGGTCTGATGCAGAAGGCAGTACTGCTTGACACGGCACGTATTGTGAGGAGGTTCCTATCTCTGGAGCCCTAACCACCAGTAGCTTAGTCCCTGTACCCGATGCTGGTGGGTCTACCTTTTTTTATATTTTTAAATGTGTTTATTTTTATATCTATATTTAAAAATGTAATGAATTTTGAAAAATGTAATTATAGAGAATAATAATAAATAAGTCATTTTCTTTCTCTTCACAATAGGTCTTACAATAGTTTAACATCAGATACTACAGAAGTAGATACAACCTATGTGAGAGACTGGTGTCTGATGTAGATTTTCTTCTTTTAAAAATTATTCTCCATACTCCTGGTCAGGTTATTGTATACTTTTCATCACGCTACGATCAATAGGAGCAGAGCAGTGAAGGAAAATGTTGGTAAAACGGGAGAAATTAGCGTTTTTAAGTTTAAGGTAGCTATTTAGCTAGGACGTCTAACGTAAGTTATTTTGTTAGGTAGGTTACTTAATAGAAATCAAGAAAGAAAAATCATCGTTTGAAAGCCCTGAAAAAAATTATTGACAAAAAAATGGTTTACCCCTTATGAAATTTATATACCTAGATAGAATTATAAACATTGCAATGAACATTGATATTAAAATTGCATCAGGCGTTTTTGTATTCCGTAGGCGTTAGAAATTTAAAAAATGTTAACGATTTTTTCAGAGCTTTGAAGCGTCTTCTGTTAGGTAAAACGTCTGGTAGGTAAATCAACACACGTGTTTGAGAGTATCGATTACTGATTTTTAACGATCTTTATGTTATCTATTCTATATATACATAATAAATCTGTAGAGAAGTCAATTCTGTACAAGAAATATTTTTCAAAATAACTAAGTATATATATTCGTGTGGTGACGGAATAAGAATATAATAATATGTCACCACCCCATCACATCCCATGGGTGTCGTTAAAACCGACTAAGGGACTATTCGTGAATATTACCTTTACGTAATAAAAAGAAGGAAAACTTGAAATTAAACCCTATATCAATCCGTCTGGCCAGAGTGGTATTAGTAGGCCAAGTATCCCTCTGTCACGGGAGGAGGCCAGTCCTTGCAGTGGGACATTAATGGGTTGTTATGATGATACAAGACGACCTCTTATGACAAGTTCCAAAGAATTATTTCGAATAAACCTATACCTACTACTATACATATCCTCTCTTTACCCTATAGTGCCTTTTTACAGCAGAAATTGTCTCATCATAACACTTAATTTGAGGATATACACCGATTACTTGACAAACGATTTGACATGCGCATAATCAATGATCATGTCGTAATCTGCATTTGGGAAACCCAAAATGGAGTTTAACCTACAAATGTTACTGATTTGATAGTTGCCCTGGCAACTAACATGCTGATCAAATCAAAGTAGATAATCGAAGTTTCGGCAACTCAAATTATAGTTGACAAGAGTTTTGGCATTTAATTATTTGATTTTTTATTTGACATGCGTTTCAGAAACCGGGGGATAAACTATCAAAAAACTGCCAATCTCTGTCACCTCTGATTTTGAAGTTTCATGATATAAGATTATTATACCAGTAATTTATTAAAGTAACAATTTTTCGCACTTCAGATTGTTCCCTCGTGTTTTACAAACATAAAATAAACATGTCTGTTTATTTTACGTTCGTTCTGTTTGTTTTTGTAGTACGTCATTCGCAAGACAATCTTTTAGAATCGTACAAATAATAATTTACATTACGACTTACTAATAATTTTACGACCTCTGTGGCGTAGTGGTTATATAACATGACTGCTACCCAGAGGTCTCGGGTTCATTTGATTCCCGCTCAATTCAAATATTTGTGTGCATGAACATGATTATTTGCATTGCTCTGAGTGTTTCTATGTATAATTATGTATGTATTTACAAAAAAAAGTATATAATTATTAATATCCGTTGTTCTGTTACTCATAACACAAGGAGGTTAAGCCTAGCTTACTTTGGGAACAGATGGCGCTGTGTAGAGATGTCGGTGAATATTTATTTATTATTACGTAGGATTCGCAGAAGCTCTCTTACGCATAACAGCCGCTTAGACTACTTAATGTTTCGCCACCAACACTGTCTCTATCTATTTGATAATATGTAGTTTACAAATAGTTATAAAACACCTCTGAATACCTCTTCCAGTTAATAATACGCTTCGTATCCCTATTTTATAAGGTATCAAATAGTCCCAGTTAATCCAGAGTCGATATGAGAGAGCAACAAAGAGATCGCTCGATAATATTCGCGAATGACACACAGTCTTACAATAACACTATATTATTGTTTTACATTCAGTTCCTGTTTACTAAGTTTTTCTTTTTTTATTCATGTACTCATAGCAAACGTAGGATGCTACCGGCTAGAGGCCTATGGCATCAAAAAGGTTGTTGGCTCGGGCTGGACTTAGGGCCAGATTCAGAGACCGCGCTTTGACTTTACTTTAGCAAAGTCTAGTTATTATCTCTGAATTTGAACAACATTAAAGTAATCTTTTCGCATGAAAAGTTTACTTTGTAGTAATAAATAATGAAAGTAAACTTTTTCATGCGAAAAATTACTTTAATGTTGTTCAAATTCAGAGATAATAACTAGACTTTGCTAAAGTAAAGTCAAAGCGCGGTCTCTGAATCTGGCCCTTAAAGGCGCAGGATAGTGTTCTGTGGCGCGTGTTGGGAGAGGCCTATAAATATATAAATATTCACGGACATCTGTACACAGCGCCATCTGTTCCCAAAGTAAGCTAGGCTTAACCTGCTTGTGTTATGGGTAACAGAACAACGGATATTAATACATAGATATTATTTTTCTTGTAAATACATACATATTATACATAAAAACACTCAGACCAATGCAAATAATCATGTTCATGCACACAAATATTTGCATTGAGCTGGAATTGAACCCGAGACCTCTGCGTTGCAGTCATGTTGTATAACCACTACGCCACTATGTCCAGCAGTGGACTGCGATAAAAGGATAGTTTGATCCATGTACTCTAAGATCACAGATTAAAGTTTGGGAATAAGAGTTCCGTGTGCTGATGAACTATTAATACATCTTGTCCTCACGTCTTCTGAGATAAACACAATAAAGAAATGGTACAGCTAAAAAAATAAAATATTCTATACAATCATATTCTTTCATAAACGTGGTTACACCACCGTTTATTTACTTGGTCACCTTACATGAAGCCGTAAGAGTACAAAAAGATACTATTCATAAACAACAACAGGATAACTTGTCTCAAAACCCTATACCAATCATCATAACAGCCCTTTAATGTCCCACTGCAGGGACGGGCCTCCTCCCGTGACGGAGGGATATTTGGCCTACTAATACCACGCTGGCCAGACTGATTGGTATAGGGTTTAATTTCAAGTTTTCCTTCTTTTTATTTCGTAAAGATAGTATTCCTATACCAATACGTCATCAGAATGTAATCAATTTTTCTTTTCCGTTAATACAGAATTATCGTCCCTACAACAGGACAAACTGAAATAAATCCTATATCAAGTGCCAAATCCTAAATACACAAGTAAAATCTTGTTCCCTTTAAACCTCTGTCAACCTAAGATCCCTATCAAAACGCATCATTAACTAAGTTCAGGGAACAAATTTGGGAACAAACTTACTTCCAGGAATAATGGGGAACACCTTGCTAATATCCAGGAGGGGACTCAAGTGATCGTATTCGATCGATTAACCCTTTAACTGCT
This sequence comes from Schrankia costaestrigalis, assembly GCA_905475405.1. NCBI lineage: Eukaryota > Metazoa > Arthropoda > Insecta > Lepidoptera > Erebidae > Schrankia > Schrankia costaestrigalis. Next base: position 1,587,452 of record FR997832.1, on the reverse strand, counting down.
TGCAAAAATATCTTGTTTTGTTATCGGGAGAGAATGTCAATTTTCCTGAGTATTTCGATTGTATTTTTAATAAAAGATGTTTTTAGATATTGTTGAGTTAAGCCCGATTTACACATCGACAAGTACAGTAGCGAGTTAAGTAGTAAGTTATTGATTAAGTTGATTTAAATAGATCTCCATCCTATTATTTGGCAAGTTAAGTACGAAGTAGCCCCCTCTCTCGGGTCTCGCTAACTAGTGTTTTTTATTTTAAATTACAAAAATACATATATCGACGGGTGCAAAGTGAAAAGAGGCATCTGCATATTAGCAACTTTACAGGAGAGCGAAAAGATCGAAAAAGTGTGTTATTTTCTTAATCAGTGGGCCAATATTTCTGAAAATTTTATCATAACTTACTTATACTTTTATTTATTTTTACATAAAGTTAATTAATCTAATTTATTTATAATTTGCGAGATTTTGCAGATAGTCGTTTCTACATCAAAATTTATAAAACGTTAACTGAGCCGACTACCAGTTGGTCGTTTATGCTCGGCACTTTAAATACTGTGCAATAATATATTATTCTTTGCTTTACTGATCTCAATTGTATTCAGGCCACTTATAAATAAAATTTTATGAGTACCATGCTCGTAAATATTAATAAAATATCTACTACAGAACGTAATTTTGCAGATAACTTTTTATGCTTCGTCTTTTCATAACAATTATTTTTGGTTAAAGAGGTCAAATCAAATATTTTAAGATTAAGTATTTTTTTTATTAATAACAAACAATCAAAATATTACGTTAACATAAACTACAATCTTTAACATTAACAAAAACGTAAAAAAATATCTTCTTTTATTGCAATTGCACATTTGGCTTACTTAATCAGACTTATTTTAATCACATAATCAAAGTGTTTTACCCTCTTCTCAATTTAATTATTATTTGGTACACATTTAAATTTAACATTTTAAACCTAGAAAATAATAGTAATATTTAATGACAATTAGATACTCTTGCAAAATCAAAAATATCTTAACCAAGTTGCTTAAGATATTATCGATTTTATACGTGACACAATGATTTCCCTATTGTTTAGCACGATCTAATAGTAATTACAAAAACTAAATATTGAACTTCTTTAATAATCAAAGATGATTTACCTACCAAAAATTTTAACAGCATAAACTTATTTACTAGTACATAGTAAAATCTACACAACAATCAATCAGTCTCATTCTCTTAAGTATTAGCAGTATGTTTTATTTTCTTATAAAAATCATGATACCTAGGCGGTATTAAATTTTGCTGACATAGATGTATTAAGTTTGTGTCATTGTATTTAAATTGTGTTATCATTAATAAATAAAATATATTGTTTCTCTCTGAAAGAGATATCTTTGAACACCAAGGGGCGTTCAATGTATTCTCGGTATGGGGTTGATCTACTAACTATATTGTTAACTAAGTAGTGTCATCAGTTTAAGACACTACTTAGTTAACGATATAGTTACTCTTTAAGGGTATAAATATGAACTTTCATTGAATTGTCATCATTGGTATTTGATATATCATGACGCAAACGCAAGTCAGATGACTAATACGACAATGTTAATAAAAATCACATTGCGTTGTCATTAAATCCTTACAAAACAAGGAAAAACACAAAAAGTTATTCAAGTAGAAATAGTGGCTGTTTAACAAGATTCTACTCCTTAATTTTTTACTATTTAGAAGTAATTTAGTGAATTTAATCGGGGTAGAGAGAGCATTGAAGACGACCTCCTTGCCGGTGGGCCTATTAGTGCCTCTTTTGAAGAAAATGTCAAAAGTGTTGAGAAACTTGTATGGAAAGATGCCCGTGTAAGAGTGAAAACATTAGCAGAAAGAACTAAGCTATCCGTGGATAGCATTCATGCTATCCTTCATGGGCATCTGGATTCGTCAAAGGTCAGTCCACGATGGAAGTCGCGAATGATTACGCGCTTCAAAAACAAGTGCGAGTTGAGTGTTGTAAGGAGTTTTTGGAGCTGTGTGGTGAAAATCCGGATAGCATTATCAACCATATGGTTACGGGTAACGAAACTAGGTTTCATCATTAGATTTTGAGAGCACGCAAGAGTCTATACAGTGAAACAAAAAAGTAACAGACCCCTCCAAAAAGTTTAAAATCACTCCTTTCTCCGGAAAACTCATGGTCACAGTATTTTCTGATTCTAAGGGTGTTTTTTTGTTTGATTATACAAATAAAGTCAGAACATTACTGCCACATCCTACGCTAATACTTAACTTAATTTAAAGATGGCAATAAAATAAAAAAGACGGGGAAAATTAACCGCGGGTGTCTGGCTTCTTCACGACTATGCGCCAGTTCACAAAGGGCGCGTTGCCAAGGCTGTTGTACGTAATTGTGGACTTCGAAAATTCGGAGCTTTTACAGCCTCATGATCGCGGACAAGAATAAGGTGTCAAACGACTTGATGTCAGTACAATAGTTATCATGACGTACTTATGAGGGTAGGTATAAATAAACTTCGCGATAAAACCGTTAAGTTAGTTTCAAATGTCACCACCCCATCTCATTCCATGGGTGTCGTAAAAATGACTATGGGACAATTCGTGAATATGATCTTTACGAAATAAAAAGAAGGAAAACTTGAAATTAAACCTTATCGGTCTGGCTGGTATTAGTAGGCCAAGTATCCCTCCGTCCCGGGAGGAAGCCCGTGCCTGCTATGGGACATTAATGGGCTGTAATGATATGAATACAAAAAACACAAATCAAAAATAAAACTAATCAATAGAACATGAATAAAACATTGTCAGAATACGCTTTTAATTACTGAGATTAAACATCGCAAAACGAACAAATTTTGTAAATTGGCTTAGAAGCCCAAAATCATCATGTAAATATAATTGCAGTTATAAGCATGTTTTTATAAAGTAGTTTATTAAATAGAAAAACCTACTAAGTGATATTTTGTATAGAGTTAACCGCCGTAAGTCATAACATCTACAGTGACTGCGAAGTAGATAGAGTTAACTGGTAGGTGGTCGTTAATGCGTCGGTATTTTACGAAAATAACCTGTAACACTTTACAAACAGTAATGTAACTAAAAGATATAGATAAATAACTTTAAAAAATAAAATTATAGTAATTCATATAGTAGCGGTGACAAATAAGTCAAATGCCTGATGACATTTTTTGTATGCTCGAAGTCCGCCTGGCGCCCCGCGCAATAACGACCAACGTTACTTGGTCGCATAACCTTCGTGCTATTTGCAAAATTGAGTGAAGATGGCTTTTTATACTCTTAAAAAGTCATCGAAATATAATGAAATCTTTAAAACCAAATATACCAGGTGGTGGAGTCTTATTTGATAAGTACGAAAATGCAATAAAAAGAAAATCGTGAATTTGTAGTTGTTTTTATTTACTTTGCACCCGTCGATATCAGCATCACAACTTACAGTAGTTCTTGATCTAATGCCCGATTTACACATCGAAAAGTACAGTCTGTAGCGAGTTATGAACAAAACTGTAATTTAAAGTATTTACAAAATAGTGTTCTAGTAAATTTACCAGTTGTCTAGTACTCATATTACAAGCTTAGCTTGAAACTAGATAGCGCTGTATGAAAGTATGACGAACGAGCAACAAAAACATAATATGTAACTAGGTAATACTCTTAAAACAAAGACTTCTAAGTAAGCCTTAACCCTAAAATCAAACATGGCTACGTTAATATGACACAAACGCTTCTATTAAGGCCCAAACTATTCAGTTAACCCTCGAATGGTTTGAGACACAGTGCCTCGGTCGGCTAGTCAAACAATGCGCTCAGTTTGCGCACAAGTTACCGTAACCGTGAATTATAGTTCTAGTTGTAGTCTTCATATTGTTTACCTTGTCGCGTGAACCAATACCAATGCTAAGTGATTAAGAATACTCACTAAGGATAGGGACTGGCGTGGAGTAGCTCACTGTTTTGGTAGAATTGGTTTCTATAAAAAACGTAAGTGTTAGTGATCACTTTCAGCAGTAATTTATTTTCATAACAGTCCATTTATGTCCCACTGCAGGGACGGGCCTTCTCCTATGACAGAGGGATACTTGGCCTACTAATACCACGCTGGCCAGACGGATTGGTATAAGGTTTAATTTCGGTTTTTACGACACCCATGGGATGAGATGGGGTGGTGACATTTATGGTATTCTTACTCCGTCACCACACAGACTAACATAACAGATTATAGACTGTACTGACTGTGGAAATAATTTCTTTAGAACCTATTAATGACCCACTGCAGATAAGAGACACTTAGCCTTTTTTATACCACGGTGAAACTAAGAAAGATACCACGTATGATCCGTTTTTACTGCGAAATTTCCCTTTTACGAGTGCTACGGCCTATGTTTCTTGACCAAAAGCTATCACCAATTTGCTTTATATTTATTTGAGTCATTTCTTAGTCCCTATATCGCGAGGACTGATATGTTTTAATAATTAAAAGTAACTTATATGTATAAACATAATTTTTGTTTGAGTGTATTCCCATTAGGCTTTTTATGCTTCCAATATGCTCATTATAAAAAAATAAAATTGCATGTGGCAATGTTATATACGTTAAATAAAAAATATTATGTAAACACACATCTACTCCATAGTTGTTATGTCCAACACAAGCACCGAACTACACAAGATACAGTTCTCTACTCAAATTCCAAGTGTTCTCTAAGTTAAACTGAAATAACTTATGAGAATCGGCCGATCGCCTTTGTCGTAAGCTAGAAGGCAATTATCATTAATTATTATTAAATGTGACATTTTAGTGATAAACGGTGGGCCGATAACTTGGGCAAATAACTCAACTTAGGGTGGATGGGTCCAAAGTACCCGCGGTATTCAACTGTTTGATTTGCTATTAGCTTTTGAGGGTTGAGATTTGTTAGTTTGATTTTAAGTTGTGGAGGGTCATTTTTGATCTGTATGTGTTTGTGTAGGTATATATATAGATTCTTATATAACGTGCCGAGATGTTGTTTCCGAAGTATTTACTCTAGATTACTTGTATCGTGTTCATAATTAACTAATAATAAGCTTTCTTAATTATTGCGAATCACGCATTGTTGTACGAGTAATTATGAGTAGTTTTTACCTTTGTATACTTTTGTTTAGTGGCAATATTCTTATTTTATTAGGTACGTTACGGAGGCAGATGACCAAGAGGCCACCTAATTGTAAGTGGTAACCGCTGATGGACGTCAACAATGACAGCATAGCTAAGCCGCTGTCTTCCCTAGGACATAAGGGTGTTAAGTTTTAAAATTCTCGCCGTGTGCTAAGGAAGCGTACACGCTGTCTTTATCCCATGTTATTGCTGACTATTTTTTTATTTTCGTTTTTACGAACTTGATGGAAATCGCGAATAAATAATAAAGGCAAAGGTGTTAAAAACAAACTTAGGTAAAACAAATTCACTTAGTTGTCATCACCTTGCCAGTGTAGCCAAATCCTTCTTCACACTACGCTTGAAGCACCCAATATTAAACAATGGAGGATCCAGTTTGTTTCGAAACTTTGTTAGTTCTTAAATACCATCTCTACTAATTTTTATCAGATACAAACCCAGTATAATACGTAATAAGTATTACATCTTGACATAACATATATAAAGAATGGCCACTTGGCTCTGTCCTATAAATTTATTTAGCCATACATTCAACTGTTATTAATATCTTCCGTGCTGTTTGCACATTCGTTATTTTTATTGTAACTATACTTTATTATGTTTTATTGGTAGCCATCTTGTTTATTTAAGATAATAGTATTTAATATTTCTTTGTATTTATGTAAGTTAAGAGTACTCATGTTGATTTACATTCTTGTCAATAAACGTTTTTTATCGTCGCCAAAAAGTGGAGAAGTTTATAAATTAATTGTTTTGTATTAAATTACATAATACTTTAAAAAAAATCTCGCAGCAGCGAGTAAGTCTACATTAAGGGAATTATAACTTACAAGAAATTAATAGACACAAAATACATCCAGACTCTAGAGTCTGGATGTATTTTGTGTATTGTGTCTAGACAATAATTTGTAACTTCGAATCCGCAAACTCGCGGATTGAAACCGCATACACGATCGCTTTCTCACCAAGGTAGTTTTCATGGTTTATGATATGGTGGATATGATCATAGTGAAAGGTACCATAAAATATGATTTGGAACCTTACCAAAGAAATTATATTTTCTAAAATAACATAATAGAGTATATTGTATCAAAGCACCTTCTTATCGATCATACCTTTACTGGGGTAATCATAATAAATAACCGTAAAATACCGACAAATTCGTACATTACCCAGCTCGCGTCACTTGCTTTGAATTATAACGTCTACCCAACATTTAGGCGAACCAACGGCATTAGCATTAATTTAAAATATTATTTATAGTTTGGAGCTTAACAAAAAGATTAGCGAAGGGATGGAGGCGACATATTATTTTGTATATTTTAATTCTAGTCTGAATTAAACAAAAAAAATTCTTCGCTCATTAACACAACGCCATCGAGTCGCAAAATAAGCAGAGCTTGCACTATCTAGATAAGGTTTAAAGATACTTAAATACTTTTGCTTTTTGTAAACAATATAAAAACGATGATTTCTCATTAAATAACCCTTTTACATACTAGAGACAGAGTATGCATTTAAAAGCCTCTCGTATCAGCATACGAAAGGCTTTGAGATTTGTGCCGTAATCAGTATTCCAGGTACAAATCTAGGTTTTGTACCCTTTTTTTTTTTTTTTTTTTTTTTTTTTTTCGTGGAGGAAATACTTTTCGTATACCTGTCGCCTTGGGGTTAGACGAGCAGGTGATGTCGGACTCCCAGACCGGTCTACCGACTAAAACCTCCACGATGACCTTTCTCAGGTGTTCCAGAGAGGTTTCGGGAACGCGAATGCTTCATCCGAAACCTATCTCACCTCGCCTTAAAAAGGCTCGTCAAACGGTGCCTTGTTGGCAGCCCGCATACTCTCACGACTTATAATGATCGTACAACTAGCGGTGCAGTCCCCTACTGAAGCCGCTAGCGAACCCTGGTTGAGGGGCCGGAGCTGTTGCCACGGCGTCGCCTTGTTCGAGAGGGATCGGCTCTCTCTCGCTCTCGCTCGGCAGTCTCCTTCCGGAACATGACTGTTTCGCAGAAGGAGAGCACACACATCCACCCATCTTCATCCGCGAGCATAGCAGCTATTATTGCTGGCGGTGAAAGATCGCTCCCGATTTGGGCAACCATGACTGATCGCTCCGACTCCCATGCTGGACAATCCTCGAGAGTATGCTGGGCAGAGTCTCTGTCGCTTGGACAGTGATGGCAATTTGCAGTCTCTTGACGTCCTATTCGACACAGATACTCACCGAAACAGCCATGCCCGGTAAGTATCTGTGTTAGCCTAAACGTGACCCTTCCTCGTTTCCTTGTCATCCAGGTTTTGTACCCTAGCTCTTGCCACAGACCTAAACCATTTTTTAAACGTTTTCTAAAGTGCTTGCACAGATCAAATACGTTATTATATAAGCACAATTTATAGAAAACGCGTTTCTTTATTCTGCCATATAATTGTTTTCAAATCGCAAGTTGAATGGAGCCTTACAAACGGCCAAGAAGTTTTTAATAAATACTTTTATTAGTCTACACAGGAAGATTGACATCTTTCCCATTCATTTTCCATTATTCACTAACAAACCCATAACATTTTCTATATTTCGTATTTAATATTATACTTAGAAAGAAAAAGCTAAAACCAACTATTGCCAAGTTAGTGTGCACACAAATCTTCACAACTCAACGTTAGAATCCGTGTTGATGATCTCGTTAAGGGTAAGATGACACCAAATGACCGTAATTATGCCGAGTTAAGGGGCAGTTATACTGTTCAGAATGTTTTTACCAAATTCTCTTGTTTCGTTGTTTATTAAAGTTTTTTTTTTGGTACTTTTATTGTTATTGTTCTATCTGTTATTGATGAGTTTTGGTTTGAGTTTGAGAAGTTTTTTATTTTGTATAAAATGTTAGTCACTTTATGCCTGTGTTTTAGGTGCATTGCGGACTAGCGGTTGACGATAAGCAGCTGTCGTGTATGATGTTTCGGGGTCGAATCCGACGGTAACCTATTATTTTGTGTAAATTATGAACGATTGTTCTCATGTTGATAACAGATAAGGTAATATTTGATATACCAAGCCTTGTGTTCCAGTATCTAAACACGTGAAATGAATGGACACAAAGTACATCCAAAGACTGATGAACAGTTCTGTATGGGATTCGAAGTCGTTACTGGTAGCAATGTTTCGTTTATCGCAAAGCTTACGCTCATTGGGCAAGGTGCTCACTACTCAAGGTTATATCTTATGTAGTTATTATACAACTACAAATTAATTTAAATTTAAAAGTTTGTTACACATTACATAAGTAAAATATTGCCAAACCGCTATTTGAAAATAGGTTTGGCAAAAATATGATCGGTTACAGATGACCTAGATACGTTTTATTGTATCTATGTAATTGGACAATGCCCAAAATCTTTTAAGGGCCTTATTGGTATATTTAAGTCTGAGTTTATTTAACTCGAATGAAAGAAAAAAATATATTCTTACAACAGTTTTTCAAAGGTGTTTTATTACGATTTATGGTACATCATTATCATCTTGATGCCACTTTATGCGGTGATGTGACCCTCTCAACCCTCATACATTCATGCAGCATATTATTATAATTGACCTGAAACACAGGTTTAATAATCTAGTTCAGACAGATGCAAATGTTAATTTAAGATTTATTTTGTAATAATGCACTTTTAAGATACTTTTTGTAAGTTATTTGTAAATTTTTTACCAATAAATATTCTATTCTATTCTAAGGATGACGTCGAGGTAGGATGACCGAGCCTCGGTATCTTTACCCTCGTAACATCAGTTCATAGATTAATACCATTATACTTTTTTACACAAAGTAATTAAAGAGTAAATAGGGTAGGTCCATAACAATCTTCATTCTCAAATTCTCACCAGTCACTATTAAGATAAGCAAAAATTACTAATCCATCCGAATAAGTTTCCAAACATCTTTTAATTCTAAGATGTAGCTTTACCTAACAGCTCAGATAAAATCAAATAACTTATACACCAAAATAGAAATCTAATCAGTAAACAACGTATCCCAAAAATAAAATAACAAACACAAATATCGGTAAACAAAGCTCACCTGAACATAAAGATCGAAGAAGAAAAGCAAAACGTATGTGGCATATCGGCGGGAAAGCCCCGTACAAATCTGGCCAGTGGATAGCTGGGCTGATCGACAAATCCGGAAGATTACGCGCTGATACAGGGGCACATGTTTATGAGACAGCAGCCGGACTGTGCCGGACAACCGACTGGCTAGCAGGGCTGCCAAACGAAATAGTTCTGTGCGCAAAATACGAGTACGTACGGGTGTAGGTTTTGAGTTTAGGTGTTATGTGTAGTTAGTTGTAGGATTAAGTGGACGTTTGTTTATGATTGTAGGTATACGAGTATGTGCGATGTATTTTATAATTACTTAAGACATAGGTTTGTGGAGAATGTCTTTGCGATTGAAATGACTGTCCTGTCGCGTGACTGTCATGACTTTATGTGAAGCCTAGAAATAAAATTCGTTGAGTAACAATTTTTTTATTTTTACAAAAAAAAGTTTGTAAACTTAACATAATTCTGCAAATCTTTTATCTGCAGAAGGATTTGGATACCATGTAAAGTGTTTGGGCTACTTGATTACCTTACACAATCGTAATACCACTTAATGTTGTTATAAAGAATGCAACGAAATAATAATACTACTTATAACAAACAAGCGAGTGGAATAATGACTAGAATGTGTATGCTTTTGTGAAATCAAAATCAAAAAAGTTACAACTGTTTGAATCTTTTTTGTAGTTTCTTGACGTTTGCCAAGAAACTACAAAAAAGATTCAAACATATACATACATAATATTGTATTTACAAAAATGTTTATCCGTTGTCTCGTACCCATAGTACAAGCTCTGCTTAGTTTGGGACTAGATGGCGTTGTGTGAATGTGTGAGGATTATTATTTATTTAAACAAAAACTACTAAAAAATAAACTATAAACATATCTGACAACCCTAGTATACCCATCGAGATAGAAGGAAGGTAGTCCGTATAATATTTGGGCTTACAAAACGAGTCCAAGTTTTAATAGTGTGGCCCATGTTTATGTTATAGTCGTCCGTATCGGGGACATGAACTGGCCCAAGGGACTGCACTGATACTACACACGATGGACTTTTTTGGGATCTATTTGCTTCTATTTTATGATATCTTGATGTTATTTGTTATAACTTCTAGGATATGAAGGATAACTTATGATGAGTATCAATATGTAATTCATGTTTTGATGTGATTACTTTGTAAGTAAGGAAGTGCGGATTGAGTCAAATCCACTGTTTTGTTAAGAAGGAAAATATAAAAACACTAGTTGAAGCCCGCGTGGTATAGGTAGTCTATGTATGTGATAATGTTAATCTACTTCCTAAACTACCTATATTCCGAATTTCATCAAAATCAGTTCAGTAGTTTTTGCGTGAAAGAGTAACAAAAATCCATCTATCCATCCTCACAAACTATCGCATTTATAATATTAGTAGGATAGGATACTTAATTCAATTATTTGTTAAAGAAAGTAATAATGGTACCTATACCATGTGCTTAATATATCTATGTGTAACAGATCCCGTCTTTCTCATATAAGCAAAAAATAACTAAACTGTCTACATAATGATCATTATTATTTAGGTAAAATAAAATACTTGTTATTAATTTTGTGTTACACGATTGCGCGCGGAGGAACTATTTCTTTGTTAATCTTGCAAAATTAGTAACTAAATAAAGTTTTATATACCTAGAATCAATTAAAGTTACTAAATATATAAATTTAAGTAAGAACACATTTCTTACATAGTCTTGATGATGATTACACATAGATTTTAAGTCCAGACAACCAAGTCTCTAATGCAGGCGTAAACTATATACCTACATTCAGTACTCCGACCGAAGCTCTATGTCCGTTGCGTGTTATGTCGAGACTCGAACTGACTAAAACTGCTGTGTCATGTCAACACATCCTCCTTTCTAAATGTCACTCTTAATTTCAAAATAGGGAAAAAAAAATCATTAAAATCTTCAGATGATGCCAGCAATTTTGCTGGAATCATCTGAAGATTTTAATGATTTTTTTTACATAATAGTTTTTATTTATGCTATTCTAAACCTCAAAATTAATTTATACCTACCCAAAACATAAGCCCAAAAACAGAAAACAAACGTAACCTAAAAACATTAATGAACAAAACAAACGATATGAAACCGATTACATTACCGGAACGTAGGACACGTGTAACAACATAGGGTTGGTCATTACGCATAATCGTCGGCCAAAAACTACAAAAGCCGTAATTATTTACAACTACCGTCCGGTGGCGTACGTTTTAAAACTACCCTCAGTGGCTCGGCGGCGCGTCCCATCAAAGTCAGATAACACGGGCCACTATGAGAAGGCTTGTTTATTGAGAGAATGTCAGTCCTACGTCCGTGTTCATATTGTGGTACTTGTGATTATCATTTTCTATTTTTTTACGTGTGTGACAAATTAAGATTGGTAGCACTAAGCCATCTTCACTCAAGGGTGTCGTAAAGCCTACTAAGAGTAGGTAAGTAGAAATTATCTCTACGAGTACTAAAAAAAGAAAACACAGCGTGGTATTAGTAGGCCAAATTTTTTCCATCACTTAAGTAGGCATGTTCTTATCGTGGGCTGTAACATTAAATTGTAAAAAATGATGATTCGATTTAAAATTAAATACTGGTGCGCGTAAAATGATTACAATTGATGTTAACCTTAAGCGCGTTTTAAAAATGGTGAGATCGAAGGGAAAAGGTTCTCTTGTCGTCGTCATCTTGAGGAAATGTAAAAATCATCCAGTATTTTTTTTCAAAAACCACCTAAGGTATAATTTAAAACATAGTTTTATATTACACACAAAACTTTCAAGACACACGCTATATCAATTTGTTGGCGTAGTACGTAATAGGTTTAGTTACTCTTCTCAGGAGGAAGAGGAAGCCGTAACTGGATGATAACAAAGCAAAAACCTGGTAATCGCTTTTTTAAAACTGGTTCTGGCTATCTCCAAAGCATGCAAATGATCGGCAGTGGGTAATTTTTGTGTACATAAGAGTTTATACCTAATGTACCTACAGCATTCGAAATCAAGTTTCCAAAACAAAGAAAACTAAATTAATATTATAATTCAATAAGCAGGTATCACAATATGAACTCGTAGTTAGGCTATATATCCGCCGATAAGGCCTTTTGTATCTCAAAATAAATAAAATAGCTTAAATACGAGGATGTCCGGCCGGGACGCCAATATGGCCGGCCAGGGCATAACAGATATACGTATGGAAATTAATTGTATAGTTTCGTGATTATATGTATATACTTTTATGGAATAAGTTCTGTATTAGAGTAGACGAATAGGTATTTACTTGCTGCTGGAAAATGTGTGTATAAATAAATAATATAAGTAAGTTATTACAGAAACTTGAATCTTTTTTATCTCTTTATTCTATTATTTTATCAATATACTTTTATTAATAAACTTTCATTACTGCTCCACTCATATTAGTCATAGTGTGATGATAGCCTATGACACTCCCCGATAAATGGACTATTCAACACAGAAAGAATTTTCAAAATCGGTTCATTAGATCCAGAGATTACCACCTACAACGTCACAAGCAAACAAACATAACAAACACACAAACTTTACCTCTTTATAATATTAGTATAGATAGGAATTGTACGTGTATTAGAATATTAAGAATAAGGGGTGCCATTACTCCAGTTTGTTTTGTGAATATTGTAAAGGGTAATTAAAACTTTTAAACTATCGCGTTTCATTATTAGAAATATTATATAAACGGGATATTAACGCGCATTTTATTTACCTTTATTTTACTTGACTTTTCGGCACAGGTTGCACTGGCCGTGGTTGCAAGCTGACTGGTCATGTATTTTAGATTAACATTATATTAACATCGTACTACATCGTACATGTACTTTATATTAACATCTCAAGATGCGAGGGTAGATGATAATAATATATTATCTATCACGAAGACGAAGCTGTAACGTCGCATCACCAGTTAGCATGCGACAACGGCCAGTGCAACTTGTGCCGAAACGTCAAGTAAAATAAAGGTAAATAAAATGCGCGTTAATATCCCGTTTATATAATATTTATAATTGTAAAGGGTATCTGGATGATGTAATTATGTAACTTCGTTATAATATTTAGGTATAGCAAAAAAGAGCTTGTCACAAGCCCACGCCTAATAATTTTTTGGTCACAGAAACTAGTCCTTCGGGAGAAGATGAGGTGGTTATATTATGTAGGTAGGTATAATTATTTCGTCATCAATGTAACGAAATAGTACATCAAAACATTATACAAAATATATACTAATGTCTTAAAATATACAAGCTAGGTATATCCAAAGCTCATGAATATTGATGGAGCGACGACCTAATTTTAATCAACCTGACAATGTTATCTAAATTAGTACAAATCTTGACGACATCTTTCAACGTGTTGACATAAATGACGTTAAAAAGAATAATAATTAGTTAAGTAGGTACTATAAGTAGGAGCTGTGGTTCGTGTGGACCAAAAAAGGACTCTCTACCACAGCTTTGTTTCTTACGTAATTTCGTGTAAGTGCTTTTTCAAATTAAAATAAATTTAATTTCTTTTTTCTATTTTAATAAAGACAACTCCCTCACTAGGCATCATAGGTGTCGCGGGGACCTTTTACAAACATCAATTAACGGACACAAAGAATACCCAGACCAGGACAATAATTTGTGGATCTCACAAATTATTGTCCTGCGTGGGGATCGAACCCACAACCTCTTGCACGGCAGACGCTTGCGCTACCGTCGCGCCACCGAGGTCGTCAAATTGGTTTCATATTACTCTCAAATACCATAATGCTCACTTTCATGTACTTATAACATTCTGTTTTAAATAATTAACAATATAATAATTTCAATAGAAATTTTCATAAACAACATTTATTTTATTTACACCTTCCTTCACCCCAAAATGTTAAATTACAACAAATTAAACGTAGCAATTAAACAGTCCCCATTAAGTTCATTATCACTTTTTCTTAACGAGTTACGTCTAATTGATTACCGCTAACACAGCCTCTAAGGCAGTGTACAAGGTACTACAAATTGGCAAGCAATATCTCAGGGCGACAACGACCTATCAATAAAGGAACCAGGCCTCCGTCTTGCCAATACAGACCTCCGTAAATCGAGACACTCAATTTACGACTACAGTTGTACATCGAATTAATAGTTTACAATTGTCTGTAAGGGGGCTGTTTTAAATTTAAATATCCTACTAATATTATAAATGCGAAAGTTTGTGACGATGGATGTTTGTTACTTTTTCACGCAAAAACTACTGAACGAATTTTGATGAAATTTGGAATATAGGTAGCTTTGGGTGTAGAGTAACATTTAAGTAACCTATATCAAGTAGGTGAAGCCGCGGGCATTAGCTAGTAATAGATATTTTCTAGACATTAAAAGATTACTTATTAAGAGTCTTTGTAATTTGTTTAAATGAAAATTAAATCTTAATAATCTGAGCCACACTTATAAATGAGGAGAACCGTGGGAGAACCAAGGTGACCGACATTGCGTTTAGAATCAAATACAACAAGAAATACTAGATTCGAGGGACATATGGTCAGAGTCAGCGTCGTTTATTCAATGATCAAATGAAATTTTAAGCAAAAGCAGATTTTATAGTTGAAATTGCTCTACGCAGTCGACACTGCATGTTCACTGTATGCCTGGCATGATAAGCCAGTGCCGGATCCTAGCTTTTACTTTCTTATTTCAATCCTTCTTCTACTTATTGTCTATTCTTATACGCCGTTTCATCAGTCTCTGCACTAAGCCGTCTAGCAACAATATTAAACAGCTATATGTAATGATAATTCACTACAGATAAGCCTGCTTTCTAACTAGCTTGAACCACCACAATCACCTGAAAGCTATTTCAAGACGAACGTACTACTGAACATCAATCTATGTAAACAGGCTCAACACAGCCTCTTAAATCAATAGGTCTTTGTACAGGTACTTTGGTGCAACGAGAGCATTTGATTTAATATAATAGCTATGTGGGAACATTAGGCGATCAATTGACCATCAATTGTGTTGTTAATTTGCAGTAAATACGGTATAATCCGGTGGCATGTCGAACGCTGGATTTGACAATGTTATTGCATGATTGGTATACGTGATTTGGATTAGATTTTGCGCATTACAAGTATCGTCTTACTGGTAATTATCAGACTGATGGTCGTTAGGATGACGATATTATGTGGATTAGTGGTTTTAACGTAACTGCTAGGCAGTGGTCTAGATCTAGATTTAATTTCTGTTTAATGCAAATTTTTGTGTACTTAATCATGAAATATTTATTCTTTGATGAATAACAAGAATGGAGCCCAGCAATGAGTAATTAATAACATTACATTTATTTCTAATGTACCCCTGCTCCGTGCTTACAGGGCATCATAATAAACATTGAGAATACTGGGAAGAGGAATAGAAAATCTAGGGGCAATTTTTAGGGTAATTTCATTTCAAAGTAATTGTCGCTGTACAATTTTCTGTATGCCTTTTTGACTGATGTTGTTACAAAATTCTTCGACACCCCAAGCTAAATGCTAACAAAAAGTTTCAACTAACATACCAAAAATCTAAATGTGAAACGCTAAAGAAATAACAACAAAACAGAGACAGAGCCTTAACGTCGCCTGAATGCTTATTTGCTCAACCGACCATTTTCACGAATTTCACTTTTTAATGCAATTTTATTAAGAATCAAATTGCGGTTCGATTGGTATATAATACTTGCTGTTTGGACTTTAAATACATTATTTACAAGGAATTTAAGTTTTTTTAATCTAACACATGAGAATTTAAACTTCATGCTTAATTGCTCAAAGTCCGTAGAGAAACACCAAACATGCATCCAAGCAACGATTGCGTGCTTAAGGATCCAATCTCCCCACAAGTAACCAATCACGACATCGCATTTTGATGACGCAATACGCCGCCATCATTAATTTATATTGTGAATAAGTTGGTGCTCACACGCATTTTAGTAAAAACTGACGTAAAATATATAAAAGGAGTAAAAATATTAATAGAAAACAGTAGCCAAAATATCCGTCACTAAATACAAATCGGAAAATATAGTCACAACTATAGAAAAGGAATGATAACAAAAATACAACTTACCGAAAGTTGTATTTTTGTTATCATTTCTTTGTAGATTACCACTGCGTATCGTTAACTTATAGTACAGGATGTTTAAATTTAATTATTATAATTTCAGATTTAATTAAATCCCTAAATGAAGTTGTGACGTATTTATAAATGAACAGATGACTGTTTTGAAAATTTCGTAAGGTGGTAAAATCTATAACTAAAATAATAATAAAAAATGTTGCTTTTGTGCGGTGACTGGGCTTGTTTAAAATGCCTTATTGTATAATTTTTTGTTAAAATATACCTGCTACTTGCATGTTTGCTAATTGTTAAATGGGTTAATTTCTTAGCATTATAAGTTTTGTGTTCCACGTATACCTACGCGTCCTACGCTTTGTGTTCGCAATGATGTTAGATGTAAAAAATAAATTTGATTGACATAGCGGCCGCCGGAATCGAACCCGAGACCGACGCGTCAAGTCTAGCGACGCGCACCAACGTACTTACCGCGGTGCCCGCGCTGCATACCCCGCGTTGCCCGCGCTTCACTCCCCGCGCCCCGAGACCCAACGGTGACCGGACCGGCGAACGGCCCGCTACCGAGCGATAGTGCGACACAATAGCCCGACGGCGAATGCACGTTTGTCCGCGCTTCATGTTAACGCAGTTAACTCTATCTATAAAGTCCACTCTCTAATCTACATCTTGTTTTCTACTCCTATAAAGTCTAAGCTACGTCTAGCTAATCTATATTTTATCTTGTTTTCTACTCCTATAAAGTCTAAGCTACGTCTAGCTAATCTATATCTTGTTTTCTACTCCTATAAAGTCTAAGCTACGTCTAGCTAATCTACATCTTGTTTTCGACTCTTATTTAACTTCAGTGCTGTGAACTTAACTAACTTAATAAAAGCTCTGTATTATCTTTTATTCTGTTTTATTAAATAGTCTTGTAAATAGCCATCACGTTTTCTTTATCACTTCTACACATATTACATTTTACTTAAACGCGTAAGCTATGTAATAACTAAACACTACATTAAGGACTACTACACTACTTTTTCTTTCTACTACTACTACACTTAGACGTTTTTCGTATTTTCTGTAAATGTGTTTTTTTAAATTATTTGTTCCTTTTTAATAATAAAATAGTAAGTTTACTACTTATCTTCTTTTACCACAATGCCCAAACACACTGTATATGGTTATAGGGCACTTAAGTACTAAATATATTCGAATGCAAAATGCTCAACCTCCACTCCAGTAGTGGTCTATCTCCACTTACGTAATTAATTATGTGTTTATTTGCTCAACCTCCATAAAAAATTGTGAAAATAAACAAAACTGTTTGACTTTTTAATCATTGTTTGTAATATATCATTTTATAAACACAATAACTATATTTTTAATTTAATACTTTTATGAAATTATATTATTTGCTTAAACTAATCAATTAAACGTCGCTGGTGTAAAATGTTAAAAATGGAGCTTGGCCACTTAAGTATTCGTGCGACGTTAACTTATCCTAAAAACAAAATCCTTTGGCATACAAAACGCGTAGTTGCACAAAGACAATAATTCGATAGTAAGCCCCGTACCGCTAGAGATTCACCTGACTAACTGCCGCTAACCACCTCTAACCGCTTCTAACCGGCTCACGAACCGGTTTAATCCGCCCGCTACCAGCGCAATCCGGTTCGCAAACTTTGTTCTGTCACGGTTGCTTTGTGGCGCACGCATTATGCCACTTGTCGGCTTCTCTGTACACGATTTGTTAATGGATTTCAGTTATTGTTTCTCTTTGTGTTTAATTGGATGAAGTTATCCACGTTTTAGATTATTATTTCGTAGAAAAATAAATTTGCTTACTCGAAATAAGTGTTTCCAATTGTACCGCTAAAATAGATTGTTACTTTAATTTAAAATATTTTTATGTAACACAAATGTTTTGTTAATTGGTATTATCAAAGCTTAAAAAAATTCTACTTGATTAGTTATATCTATTTACTCGTAGATAAATATTCTAGCAAACTTTAAGCTTTAGTGAAGGAAGTATAAATTAAAAGTGCATCAACAGATTTTAATAAAATTAATACAAAATCAGTACCTTATTAAAATTGGTTGAAAATTCTAAAATAATAACCGAATTCTAAATTATCACACATAACTTAAAGAAACAAACATAATATCAAGAGCCTCCTCTTTTTTGGAGCCTCTTAAAAATTAATTTTAATTTTTCTTCGCAAAATATTTCATGAAGCCAAATTGTTCTTTACCTTGTTTTTCTTTCGCCAATGATTCTGCAATAACAATGACGACAACAATCTACAACTGATGTACCTACATATCGAATAAAGGCCAACCAATCACGAGACCCTTTTAGCTAAAAGCTAGTATTCTAAGCGCTTGTCCCTCTACAGAATGTCGTCGTAAAGATGGGCAGAGCGGCTTAATGCACCGTGCGGGATACGGCCCATTGCATGCCTGATTTCTTTGTTGTTTTACAATTAGAAAGAGCTGCGTTTGAATACTACAGTATAGCGTTGGCCTTCGGTGTTGAAAATGATTAAAAAAATTACTTTAATCATGTTCCTTTACACGGTAGATGGACGATCTAATCATAAAATAATAAATAAAAACAAAATCATTTATTGCTTTTAAGGAACACAGAAAAAAAAAGAAAATACAACAATTTACAAAAGTAATAATATTAAAAGCAATTAGAGAAGGCTCAGCTTGTGCTGAGCTGCACAGAGTGGTTACTGTGGGCAGCGCTGATTTTCAGCTACCCCGTTTCACTGCGTTTATCATGGCAGCGGGGAGATGTTGGATGAGAGAGGCAGGAGAGGAAGAGAAGTTCAGTTACTTCATCAATATAAAAAAATGCATTGATAAAATTTCACTACTGGTAAAAGTAAATAAGGTCTAAGAGGCTGATGTCTTATGCTGAAAAAGGTATCTGAATTTAATGTTAAGTATAAATCAGTCAGTCTCTTATTAATGACACACCTGACACCCTCGTGATGAAATATATAAAATACACGTATTTCAGTAATAACGAATATAATTATTGTAAACTAGCTGACCCGTGCCCACTTCGTAGGGCGGAGAAAAAAACGGGTCCCTTTTTTAAATATATTTCATTACTGCTCCACTCCTCATAATCATAGCGTGATATTATATAGCCTATGACACTCCCCGATAAATGGACTATTCAACACAGAAAGAATTTTTAAAATCGGTTCAGTAGATCCAGAGATTATCCCCTACAGCGTCACAAACACACAAACTTTACCTCTTTATAATATTAGTATAGATTTACAATTCACCTTACCATCATAAGAGTGTAAAGTTTAAAACAAGTAGAGTAACTTAAGCTAAACAATATAACTGTAACGAAACAATTCAAAGCAACGCTAAACTACTTTAAGGTGGGATCAGAGTGCTAAGTTAGTCTTGACACTTGCATCTAGATATCAAGCCTCGCTTAATAAGACCTAGGATACCTACTTGCAAATCTGATGCTAAATTCGCTGAGACTAACATATATTTATTTATTTCATTATTATCCGTGTGGAGACGGAGTAAGAATACAATATGTCACCACCCCATCTCATCCCATAGGTGTCGTAAAAACCGACTAAGGGACTATCCTTGAATATTATCTTTACGAAATGAAAAGAAGGAAAACTTGAAATTAAACCCTATACCAATCCGCCAGGCCTACGTGGTATTAGTAGGCTAAGTCCGTCACGGGGGAGGCTCATCCCTGCAGTGGGACATTAATGGGCTGTTATGATAAAAGGACATACATGAATCCATGGGTTGATAACAAATAAAATAGCATCAAGATATATCAAAACAGAAGCCAAGTAAACAAGATCACAATTAAGGCTGAGCGCAGACTTGGAACACGACAGTCTTAAGACAGACTATTGCTTTACGTCGTATAGACAATATTGTCTCAGATAGACAGTTTTGTTTTATGTGTGCTACGTATCGTAGTCAAAACTGTTTCGTTTTAGTTTTAAGACAGACTTGTCTATATGAGGCAAGTCAGTCTTGAAACAGTCTAGTCTCCAATGTGCGCTCAGCCTAACTCAACTAAATAATGTCTTATAAAAATAGTGTAAGGCTTACAATTGATAGCTTGAATGGTGAAGTACAAGAAGGATCATTAATCATTGCATTGTTAAACTGGGGTGACAACGAGTCAGCTTGTATTGTGGATTTGTTGACAGGGATCACGACTGGACGACAGCGGACCTATTCTGGAAATGGTTTGCTCTTTTGATTGCTTTACTATTTTGATAATGGAATAAAAGTATGTTTTATAGAGATAAACTTGACTTACTATCATAACAGCCCATTAATGTCCCACTGCAGGGACGGGCCTCCTCCCATGACGGAGGGATAATTGGCCTACTAATACCACGCTGGCTGGACGGATTGGTATAGGGTTTAATTTCAAGTTTTCCTTCTTTTTATTTCGTAAAGATATATTCACGGATAGTCCCTTAGTTTGTTTTTACGACACCCATGGGATGAGATGGGGTGGTGACCTATTGTATTCTTATTCCGTCACCATACGGATATTGACTTACTTATATAGGCTGGTAAATGTTTTTATACTTACATATTTTTCGTCGTTTTGTTTTCATAAATGTTATGACTGCAAATTAGACGGCATTTTGGATTTCCCTGTAATGAAATTGGGTTTTGTTCTTATTCCGTCACCTCACAGGAAATAAGAAAGGACTAAAATATTATATTCAGACTAATTATTCTGAGACAATTTATAAAAAATACATATTTCATATTATTATAATATATTTTACAATTAGATAATTGTAGCCCTTAAGTAAACACTGAATTCTCAAAAATCTAGGTTTTTAATATTTTTATTGAAAAAGTAAAATCTCGTCTTCACTACTACACATAGTTTTTATTTACAAAATAAATACATTTTGCGTAAAAGTACAATATTAACAGAATAATACCGACTTACTCATTTTAAAACTAATAGCTTACAGGAACGTAGGGAGCTCTTAGATCACACATTTCTTTATAAATAAATAAATAACTACATCGACCATCCATCGTCCATACCTTTTGCAACAAATAAAAATTAATACTCCGAATAGATTACCCAGACTTCAGTGATATGTTCCTTTCCACATAGCTACGAATAAAACAAACCTAGGTATTTACTCCACCTTGAACAGAATTTGCAGGCAATATAATAACCTAGTTAAGAAACACAAAACAATAGACATCTTTTCAGACAAGCTTACATCTTTTAGACTCATAATCTTAGATACCTTTAAAAACAAAACAGTTATTTAGCCATGTTCGAAATTTCACTTTTTTGTGTACTACTTGCTTATTTCTTACTAATATATATCGCAGGGACCTAAACACCCTGCCACATAATGTAAAAATACTGTTTACTTGTTATGTTATTGTGGCCTTACATTTTGTAACTCTTCATACTTAACCATATTATGTTTGCATGCTGTGGCAACCTATAATTAGGTCTGCACTTAACACTATCCAGATAAGATGTACATACTATGAACCATGTATTAGTCTAAGACTTGTTGGTTGTCCAAAAAATAAATAAATAAATACCGAAAATAAATAAGAGCTTTAGATTTAGAGATTACTTCTGAATAGCATAAACAATTGCTATAAGGTAGCTGCACACACAACTTCTTAATCATAATCATTATAACAGCCCATTAATGTCCCACTGCAGGAACGGGCCTCCTCCCGTGACTGGGTTGTGACATATTGTATTCTTACTCCGTCACTATACGGACAAATCATAATATTAACACCATAATACTCTTTTCCGAAACTAGTTAAAATAATGTAGTCAAGATGACCAGAATACGTTCGTAGGGATTTCACTCAGTGTAGTGAACAATCGCAAATGAATGGAGTGGAGACAAAAGGCCGGTTCCTTTGTGCTAATGAAGAATGGTCACCCTACCCTGGGTCGTGTTAGTGGTAGGTTAGATTAATATCGGCCTCTGATCACTACATGTAACAAAAATTAACACTTTGTTATTAAGTGGGTTAAGATTTAAGTTCTCTATTTGTAAGATTCGATTTTCTTTTTTTTATTCTACATAGATGTCAAAATTTGATTCCAGAGATGGCATTCATTTACGATAAAGACTAGGTATTTTTATACCATGCTAGCTAGATAAGTTGGTATGTATACAGTTGTACCTCAATCGTTTTTTCATTTAGAAAGGAAAATTAAGATCTGTTTTAGTAAGCCATATAAAGCATAGGAGAATGACAATATCCTACACCAATTTACCTGGCCAAGTTACCATTATGGGTAAAGTTCAAGGAAATTACTATAATAAAAAACCGGTCAAGTGCGAGTCTGACTCGCGCACCGAGGGTTCCGTACAAACCTATTTGCCAAATTGTGATAACATCAGGACTCAGCTGTTTAAATACTATTTTTCCCGCCAAAATAATATGACGTCACAACTCATCTGTCAAAAATTTTGTGACGTCACGACTTATCTGTCAAAATTCAATGACGTCACGACACAACTGTCAAAAATTCAATGACGTCACGACACAACTGTCAAAAAATGTTTTCCCGCCAAAATTCTGTGACGTCACAACTCATCTGTCAAAAATTCTATGACGTCACGTCCCATCTGTCAAAAGTGACAGCTGTCACTTTGACAGCTGTCAAAATTCTATGACGTCACTGGTCACGTGACAAACAAAATTCTATGAAATCAAAATATAATGTGATTGAAGTAAAAATTTAAGGTTTTCGGAATTTTCCCATTACATGTACTACAAGACCTTGCTCCATGCCAAATTTCAAGTTTGTAGGTAGACTGGAAGTACCCTGTAGGTTTTTGCCCTTACCCCTCTAAATTTGGCGACAAAAACGGCTATATTTCTTGATTGCGTTAGATTAGCACTTTGAATTTTTTATAGCACTAAGAAGCAACAAGCCTCAGTATTTGGTGAAAATTTCAGCTTGATACCTTCACGCGTTCCTGAGATAAATGGTCTTGACAGAAGACGGACAGACGGACAGACGGACAACAAAGTGATCCTATAAGGGTTCCGTTTTTTCAAAACTGGTACGGAACCCTAAAAAGAAAACCAGAAATTATTATTGAGTAGCAAACACAGACATGATACAATGGCGACACTAGATACAATTAGGCATAGACTTTGTGCCATACGGTTTAATTCAATTGGGCTTGATTTCCAAAGAGTATTTGAATAACAAAATACAAAGGTGTAGTTCATTTGCATTCGCATCAACGTTAAGTCATTTTTCTAGCAGCGTTGAAAAGAGCAGGGAATATAGTAACTAGAAGATGACAAAAAAAGTCAGGCAAGTCCGAGTCGGACTCGCGTACCGAGATTTAATCAAGGCGCCAATGCCTGACACTAGTTTAAATCGAGCACTAAAGTGTTAAAAAAAGTATTGTACGTAAAAATAACAATTAATTAGAGACTACCTGTCTTACCCAGTAGTGCTTGATTTAGCATGATGCCAGACAAGTGTATGACGCTAGCATACAAAAAAAACATTTCACAAAAATACATTCATCATAACAGCCCATTAATGTCCCACTACAGGGACGGGCCTCCTCCCATGACGGAGAGACACTTGGCCTACTAATACCACGATGGCCAGACGGATTGGTATAGGGTTTAATTTCAAGTTTTCCTTCTTTTTCCTTTTTTTTTAATTTACGGATAGTCCCTTAGTCGGTTTTACGACACCCATGGGATGAGGTGGGGTGGCGACATATTGTATTCTTACTCCGTCACCACACAAAAATACATTAACATAAACAAAACAAACCTAATTTTAATTCCAACTTAACCCGACACATTATTTTGAAACACGAAAACATTTTCTTTTCGTGAGACGGACTTATCCGCCACGACATATCAGAGAGGTGGACGTTTAGCGACGTCAAAAGTCGCGTCAGGATTGTCAGGATTAGTTCTGACGTGACGTCGCGGCTAGCCCCTGTCCGGGACTGACAACTTGGATGGACACCCTTATCTCTCACTAAAAGCGTGTAGTGTGTCTATTTATAGAAGTTAAACTTATTTTACTTTTATGTCATTTTAAGGTTTTTATTCGTTATGATGTTGTTAATGGTTTAATACAGAGTAAGTGACTTAAGATTTCTATGCCATAGTATGATTATATACTTTACAGTACAGAGTTTTCATCTATCCAGCTTTTAGTGTCCAGTTTGAGTGACTAAGGGAAGCTGATATCGCGTTGGCCATGTTTGTGTCAGTGGATGGTTCAAAACAGGTTACGAGGTTTTTCATCTTTAGTTACTTTTCACAACACACTTGGAAGGCGATAGGATGGTGATACAAAGGCATTAAAACTACAAATTGCATTAAAATTAGGCAGTTATTATTAACTATCTTAATGACAAATAAAAGCTTTCCAAGTATAAAATAGATCGTCACAAAAACATTTTCGTTGACAAATTGACTGTAGAGGGACCGCTACCTTGATTGATAGTATTTGAGTGACACCTGACACAGTAATTATGCGATAACACAACGAGAAGCGTTTGTTAGGAAACTAAAGAAGGAAATCTTATGCAAAAAAAAATGAAAATACATGAATCTTCTAGGAGAGGCCGGACCCAGGCATTTAGGGTTTCTTATAAGCATAGCCAAATCAAAACAAGAGGCCAAGTAAGATGGTATGATGAGCCAAGCATGGCACAGAAACTCTGGTCATCATTGGCCATAGAGCAAGACATAAGGAAATCAGGAGCAATGGGATGATGAAAACTAACATTATAACTGTACTATCGTGTAGAGTTAACTAACTAACTTCTAATACTAGCTGACACGTGCCCACTTCGTTGGGCGGCAATAAAAAAGTTAGTAAGCGTCTCTTTTTTAAACATATTTCATTACTACACCACTCTTATTAGTCATAGCGTGATATTATATAGCCTATGACACTCCCCGATAAATGGACTATTCAAGACAGAAATAATTTAAAAAATCCGTTCATTAGATCCAAAGATTACCCCCTACAACGTCACAAACTCACAAACCTTACCACTTTATAATATAGGTATAGATTAAATAATAAATTAAATATTAGAATCAACGTTAACAGTTTTCCTACTAAAACATTTCTGTATCACAATAACGTGTACAGGGTACATAAACATGTCCCAGCAAGACTGAGGTCAAAGGTGTGTCGTACGAGTGTGATACCTCCTTAGATAACGCGATAACATGCACTAACATGTGCGGTCTTATTTATATCATGGATTTTTTAACATGGACGCTGTAAATCTGTTGCTTAAGTTTATCTTCCTAAAATTAAAACTTGTTTAAAAATAAAATGTGTAGAGTTTTGCGGAGCCCAAATGTCAAAAAAATTAAATTAGTTAAATTATAGTACCTATAATTTGGTCATAGTAATCAACAATACTCTAAGCCTAAAATTAATAGATAAGTATGGGGTTTAAAACCAGACTAGATCGCATATCTTTCTAGACTGATGCTAGATCAGATAAGATTTAGATCTTTGTACTTTTTTTAGCTGTTTGTTCGACGGTGTAATGGTGGCTATTTTGCTGCCAGCCTTATTACCGCCATGCCTCTTCTTTGTTGGCAAAAAATTATAAGTTTATAAACTATTTGAAGACTACCGAAACCACTAACGCGTAAAGAGAAAACTACATTTTCCATGGACATGGCAAACTATTCACTTTGAGAACACTATCCTTCCAAAATGCCCTCAATGGCTACATAAAACGACATAATTACCACACTAAATTACTAAACATAATTTATTATAACCGTTAACCTGTCATAAATGAGTTTAAGAGGCTTGCAACACTACCCACCCCTAAGCCCGATGGGCATTACATCAGAGCCATTATGCAGTTTCAAAATTCGTCCCAATTATCCTTCTAACGGGCATAAATCAAAGTCCGAATGCACACAATCTTATCAATTTATGGTCCCAGTGTATCGAAACTTGGCCCCTTGCATGTGCACCGACAAACTGCTTAAGTTTGATAATAAATTAAAACTGCTAGATATTTAGTGTTACGCTCTGGATCTAGTGATGTGATTTTGTATGAGAGATGTTACTAACTAAAACTTGCTTCATTTAATTAAATGTTAAAAAGTTTCTTTCATAGTATCATTTTATTAAAAAAATGTATAGGTAAGTGCGGCTCGGCACCGACTAGTTTGTATGAAGATATGTGTGAATGTAGACTAGTCTAAGCAGATTTGTATGAATCGTAATACATTGCCCTCAGAAGTATTCACTTACCCTCATGAAAAGAAGACGAAAGTTTATTTAAGTATGAACGTAAGTTATAAACCGACTAAGGGACTAACCGTAAATATTATCTTTACGAAGTAAAAAGAAGGAAAACTTAAAATTAAACCCTATACCAATCCTTCTGGCCAGCTAAGGTTTTCTACATTTATTTATGGAGTTATGGACCAGGCCGGTTTCTTTAATTGGCCTTTTACGGGATACTATAGTGATACCAACACTTTTATATACATTTAGGCTAAAACTACGTTAAGACTATTAATGTGAGATATACC
Source organism: Schrankia costaestrigalis (assembly GCA_905475405.1). NCBI lineage: Eukaryota > Metazoa > Arthropoda > Insecta > Lepidoptera > Erebidae > Schrankia > Schrankia costaestrigalis. The sequence continues at coordinate 1,560,409 of FR997832.1, read as the reverse complement.
TAAACTTGTTTCATTATAAATGGTACATCACTAGTCGCTTAGATTCGTTGAGTATGTAAATGGATGCAATGCAATGGTTCGACAATATCATGTCATTTATTAATTAAAACTTGATCATACTTGGCAAGAGATTGTTGTTGTATATTATGTTTATGTTCGTGTAATGAAGGAGTGAGATTACTACAACTTGTTAGCAATTCATCTGAAGGCGAGGGTGTCGTGGCCTTCAAATAAAGGTCCTCCTTCAAATAAAGGAACTTAAAACTGCTTCACCGTGCCCCAGTATTGATTCGTTTAGCTTGTAGGGATGTTATACTTAACCTACACTTCCTGGAAAAACAATAGCAGTTAAGGTAAAAGCTCCTATTACGGAGGTATTTCGCAACATTTCAAAGTAAGAAACAAAAATAAGCATTTGTAAATATTTTTGACTGTCCAAAAAAATTTCATCGTCAAAAGTGGAATTTATATTTTGTATTACCGTCGAGTTTGTTTCTTTTAATGATATCCTTTATTTAAAAAAAAAGATTTAAATAGTCGGGTCGATTTTCCCTAATTCGGAGGTATTTTTTTCGTCAGAGCCTATTACTGCGGTAGACGATTCCTAATACGGAGGGTCAGAAATTATATTCATCCAAGTTCCGTACAAATAATATTTATCAAATAATTTAAATGTATTAGTAAAGTAATTTGTATTTTTGGTATTCATTGACCATTGATTTGTATCTTTTTTAATGAAATTATTTTTTACTAGCTGACCCGTGCCCACTTCCATGGGCGGCGAAAATAACGCGTCACTTTTTTAAACATGATTCATTATTGCTCCTCTCCTATTCGTCATAGCGTGATACTATATAGCCTATGACACTCCCCGATAAATGTACTATTCAACACAGAAATAATTTTTAAAATCAGTTTATTAGATCCAGAGATTACCTCCTACAACGTCTCAAACTTTACCTCTTTATAATATTATATATTAGTAATAAGTATAGATAGAAATACACGTTCTAAAAAGAGTTTTGTGTTATTAAAATAAGGTTAACTTTTCTTTTTATGCTTAGTAAAATATAAAAAGAAATATAAAATTATATAGATTGCATAACTTTACATAAAAAGAATATGTATATTTAAAAGTTTTAATCGCTTTTGGTTTTATACAAAACAAAAAAACTTACGTATCACATAACAATTCTATTCTCAGAATCAATAATCACGGTACCCTAAAACTTGTAATTTTATGATCTATGAATAGGGCCGTAATAGGAACTCATAGATCCTAACACAGACTTACTTGGAAATAATTACCACCGCAATAGGAAAACTACTCCTGTTTTTAATAATTCTAATTCGGACCTATCAAAACTTCGATAAATGGAACAATGTAAATGTTTAATGAAACTATTACAGTTTTTTGGCTCATATGTGTAATCAGTAGTCAACAGTTATACAAAGTAAATGATTTATGATAAGTTAAAATACACCTTCCTATTTTTACCCTTTCTAAGAAATCCACATTTTGTACTCATCAATTTTCGTATTTAATTCGATTTCTAACTACGAATACATACCGCAGAATATGGTTTTTAGTTTATGAGATTAATAATTATTTCAAAAAACCTTGAAACAAGTTCAATCAGTTAATAAATTGAAAGTTACAAGCAATTAAACATGCCCAGTATATTTTCTATTACGGAGTTATACCGCCGTATTAGGACGAATCTAAAAAAAACGTGTCGTATTACGGCGCTATTTTATTTCTTATTTTTTGGATATAAAACGAGTTACAAATATAAAACAAGCTATTGAAATAGTGAGTATAATAGTAAGAAAATGCCATGAATAAGAAATAAACCATCTTAAACGGCTTATTAATACGAAAAACTTAGTTTCTAAATATTAGTGTACCTAATTTTGTTGTTCAGCGTTTGTATGGAAATCCCTTTCACGTCGATGCCGTTACACAGATTGATTGATTTTGATTAGTTATCTATGTTATTTACTTGCAAACGTCAGGTAAATCATAAAGCAATAGATGTAGAATAAACTGATTTCGTTTTGGTGTACGTAAACTGAATGAAACCAGAATAAAAGGCGAAAATAGAAATACCTCCGTAATAGGACGCGATTTTGACTACCGCCGTAATAGGAGCTTTTACCTTATACTCAGCCTGGCTAGCGCTGTTTAGTACACTTAACCTCATGCATGAGAAAGTTAGGTAAGCTTGTGTCATTGGCGTTAGGCACTGGATTAACTATTTAGATTTTTGATTGCTTCTTTTATTGTGGTTCTTAAACCGATAACTTCTTTGTGTATGTTCTATGTAACTGCTACACACTTCACTACGCTAAGCTGGAACAGTGATGTCGAGAGATGTTTCTCAGGTATGATAGCGTAAATTGCGTTATATTTTGGATGTCTTTAGGTATATGCGTTTCACGTATGTTTTAAAGATCCCGTGAGACAAGGCTTGCAAGAGTAGGGTGTAATATGTGACAACGAAAAGTGAAACAACGAATACCACGACCTCGTAAGTTTACTACAACGAATCACGTAACAACGAATGCACGCCACCACGAATATCTTAGGAACGACGTCATGCAACCTCGAATAACACGACCCCTTTTTTCATTAATAGGAATCACTTGAAAAGGAACAAACGCCACAACGAATAACATAGCACCGAAGTCATGCGATCTCGAATAACAGAACAACGAATTCGCAAGAGTAATATTTAAAATAAATAAATAAAGGGAATCAAATCCTTGCAATCATCATAAATATTACTTTTATCTTTTATTTAGTACTTCATAGTAATAAGCTCTTTTTAGAGTTTGGGACTAGATGGCGCTATGTTTTGAATACTACACATATAAGTAAGGTAGTGATGTAGTGTTGTGTAGGTGAATATAAATAATGTTCGGCGTGTGCTGTCTAATACGTGGCTTGTGTTCACATGCCGCTATTGTCAGCAGATATTGATGAGATTAACTCTACATACAGTAATACTAGAAGTGACTCATTACGATAATATCCTATAAAATTTTACTTGAGAACACAGAGGTTTATTTACACTTAGGGCTCTTTACATTTTAAGTAAATTGTAAACGACGATTTCAAATAATTCGTAATAAATTTTATGAAATAAAGTGTTTTGAAATTTGAATTTGAATTTGTTTAAGGAGACGCGGGTTGTCGAACAGCTACAACTTAAACATACGCTTTTACATTAGTGTGTCTGGCGACCCGCTTCGCAGCCCGTACTGCTCGACACGATGCGTAATTTCTTTCACTAAAACACCATCCCTGGTGTCGCGGTTTAATTTTTGTAAAAGGTGTCTAAACGAAATCGACAATCATAACAACATGATTGCAAGATACAAAAAGATTAAATCATACATTACACCAATTTGCATTTCCATTGTGATATTGGTATTAATTAATCTGCCATGTATCATAACAGCCCATTGATTGGTATAGGGTTTAATTTCAAGTTTTCCCTTTTATTTCGTAAAGATAATATTAAAGGATAGTCCTTTAGTAGGTTTTTACGACACCCATGGGCTGAGATGGGGTGCGGTGACGTATTGTATTCTTACTCCGTCACCACACGGAGATCTGCCATGTGCATGCACACAAATGTTCGAATGATATAAGGATCGCATCAAAAGCCTCTAGCGATGGCGAATACACTAACCACCTGTATCTACCAAATACGACAAACAGTGAAGGTAACCACTAACGCTTTGTAAGGAGGCCTTAATGTTTCGATTTTAAAACCTAGACACTAGCATGGTTAGAAAATATCTTCCAAAATCCTACTTCCTACTAATATTATATGCGAAAGTTTGTGAGGATGGATGAATGGATAGATGGATGGATGGATGGATGTTTGTTACTCTTTCGAGCAAAAAACTACTGAACGGATTTTAATGAAATTTTGAATATAGGTAGTTTAGGGTGTAGAATAACATAACGGCTAAGTACCTGTACCACGCGGGTGAAGCCGCATTAGCTAGTAATAACATAAAATAAGATAAGAAGAGGAGATTAATACAATTTGACGACCTCGGTGGCGCGCCGGTAAAGCCAGCGGCTGCCGCGCATGAGGTTGTGGGTTCGAACCCCACGCAGGACAATAATTTGTGAGATCCACAAATTATTGTCCTGAGTCTGGGTGTTATATGTGTCCGTTAATTGATGTTTGTAAAAGTCCCCGCGACACAGGGCATGATCCCTAGTGCGGGAGTTGTCTTTATAAAAAAAAAGAAAAAAAATTTGACTCTTGACGGTATTTTTCGAAGATTCCTGCTTAACAAAGTTCTTATTCTTATGTTCTTATCTCAATAAGCTTCTGGTCTCAATAAGCTTAGCACATCTAGTAAATATTATTCTTCGTAATGAGAAATGTTGGGCGTGAGCTCGGTAGCTTCAGGTGATGCGACCGTTAACTAAGTGTAACAGAATTAATTTGTGGGCGGCGTCGACACTGCCTGATCGAGTGGCGACATCTACTTGCTAACATTATAACTAACAGATAAGTTATTGATACTAGGTTATACTGTGTCTCTTATTAATCTGCAATGGGTACTAGCAGCACGATGATTAAAACGGAAACCTTTTAACAGAGCTTTTTCATCTTTAAGCTTTTTATAGATAGGAAATTAAACGCCCCTTTACATCCAGGGTCAAGACAATTACAATAACAAAACACGCTTGGGATTCGAACCCGCGGCTTTTGAGACGCTTGCACCTAGGCAGTTAAAGTTCGCCTTTGGTTTAGACGAGTGTGTCGAAGTTCCGAACAGATGATAGAGTCATACACACTCACCCATAACATTCAGGACGGTGAGAAGAGTACCTATTACTCGAGAAGTCTCAGCTGACCAAATAATATTGGCACGCTATTAACTATAAACTATGTACTCTACAAATTAAAATATCCGTGTGGTGACGGAGTAAGAATAGAATAGTGTGTCGCCACCCCATCTCATCCCATGGGTGTAGTAAAAACCGAATAAGGGACTATCCGTGAATATTATCTTTACGTAATTAAAAGAAGGAAAACTTGAAATAAAACCCTGTAGAAATCCGTTTGGCCAGCGTGGTATTAGTAGGTCAAGTATCCCTCCGTCCCTGCAGTGGGACATTAATGGGCTGTTACGATGAACTATGAACTACTCTACAAATTTACTGTAAAAGTATAAGATCACCATCTTTATACCCTACCTTAACACGTCAAAACATAAAAATCCAAAAACCATACCAACACTTAACAAAATAAATCAAAATACCCAGTCGTCAATTAAGTTTACTTGCAAGCGATATCCATATATCGTGCGCTGGCGCATTAGAAGCACCTGTGCTGGCCCAAGCCGGCAGATTTACGACCGCCTGCCTAATAAGTCCTACTGGTTCATACAAGATTATGTGAGTACGTGATGCTGTAGTGCGTTTGATTGTTTATTGTTTGGTTAGTTTTCGTAAATGATATTTAGTTTGACGTTATGTTTTAAAGTAAATATAATTTATTAAAGAAAGGTTTACCTAAGAAATAACCTTAGCATAGAACTATGTTGTGGTTATTTATAAGGTGCACTTAACATGCGGTTTTTACCTAATCGCGTTGGGTATTTATTGGGTTTTTCTAATTTTGTGTAAGTATTAATCGGGTAATTATTTTTTTGCTTTTCTTTTTAAAAAGATAACTCCAGAATTTTCAACCAATGCCCTGTGTGGCGGGGACTTTCTAACATTAACTTAAAGGACAATCCTTTAGAATCAAGGCAATAATTTAAATAATTACATAAAGAATTGTACTGCGTGGGAGCTAATAAGTCCTACTGGTTCATACAAGATTATGTGAGTACGTGATGCTGTAGTGCGTTTGATTGTTTACTACTGTTTGGGTAGTTAGGTTTTCTTGAATGATATTCAGTGTAGTTTAGATCTAATGAAATTTGAGTTAGAGAGCATTAACTCTTCCTTCGGTAACGGAGTAAAATATATGTAAGAATAGAGTTTGGATTTGTATGCAAGTGGATGAATAAGTGGTAAAAAGAGACTACGCTGGCTATTTTTTTAAGATTATTAAATAGATCTTAAGAATAACTGATTGGGAAGGCAGCATAGCAAAGCTAGTTTGACAGTACTTAAATCATTATATTTGTAAAGAATTTAATTAATATTATTTTCGTAAAATAAATATTATATTTTTAGAAAAATCCGAACTAAGTACGGCTAATTACAACAATGTTATAAGTATAACTTGGGCGGAGATCGAAGGCGTGATCTCCGATGAGTCAGGCAGATACGAATTTACACCATTCCCCTTTGTAATTAACATAACAAAATGCTAAGTACGATATTAAAATACGAAATAATTTGATTAACTAACTTTTTTACGAATTTTATAGCATTTAATTTTCGGTGTTATAAAAATTATGCCATTCGAGTTCACTGTTGGGAAGTACCTAGACAATAGCCGTCAGTACTGTAACCACCAGGTACCATTTTAGATTGAGGTGTCAACTGTCATCTGACGGAGTAGTGTTATTGAAAATATACACGGGCCAGTCATGGGTTCGGCTAGTATGGAGAAGGACTAATTAATATTTTTTTTGTTTTAAACGAGACGCCATTTAGTCCTAAACTAGGCACAGCTTGTACTATGGCGTGTACTACACAACGGATAAATATCATCATTATACTGCTGCTCCACCATCGCAGGATAAGGGGGCCCAATACCGCGCAGGGTGGAAATTTTTGGAGGAGGATAGCTGATATAATAAAATTTTAATACAAGTTTTTATACAAGAAAAACATCTAAACCAGTACAAAAAATCATGTTCATGCAATCATCCGATATCTTTATAAATTTACAATATCTTAAACTAATTATAAGGAGAGTAAGAAATCAATCAGTTTTGTTTTAAATTATACGAATTTTCGAAGCAAATAGTCGACATTATTTCTAGCTGCCGAACATCATGCTGGAGGGCTCGAAAAGATGTCCAGTAATAACCATTTATTTGCTTTCAAATAAAAACTTTAAGATATTTTTTGAAGTGATTCCATAAGCCATAATAAAAAAAATCAGAATATGAATTTATAGTTTGTTGAAATATTAAAGCCACTTCCACACTACAGCGCTCGGTCAGTGCGGCTATCAAAAAATCGTAATTGATTTTTTCACGGGCGATGCGTCAAGCGCGAACGCAAATGGCTTACGTCGGCCGTATTGAATTAGTGCGTCGACGACGACAGTGTCGCACGGACAGAGAATGCATGGAGTATTGTGCGTAAAAATAATATAAAAACTTTTTTTTGTATTTTTTTAAATCCACTCCAAAATAACGAACCCTACATTTAGACGACACAAAGTATATTTTTGATTATTTTCACGGGTTCAGGAATAATAATTTGGTAAATACTTAATTACTAATCTAGGTTTACTAGGTTTTTTAGGTTACACTTGCCTCGTTCACGAGCTGGCAAACAAAGTAGGCTTAGGACATTTATTTGTAGATGAGCATGCACATCAGTCATTACTCCATAATTACATAAGTAAAACTTCATAATTTTTCAAGATTTGTAGAACGTAGAGAATTTACCACGTACTACAAGGCAGAGTTCCTTAATAAAAGTAAAAAAATATGTTTTTAGCTACACGGTTAATATTATTATTTAATTAATACCAGTGCTAAAATGTTAGTTTTCGTAATATGTACAAAGTAAGCTTAGGGAAACATAGAGTCAAACAGACATGACATTTTTTTTTAAACAACGACTGCAATTAAAAAAATAACAATTTCAACCTACTCCACGCACCGTATTCTTGTACGAAATTCACTCATAAAATTAATTAAAAAACACTTCGCGCGGGCGATTTCGCACAAATTGATCGAGAGCGGTCGAGCTATGACGTCACTAATGGAGCACTGCCGTTTTTACGGTAACCGCGTTAGTGGACAGCAGTCTTTATGTAATCAAAGACATTATTCATTAGATGTTCGTGGGTACGTAATGAGGGCAGAAGGTTTTAAGATGTCAATTATTTTTATGATAATACGATTGCAATATTTTTGTTCTTGATTATAAAATGTATAGAGTGTTTGGTTGTATATGATGATTATGATAGATTCAAAATTCTTAATGGTATTATAAGCAATCTAAAACTCTCTATCAGTAGGCACCGGTTACTGGACAGCATCAACAAAAAGGCTGATGAATTAATGTAGCTATACTCTTGTTCGTCTAATTTATTCTATTTTTAGCAGTTTCTAAAGTACATTTTAGAAGAGAAAGAACAAAAAATGCATTTACGTGAAATTTATTATACCTAGTTTCGCAAACGATTTTTCTGAAAGACAAACATGGAGTTAAAATACCGAAGTAACTTGCACTTAATCACAAAGACCTTTAAAGTCTAGATACATCCAAAATTTCCCAAGACAACTAATATTTTGACAACGCAATAAAAATCAATTCTTGTACTAGAGCTATAAAATGGAGAGTTTAATACCGTCCAGTACACCACAACACTCTGTATGTACGTAACATCTAATTAAATGCACTAACTCGACGCCATATTGGTGAATGAAGTTCTAGACTTAATTAATATGTGAGAATTTATGCGTTTTCAACTTTCATAACAAGTTTTGGACTATAAATTTTAATATTGTATAACAATGGAAGGCGTCTGTCTTGTCTTTTGATGGTTGGTAGTCCTTCTAGACTGGGGTTTGAGCATTTTGTACTAAGAAAATGTATTAACCTATGCTTTTTTTATATAATGGGAGGCAAACGAGACACCTGATGGTAAGTGATCACAGAGAGAGGAATCACAGATGCGTTGCCGTCCTTTAAAAAGGGAGTACGCTCGTTTCTTGAAGCTCCCCAAGTCGTAATGAAGGGATAATAATAATATGCTGCCAAAAGGGTTGGTATAGAGTTTGTTTCTAATTTTCAACCTCTTAAAAAGATGCAATCAACTTCATATTTATCCACCTAAGTTGCTTTTTACTATAAAAAAACTAACCCACTCATTCTGTTAAAAGGAAACAAATGCCTAATAAAGTTTACGATAACAATTTAATTATCTTATTGTTTTTAACAGAGCGAGCCTTCTGTTGTGTAGGGAATCTTGGCCAACTAAAAATAACAATTAAAGCGTATAAAGTTAGTTTTGAGTTTTTCTTCTTTAAGCAGTAAACTGACATAATGCTTGTCGCATTTCTCTTAGTTACAACCATTATAATTACGGTCCTATCTCAAAAAACGAAGAAGTTAAAATAAAAAAGCCAGTTTAAAAAAAATCTTGTACAATATTTTCGTTTATTAATATTATAATATGATTAAACACTCCTACCACATCCTCACAAAGGTTCAACGCGGCGTGTTATTATCACGTCACGGCATAAGATATCCTTAGGGGCAAACAGATAGCTAATCACGTTAACTCAATTAGCAGCATCTGCCTTCAGTCCAATCCGCTGCGCTCGCGTTATTGTGCTGGAGCTCATAAATTGACAAAGTGTCCAACTCTCATGAACAAGCCGGAATAAGTTTCTGCTTCCGGTCAGTGCGCGAAACATTGATGCTTTACGGGGATGTATTGTGAACGGTGCCGTGGTTATTTCAGAAAAGTAACCGCTTATACGTTAAAGGGCACGACTGTTCATTTTTTTTCAATTCAATTAAAATATTGTTTTTTTTGTAAAAAACTTATTTTGAATATATAGGTATGGATTCGACCCAGCATTGTATAAGTTTGCACCTGAGACTTGATAGTTTCAAAAACACTTATATTTAATTTTAAATCATATGCTATGATTGACACAAATTTTTGTATTTTCAAAAATGTTTAAAACTACGATATTTATTAGTGCATCCCCAAGCAAAGTCATAACGTTTTCACAGTGATCTAAGTTGTCCTAATTGAATAATCCTGTGTCTTTTTTAAGAAAGTGCCGCAGCCCCACGTTGGGCGCCACTGTGACGTAGTGGGTTTGTGTAGGGAGATAAATGCAAACAACTCAGTCACGACTATGTAGTATTATTCAGTAAATAAATGAGTGTATACAATATTACAAGTTTTTATAATTTAGAAATCACTACGTTAACAAATAATAGACAAAATAAGCAAGCCGGTCTAAATCAGAAGGATTAGAGAGGATTCGAAAGCACGAGGTTGATGGCTGCCCTATAGAAAGGCAGACACTTATCTTCTATGAGCAGGAACAAAAAGAGGGAAGCGGCCGCGCCCCGCGTCTTCTTATATAATGGCCGCTGTGTAGGCCCCTCCACGACGCGCTCGCGCCATTGACGTGTAGCGAAGTGGAGCGCGCGAAGATGGACGCGTGAGGCACGTCACATACCCCCGGATGGTGTGGTTTGGAACTGAGGATGGCAACCCCATCGTGCATATACATTGGCTCCGTATTTAAATTACAATTATAAATTATAATTCTCTAGATATCCTATAAACTTCTTTAAGTATACTCCGAATAGTGTAACACAACAGTGATATCGTTTACAACCCAATTACTCACCAATAAAGAACAAAGATAGTTATCAGTTAAGTGCAACTATTAAAACTTATGTTTGTGATTGTGACAAAAGAACAACTATTAGTGCAAGTAAGTGATAGATAAGTGATCCATCTTCATATTAACACATTAAAACATTACATTATACAATAAAAGTGAGCATTTCTCTGTGCAATAAGTCGTTACTTGTCATATAAGACAATAAACAATAACAAACAATATAGACAGATAGCAGTGTACCAACCTAAGCGCGCTAACTCTAAGTGCGTTCCAGCTCATTACGCTAATCTTAAACATAAGGGCCAAAGTTACCTATTCGGGCTAAAGTAACCAGCATATTGAGTGTTTTTTTTTATTTTTTTATTTTTTTTTAATTATTTGGTTTTATTGTTTGACTATTTTTGAACAAAGATGCCTTATTCATGCGCTGGATGTCGCAATATAATTGCTACTAAACATTTTATTACATGCAATCCATGTGCAGCGCACTTCGACCTAATATGCGCCAATATAACAGAGACAAAATTTAACCTAATGTCGTCCAAAACTAAAAATGACTGGAAATGCCAAGGGTGCCGTAACAAAATACCTAAAACAGGCAACATCAACACTCCCATACGGCAGACACAGACTGGCTGCACAACCGATCAAAGTGAGAGTACCATTAATATCACCTCACCTGAACCAAACAATGTCACATTGCGTGCAAAGAAAGTATCCCAGCAACCTGAACCACCCAATGAATCTCAATATATAACAGAGCAACTACTGGGAACTTTGTTTAATAATTTTAAACAGGAGATATCGTCAATTATCAGAGAGACCATCTCGCGCACAGTTGAAGAAAAGTTTAAAAACATTAGCCAACAAATCCAAGACTTTCACGTATCATTGTCATTTTTTAATGAACAGATAGACACAATGAAATCTCGAATTGGATGAGAACAATATCACTATTAAGAGTCTCTCAAACGATAACATTCACCTTAGTTCTACGGTTAAGGATTTGACTAATCGACTGAACCTTGCTGAACAGCATCAGCGTGAATGTAACGTCGAGATTAATGGTATTGCCGAACACCGTACAGAAAATCTTACTAATTGCTTAAGTCAATTAGCCTCCACTGTCAATAACCCTCTCGCTGATAGCGACATCTTGCAGGTGACAAGAGTTGCCAAATTGGACAAAAACAGCAATAGACCACGGACTGTAATTGCTAAGCTTTGCAGCCCTCGCCTCCGCGACACATTACTAGCGGCTGTTTCCAACTTCAATAGGAAAAATCCAGATGACAAACTCAGTTCGCACCATTTGGGAATTGCAGGAGCTAAGGTACCCATTTTTGTTCAGGAACATTTAACCCCAGGCAATAAATCGTTACATGCTGAAGCCAGAAAAAGAGCCAAGGAATTAGGTTACAAATTTACATGGGTTCGTAACGGACGTATATACATGCGCAAAAATGAAACTAGTCCAGCCATTCTCATTCGATGTTCTGAGAATATTAAATTGTTAAGTTAAATTGCACGTTACCGTGTTGGTTAAAAATGTTATGGAGTTAGATTATAACAATGCTTAACATTTACTATCAAAACATACGTGGTATGCGAACCAAGACTGTTGAAATTTTTCAAAACATTCTACAATGTGACTTTGATGTTATTGTTCTAACTGAGACATGGCTTAATTCAAAAATATATTCTAGTGAAATTATAGACTCCCGATATAATGTCTACCGTAGGGACCGTTCCACGACGGGAAGCTCGAAGTTGGATGGGGGAGGCGTGTTAATAGCCGTGTTAAAAACCATTCTATCCACTCGAATGTCAAATTGGGAAACTCGATGCGAAGACTTGTGGATATCCATTGATGTTAAAGTAAACAGTCGGTCGTCTAAACTTGCAATTTGTGGCGTATACTTGCCTCCGCCACCCAAATTGGAGATTCATGGAATGTTCATAGACAATGTAAATGATATACTTAACCGTGCAGGCGATGTGGTGATTATAGGGGATTTCAATTTGGGCAACATTATCTGGAAAAGTGCTCAACATAACCCTCATAATATGGTTCCTACTAATTGTAAAAGCTCTATCGAATGTGCATTAGGTGATTGTATTAATATTAATCATTTAAATCAAATAAATAATATTGTGAATAGCAGTGGTAAAATACTAGACTTAGTTTTAAGTAGCTTATCTAATAGTTATGTCTCTCAATCTATCGACTGTTTGAGCAAACCGGACCCTCATCATCCCCACATTACTTGTTGCATTGCTAGTGTTAATGGTATAGCTCCATTGCGTGATGCAACTGCAATAACTTGTAATTATTTTAAGGCCGATTATGTGGCTATATCTAGTGAGTTGGAGGGCATCGACTGGGATTATCAGTTCTCTGATTGCATTAGTTCTGATGATATGGTGTCTGCATTTAACGATGTATTAAAAACCGTAATTGATAAGCATGTACCCAAGTACAAAACCAAGAATAAAAAATATCCTGCATGGTTCTCTCCTTCATTGATACGTGTGCTCAGTGATAAAAATAAAGCTAGAAAAAAATACAGAAATTACAAAAACCCACGCGACAAAATTGAATTTGAACTTTTTCGCGACAGATCAAAAGTGCTCATGATTAAATGTTATAGGGAGTATGTGACACGACTCGATAATGCTTTTACCGCTAATCCAAAATTGTTTTGGAAATTCCTCAACAGTAAACGTGACGGTGTTAGCGAAATACCTACAGAAATGCATTTGGACAATCTTACTGCCAATTGTGGTCAAGACATCGCTAACCTGTTTGCTTCTCATTTTTCATCGGTGTATTCGAACAGTTCTCATAACCATGCTGGCCCTAACCCTGTGCATAATACACATAATAATTTTTCCTCCCTTCACCTACACGAGGCGGATGTATTGGCTAAGTTGAAGAACATTGATACTTCCAAAGGGCCGGGTCCGGATGGCATTCATCCTGTATTTTTTAAAAGGAATGCTTTGGTTTTGGCCGCCCCTCTTTCCACTATTTTTAACCACTCGCTTCAACATGGTACATATCCACTTTGTTGGAAAAACGCTAACATAGTACCTATATTTAAGAAGGGTAACAAGAGCGATGTCAGAAACTATAGACCAATAGCCATCTTGTCTTGCCTGTCTAAATTATTCGAGTCACTCATATACCCAACTGTCAGCCGTTACCTCGACGATTTTATTACACCTCATCAGCACGGCTTCAGAAAAGGTCGCTCTGTTCAAACAAATCTCGTTACCTTTATTTCCAACCTTGCTCATGATATTGATCACGGGCACCAAGTTCACGCGATATATACCGACTTTAGCAGCGCTTTTGACAAAGTAAGTCACGGTCTGCTTCTGGAGAAGCTTGAATGGTACGGTATTCACGGCAGTCTTTTGGCATGGTTTGGGTCATATTTAAAGCATAGGACCCAATCGGTTGTGGTAAAAGGCTACCAATCAACAAAATTTAGTGCTAGCTCAGGTGTGCCGCAGGGATCTCATTTGGGACCACTACTTTTTATAGCATATATTAATGACATTACACAACACATAAATCATTGTAATTACGAACTTTTCGCTGACGATCTCAAGATTTACAGAAAAGTAGTGTCTGACTCCGACACTACACTCATCCAAAACGATTTGAATAATATTCAAATGTGGTGTACGGCTAACAGCATGGTTTTGAATTCTCAAAAGTGTTTTTCTATTCGCTACACTAGAAAATCTAAATCAATAGTATCGGCGTACTCCATAGATGGCAACATTTTAGCCGAAGTTGACGAAATAAGAGATTTGGGTATAATTATTGACAATAAACTGAAATTTACATCTCATATTGACCACGTCGCCACTAAATCAGCTCAGTTACTAGGATTCGTTCTGAGGAATTCAAAATTTTGTAAAGATAGTACTAAAATAATACTTTACAATGCACTAGTTCGTAACAATCTAGAGTACTGCAGCGTAGCATGGAACCCTCAGTACGTTACTCATTCTCAGCGTCTTGAGAGCATTCAGCGAACCTTTACCAGACGTATAGCATTTTCAGCACAAGGTATATATCATAGATGCCCTTACGAACAACGTCTATCTTTTTTCGATATGCAAACGTTGCGCGACCGTCGCCGTATCCACGACCTTGTATTTCTACATAAATGCATGAACAGTGTTGTTAAATGTGAATCATTTTTGGAACGCATTCCACTGTCAGTACCTTATAAAGTTCCCAGGCATCCAATCAAAAAACTATTCCACGCGACCTTTAAAACTAATCTGGGCAAACATTCTCCCGTTGCAAGATTGTGTATTCAATACAACGAATTTAACGCTAAGAATGCCCAAATTGATGTTTTCTCCAACTCACTTTATTCATTTAAACAACAGTTAAAAAGCTGTTGCATGTGCAATGTCTAAATATAAATACTTTGTTTCTTTTTTATATTTTATTAGGAGTGATTGTCTCTTTTTTGTTTTTGTTCCCTTATTACGTTTTAGTTTAGATTCTTTATATTTTGTTTTCTCCTTATTTAATAATTTTCTATGTATAAAAGCACGAAATGTAGCGAATGATGCGTATACCTGTAACTGGCATACATATATAGCCAGAACTATTACCTAATTTTAAGAAAATGTTTTATTTGTATGCTGTTGGTGTACCTTACTTAAATAAATAAATAAAAATTAAATAAAAAAGAATGTCGAAGGTCCATCCTGTGAGGGGTGTGCTTACTAAATGTCGGCTTGTTTTGGAATATAACATAATAATTAATAATGTTATACATAATTATAAATAACTACCAAAACAAAAAATAATTTCAGATTCTAAATAGACAGATACTGATTACACGATAATTCATATTGTCAACTATGTGTAAGTGACCTACACACACAAAATATTCACCCGTATGTCGCCATCCTGGGGTCCACAGGCACCGTTCGTGATTTAGCGTCTAACTTGGCCCGTGTCCTGCGAGGACCTACGGAACCAAGCCACGGTTGTTTGGGTAATGAACCATGAATTTCTATTTGTTGTCCTGCATTCAGGTAATTAAGTAATAGGTACTTTAACTACTTTGTTTGTTTCCTGAATGTAAGTACGTATGGAAACTTATATTTGGGTGGGTAGGTCCAAGCTAATGTTAAATGTTCGATGCAAATGGATAGCACAAGATCGTTCAAAATGTTGCGTTAAACTTTTATTGGTTTGACTTAAATATTTTGGTAATTTTATTATTAAGCAAACTTTATTGTTTTTTATTTTTTTACTGTTACAAAAACAGTCTATTTCTAATAATAATAATATAATACTTATCATAATAAAAAGTATTTTAAAAATGAAAAAATAATGCTTTTATAATTATACTAGCAAACCAGGCGAACTCCGTTTCGCCACCAGTTGGCGTCGTTTTACGTAATGTGAAAAAAGATTTTCCCGCTTTTCTGTTGAATTTTTTCCTGAATTTATAGCTATAAACCTCACGGAGACCTTTCCAACGAATGCAAAACCTTAGAAATCGGTTCGTGCGTTCTGGACTTATAGCGTCAGGAAAGGAAACCCAACTTGTTTTATATAGTAGATAATTTCTTTAGTACAATTTACTTACATTAAGCTACCAGCTAAAAAAACTTCTGACACTGTCATTATACTTTTAAAATCATATTATTCATTAAAATAATTAGCACTGTTATATTTTTTACTTTGCTAGGACTATCAAAGTTGTTACAATTGAACATTAGTTTAGATAATAAAAAGATAATTAAGTAGAAAGGAAAACAAGATATTTCAATATTATTTAACATTTATTATATTAAAACATGGCACATTATATTTAACAGTCAAAGAATACATACTTAATTAGTGAAGAGATAAACATTTAAAAGTACTTCATTATTAACAAAATAATTAAAAATCTAAATACCTTACACCTAATTTACAACAAGT
This sequence comes from Schrankia costaestrigalis, assembly GCA_905475405.1. Lineage (NCBI taxonomy): Eukaryota > Metazoa > Arthropoda > Insecta > Lepidoptera > Erebidae > Schrankia > Schrankia costaestrigalis. The sequence continues at coordinate 1,543,887 of FR997832.1, read as the reverse complement.
CATACAAACATTGCTTAGTCCTAACCATACATAAATAATTATTATACCATATCTACAAACATTTAAAATCCCTTTATACTAATTCACTACCGTGCTCGTTGCTGCTGGTGAACGCTTGATTGTTCCAGAACTCGAACAACTCCTTGAAGTTATCAGAGCGTTGCCTTTGTCTTAATAAAGTAGACAATTTTTCTCGGATAAACATGACAAGGTCTACATAATTATAAGTTTTTTGGAAATCTGTTTCGCCGACATATATAATGCAAAAATCTTTATTCGTGAAATCCTGGACCTTCCTATCAATTTTATACAACAGTTCTTTCAGCCCACATGCTGGTTTCCGGAAGTGACAAATTTCATACATTCCTAGTTGAGTGGTTTCTAACATATTATATAGCCTATTTGTTGTTTCACTACTTATGAGACATATTTTCTGTTTGGTTGTTTGGGGTTGTGTTGTCATGTTATATATTTTTTTACATGTATTTGGAGAAGATGTTTCTGGGGTACTAATGAGATCAAGTTTATTAACACGTGATGGTTTCATAGTTTTGCGTGGAGTCTTTTTGCTGTTAGGTGTACAATCTGATGTAATTTGTTGTGTTGCTTTTTTTATTAATTTTTGTTTTTTATGTAGTATTTGTATCTGGTTTTTTAGCTTAGTATTTTCAAGGGACAGCTGATCAACTTCCTCGTGAGCTGTTAATAACTCGGCTTTTAGTTGTAGTATTTCTTGTTTTAATTTTAATGTTTCTTCTTCTTCCTCGTCGCTAGACAATAGGCTAAGACTACGTGTAACGCCATCTAGCGTAGAATCAGTAGAACTGCAATTATCCAACGATGTTGTAGATTTGGATCGTTTATGTGTTTTAATACGATGAGTGATGTTGTTCTCAAAGAAATTCATTTTATCAATCGTTTGATATTAAATTATGATATAAATATGATTATTATTTTTTATGAGGTTTTCATTGTATTAATTCACACAATCGATTAACTAATGGTGTTCACTTGGTAAACTAATTCTATTTACTTAGATACCGTGGCTCTATAATATTATTTTATTTAAATGAAATACATTAAGTAATTTGTTTATTTCAAAAACATGAAAAAATTGAATTATTTTTACATTTTGCTGCTTTTTAAAATAATAATTACTAATTAAAATTAGCAGTGTTATATTTTTTACTTTGCTCGGACTATCAAAGTTGTTACACTTGAAGAGGTTTAGAGAATAATAGAAAAGTCTCCACCAAATTACCCGCTAACTAGTCGACATATTATGCCGCTCTTACTTTATCTGCTAATACTGATTTCATTTGAATTATAAATCATACTCGATTAATAAATATAACTTTGTTTTGTACGATGCAAGTAGCGTGGATAAGAGACATTACCTTAGAGAATAAGTAATTAGGACTTATCCCCTCCCTTTTCCACCCCCGCTTTTCCTAGGTTGAGCAATTTGCCTGCCGTAGTTCTGGCGTGGCGGGTGATTTACAAAGTGGATCGGGAAGAAAGAAATAGATAATTGGGTAGAAAGGAAAACAAGATATTTCAATATTATTTAACATTGATTATATTAAAACATGGCACATTGAATATAATTATATTTAACAGTCAAAGAATACATAATGAAACATATGGAGTGAAGAAATAAACATTTCAAAGTACTTAATTATTAACAAAATAATTTAAATATAAATAACTAACACCTAATTTACAACAAGCCATACAAACATTGCTTAGTCCTAACCATACATAAATAATTATTATACTATATCTACAAACATTTAATATCCCTTTATACTAATTCACTACCGTGCTCGTTGCTGCTGGTGAACGCTTGATTGTTCCAGAACTCGAACAACTCCTTGAAGTTATCGGAGCGTTGCCTTTGTCTTCGAGGATTACAGCTGACGGCAGGATTCGACAAGATCGAGCTGAACTTCCTCACCAAAGTTGTAACAGAGTTTCTTGTCGCCTCACTGTTTATCGGCATTTTAGATAGTTGTCCAAAATTTTCAAAAGCCTCGTCTATATATTTCTCTACATCATCACCGATACCCTGTTCCATTGATGGAGTATCGTCAAAAGAGAGGTCTCCTACGGAAATGCTACAGCTTATCACTTCAGAGACAGATTTCTTTCGTATCGTGCTAGTAGTGGCGGCACATAGTTTCTCCACAGACTTAAATATATCGTCAATCTTGTCACATATTTCTTCAACGGAGATCGCAGAAATGATTTGCCCGTTGATGAAGTAAAATTGCTTCGGAACTTTCAGGTTCTTCAGGAACTCTCTGTAGTCCACAACACCAGATTTGGACAGGGTCCTAGCAACTTTTCTGTTGACCTTCTTGAAAAGAAACGAAGAGTCGAAGGTGGTCTTCGTCAAGTCCAAATTGCTAAAGACAGGTTGCAGGTTCGTAGGTGGTTCTTCATAAGTTTCCAGATCGATTGGCTCACCCCACTTCTCTTCTAATTGCGTCCATTGTTCGTTGCCGAGCAATATGGCTTCGGAATCAAAGAAATTACTGCACATGTTCGATAAGGTGTTGTTTTCAGGAAAGACTAATGTCAACTGACGTGTTTTTCCGAAAATTTGCAGTTTTATGCAAAAACTAGGCGCGCGCGCGCATCCTACCTATTAACTTGTTGTTGTGCATTGTAAATGCGTTAATGATTATTATTTTTTATGAGGTTTGCATTGTATTAATTCACACAATCGATTAACTAATGGTGTTCACTTAGTAAACTAATTCTATTTACTTAGATACCGTGGCTCTATAATATTATTTTATTTAAATGAAATACATTAAGTAATTTGTTTATTTAAAAAACATAAAAAAAATGAATTATTTTTACATTTTGCTGCTTTTTAAAATCATAATTATTAATTAAAATTAGCAGTGTTATATTTTTTACTTTGCTCGGACTATCAAAGTCGTTACACTTGAAGAGGTTTAGAGAATAATAGAAAAGTCTCCACCAAATTACCCGCTAACTAGTCGACATATTATGCCGCTCTTACTTTATCTGCTAATACTGATTTCATTTAAATTGTAAATCATACTCGATTAATAAATATAACTTTGTTTTGTACGATGCAAGTAGCGTGGATAAGAGACATTACCTTTGAGAATAAGTAATTAGGACTTATCCCTCCCTTTTCCACCCCCGCTTTTCCTAGGTTGAGCAATTTGCCTGCCGTAGATCTGGCGTGGCGGGTGATTTACAAAGTGGATCGGGAAGAAAGAAATAGATAATTGGGTAGAAAGGAAAACAAGATATTTCAATATTATTAAACATTTATTATATTTAACAGTCAAAGAATACTTAATGAAACATATGGAGTGAAGAAATAAACATTTCAAAGTACTTAATTATTAACAAAATAATTTAAATATAAATAACTTACACCTAATTTACAACAAGTCATACAAACATTGCTTAGTCCTAACCATACATAAATAATTATTATACTATATCTACAAACATTTAAAATCCCTTTATACTAATTCACTACCGTGCTCGTTGCTGCTGGTGAACGCTTGATTGTTCCAGAACTCGAACAACTCCTTGAAATTATCAGAGCGTTGCCTTTGTCTTCGAGGATTACAGCTGACGGCAGGATTCGACAAGATCGAGCTGAACTTCCTCACCAAAGTTGTAACAGAGTTTCTTGTCGCCTCACTGTTTATCGGCATTTTAGATAGTTGTCCAAAATTTTCAAAAGCCTCGTCTATATATTTCTCTACATCATCACCGATACCCTGTTCCATTGATGGAGTATCGTCAAAAGAGAGGTCTCCTACGGAAATGCTACAGCTTATCACTTCAGAGACAGATTTCTTTCGTATCGTGCTAGTAGTGGCGGCACATAGTTTCTCCACAGACTTAAATATATCGTCAATCTTGTCACATATTTCTTCAACGGAGATCGCAGAAATGATTTGCCCGTTGATGAAGTAAAATTGCTTCGGAACTTTCAGGTTCTTCAGGAACTCTCTGTAGTCCACAACACCAGATTTGGACAGGGTCCTAGCAACTTTTCTGTTGACCTTCTTGAAAAGAAACGAAGAGTCGAAGGTGGTCTTCGTCAAGTCCAAATTGCTAAAGACAGGTTGCAGGTTCGTAGGTGGTTCTTCATAAGTTTCCAGATCGATTGGCTCACCCCACTTCTCTTCTAATTGCGTCCATTGTTCGTTGCCGAGCAATATGGCTTCGGAATCAAAGAAATTACTGCACATGTTCGATAAGGTGTTGTTTTCAGGAAAGACTAATGTCAACTGACGTGTTTTTCCGAAAATTTGCAGTTTTATGCAAAAACTAGGCGCGCGCGCGCATCCTACCTATTAACTTGTTGTTGTGCATTGTAAATGCGTTAATGATTATTATTTTTTATGAGGTTTTCATTGTATTAATTCACACAATCGATTAACTAATGGTGTTCACTTAGTAAACTAATTCTATTTACTTAGATACCGTGGCTCTATAATATTATTTTATTTAAATGAAATACATTAAGTAATTTGTTTATTTCAAAAACATGAAAAAATTGAATTATTTTTACATTTTGCTGCTTTTTAAAATAATAATTACTAATTAAAATTAGCAGTGTTATATTTTTTACTTTGCTCGGACTATCAAAGTTGTTACACTTGAAGAGGTTTAGAGAATAATAGAAAAGTCTCCACCAAATTACCCGCTAACTAGTCGACATATTATGCCGCTCTTACTTTATCTGCTAATACTGATTTCATTTGAATTATAAATCATACTCGATTAATAAATATAACTTTGTTTTGTACGATGCAAGTAGCGTGGATAAGAGACATTACCTTAGAGAATAAGTAATTAGGACTTATCCCCTCCCTTTTCCACCCCCGCTTTTCCTAGGTTGAGCAATTTGCCTGCCGTAGTTCTGGCGTGGCGGGTGATTTACAAAGTGGATCGGGAAGAAAGAAATAGATAATTGGGTAGAAAGGAAAACAAGATATTTCAATATTATTTAACATTTATTATATTAAAACATGGCACATTGAATATAATTATATTTAACAGTCAAAGAATACATAATGAAACATATGGAGTGAAGAAATAAACATTTCAAAGTACTTAATTATTAACAAAATAATTTAAATATAAATAACTAACACCTAATTTACAACAAGCCATACAAACATTGCTTAGTCCTAACCATACATAAATAATTATTATACTATATCTACAAACATTTAATATCCCTTTATACTAATTCACTACCGTGCTCGTTGCTGCTGGTGAACGCTTGATTGTTCCAGAACTCGAACAACTCCTTGAAGTTATCGGAGCGTTGCCTTTGTCTTCGAGGATTACAGCTGACGGCAGGATTCGACAAGATCGAGCTGAACTTCCTCACCAAAGTTGTAACAGAGTTTCTTGTCGCCTCACTGTTTATTGGCATTTTAGATAGTTGTCCAAAATTTTCAAAAGCCTCGTCTATATATTTCTCTACATCATCACCGATACCCTGTTCCATTGATGGAGTATCGTCAAAAGAGAGGTCTCCTACGGAAATGCTACAGCTTATCACTTCAGAGACAGATTTCTTTCGTATCGTGCTAGTAGTGGCGGCACATAGTTTCTCCACAGACTTAAATATATCGTCAATCTTGTCACATATTTCTTCAACGGAGATCGCAGAAATGATTTGCCCGTTGATGAAGTAAAATTGCTTCGGAACTTTCAGGTTCTTCAGGAACTCTCTGTAGTCCACAACACCAGATTTGGACAGGGTCCTAGCAACTTTTCTGTTGACCTTCTTGAAAAGAAACGAAGAGTCGAAGGTGGTCTTCGTCAAGTCCAAATTGCTAAAGACAGGTTGCAGGTTCGTAGGTGGTTCTTCATAAGTTTCCAGATCGATTGGCTCACCCCACTTCTCTTCTAATTGCGTCCATTGTTCGTTGCCGAGCAATATGGCTTCGGAATCAAAGAAATTACTGCACATGTTCGATAAGGTGTTGTTTTCAGGAAAGACTAATGTCAACTGACGTGTTTTTCCGAAAATTTGCAGTTTTATGCAAAAACTAGGCGCGCGCGCGCATCCTACCTATTATCTTGTTGTTGTGCATTGTAAATGCGTTAATGATTATTATTTTTTATGAGGTTTGCATTGTATTAATTCACACAATCGATTAACTAATGGTGTTCACTTAGTAAACTAATTCTATTTACTTAGATACCGTGGCTCTATAATATTATTTTATTTAAATGAAATACATTAAGTAATTTGTTTATTTAAAAAACATAAAAAAAATGAATTATTTTTACATTTTGCTGCTTTTTAAAATCATAATTATTAATTAAAATTAGCAGTGTTATATTTTTTACTTTGCTCGGACTATCAAAGTCGTTACACTTGAAGAGGTTTAGAGAATAATAGAAAAGTCTCCACCAAATTACCCGCTAACTAGTCGACATTATTATGCCGCTCTTACTTTATCTGCTAATACTGATTTCATTTAAATTGTAAATCATACTCGATTAATAAATATAACTTTGTTTTGTACGATGCAAGTAGCGTGGATAAGAGACATTACCTTTGAGAATAAGTAATTAGGACTTATCCCTCCCTTTTCCACCCCCGCTTTTCCTAGGTTGAGCAATTTGCCTGCCGTAGATCTGGCGTGGCGGGTGATTTACAAAGTGGATCGGGAAGAAAGAAATAGATAATTGGGTAAAAAGGAAAACAAGATATTTCAATATTATTAAACATTTATCATATTTAACAGTCAAAGAATACTTAATGAAACATATGGAGTGAAGAAATAAACATTTCAAAGTACTTAATTATTAACAAAATAATTTAAATATAAATAACTTACACCTAATTTACAACAAGTCATACAAACATTGCTTAGTCCTAACCATACATAAATAATTATTATACTATATCTACAAACATTTAAAATCCCTTTATACTAATTCACTACCGTGCTCGTTGCTGCTGGTGAACGCTTGATTGTTCCAGAACTCGAACAACTCCTTGAAATTATCAGAGCGTTGCCTTTGTCTTCGAGGATTACAGCTGACGGCAGGATTCGACAAGATCGAGCTGAACTTCCTCACCAAAGTTGTAACAGAGTTTCTTGTCGCCTCACTGTTTATCGGCATTTTAGATAGTTGTCCAAAATTTTCAAAAGCCTCGTCTATATATTTCTCTACATCATCACCGATACCCTGTTCCATTGATGGAGTATCGTCAAAAGAGAGGTCTCCTACGGAAATGCTACAGCTTATCGCTTCTGAGACAGATTTCTTTCGTATCGTGCTAGGAGTGGCGGCACATAGTTTCTCCACAGACTTAAATATATCTGTATATTGTAGACGATATAATATATTGTAGACGAAATATTGACAGGAATCAATGATAACCACTACACTACCGGGTTATTTTTCGACCTTTCCAAGGCGTTTGACCTTGTGTCACATAACACCTTGACCAAAAAATTGGAAACGCTTGGAATTAGAGGTTTAGCTTTGCAATGGATATCCTCTTACCTAAGTAACAGGCAACAAAGGGTCATAATAAACAGAATTGATGAAAATCAGAATATCACATCATTCCACTCAGATTATCAAATAAATAAACGAGGCGTCCCACAAGGAAGCGTTCTAGGTCCAGTGTTATTCTTGCTATATATAACAGATATAACAAATCATAAATGCACCCTATTTGCAGATGACATATCCATCATAGTAAAAACAAATAAAAAAGATAATACTATACATAATCATGAAAGTGACATTAATAATACAATTGACAAACTTATAGAATGGCTTAATGAACATAATTTAGTAATTAATCTTGATAAATGCTTTTACATACAATTTAATAAATCTCATAATAATAAATACAATTTCAAGTTAAATATACCAAAACTTAAGCAAGTTACTGACACAAAATTTTTAGGTGTGTTCATAGATGAGGACCTAAACTGGAAAACACATGTAGATAGTGTTTGCGGTAAAATAAATAAATTTGTATACGCCCTAAAACATGTAAAAAATATTACAAATATAGATACAGCTATTATGTCATACCGAGCTTATATAGAATCTATACTTCGATATGGGCTCATTACATGGGGCAACGGTACTGACATAAATAGAGCGTTTGTGGCGCAAAAAAAAATGCATTAGGGCTATCCATGGTATGCAACAAGAGGAATCCTGTAGACCAATATTTCAAAGATATGGTTTGTTACCTTTACCATCGCTCTATATTTACGAAGTTTGTATGTTTGTACGTAAGCATAATGAATATTTTATGACCGCAAAGGATGTATGCTGTCGAAATCGACGAGATCAATTTAGACTTGTTTTAAAAGACATTCCAAGGTCCACCAAATATAATAAGAACTGCTTAGCAATGTGTGTAAGAATATATAATAAAGTACCTAATTCTATCAAATTACAAAATGTAAAATTATTTTCAATTAGTCTGCGGACTTGGTTAATGGAGCATAATTTTTATAGTATTAAGGAATTAATGGAACTTAAAACATTTTAAATATTTGCATGCTATTGTACTTAGCTAAACATGTATGAACTATGTATACTGTATTGTACCAACTTTAAATACCGTGTTTTAAAGCAAATAAATTATTTTCATTTTCATTTTCATCGTCAATATTGTCACATATTTCTTCAACGGAGTTTGCAGAAATGATTTGCCCGTTGATGAAGTAAAATTGCTTCGGAACTTTCAGGTTCTTCAGGAACTCTCTGTAGTCCACAACACCAGATTTGGACAGGGTCCTAGCAACTTTTCTGTTGACCTTCTTGAAAAGGAAAGGAACGAAGAGTCGAAGGTGGTCTTCGTCAAGTCCAAATTGCTAAAGACAGGTTGCAGGTTCGTAGGTGGTTCTTCATAAGTTTCCAGATCGATTGGCTCACCCCACTTCTCTTCTAATTGCGTCCATTGTTCGTTGCCGAGCAATATGGCTTCGGAATCAAAGAAATTACTGCACATGTTCGATAAGGTGTTGTTTTCAGGAAAGACTAATGTCAACTGACGTGTTTTTCCGAAAATTTGCAGTTTTATGCAAAAACTAGGCGCGCGCGCGCATCCTACCTATTATCTTGTTGTTGTGCATTGTAAATGCGTTAATGATTATTATTTTTTATGAGGTTTGCATTGTATTAATTCACACAATCGATTAACTAATGGTGTTCACTTAGTAAACTAATTCTATTTACTTAGATACCGTGGCTCTATAATATTATTTTATTTAAATGAAATACATTAAGTAATTTGTTTATTTAAAAAACATAAAAAAAATGAATTATTTTTACAATTTGCTGCTTTTTAAAATCATAATTATTAATTAAAATTAGCAGTGTTATATTTTTTACTTTGCTCGGACTATCAAAGTCGTTACACTTGAAGAGGTTTAGAGAATAATAGAAAAGTCTCCACCAAATTACCCGCTAACTAGTCGACATTATTATGCCGCTCTTACTTTATCTGCTAATACTGATTTCATTTAAATTGTAAATCATACTCGATTAATAAATATAACTTTGTTTTGTACGATGCAAGTAGCGTGGATAAGAGACATTACCTTTGAGAATAAGTAATTAGGACTTATCCCTCCCTTTTCCACCCCCGCTTTTCCTAGGTTGAGCAATTTGCCTGCCGTAGATCTGGCGTGGCGGGTGATTTACAAAGTGGATCGGGAAGAAAGAAATAGATAATTGGGTAGAAAGGAAAACAAGATATTTCAATATTATTAAACATTTATTATATTTAACAGTCAAAGAATACTTAATGAAACATATGGAGTGAAGAAATAAACATTTCAAAGTACTTAATTATTAACAAAATAATTTAAATATAAATAACTTACACCTAATTTACAACAAGTCATACAAACATTGCTTAGTCCTAACCATACATAAATAATTATTATACTATATCTACAAACATTTAAAATCCCTTTATACTAATTCACTACCGTGCTCGTTGCTGCTGGTGAACGCTTGATTGTTCCAGAACTCGAACAACTCCTTGAAATTATCAGAGCGTTGCCTTTGTCTTCGAGGATTACAGCTGACGGCAGGATTCGACAAGATCGAGCTGAACTTCCTCACCAAAGTTGTAACAGAGTTTCTTGTCGCCTCACTGTTTATCGGCATTTTAGATAGTTGTCCAAAATTTTCAAAAGCCTCGTCTATATATTTCTCTACATCATCACCGATACCCTGTTCCATTGATGGAGTATCGTCAAAAGAGAGGTCTCCTACGGAAATGCTACAGCTTATCACTTCTGAGACAGATTTCTTTCGTATCGTGCTAGGAGTGGCGGCACATAGTTTCTCCACAGACTTAAATATATCTGTATATTGTAGACGATATAATATATTGTAGACGAAATATTGACAGGAATCAATGATAACCACTACACTACCGGGTTATTTTTCGACCTTTCCAAGGCGTTTGACCTTGTGTCACATAACACCTTGACCAAAAAATTGGAAACGCTTGGAATTAGAGGTTTAGCTTTGCAATGGATATCCTCTTACCTAAGTAACAGGCAACAAAGGGTCATAATAAACAGAATTGATGAAAATCAGAATATCACATCATTCCACTCAGATTATCAAATAAATAAACGAGGCGTCCCACAAGGAAGCGTTCTAGGTTCAGTGTTATTCTTGCTATATATAAATGATATAACAGATATAACAAATCATAAATGCACCCTATTTGCAGATGACATATCCATCATAGTAAAAACAAATAAAAAAGATAATACTATACATAATCATGAAAGTGACATTAATAATACAATTGACAAACTTATAGAATGGCTTAATGAACATAATTTAGTAATTAATCTTGATAAATGCTTTTACATACAATTTAATAAATCTCATAATAATAAATACAATTTCAAGTTAAATATACCAAAACTTAAGCAAGTTACTGACACAAAATTTTTAGGTGTGTTCATAGATGAGGACCTAAACTGGAAAACACATGTAGATAGTGTTTGCGGTAAAATAAATAAATTTGTATACGCCCTAAAACATGTAAAAAATATTACAAATATAGATACAGCTATTATGTCATACCGAGCTTATATAGAATCTATACTTCGATATGGGCTCATTACATGGGGCAACGGTACTGACATAAATAGAGCGTTTGTGGCGCAAAAAAAATGCATTAGGGCTATCCATGGTATGCAACAAGAGGAATCCTGTAGACCAATATTTCAAAGATATGGTTTGTTACCTTTACCATCGCTCTATATTTACGAAGTTTGTATGTTTGTACGTAAGCATAATGAATATTTTATGACCGCAAAGGATGTTTGCTGTCGAAATCGACGAGATCAATTTAGACTTGTTTTAAAAGACATTCCAAGGTCCACCAAATACACACATCAAAAAAGTCTAAGCAACATGCATGATATTACAAATTTACCATTTATATTAATTTATTTTACCATTTATTTTAATTATAACGTTGTATTTTATTTTTAAAATAATATTTTTAGGGTTCTATGATGTAAAAATAACAGCTGTTTTCTTTATAAGTTCTTTTAATAACAGAAATTAACAATATTAGAATATACAGGTACATAAGAAACTAAACTTTTTTTTTACAAATTGAAATTTCTTAAGAAAATGAATTTATTGTGAAAGAATAGGACAATTTAATACAAAGTATGGCCTCCTCTGCTATTCAGAACTTGTCGGCAACGATTATTCATTGAATTAATGAGACTGTTTATGTCATCTTGCGGTATTCGCTCCCAATGGAATTGTAGCAAATCCTTCAGCTGTTGGGTTGTTGTCACTCCGTCCAAGTCCTTCAAAACACGTCTCTGGAGCATGTCCCATGCGTGCTCGATGGGGTTGAGGTCTGGCGATTGTGCAGGCCAGGGCAATACCTGGATGTTCTCCGTTGCCAAGTATTCACTGGTTCGCCGAGCTGTATGTGAACGCGCATTGTCATGCATTAACGTAAAATCGGAGCCAAAGGTTTGTGCAAATGGATGGACATAAGGTCTGAGAATATCCTCAACGTAATTTTCAGCGTTCATGTTTCCATTTACAAAAACGAGCTCAGTTCGCCTGTTCTTCATAATACCCGCCCATACCATAACTGTTGAGCCGCTGTATGGATGAACTTCCTGAACGCACCTGAGTCTTTCAGTATTTCCGGGTCGACGGTACACTCGCACCCTTCTTGTATCAGGCCTAAACCCGAATCGCGACTCATCGGAAAACATAATTTTATCCCATTGTTCCTGGGTCCATGTTATGCGTTCTCTACACCATTCATTTCGACGAGCGCGATTCCCGTGACGTATCGGTGGGCACCTGATAGGGCGTCGAGCTCGTAGGCCGTACTCATGCAGTCGATTTCGCACAGTTTGGGGACTTACATCAACACCACTTGAATTTTGTAGCCTCAAACTTATCTCTCGAGCGGTTAACATCGGCTGGCGTCTTGCAGTCAGTTGTATGTACCGGTCTTGCCGAGTGGTTGTACTCCTTTTACGGCCTGGATGCTGTTCAGCGGGTTCCCCTGTATTATTGTAGCGCTGCCAAAGACGACAAATAACACTTCTATGAATACCAAAATGTCGAGATACCTGAGATTGATTACTTCCCGCTTGCAACATCCCTACAGCTCTTTGCATTTCATCTGCCGTCAAATGACGTCGCTCCATGACGTAAAGAATATCTAACAATTCAATTTTGTCGCCAACTGTATTTAAATGGTTGGTAAAATTATAAAATCAAGACTAAAACGTAGCAATTAACATGCACTCAAATTCAAACAAATTCGCAGTCATTTGAATTTTATGAAAAAAAACAAAACATAATCGAAATTTTTTTTACACACACACTACGTATACCTACCTACCTACCTACCTACTTTTACCTATACACTTTGAGTGAGTAAATACTTAGAAATTAATTAATATAAATGGTAAATTTGTAATATCATGCATGTTGCTTAGACTTTTTTGATGTGTGTATAATAAGAACTGCTTAGCAATGTGTGTAAGAATATATAATAAAGTACCTAATTCTATCAAATTACAAAATGTAAAATTATTTTCAATTAGTCTGCGGACTTGGTTAATGGAGCATAATTTTTATAGTATTAAGGAATTAATGGAACTTAAAACATTTTAAATATTTGCATGCTATTGTACTTAGCTAAACATGTATGAACTATGTATACTGTATTGTACCAACTTTAAATACCGTGTTTTAAAGCAAATAAATTATTTTCATTTTCATTTTCATCGTCAATATTGTCACATATTTCTTCAACGGAGTTTGCAGAAATGATTTGCCCGTTGATGAAGTAAAATTGCTTCGGAACTTTCAGGTTCTTCAGGAACTCTCTGTAGTCCACAACACCAGATTTGGACAGGGTCCTAGCAACTTTTCTGTTGACCTTCTTGAAAAGGAAAGGAACGAAGAGTCGAAGGTGGTCTTCGTCAAGTCCAAATTGCTAAAGACAGGTTGCAGGTTCGTAGGTGGTTCTTCATAAGTTTCCAGATCGATTGGCTCACCCCACTTCTCTTCTAATTGCGTCCATTGTTCGTTGCCGAGCAATATGGCTTCGGAATCAAAGAAATTACTGCACATGTTCGATAAGGTGTTGTTTTCAGGAAAGACTAATGTCAACTGACGTGTTTTTCCGAAAATTTGCAGTTTTATGCAAAAACTAGGCGCGCGCGCGCATCCTACCTATTATCTTGTTGTTGTGCATTGTAAATGCGTTAATGATTATTATTTTTTATGAGGTTTGCATTGTATTAATTCACACAATCGATTAACTAATGGTGTTCACTTAGTAAACTAATTCTATTTACTTAGATACCGTGGCTCTATAATATTATTTTATTTAAATGAAATACATTAAGTAATTTGTTTATTTAAAAAACATAAAAAAAATGAATTATTTTTACATTTTGCTGCTTTTTAAAATCATAATTATTAATTAAAATTAGCAGTGTTATATTTTTTACTTTGCTCGGACTATCAAAGTCGTTACACTTGAAGAGGTTTAGAGAATAATAGAAAAGTCTCCACCAAATTACCCGCTAACTAGTCGACATATTATGCCGCTCTTACTTTATCTGCTAATACTGATTTCATTTAAATTGTAAATCATACTCGATTAATAAATATAACTTTGTTTTGTACGATGCAAGTAGCGTGGATAAGAGACATTACCTTTGAGAATAAGTAATTAGGACTTATCCCTCCCTTTTCCACCCCCGCTTTTCCTAGGTTGAGCAATTTGCCTGCCGTAGATCTGGCGTGGCGGGTGATTTACAAAGTGGATCGGGAAGAAAGAAATAGATAATTGGGTAGAAAGGAAAACAAGATATTTCAATATTATTAAACATTTATTATATTTAACAGTCAAAGAATACTTAATGAAACATATGGAGTGAAGAAATAAACATTTCAAAGTACTTAATTATTAACAAAATAATTTAAATATAAATAACTTACACCTAATTTACAACAAGTCATACAAACATTGCTTAGTCCTAACCATACATAAATAATTATTATACTATATCTACAAACATTTAAAATCCCTTTATACTAATTCACTACCGTGCTCGTTGCTGCTGGTGAACGCTTGATTGTTCCAGAACTCGAACAACTCCTTGAAATTATCAGAGCGTTGCCTTTGTCTTCGAGGATTACAGCTGACGGCAGGATTCGACAAGATCGAGCTGAACTTCCTCACCAAAGTTGTAACAGAGTTTCTTGTCGCCTCACTGTTTATCGGCATTTTAGATAGTTGTCCAAAATTTTCAAAAGCCTCGTCTATATATTTCTCTACATCATCACCGATACCCTGTTCCATTGATGGAGTATCGTCAAAAGAGAGGTCTCCTACGGAAATGCTACAGCTTATCACTTCTAAGACAGATTTCTTTCGTATCGTGCTAGGAGTGGCGGCACATAGTTTCTCCACAGACTTAAATATATCTGTATATTGTAGACGATATAATATATTGTAGACGAAATATTGACAGGAATCAATGATAACCACTACACTACCGGGTTATTTTTCGACCTTTCCAAGGCGTTTGACCTTGTGTCACATAACACCTTGACCAAAAAATTGGAAACGCTTGGAATTAGAGGTTTAGCTTTGCAATGGATATCCTCTTACCTAAGTAACAGGCAACAAAGGGTCATAATAAACAGAATTGATGAAAATCAGAATATCACATCATTCCACTCAGATTATCAAATAAATAAACGAGGCGTCCCACAAGGAAGCGTTCTAGGTCCAGTGTTATTCTTGCTATATATAAATGATATAACAGATATAACAAATCATAAATGCACCCTATTTGCAGATGACATATCCATCATAGTAAAAACAAATAAAAAAGATAATACTATACATAATCATGAAAGTGACATTAATAATACAATTGACAAACTTATAGAATGGCTTAATGAACATAATTTAGTAATTAATCTTGATAAATGCTTTTACATACAATTTAATAAATCTCATAATAATAAATACAATTTCAAGTTAAATATACCAAAACTTAAGCAAGTTACTGACACAAAATTTTTAGGTGTGTTCATAGATGAGGACCTAAACTGGAAAACACATGTAGATAGTGTTTGCGGTAAAATAAATAAATTTGTATACGCCCTAAAACATGTAAAAAATATTACAAATATAGATACAGCTATTATGTCATACCGAGCTTATATAGAATCTATACTTCGATATGGGCTCATTACATGGGGCAACGGTACTGACATAAATAGAGCGTTTGTGGCGCAAAAAAAATGCATTAGGGCTATCCATGGTATGCAACAAGAGGAATCCTGTAGACCAATATTTCAAAGATATGGTTTGTTACCTTTACCATCGCTCTATATTTAC
Organism: Schrankia costaestrigalis; assembly: GCA_905475405.1. Classification (NCBI taxonomy): domain Eukaryota; kingdom Metazoa; phylum Arthropoda; class Insecta; order Lepidoptera; family Erebidae; genus Schrankia; species Schrankia costaestrigalis. The sequence continues at coordinate 1,527,929 of FR997832.1, read as the reverse complement.
GAAGTTTGTATGTTTGTACGTAAGCATAATGAATATTTTATGACCGCAAAGGATGTATGCTGTCGAAATCGACGAGATCAATTTAGACTTGTTTTAAAAGACATTCCAAGGTCCACCAAATATAATAAGAACTGCTTAGCAATGTGTGTAAGAATATATAATAAAGTACCTAATTCTATCAAATTACAAAATGTAAAATTATTTTCAATTAGTCTGCGGACTTGGTTAATGGAGCATAATTTTTATAGTATTAAGGAATTAATGGAACTTAAAACATTTTAAATATTTGCATGCTATTGTACTTAGCTAAACATGTATGAACTATGTATACTGTATTGTACCAACTTTAAATACCGTGTTTTAAAGCAAATAAATTATTTTCATTTTCATTTTCATCGTCAATATTGTCACATATTTCTTCAACGGAGTTTGCAGAAATGATTTGCCCGTTGATGAAGTAAAATTGCTTCGGAACTTTCAGGTTCTTCAGGAACTCTCTGTAGTCCACAACACCAGATTTGGACAGGGTCCTAGCAACTTTTCTGTTGACCTTCTTGAAAAGAAACGAAGAGTCGAAGGTGGTCTTCGTCAAGTCCAAATTGCTAAAGACAGGTTGCAGGTTCGTAGGTGGTTCTTCATAAGTTTCCAGATCGATTGGCTCACCCCACTTCTCTTCTAATTGCGTCCATTGTTCGTTGCCGAGCAATATGGCTTCGGAATCAAAGAAATTACTGCACATGTTCGATAAGGTGTTGTTTTCAGGAAAGACTAATGTCAACTGACGTGTTTTTCCGAAAATTTGCAGTTTTATGCAAAAACTAGGCGCGCGCGCGCATCCTACCTATTATCTTGTTGTTGTGCATTGTAAATGCGTTAATGATTATTATTTTTTATGAGGTTTGCATTGTATTAATTCACACAATCGATTAACTAATGGTGTTCACTTAGTAAACTAATTCTATTTACTTAGATACCGTGGCTCTATAATATTATTTTATTTAAATGAAATACATTAAGTAATTTGTTTATTTAAAAAACATAAAAAAAATGAATTATTTTTACATTTTGCTGCTTTTTAAAATCATAATTATTAATTAAAATTAGCAGTGTTATATTTTTTACTTTGCTCGGACTATCAAAGTCGTTACACTTGAAGAGGTTTAGAGAATAATAGAAAAGTCTCCACCAAATTACCCGCTAACTAGTCGACATATTATGCCGCTCTTACTTTATCTGCTAATACTGATTTCATTTAAATTGTAAATCATACTCGATTAATAAATATAACTTTGTTTTGTACGATGCAAGTAGCGTGGATAAGAGACATTACCTTTGAGAATAAGTAATTAGGACTTATCCCTCCCTTTTCCACCCCCGCTTTTCCTAGGTTGAGCAATTTGCCTGCCGTAGATCTGGCGTGGCGGGTGATTTACAAAGTGGATCGGGAAGAAAGAAATAGATAATTGGGTAGAAAGGAAAACAAGATATTTCAATATTATTAAACATTTATTATATTTAACAGTCAAAGAATACATAATGAAACATATGGAGTGAAGAAATAAACATTTCAAAGTACTTAATTATTAACAAAATAATTTAAATATAAATAACTTACACCTAATTTACAACAAGTCATACAAACATTGCTTAGTCCTAACCATACATAAATAATTATTATACTATATCTACAAACATTTAAAATCCCTTTATACTAATTCACTACCGTGCTCGTTGCTGCTGGTGAACGCTTGATTGTTCCAGAACTCGAACAACTCCTTGAAATTATCAGAGCGTTGCCTTTGTCTTCGAGGATTACAGCTGACGGCAGGATTCGACAAGATCGAGCTGAACTTCCTCACCAAAGTTGTAACAGAGTTTCTTGTCGCCTCACTGTTTATCGGCATTTTAGATAGTTGTCCAAAATTTTCAAAAGCCTCGTCTATATATTTCTCTACATCATCACCGATACCCTGTTCCATTGATGGAGTATCGTCAAAAGAGAGGTCTCCTACGGAAATGCTACAGCTTATCACTTCTGAGACAGATTTCTTTCGTATCGTGCTAGGATAATTATTAATTAAAATTAGCAGTGTTATATTTTTTACTTTGCTCGGACTATCAAAGTCGTTACACTTGAAGAGGTTTAGAGAATAATAGAAAAGTCTCCACCAAATTACCCGCTAACTAGTCGACATATTATGCCGCTCTTACTTTATCTGCTAATACTGATTTCATTTAAATTGTAAATCATACTCGATTAATAAATATAACTTTGTTTTGTACGATGCAAGTAGCGTGGATAAGAGACATTACCTTTGAGAATAAGTAATTAGGACTTATCCCTCCCTTTTCCACCCCCGCTTTTCCTAGGTTGAGCAATTTGCCTGCCGTAGATCTGGCGTGGCGGGTGATTTACAAAGTGGATCGGGAAGAAAGAAATAGATAATTGGGTAGAAAGGAAAACAAGATATTTCAATATTATTAAACATTTATTATATTTAACAGTCAAAGAATACTTAATGAAACATATGGAGCGAAGAAATAAACATTTCAAAGTACTTAATTATTAACAAAATAATTTAAATATAAATAACTTACACCTAATTTACAACAAGTCATACAAACATTGCTTAGTCCTAACCATACATAAATAATTATTATACTATATCTACAAACATTTAAAATCCCTTTATACTAATTCACTACCGTGCTCGTTGCTGCTGGTGAACGCTTGATTGTTCCAGAACTCGAACAACTCCTTGAAATTATCAGAGCGTTGCCTTTGTCTTCGAGGATTACAGCTGACGGCAGGATTCGACAAGATCGAGCTGAACTTCCTCACCAAAGTTGTAACAGAGTTTCTTGTCGCCTCACTGTTTATCGGCATTTTAGATAGTTGTCCAAAATTTTCAAAAGCCTCGTCTATATATTTCTCTACATCATCACCGATACCCTGTTCCATTGATGGAGTATCGTCAAAAGAGAGGTCTCCTACGGAAATGCTACAGCTTATCACTTCTGAGACAGATTTCTTTCGTATCGTGCTAGGAGTGGCGGCACATAGTTTCTCCACAGACTTAAATATATCTGTATATTGTAGACGATATAATATATTGTAGACGAAATATTGACAGGAATCAATGATAACCACTACACTACCGGGTTATTTTTCGACCTTTCCAAGGCGTTTGACCTTGTGTCACATAACACCTTGACCAAAAAATTGGAAACGCTTGGAATTAGAGGTTTAGCTTTGCAATGGATATCCTCTTACCTAAGTAACAGGCAACAAAGGGTCATAATAAACAGAATTGATGAAAATCAGAATATCACATCATTCCACTCAGATTATCAAATAAATAAACGAGGCGTCCCACAAGGAAGCGTTCTAGGTCCAGTGTTATTCTTGCTATATATAAATGATATAACAGATATAACAAATCATAAATGCACCCTATTTGCAGATGACATATCCATCATAGTAAAAACAAATAAAAAAGATAATACTATACATAATCATGAAAGTGACATTAATAATACAATTGACAAACTTATAGAATGGCTTAATGAACATAATTTAGTAATTAATCTTGATAAATGCTTTTACATACAATTTAATAAATCTCATAATAATAAATACAATTTCAAGTTAAATATACCAAAACTTAAGCAAGTTACTGACACAAAATTTTTAGGTGTGTTCATAGATGAGGACCTAAACTGGAAAACACATGTAGATAGTGTTTGCGGTAAAATAAATAAATTTGTATACGCCCTAAAACATGTAAAAAATATTACAAATATAGATACAGCTATTATGTCATACCGAGCTTATATAGAATCTATACTTCGATATGGGCTCATTACATGGGGCAACGGTACTGACATAAATAGAGCGTTTGTGGCGCAAAAAAAAATGCATTAGGGCTATCCATGGTATGCAACAAGAGGAATCCTGTAGACCAATATTTCAAAGATATGGTTTGTTACCTTTACCATCGCTCTATATTTACGAAGTTTGTATGTTTGTACGTAAGCATAATGAATATTTTATGACCGCAAAGGATGTATGCTGTCGAAATCGACGAGATCAATTTAGACTTGTTTTAAAAGACATTCCAAGGTCCACCAAATATAATAAGAACTGCTTAGCAATGTGTGTAAGAATATATAATAAAGTACCTAATTCTATCAAATTACAAAATGTAAAATTATTTTCAATTAGTCTGCGGACTTGGTTAATGGAGCATAATTTTTATAGTATTAAGGAATTAATGGAACTTAAAACATTTTAAATATTTGCATGCTATTGTACTTAGCTAAACATGTATGAACTATGTATACTGTATTGTACCAACTTTAAATACCGTGTTTTAAAGCAAATAAATTATTTTCATTTTCATTTTCATTTTCATCGTCAATATTGTCACATATTTCTTCAACGGAGTTTGCAGAAATGATTTGCCCGTTGATGAAGTAAAATTGCTTCGGAACTTTCAGGTTCTTCAGGAACTCTCTGTAGTCCACAACACCAGATTTGGACAGGGTCCTAGCAACTTTTCTGTTGACCTTCTTGAAAAGGAAAGGAACGAAGAGTCGAAGGTGGTCTTCGTCAAGTCCAAATTGCTAAAGACAGGTTGCAGGTTCGTAGGTGGTTCTTCATAAGTTTCCAGATCGATTGGCTCACCCCACTTCTCTTCTAATTGCGTCCATTGTTCGTTGCCGAGCAATATGGCTTCGGAATCAAAGAAATTACTGCACATGTTCGATAAGGTGTTGTTTTCAGGAAAGACTAATGTCAACTGACGTGTTTTTCCGAAAATTTGCAGTTTTATGCAAAAACTAGGCGCGCGCGCGCATCCTACCTATTAACTTGTTGTTGTGCATTGTAAATGCGTTAATGATTTCAATCAATCAAATCAAATCAATTTTATTTTTGCCAAACATGGGTGTACAATATTGTTGTTAGTATTTTACAGAATTATTATAGTTCTACCATGTTTTACCAAACATTTGGTGTTCAATGTTATTACATTTAATTTAGTTAGTTTTTACATTGAATATAGTTAGTAGGTACATATAAAATTATAATTAAATACATTGAATTTCATTTCATTTTACTATCATTAATAATATTAAATTATAATACAATTAAACACACAACATAATTTTTAGCATTATTACCATTAATTTAAATTTTTATCACTCAGAAATTCATCTACTGTATAATAGCACTTAGTAACTAGTAATTCTTTTAAAGTTGATTTAAATTTTGGCAAGGGCATATCCTTAATATAATTTGGTATTTTATTGTAAATAAGAGGCGCCATCCCAAAGAAACTTTTACTCAGCAGTGCAGTGTTACAACTAACTGTGCTCAACATGTTCATATATTGCGTTCGAATGGGACCCCTACGAACCTCAGATACCTTTTGGAAAAGGTTTTTATTAATTTTAACAAAATGTGCCACCTCTAAAATATATAAAGACGGGAGTGTTAGTATATTAAATGTTTTGAAATACGTAACACAGCTATCCGTCTGTTGTATCCCACACATTGACCGTATACATTTTTTTTGCATTCTAAAAACTAGCTCCTTGTTAGTGGAGTTTCCCCAAAAAATTATTCCGTAACGTATGATCGAGTCTACCAGACCATAATATGCTGTCAATAGAACCTCCTTTTTTACTTTTTTCGATAGCTGCCATAACGCATAAGTAGATCTACTCAACCTTTTACATAATTGTTCAGTATGCGGCTTCCAATTAAGTTGGTTATCTATTATCAACCCTAAGAATCTGGTTTCATTTGTCCTTTCAATTTCACAACCTTGATTGATGACATTAACATCTGGGATTTCACATCTTTGATGAAAGTGCATAATATTAGTTTTTTTTTAATTAATTATTAAATTATTATTATTTAACCAACCAATTATATTACATAAAGAATTATTAATGTCAATTTCGTATTTATCTGCATCAGAACACTTTATTATAGCTGTGCTGTCGTCAGCGAATAGTACCATGCGATGAGTTACTGTTTGCGGAAGATCATTGATATAAATCAAAAAAAGCAGTGGTCCTAGCACACTCCCTTGCGGTACACCATACTGTATGAATCTAGATTCTGAGAAGTACTTAAGTTCTTGTTTACTTTCTGTGCATATCCTTGAGACCTCTGTACACTGTGATCTGTTATGTAAATATGATTCAATTAGCCTAAGTATATTACCTCTAATCCCGTATTCATACAGTTTATTTAATAACTTTTTGTGATTCACGTAATCAAAGGCCTTGGTCATATCAGCGAATATGGCACAAACTGGTATCTTATTGTCTATAGCTGGCATAATATTCGACAACAACTCAAAAATGGCCATGTTTATAGAGGTATTCTTTCGAAAGCCTTTTTGTTCTGCACAAAACAAATTATATTTATCAAAGAAAGCGTATATTGAATCATAAATGACTTTTTCAAAAATTTTGGAAAATATGGGAATCTTTGCTATTGGTCTGTAATTTTTTAAATCAGTTTTATCATCTTTTTTATGGAGTGGTTTTACAATAACTTTCTTAAGACTATTTGGATATACTCCTTCAGTAATACACAAATTCATTATGTGACTTAAAATTGGCGATATCTCTTCATGGACATATTTTATGACCTTTGTAGAAATGCCATCATAGCCAACAGTACTTGTATTCTTTAAACCATTAATTATTCGTACTATATCATTATTTGAAACAGGAGACATAAATAGAGAGTTTGCATGTGTATGTCTAAAATTATTATTATTTAATTCAATGTCCGATTTAATATTATTTTCAATTTCATTTATAAAGTAATTATTAAATTCATTGGCAATATCTGCTGGATTTTTAATTAGTAAATTGTCCTTAATAATTATAATAGGCTCTTGTGGTAAACAAAAATTTGATTTGTTAATTATTTGCCAAGTAGCCTTTGATTTATTTTCAGCTTTAGCTATGAATTCATTATTTTGTGCTTTTTGAGTCAAGTTTATTATTTTTTTGAATAATTTGTTGTAGCTTTTAAAAGCATGTTTGCTTTTTGTATTAGGATTCAATCTGTATGCCCATAGTAGTTGCCTTTGCCTTCGACTACATATTTTAATACCACGGGATATCCATCTAGTTCTTTTGCTAGTTTTTATGGTAGTTAATTTTTCAGGGAAACATAATTTATAAATCAATGAGAACTCATCTATAAAGTTGTCATATGCTTCGTTAACGTCCCCTGCATCATATGTTTGCTTGAATGATAAGCATTTTAAGTAAGATCTAAATTTTCTTAAGTTGTCCCTAGATATTACTTGCTTTTTAATTTTCCAAAATTTTAATCGACATGTTTTATTTACTGGTACTTTCAAAATTTGACATGTGTGATCTGATAAAATAAGATCTATAATTTGAGTTTTGCAATTCTTTTGATAGTTGTGAGCAAAGTTATCAATACAGGTGTTGCTACACGGTCTGGTAGGTGCAAACAGCGACAGTTTTAAATTATAACTAAGAAGAAAATATTTAAGATCCAAAGATATTTTGTTACTTTTAAGGGTGTCAATATTAAAATCTCCACATAAGACTATTTTATTATTATAATGATTAATCTTTATCAAAATGTTCTGCAATTTTTCGTAAAATACTGTGTAGTTTGGCTTTGGTATTCTGTATATACAAATAACAATGATTCTATAAGACAAGAGCTCGATGGCACAACACTCAAATATACCTGGAACTGATTGTTTGGCTACATATGGTAGTTCCTTGTATTGTAGCCCTGTTCTTACAAAAATACACGTTCCTCCACGTTTTACATCTCTAGAAAAGAAAGCAGCCAAGCAGAAGTTATTCAAATGCAACAAATTTTCATGACCCTTCTTTACGAAATGCTCTGTTATACAAAGAACATCTAGTACAGTACCATCACTGCACAGCTCTTCCAGCTTTACTTGTAATAAATCGGATTTATTCAACAGACCAGCTATATTTTGGTGTAAAATATTTATAAAATTAAAGAAAAAACTGGGTATCATTTTGTTGTAGTGCTTTGTTTGATTTTGTAAAATTTAATTTATTATACTCGTCATAATCATAATTTATGTTAAATACAAGCTGCTGCATATCGCGGACAATAACCTTTAGGCCATAATTATTTATTAACCCGGTATGATAGTTGTACATATCATAATCATAAGACAAATTAAGGTTAGAATCCAAAACATATGCATAATAGTATGACGATATATCCATATATAGTAGATTGTTAAAAGTTTCTATTCGACTATTGTATACAATATTATTATTATGCTTAAAAGTAGGTAGACAAATTATAAAGTTAGTGTGAGATAAAGTAGACAATTTTTCTCGGATAAACATGACAAGGTCTACATAATTATAAGTTTTTTGGAAATCTGTTTCGCCGACATATATAATGCAAAAATCTTTATTCGTGAAATCCTGGACCTTCCTATCAATTTTATACAACAGTTCTTTCAGCCCACATGCTGGTTTCCGGAAGTGACAAATTTCATACATTCCTAGTTGAGTGGTTTCTAACATATTATATAGCCTATTTGTTGTTTCACTACTTATGAGACATATTTTCTGTTTGGTTGTTTGGGGTTGTGTTGTCATGTTATATATTTTTTTACATGTATTTGGAGAAGATGTTTCTGGGGTACTAATGAGATCAAGTTTATTAACACGTGATGGTTTCATAGTTTTGCGTGGAGTCTTTTTGCTGTTAGGTGTACAATCTGATGTAATTTGTTGTGTTGCTTTTTTTATTAATTTTTGTTTTTTATGTAGTATTTGTATCTGGTTTTTTAGCTTAGTATTTTCAAGGGACAGCTGATCAACTTCCTCGTGAGCTGTTAATAACTCGGCTTTTAGTTGTAGTATTTCTTGTTTTAATTTTAATGTTTCTTCTTCTTCCTCGTCGCTAGACAATAGGCTAAGACTACGTGTAACGCCATCTAGCGTAGAATCAGTAGAACTGCAATTATCCAACGATGTTGTAGATTTGGATCGTTTATGTGTTTTAATACGATGAGTGATGTTGTTCTCAAAGAAATTCATTTTATCAATCGTTTGATATTAAATTATGATATAAATATGATTATTATTTTTTATGAGGTTTTCATTGTATTAATTCACACAATCGATTAACTAATGGTGTTCACTTGGTAAACTAATTCTATTTACTTAGATACCGTGGCTCTATAATATTATTTTATTTAAATGAAATACATTAAGTAATTTGTTTATTTCAAAAACATGAAAAAATTGAATTATTTTTACATTTTGCTGCTTTTTAAAATAATAATTACTAATTAAAATTAGCAGTGTTATATTTTTTACTTTGCTCGGACTATCAAAGTTGTTACACTTGAAGAGGTTTAGAGAATAATAGAAAAGTCTCCACCAAATTACCCGCTAACTAGTCGACATATTATGCCGCTCTTACTTTATCTGCTAATACTGATTTCATTTGAATTATAAATCATACTCGATTAATAAATATAACTTTGTTTTGTACGATGCAAGTAGCGTGGATAAGAGACATTACCTTAGAGAATAAGTAATTAGGACTTATCCCCTCCCTTTTCCACCCCCGCTTTTCCTAGGTTGAGCAATTTGCCTGCCGTAGTTCTGGCGTGGCGGGTGATTTACAAAGTGGATCGGGAAGAAAGAAATAGATAATTGGGTAGAAAGGAAAACAAGATATTTCAATATTATTTAACATTGATTATATTAAAACATGGCACATTGAATATAATTATATTTAACAGTCAAAGAATACATAATGAAACATATGGAGTGAAGAAATAAACATTTCAAAGTACTTAATTATTAACAAAATAATTTAAATATAAATAACTAACACCTAATTTACAACAAGCCATACAAACATTGCTTAGTCCTAACCATACATAAATAATTATTATACTATATCTACAAACATTTAATATCCCTTTATACTAATTCACTACCGTGCTCGTTGCTGCTGGTGAACGCTTGATTGTTCCAGAACTCGAACAACTCCTTGAAGTTATCAGAGCGTTGCCTTTGTCTTCGAGGATTACAGCTGACGGCAGGATTCGACAAGATCGAGCTGAACTTCCTCACCAAAGTTGTAACAGAGTTTCTTGTCTCCTCACTGTTTATCGGCATTTTAGATAGTTGTCCAAAATTTTCAAAAGCCTCGTCTATATATTTCTCTACATCATCACCGATACCCTGTTCCATTGATGGAGTATCGTCAAAAGAGAGGTCTCCTACGGAAATGCTACAGCTTATCACTTCAGAGACAGATTTCTTTCGTATCGTGCTAGTAGTGGCGGCACATAGTTTCTCCACAGACTTAAATATATCGTCAATCTTGTCACATATTTCTTCAACGGAGATAGCAGAAATGATTTGCCCGTTGATGAAGTAAAATTGCTTCGGAACTTTCAGGTTCTTCAGGAACTCTCTGTAGTCCACAACACCAGATTTGGACAGGGTCCTAGCAACTTTTCTGTTGACCTTCTTGAAAAGAAACGAAGAGTCGAAGGTGGTCTTCGTCAAGTCCAAATTGCTAAAGACAGGTTGCAGGTTCGTAGGTGGTTCTTCATAAGTTTCCAGATCGATTGGCTCACCCCACTTCTCTTCTAATTGCGTTCATTGTTCGTTGCCGAGCAATATGGCTTCGGAATCAAAGAAATTACTGCACATGTTCGATAAGGTGTTGTTTTCAGGAAAGAAATGTCAACTGACGTGTTTTTCCGAAAATTTGCAGTTTTATGCAAAAACTAGGCGCGCGCGCGCATCCTACCTATTAACTTGTTGTTGTGCATTGTAAATGCGTTAATGATTATTATTTTTTATGAGGTTTTCATTGTATTAATTCACACAATCGATTAACTAATGGTGTTCACTTAGTAAACTAATTCTATTTACTTAGATACCGTGGCTCTATAATATTATTTTATTTAAATGAAATACATTAAGTAATTTGTTTATTTCAAAAACATGAAAAAATTGAATTATTTTTACATTTTGCTGCTTTTTAAAATAATAATTACTAATTAAAATTAGCAGTGTTATATTTTTTACTTTGCTCGGACTATCAAAGTTGTTACACTTGAAGAGGTTTAGAGAATAATAGAAAAGTCTCCACCAAATTACCCGCTAACTAGTCGACATATAATGCCGCTCTTACTTTATCTGCTAATACTGATTTCATTTGAATTATAAATCATACTCGATTAATAAATATAACTTTGTTTTGTACGATGCAAGTAGCGTGGATAAGAGACATTACCTTAGAGAATAAGTAATTAGGACTTATCCCCTCCCTTTTCCACCCCCGCTTTTCCTAGGTTGAGCAATTTGCCTGCCGTAGTTCTGGCGTGGCGGGTGATTTACAAAGTGGATCGGGAAGAAAGAAATAGATAATTGGGTAGAAAGGAAAACAAGATATTTCAATATTATTTAACATTGATTATATTAAAACATGGCACATTGAATATAATTATATTTAACAGTCAAAGAATACATAATGAAACATATGGAGTGAAGAAATAAACATTTCAAAGTACTTAATTATTAACAAAATAATTTAAATATAAATAACTAACACCTAATTTACAACAAGCCATACAAACATTGCTTAGTCCTAACCATACATAAATAATTATTATACTATATCTACAAACATTTAATATCCCTTTATACTAATTCACTACCGTGCTCGTTGCTGCTGGTGAACGCTTGATTGTTCCAGAACTCGAACAACTCCTTGAAGTTATCAGAGCGTTGCCTTTGTCTTCGAGGATTACAGCTGACGGCAGGATTCGACAAGATCGAGCTGAACTTCCTCACCAAAGTTGTAACAGAGTTTCTTGTCTCCTCACTGTTTATCGGCATTTTAGATAGTTGTCCAAAATTTTCAAAAGCCTCGTCTATATATTTCTCTACATCATCACCGATACCCTGTTCCATTGATGGAGTATCGTCAAAAGAGAGGTCTCCTACGGAAATGCTACAGCTTATCACTTCAGAGACAGATTTCTTTCGTATCGTGCTAGTAGTGGCGGCACATAGTTTCTCCACAGACTTAAATATATCGTCAATCTTGTCACATATTTCTTCAACGGAGATAGCAGAAATGATTTGCCCGTTGATGAAGTTAAATTGCTTCGGAACTTTCAGGTTCTTCAGGAACTCTCTGTAGTCCACAACACCAGATTTGGACAGGGTCCTAGCAACTTTTCTGTTGACCTTCTTGAAAAGAAACGAAGAGTCGAAGGTGGTCTTCGTCAAGTCCAAATTGCTAAAGACAGGTTGCAGGTTTGTAGGTGGTTCTTCATAAGTTTCCAGATCGATTGGCTCACCCCACTTCTCTTCTAATTGCGTTCATTGTTCGTTGCCGAGCAATATGGCTTCGGAATCAAAGAAATTACTGCACATGTTCGATAAGGTGTTGTTTTCAGGAAAGACTAATGTCAACTGACGTGTTTTTCCGAAAATTTGCAGTTTTATGCAAAAACTAGGCGCGCGCGCGCATCCTACCTATTAACTTGTTGTTGTGCATTGTAAATGCGTTAATGATTATTATTTTTTATGAGGTTTTCATTGTATTAATTCACACAATCGATTAACTAATGGTGTTCACTTAGTAAACTAATTCTATTTACTTAGATACCGTGGCTCTATAACATTGTTTTATATAAATGAAATACATTAAGTAATTTGTTTATTTAAAAAACATAAAAAAAATGAATTATTTTTACATTTTGCTGCTTTTTAAAATCATAATTATTAATTAAAATTAGCAGTGTTATATTTTTTACTTTGCTCGGACTATCAAAGTTGTTACACTTGAAGAGGTTTAGAGAATAATAGAAAAGTCTCCACCAAATTACCCGCTAACTAGTCGACATATTATGCCGCTCTTACTTTATCTGCTAATACTGATTTCATTTGAATTATGAATCATACTCGATTAATAAATATAACTTTGTTTTGTACGATGCAAGTAGCGTGGATAAGAGACATTACCTTAGAGAATAAGTAATTAGGACCCATCCCCTCCCTTTTCCACCCCCGCTTTTCCTAGGTTGAGCAATTTGCCTGCCGTAGTTCTGGCGTGGCGGGTGATTTACAAAGTGGATCGGGAAGAAAGAAATAGATAATTGGGTAGAAAGGAAAACAAGATATTTCAATATTATTTAACATTTATTATATTAAAACATGGCACATTGAATATAATTATATTTAACAGTCAAAGAATACATAATGAAACATATGGAGTGAAGAAATAAACATTTCAAAGTACTTAATTATTAACAAAATAATTTAAATATAAATAACTTACACCTAATTTACAACAAGTCATACAAACATTGCTTAGTCCTAACCATACATAAATAATTATTATACTATATCTACAAACATTTAAAATCCCTTTATACTAATTCACTACCGTGCTCGTTGCTGCTGGTGAACGCTTGATTGTTCCAGAACTCGAACAACTCCTTGAAGTTATCAGAGCGTTGCCTTTGTCTTCGAGGATTACAGCTGACGGCAGGATTCGACAAGATCGAGCTGAACTTCCTCACCAAAGTTGTAACAGAGTTTCTTGTCGCCTCACTGTTTATCGGCATTTTAGATAGTTGTCCAAAATTTTCAAAAGCCTCGTCTATATATTTCTCTACATCATCACCGATACCCTGTTCCATTGATGGAGTATCGTCAAAAGAGAGGTCTCCTACGGAAATGCTACAGCTTATCACTTCAGAGACAGATTTCTTTCGTATCGTGCTAGTAGTGGCGGCACATAGTTTCTCCACAGACTTAAATATATCGTCAATCTTGTCACATATTTCTTCAACGGAGATAGCAGAAATGATTTGCCCGTTGATGAAGTAAAATTGCTTCGGAACTTTCAGGTTCTTCAGGAACTCTCTGTAGTCCACAACACCAGATTTGGACAGGGTCCTAGCAACTTTTCTGTTGACCTTCTTGAAAAGAAACGAAGAGTCGAAGGTGGTCTTCGTCAAGTCCAAATTGCTAAAGACAGGTTGCAGGTTCGTAGGTGGTTCTTCATAAGTTTCCAGATCGATTGGCTCACCCCACTTCTCTTCTAATTGCGTTCATTGTTCGTTGCCGAGCAATATGGCTTCGGAATCAAAGAAATTACTGCACATGTTCGATAAGGTGTTGTTTTCAGGAAAGACTAATGTCAACTGACGTGTTTTTCCGAAAATTTGCAGTTTTATGCAAAAACTAGGCGCGCGCGCGCATCCTACCTATTAACTTGTTGTTGTGCATTGTAAATGCGTTAATGATTATTATTTTTTATGAGGTTTTCATTGTATTAATTCACACAATCGATTAACTAATGGTGTTCACTTAGTAAACTAATTCTATTTACTTAGATACCGTGGCTCTATAACATTGTTTTATATAAATGAAATACATTAAGTAATTTGTTTATTTAAAAAACATAAAAAAAATGAATTATTTTTACATTTTGCTGCTTTTTAAAATCATAATTATTAATTAAAATTAGCAGTGTTATATTTTTTACTTTGCTCGGACTATCAAAGTTGTTACACTTGAAGAGGTTTAGAGAATAATAGAAAAGTCTCCACCAAATTACCCGCTAACTAGTCGACATATTATGCCGCTCTTACTTTATCTGCTAATACTGATTTCATTTGAATTATGAATCATACTCGATTAATAAATATAACTTTGTTTTGTACGATGCAAGTAGCGTGGATAAGAGACATTACCTTAGAGAATAAGTAATTAGGACCCATCCCCTCCCTTTTCCACCCCCGCTTTTCCTAGGTTGAGCAATTTGCCTGCCGTAGTTCTGGCGTGGCGGGTGATTTACAAAGTGGATCGGGAAGAAAGAAATAGATAATTGGGTAGAAAGGAAAACAAGATATTTCAATATTATTTAACATTTATTATATTAAAACATGGCACATTGAATATAATTATATTTAACAGTCAAAGAATACATAATGAAACATATGGAGTGAAGAAATAAACATTTCAAAGTACTTAATTATTAACAAAATAATTTAAATATAAATAACTTACACCTAATTTACAACAAGTCATACAAACATTGCTTAGTCCTAACCATACATAAATAATTATTATACTATATCTACAAACATTTAAAATCCCTTTATACTAATTCACTACCGTGCTCGTTGCTGCTGGTGAACGCTTGATTGTTCCAGAACTCGAACAACTCCTTGAAGTTATCAGAGCGTTGCCTTTGTCTTCGAGGATTACAGCTGACGGCAGGATTCGACAAGATCGAGCTGAACTTCCTCACCAAAGTTGTAACAGAGTTTCTTGTCGCCTCACTGTTTATCGGCATTTTAGATAGTTGTCCAAAATTTTCAAAAGCCTCGTCTATATATTTCTCTACATCATCACCGATACCCTGTTCCATTGATGGAGTATCGTCAAAAGAGAGGTCTCCTACGGAAATGCTACAGCTTATCACTTCAGAGACAGATTTCTTTCGTATCGTGCTAGTAGTGGCGGCACATAGTTTCTCCACAGACTTAAATATATCGTCAATCTTGTCACATATTTCTTCAACGGAGATCGCAGAAATGATTTGCCCGTTGATGAAGTAAAATTGCTTCGGAACTTTCAGGTTCTTCAGGAACTCTCTGTAGTCCACAACACCAGATTTGGACAGGGTCCTAGCAACTTTTCTGTTGACCTTCTTGAAAAGAAACGAAGAGTCGAAGGTGGTCTTCGTCAAGTCCAAATTGCTAAAGACAGGTTGCAGGTTCGTAGGTGGTTCTTCATAAGTTTCCAGATCGATTGGCTCACCCCACTTCTCTTCTAATTGCGTCCATTGTTCGTTGCCGAGCAATATGGCTTCGGAATCAAAGAAATTACTGCACATGTTCGATAAGGTGTTGTTTTCAGGAAAGACTAATGTCAACTGACGTGTTTTTCCGAAAATTTGCAGTTTTATGCAAAAACTAGGCGCGCGCGCGCATCCTACCTATTAACTTGTTGTTGTGCATTGTAAATGCGTTAATGATTATTATTTTTTATGAGGTTTGCATTGTATTAATTCACACAATCGATTAAGTAACTAATGGTGTTCACTTAGTAAACTAATTCTATTTACTTAGATACCGTGGCTCTATAATATTATTTTATTTAAATGAAATACATTAAGTAATTTGTTTATTTAAAAAACATAAAAAAAATGAATTATTTTTACATTTTGCTGCTTTTTAAAATCATAATTATTAATTAAAATTAGCAGTGTTATATTTTTTACTTTGCTCGGACTATCAAAGTTGTTACACTTGAAGAGGTTTAGAGAATAATAGAAAAGTCTCCACCAAATTACCCGCTAACTAGTCGACATATTATGCCGCTCTTACTTTATCTGCTAATACTGATTTCATTTGAATTATAAATCATACTCGATTAATAAATATAACTTTGTTTTGTACGATGCAAGTAGCGTGGATAAGAGACATTACCTTAGAGAATAAGTAATTAGGACTTATCCCCTCCCTTTTCCACCCCCGCTTTTCCTAGGTTGAGCAATTTGCCTGCCGTAGTTCTGGCGTGGCGGGTGATTTACAAAGTGGATCGGGAAGAAAGAAATAGATAATTGGGTAGAAAGGAAAACAAGATATTTCAATATTATTTAACATTTATTATATTAAAACATGGCACATTGAATATAATTATATTTAACAGTCAAAGAATACATAATGAAACATATGGAGTGAAGAAATAAACATTTCAAAGTACTTAATTATTAACAAAATAATTTAAATATAAATAACTTACACCTAATTTACAACAAGTCATACAAACATTGCTTAGTCCTAACCATACATAAATAATTATTATACTATATCTACTAACATTTAAAATCCCTTTATACTAATTCACTACCGTGCTCGTTGCTGCTGGTGAACGCTTGATTGTTCCAGAACTCGAACAACTCCTTGAAGTTATCAGAGCGTTGCCTTTGTCTTCGAGGATTACAGCTGACGGCAGGATTCGACAAGATCGAGCTGAACTTCCTCACCAAAGTTGTAACAGAGTTTCTTGTCGCCTCACTGTTTATCGGCATTTTAGATAGTTGTCCAAAATTTTCAAAAGCCTCGTCTATATATTTCTCTACATCATCGCCGATACCCTGTTCCATTGATGGAGTATCGTCAAAAGAGAGGTCTCCTACGGAAATGCTACAGCTTATCACTTCAGAGACAGATTTCTTTCGTATCGTGCTAGTAGTGGCGGCACATAGTTTCTCCACAGACTTAAATATATCGTCAATCTTGTCACATATTTCTTCAACGGAGATCGCAGAAATGATTTGCCCGTTGATGAAGTAAAATTGCTTCGGAACTTTCAGGTTCTTCAGGAACTCTCTGTAGTCCACAACACCAGATTTGGACAGGGTCCTAGCAACTTTTCTGTTGACCTTCTTGAAAGGAAACGAAGAGTCGAAGGTGGTCTTCGTCAAGTCCAAATTGCTAAAGACAGGTTGCAGGTTCGTAGGTGGTTCTTCATAAGTTTCCAGATCGATTGGCTCACCCCACTTCTCTTCTAATTGCGTCCATTGTTCGTTGCCGAGCAATATGGCTTCGGAATCAAAGAAATTACTGCACATGTTCGATAAGGTGTTGTTTTCAGGAAAGACTAATGTCAACTGACGTGTTTTTCCGAAAATTTGCAGTTTTATGCAAAAACTAGGCGCGCGCGCGCATCCTACCTATTAACTTGTTGTTGTGCATTGTAAATGCGTTAATGATTATTATTTTTTATGAGGTTTTCATTGTATTAATTCACACAATCGATTAACTAATGGTGTTCACTTAGTAAACTAATTCTATTTACTTAGATACCGTGGCTCTATAATATTATTTTATTTAAATGAAATACAAAGTAATTTGTTTATTTTAAAAACATAAAAAAATTGAATTATTTTTACATTTTGCTGCTTTTTAAAATAATAATTATTAATTAAAATTAGCAGTGTTATATTTTTTACTTTGCTCGGACTATCAAAGTTGTTACACTTGAAGAGGTTTAGAGAATAATAGAAAAGTCTCCACCAAATTACCCGCTAACTAGTCGACATATTATGCCGCTCTTACTTTATCTGCTAATAATGATTTCATTTGAATTATAAATCATACTCGATTAATAAATATAACTTTGTTTTGTACGATGCAAGTAGCGTGGATAAGAGACATTACCTTAGAGAATAAGTAATTAGGACTTATCCCCTCCCTTTTCCACCCCCGTTTTTCCTAGGTTGAGCAATTTGCCTGCCGTAGTTCTGGCGTGGCGGGTGATTTACAAAGTGGATCGGGAAGAAAGAAATAGATAATTGGGTAGAAAGGAAAACAAGATATTTCAATATTATTTAACATTGATTATATTAAAACATGGCACATTGAATATAATTATATTTAACAGTCAAAGAATACATAATGAAACATATGGGTTGAAGAAATAAACATTTCAAAGTACTTAATTATTAACAAAATAATTTAAATATAAATAACTTACACCTAATTTACAACAAGTCATACAAACATTGCTTAGTCCTAACCATACATAAATAATTATTATACTATATCTACAAACATTTAAAATCCCTTTATACTAATTCATTACCGTGCTCGTTGCTGCTGGTGAACGCTTGATTGTTCCAGAACTCGAACAACTCGTCCCATTAGTAGAACAATGTTGTATCTACAAAATGTCTACTTTTCAGTAGAGCGATTTGAAGTTTTGCGCTAGCATTTTTTGCTTATAACTTTTTTACGGAAGACTTTAGCCATGTAATATTTTTACAATGTACATAGATATAAATACAGCTATTATTGATATAATTATTTAATCTAAAAACTATTCCTGTGCGTAGATAGTGTGTCGCATGTGCATACATAACATTGTACTGCCAACGAAAACAGTTCAGGAGCTGTCTCTTGAACACATGCAACGTTATTTTACCAAATTAATCATGTTGTATGTGCAGGTGAAACAATATTTTACGAAATCCTAAAATTATCTTAATGTTTTTCGAGAAGATGTTTTATATAATACTAGTTTGTCGGCCGGCTCCGCCCGTCTTAAGAATTAACGTAAGTAATGATGTGAATTTCCAAGTATTGAATGCACTTGCACACACACTGCAGGGACGGGCCTCCTCCCGTGACGGAGGGTTACTTGGCCTACTAATACCACGCTGACCAGACGGATTGCTATAGGGTTTAATTTCAAGTTTTCCTTCTTTTATTTCGTAAATATAATATTCACGGATAGTCCCTTCGATTTTTAGGACACCCATGGGGTGGTGACATATTGTATTCCTACTCCGTTACCATACAGATAACTAAAAGTTAACTAAGCCGAATTTTTATGATTACGACTATAAAGAAGGTACACGTAATTATAATAATTATTGATCACATGAATATGTGCTGGTTAAATTTGAGATCCGGCTTTTATAGACTAAATACACACATCAACTTTGTCTAGGGATATTTGGTATTTACTCAATTAACTCAAAAATTATTGAAGATAACATTCAATACGTTAATATTTTTATACACTAAAATTTTATTTAATTCTAGATTGTAGCCATATAAATGGCATATAGCTACAATCTAGATATTATTTTAGCGTAAATAATGTTTTATTCAAATAAATTAAAAACTTAACTGAACAAAAAGCGATTATTAATCTGTTTTTAACTTAGTACTAGTCAGTACATCCAAAAAACGTAAATAACGGTTTTTCATGCTTGGATTAAGTTATCCAGGTCTTGGTGCGGTATATTGTTCCATGTCCGACTAGGATGCAAAAAAGTTGCTCTTCAATCGCAATTTTTGCAGGAAAATTCATCAAAGCACTTCTTTGGAACATTTCCTACGTGTGTTTTATGGTTTTTAGTCCAGGTGATTGAGTGATTGGTGGATAAGACCGATATGTCGTGCTCCTGCAACTATCTGGATAACACTTTCGTTTTAAACGGATGGGTGTTATCGTCCATGAGCTTAAACATTTGGTCAAAATGTAGTATACGGGGGTAGATTATTGGAACTAGAAGCTCAAACAACCTCGTTAAGCTATTTTTCAGCCGTCATGGTGCTTCTGATCAAAACGTACTTAAGTCTGTTTTAAGACCCACACGAATTCCCGTCCAAACCATAATTTTTCCATCGTCGTATGAATAGATTTCCTGAGGATATTGTAGACAGCTATCACATCTAGGAACTGGCTAAACACGTCACGTACGCACAACATGACCTCTTAGTTGTGTACTTTAACACATACTCTCATTGCTTTTTTCAGTCACAAAACTCCTAAAACTATTTAAATATATCTAAGCTTTGTACGTAACTAATATCAAAGCACTTGATAGATTTGTTTTGTATTAAATACGTTTCCAGCTTTAGTAGAGTGTTCCAAGGTTGTCGTTTCCTTCCTAGATCAGTCCAATTATCGCGACATATTGGCGTGGTATCGCAAGTTCAGAAACAGAGCTATTTGTACCATAAAATGATTGACTTTGAGCTGAGGGAGCGGGAGATGCCATCACAGTACTTTCACTGTTTGACCGAGTTGGGCAAGATTGAGCAACTAATTAGGACCTTCTGAAGAACGTTCTTCGATAGCTTGCACTTGTGATTAAAGTGATATGACAGTATTAGAAACAGAGCGATCCATGAAGCGATTGACTTGATCAGAAAGTGCACGTAATGCCATCACGTTACTCTCAGTGTTGAATTGACTTGAGTAAGATTTAGCTATGGGTGCATTCGGTTGCTTCACTGAATTGAATGGATCATGATGTTCTTCTGAAAAATATTCTTCAATACCTTGCAGTTTTATCCAGTACTTTTTACGAATACTATTTAAATACGTTTTTTGTCTTGAATGTTTGACTGGCAAGTGGCGCTTTTTTAGTCGACTGCTGGAAAAGGTAATTTTATCATAACTCAAGTCAGATTCAATTGACTGATCTGAATATATCAGATAAAAATCACTATAACACTTTGTCTGATACGGAGGTGGTGATAGCATAGGCGTAGGTATACAACTCTTCGATACTATACTTAAAATCGCTGCTATACTGATAACAATGATGCTTCATAACTGGATGCAGATTGAATTTGGAACGGAGTTACAGGACGCAGTTCAGTAAGAGTCGATGGATCCGCTGGTCCATTACGACAAGTAGAACGACATTTACAAATGTACACACTGCTACCGTTCAACCTATACAGAATCAGTGTAAGCTGATCTCGCATTTGGTTGTACATATTATGAAACTATCGCTCAGCCAGCTTAGACTGTTTATGTGTAGTACACACGGATGTGTGTACTATGAAGTAAGACCTAGATTTTTTTTGAAACACCAATATAATTGTAAAATTTGTTGGTTTTTATGTAGAGTTAGCCGAAAATTAGATATTAAGAATAGCTGTGTACAATTAATACTGTATTTAATAATTTTATAACACTTTTAGATTTCGAATAATGTTTTACAAGAAACTAATTAACAGAAAAAAGTAGCATAAGTGCTTACGACGCACACTTTAAAATATAATTTGGTCGAATAATGTTTCATGTGTACGTACCGACGAAAAGAAGATACAATTATGCGTAGTAAAATATAATATGTGCATAAGTAACTACAAAATTAGAGAAACAAATAAGACAAGCTTCATTGTATATTAACATGTTAAGAAACTTATCAGTAAAGTATTTTAGTGGATTACACTTAATTTTAAAAAGATGCGGCAACTTGGTAGAAAAATGTTTTATGTGATTTTAAATACTGTCTTTGTGGTAATGTCAATAATTTTGTGTAATACACCTAAAACAATGTAATTAACATACTAAAATTGTTTATTTTCCATTAGATATAATTTAAATTTATGGATGTTGTTAAATTTATGGAATTTTATAAAAATCCATGAAATATGTATTTTACGTATATTCTATTTTGTAAATAATTTTCTTATTACTAATTTAAACGTTTAATTCTCAACAGTAATGAACAACGTTGTGTATGTAAACAAAATAACAATAATTTAATTGATTTCTGACCGATTTCTGACCATTTTGATCGCCACTGTCGGTTTCCATTGTTACAACACCTCACTCTTGCCGACTCCGTCAAACAATGTGCGTTGTAATGAAGAAACGCGACGCACGGAGCCGGGAGCGCGCGTTAAGTGGTCGTTAGACGTAATTCTACGTATGCCGCGCGGCAAAAACTTTATTCGAACTTCATAACTTTTAAAATATAGAACAAAAGTTATAAAAAAAATATATCATTAGATAGCTTAAGTCATTATGATAACGAATTTACAATAAAATCATTTTTGTTACTTGTGATGATACAACAATATTCTACTAATGGGACGAACTCCTTGAAGTTATCAGAGCGTTGCCTTTGTCTTCGAGGATTACAGCTGACGGCAGGATTCGACAAGATCGAGCTGAACTTCCTCACCAAAGTTGTAACAGAGTTTCTTGTCGCCTCACTGTTTATCGGCATTTTAGATAGTTGTCCAAAATTTTCAAAAGCCTCGTCTATATATTTCTCTACATCATCACCGATACCCTGTTCCATTGATAAAGTATCGTCAAAAGAGAGGTCTCCTACGGAAATGCTACAGCTTATCACTTCAGAGACAGATTTCTTTCGTATCGTGCTAGTAGTGGCGGCACATAGTTTCTCCACAGACTTAAATATATCGTCAATCTTGTCACATATTTCTTCAACGGAGATCGCAGAAATGATTTGCCCGTTGATGAAGTAAAATTGCTTCGGAACTTTCAGGTTCTTCAGGAACTCTCTGTAGTCCACAACACCAGATGTGGACAGGGTCCTAGCAACTTTTCTGTTGACCTTCTTGAAAAGAAACGAAGAGTCGAAGGTGGTCTTCGTCAAGTCCAAATTGCTAAAGACAGGTTGCAGGTTCGTAGGTGGTTCTTCATAAGTTTCCAGATCGATTGGCTCACCCCACTTCTCTTCTAATTGCGTCCATTGTTCGTTACCGAGCAATATGGCTTCGGAATCAAAGAAATTACTGCACATGTTCGATAAGGTGTTGTTTTCAGGAAAGACTAATGTCAACTGACGTGTTTTTCCGAAAATTTGCAGTTTTATGCAAAAACTAGGCGCGCGCGCGCATCCTACCTATCAACTTGTTGTTGTGCATTGTAAATGCGTTAATGATTATTATTTTTTATGAGGTTTGCATTGTATTAATTCACACAATCGATTAAGTAACTAATGGTGTTCACTTAGTAAACTAATTCTATTTACTTAGATACCGTGGCTCTATAATATTATTTTATTTAAATGAAATTCATTAAGTAATTTGTTTATTTAAAAAACATAAAAAAAATGAATTATTTTTACATTTTGCTGCTTTTTAAAATCATAATTATTAATTAAAATTAGCAGTGTTATATTTTTTACTTTGCTCGGACTATCAAAGTTGTTACACTTGAAGAGGTTTAGAGAATAATAGAAAAGTCTCCACCAAATTACCCGCTAACTAGTCGACATATTATGCCGCTCTTACTTTATCTGCTAATACTGATTTCATTTGAATTATAAATCATACTCGATTAATAAATATAACTTTGTTTTGTACGATGCAAGTAGCGTGGATAAGAGACATTACCTTAGAGAATAAGTAATTAGGACTTATCCCCTCCCTTTTCCACCCCCGTTTTTCCTAGGTTGAGCAATTTGCCTGCCGTAGTTCTGGCGTGGCGGGTGATTTACAAAGTGGATCGGGAAGAAAGAAATAGATAATTGGGTAGAAAGGAAAACAAGATATTTCAATATTATTTAACATTGATTATATTAAAACATGGCACATTGAATATAATTATATTTAACAGTCAAAGAATACATAATGAAACATATGGGTTGAAGAAATAAACATTTCAAAGTACTTAATTATTAACAAAATAATTTAAATATAAATAACTTACACCTAATTTACAACAAGTCATACAAACATTGCTTAGTCCTAACCATACATAAATAATTATTATACTATATCTACAAACATTTAAAATCCCTTTATACTAATTCATTACCGTGCTCGTTGCTGCTGGTGAACGCTTGATTGTTCCAGAACTCGAACAACTCCTTGAAGTTATCAGAGCGTTGCCTTTGTCTTCGAGGATTACAGCTGACGGCAGGATTCGACAAGATCGAGCTGAACTTCCTCACCAAAGTTGTAACAGAGTTTCTTGTCGCCTCACTGTTTATCGGCATTTTAGATAGTTGTCCAAAATTTTCAAAAGCCTCGCTATATATTTCTCTACATCATCACCGATACCCTGTTCCATTGATGAAGTATCGTCAAAAGAGAGGTCTCCTACGGAAATGCTACAGCTTATCACTTCAGAGACAGATTTCTTTCGTATCGTGCTAGTAGTGGCGGCACATAGTTTCTCCACAGACTTAAATATATCGTCAATCTTGTCACATATTTCTTCAACGGAGATCGCAGAAATGATTTGCCCGTTGATGAAGTAAAATTGCTTCGGAACTTTCAGGTTCTTCAGGAACTCTCTGTAGTCCACAACACCAGATTTGGACAGGGTCCTAGCAACTTTTCTGTTGACCTTCTTGAAAAGAAACGAAGAGTCGAAGGTGGTCTTCGTCAAGTCCAAATTGCTAAAGACAGGTTGCAGGTTCGTAGGTGGTTCTTCATA
This sequence comes from Schrankia costaestrigalis, assembly GCA_905475405.1. Taxonomy (NCBI): domain Eukaryota; kingdom Metazoa; phylum Arthropoda; class Insecta; order Lepidoptera; family Erebidae; genus Schrankia; species Schrankia costaestrigalis. The sequence continues at coordinate 1,503,131 of FR997832.1, read as the reverse complement.
AGTTTCCAGATCGATTGGCTCACCCCACTTCTCTTCTAATTGCGTCCATTGTTCGTTGCCGAGCAATATGGCTTCGGAATCAAAGAAATTACTGCACATGTTCGATAAGGTGTTGTTTTCAGGAAAGACTAATGTCAACTGACGTGTTTTTCAGAAAATTTGCAGTTTTATGCAAAAACTAGGCGCGCGCGCGCATCCTACCTATCAACTTGTTGTTGTGCATTGTAAATGCGTTAATGATTATTATTTTTTATGAGGTTTGCATTGTATTAATTCACACAATCGATTAAGTAACTAATGGTGTTCACTTAGTAAACTAATTCTATTTACTTAGATACCGTGGCTCTATAATATTATTTTATTTAAATGAAATACATTAAGTAATTTGTTTATTTAAAAAACATAAAAAAAATGAATTATTTTTACATTTTGCTGCTTTTTAAAATCATAATTATTAATTAAAATTAGCAGTGTTATATTTTTTACTTTGCTCGGACTATCAAAGTTGTTACACTTGAAGAGGTTTAGAGAATAATAGAAAAGTCTCCACCAAATTACCCGCTAACTAGTCGACATATTATGCCGCTCTTACTTTATCTGCTAATACTGATTTCATTTGAATTATAAATCATACTCGATTAATAAATATAACTTTGTTTTGTACGATGCAAGTAGCGTGGATAAGAGACATTACCTTAGAGAATAAGTAATTAGGACTTATCCCCTCCCTTTTCCACCCCCGCTTTTCCTAGGTTGAGCAATTTGCCTGCCGTAGTTCTGGCGTGGCGGGTGATTTACAAAGTGGATCGGGAAGAAAGAAATAGATAATTGGGTAGAAAGGAAAACAAGATATTTCAATATTATTTAACATTGATTATATTAAAACATGGCACATTGAATATAATTATATTTAACAGTCAAAGAATACATAATGAAACATATGGAGTGAAGAAATAAACATTTCAAAGTACTTAATTATTAACAAAATAATTTAAATATAAATAACTAACACCTAATTTATAACAAGCCATACAAACATTGCTTAGTCCTAACCATACATAAATAATTATTATACTATATCTACAAACATTTAATATCCCTTTATACTAATTCACTACCGTGCTCGTTGCTGCTGGTGAACGCTTGATTGTTCCAGAACTCGAACAACTCCTTGAAGTTATCAGAGCGTTGCCTTTGTCTTCGAGGATTACAGCTGACGGCAGGATTCGACAAGATCGAGCTGAACTTCCTCACCAAAGTTGTAACAGAGTTTCTTGTCGCCTCACTGTTTATCGGCATTTTAGATAGTTGTCCAAAATTTTCAAAAGCCTCGTCTATATATTTCTCTACATCATCACCGATACCCTGTTCCATTGATGGAGTATCGTCAAAAGAAAGGTCTCCTACGGAAATGCTACAGCTTATCACTTCAGAGACAGATTTCTTTCGTATCGTGCTAGTAGTGGCGGCACATAGTTTCTCCACAGACTTAAATATATCGTCAATCTTGTCACATATTTCTTCAACGGAGATCGCAGAAATGATTTGCCCGTTGATGAAGTAAAATTGCTTCGGAACTTTCAGGTTCTTCAGGAACTCTCTGTAGTCCACAACACCAGATTTGGACAGGGTCCTAGCAACTTTTCTGTTGACCTTCTTGAAAGGAAACGAAGAGTCGAAGGTGGTCTTCGTCAAGTCCAAATTGCTAAAGACAGGTTGCAGGTTCGTAGGTGGTTCTTCATAAGTTTCCAGATCGATTGGCTCACCCCACTTCTCTTCTAATTGCGTCCATTGTTCGTTGCCGAGCAATATGGCTTCGGAATCAAAGAAATTACTGCACATGTTCGATAAGGTGTTGTTTTCAGGAAAGACTAATGTCAACTGACGTGTTTTTCCGAAAATTTGCAGTTTTATGCAAAAACTAGGCGCGCGCGCGCATCCTACCTATTAACTTGTTGTTGTGCATTGTAAATGCGTTAATGATTATTATTTTTTATGAGGTTTGCATTGTATTAATTCACACAATCGATTAAGTAACTAATGGTGTTCACTTAGTAAACTAATTCTATTTACTTAGATACCGTGGCTCTATAATATTATTTTATTTAAATGAAATACATTAAGTAATTTGTTTATTTAAAAAACATAAAAAAAATGAATTATTTTTACATTTTGCTGCTTTTTAAAATCATAATTATTAATTAAAATTAGCAGTGTTATATTTTTTACTTTGCTCGGACTATCAAAGTTGTTACACTTGAAGAGGTTTAGAGAATAATAGAAAAGTCTCCACCAAATTACCCGCTAACTAGTCGACATATTATGCCGCTCTTACTTTATCTGCTAATACTGATTTCATTTGAATTATAAATCATACTCGATTAATAAATATAACTTTGTTTTGTACGATGCAAGTAGCGTGGATAAGAGACATTACCTTAGAGAATAAGTAATTAGGACTTATCCCCTCCCTTTTCCACCCCCGCTTTTCCTAGGTTGAGCAATTTGCCTGCCGTAGTTCTGGCGTGGCGGGTGATTTACAAAGTGGATCGGGAAGAAAGAAATAGATAATTGGGTAGAAAGGAAAACAAGATATTTCAATATTATTTAACATTTATTATATTAAAACATGGCACATTGAATATAATTATATTTAACAGTCAAAGAATACATAATGAAACATATGAAGTGAAGAAATAAACATTTCAAAGTACTTAATTATTAACAAAATAATTTAAATATAAATAACTTACACCTAATTTACAACAAGTCATACAAACATTGCTTAGTCCTAACCATACATAAATAATTATTATACTATATCTACTAACATTTAAAATCCCTTTATACTAATTCACTACCGTGCTCGTTGCTGCTGGTGAACGCTTGATTGTTCCAGAACTCGAACAACTCCTTGAAGTTATCAGAGCGTTGCCTTTGTCTTCGAGGATTACAGCTGACGGCAGGATTCGACAAGATCGAGCTGAACTTCCTCACCAAAGTTGTAACAGAGTTTCTTGTCGCCTCACTGTTTATCGGCATTTTAGATAGTTGTCCAAAATTTTCAAAAGCCTCGTCTATATATTTCTCTACATCATCACCGATACCCTGTTCCATTGATGGAGTATCGTCAAAAGAGAGGTCTCCTACGGAAATGCTACAGCTTATCACTTCAGAGACAGATTTCTTTCGTATCGTGCTAGTAGTGGCGGCACATAGTTTCTCCACAGACTTAAATATATCGTCAATCTTGTCACATATTTCTTCAACGGAGATCGCAGAAATGATTTGCCCGTTGATGAAGTAAAATTGCTTCGGAACTTTCAGGTTCTTCAGGAACTCTCTGTAGTCCACAACACCAGATTTGGACAGGGTCCTAGCAACTTTTCTGTTGACCTTCTTGAAAGGAAACGAAGAGTCGAAGGTGGTCTTCGTCAAGTCCAAATTGCTAAAGACAGGTTGCAGGTTCGTAGGTGGTTCTTCATAAGTTTCCAGATCGATTGGCTCACCCCACTTCTCTTCTAATTGCGTCCATTGTTCGTTGCCGAGCAATATGGCTTCGGAATCAAAGAAATTACTGCACATGTTCGATAAGGTGTTGTTTTCAGGAAAGACTAATGTCAACTGACGTGTTTTTCCGAAAATTTGCAGTTTTATGCAAAAACTAGGCGCGCGCGCGCATCCTACCTATTAACTTGTTGTTGTGCATTGTAAATGCGTTAATGATTATTATTTTTTATGAGGTTTGCATTGTATTAATTCACACAATCGATTAAGTAACTAATGGTGTTCACTTAGTAAACTAATTCTATTTACTTAGATACCGTGGCTCTATAATATTATTTTATTTAAATGAAATACATTAAGTAATTTGTTTATTTAAAAAACATAAAAAAAATGAATTATTTTTACATTTTGCTGCTTTTTAAAATCATAATTATTAATTAAAATTAGCAGTGTTATATTTTTTACTTTGCTCGGACTATCAAAGTTGTTACACTTGAAGAGGTTTAGAGAATAATAGAAAAGTCTCCACCAAATTACCCGCTAACTAGTCGACATATTATGCCGCTCTTACTTTATCTGCTAATACTGATTTCATTTGAATTATAAATCATACTCGATTAATAAATATAACTTTGTTTTGTACGATGCAAGTAGCGTGGATAAGAGACATTACCTTAGAGAATAAGTAATTAGGACTTATCCCCTCCCTTTTCCACCCCCGCTTTTCCTAGGTTGAGCAATTTGCCTGCCGTAGTTCTGGCGTGGCGGGTGATTTACAAAGTGGATCGGGAAGAAAGAAATAGATAATTGGGTAGAAAGGAAAACAAGATATTTCAATATTATTTAACATTTATTATATTAAAACATGGCACATTGAATATAATTATATTTAACAGTCAAAGAATACATAATGAAACATATGAAGTGAAGAAATAAACATTTCAAAGTACTTAATTATTAACAAAATAATTTAAATATAAATAACTTACACCTAATTTACAACAAGTCATACAAACATTGCTTAGTCCTAACCATACATAAATAATTATTATACTATATTTACTAACATTTAAAATCCCTTTATACTAATTCACTACCGTGCTCGTTGCTGCTGGTGAACGCTTGATTGTTCCAGAACTCGAACAACTCCTTGAAGTTATCAGAGCGTTGCCTTTGTCTTCGAGGATTACAGCTGACGGCAGGATTCGACAAGATCGAGCTGAACTTCCTCACCAAAGTTGTAACAGAGTTTCTTGTCGCCTCACTGTTTATCGGCATTTTAGATAGTTGTCCAAAATTTTCAAAAGCCTCGTCTATATATTTCTCTACATCATCACCGATACCCTGTTCCATTGATGGAGTATCGTCAAAAGAGAGGTCTCCTACGGAAATGCTACAGCTTATCACTTCAGAGACAGATTTCTTTCGTATCGTGCTAGTAGTGGCGGCACATAGTTTCTCCACAGACTTAAATATATCGTCAATCTTGTCACATATTTCTTCAACGGAGATCGCAGAAATGATTTGCCCGTTGATGAAGTAAAATTGCTTCGGAACTTTCAGGTTCTTCAGGAACTCTCTGTAGTCCACAACACCAGATTTGGACAGGGTCCTAGCAACTTTTCTGTTGACCTTCTTGAAAGGAAACGAAGAGTCGAAGGTGGTCTTCGTCAAGTCCAAATTGCTAAAGACAGGTTGCAGGTTCGTAGGTGGTTCTTCATAAGTTTCCAGATCGATTGGCTCACCCCACTTCTCTTCTAATTGCGTCCATTGTTCGTTGCCGAGCAATATGGCTTCGGAATCAAAGAAATTACTGCACATGTTCGATAAGGTGTTGTTTTCAGGAAAGACTAATGTCAACTGACGTGTTTTTCCGAAAATTTGCAGTTTTATGCAAAAACTAGGCGCGCGCGCGCATCCTACCTATTAACTTGTTGTTGTGCATTGTAAATGCGTTAATGATTATTATTTTTTATGAGGTTTTCATTGTATTAATTCACACAATCGATTAACTAATGGTGTTCACTTAGTAAACTAATTCTATTTACTTAGATACCGTGGCTCTATAATATTATTTTATTTAAATGAAATACATTAAGTAATTTGTTTATTTCAAAAACATAAAAAAATTGAATTATTTTTACATTTTGCTGCTTTTTAAAATAATAATTATTAATTAAAATTAGCAGTGTTATATTTTTTACTTTGCTCGGACTATCAAAGTTGTTACACTTGAAGAGGTTTAGAGAATAATAGAAAAGTCTCCACCAAATTACCCGCTAACTAGTCGACATATTATGCCGCTCTTACTTTATCTGCTAATACTGATTTCATTTGAATTATGAATCATACTCGATTAATAAATATAACCTTGTTTTGTACGATGCAAGTAGCGTGGATAAGAGACATTACCTTAGAGAATAAGTAATTAGGACCCATCCCCTCCCTTTTCCACCCCCGCTTTTCCTAGGTTGAGCAATTTGCCTGCCGTAGTTCTGGCGTGGCGGGTGATTTACAAAGTGGATCGGGAAGAAAGAAATAGATAATTGGGTAGAAAGGAAAACAAGATATTTCAATATTATTTAACATTTATTATATTAAAACATGGCACATTGAATATAATTATATTTAACAGTCAAAGAATACATAATGAAACATATGGAGTGAAGAAATAAACATTTCAAAGTACTTAATTATTAACAAAATAATTTAAATATAAATAACTTACACCTAATTTACAACAAGCCATACAAACATTGCTTAGTCCTAACCATACATAAATAATTATTATACTATATCTACAAACATTTTATATCCCTTTATACTAATTCACTACCGTGCTCGTTGCTGCTGGTGAACGCTTGATTGTTCCAGAACTCGAACAACTCCTTGAAGTTATCAGAGCGTTGCCTTTGTCTTCGAGGATTACAGCTGACGGCAGGATTCGACAAGATCGAGCTGAACTTCCTCACCAAAGTTGTAACAGAGTTTCTTGTCGCCTCACTGTTTATCGGCATTTTAGATAGTTGTCCAAAATTTTCAAAAGCCTCGTCTATATATTTCTCTACATCATCACCGATACCCTGTTCCATTGATGGAGTATCGTCAAAAGAGAGGTCTCCTACGGAAATGCTACAGCTTATCACTTCAGAGACAGATTTCTTTCGTATCGTGCTAGTAGTGGCGGCACATAGTTTCTCCACAGACTTAAATATATCGTCAATCTTGTCACATATTTCTTCAACGGAGATCGCAGAAATGATTTGCCCGTTGATGAAGTAAAATTGCTTCGGAACTTTCAGGTTCTTCAGGAACTCTCTGTAGTCCACAACACCAGATTTGGACAGGGTCCTAGCAACTTTTCTGTTGACCTTCTTGAAAGGAAACGAAGAGTCGAAGGTGGTCTTCGTCAAGTCCAAATTGCTAAAGACAGGTTGCAGGTTCGTAGGCGGTTCTTCATAAGTTTCCAGATCGATTGGCTCACCCCACTTCTCTTCTAATTGCGTCCATTGTTCGTTGCCGAGCAATATGGCTTCGGAATCAAAGAAATTACTGCACATGTTCGATAAGGTGTTGTTTTCAGGAAAGACTAATGTCAACTGACGTGTTTTTCCGAAAATTTGCAGTTTTATGCAAAAACTAGGCGCGCGCGCGCATCCTACCTATTAACTTGTTGTTGTGCATTGTAAATGCGTTAATGATTATTATTTTTTATGAGGTTTGCATTGTATTAATTCACACAATCGATTAAGTAACTAATGGTGTTCACTTAGTAAACTAATTCTATTTACTTAGATACCGTGGCTCTATAATATTATTTTATTTAAATGAAATACATTAAGTAATTTATTTATTTAAAAACATAAAAAAATTGAATTATTTTTACATTTTGCTGCTTTTTAAAATAATAATTATTAATTAAAATTAGTAGTGTTATATTTTTTACTTTGCTCGGACTATCAAAGTTGTTACACTTGAAGAGGTTTAGAGAATAATAGAAAAGTCTCCACCAAATTAACCGCTAACTAGTCGACATATTATGCCGCTCTTACTTTATCTGCTAATACTGATTTCATTTGAATTATAAATCATACTCGATTAATAAATATAACTTTGTTTTGTACGATGCAAGTAGCGTGGATAAGAGACATTACCTTAGAGAATAAGTAATTAGGACTTATCCCCTCCCTTTTCCACCCCCGCTTTTCCTAGGTTGAGCAATTTGCCTGCCGTAGTTCTGGCGTGGCGGGTGATTTACAAAGTGGATCGGGAAGAAAGAAATAGATAATTGGGTAGAAAGGAAAACAAGATATTTCAATATTATTTAACATTGATTATATTAAAACATGGCACATTGAATATAATTATATTTAACAGTCAAAGAATACATAATGAAACATATGGAGTGAAGAAATAAACATTTCAAAGTACTTAATTATTAACAAAATAATTTAAATATAAATAACTTACACCTAATTTACAACAAGTCATACAAACATTGCTTAGTCCTAACCATACATAAATAATTATTATACTATATCTACAAACATTTAATATCCCTTTATACTAATTCACTACCGTGCTCGTTGCTGCTGGTGAACGCTTGATTGTTCCAGAACTCGAACAACTCCTTGAAGTTATCAGAGCGTTGCCTTTGTCTTCGAGGATTACAGCTGACGGCAGGATTCGACAAGATCGAGATGAACTTCCTTACCAAAGTTGTAACAGAGTTTCTTGTCTCCTCACTGTTTATCGGCATTTTAGATAGTTGTCCAAAATTTTCAAAAGCCTCGTCTATATATTTCTCTACATCATCACCGATACCCTGTTCCATTGATGGAGTATCGTCAAAAGAGAGGTCTCCTACGGAAATGCTACAGCTTATCACTTCAGAGACAGATTTCTTTCGTATCGTGCTAGTAGTGGCGGCACATAGTTTCTCCACAGACTTAAATATATCGTCAATCTTGTCACATATTTCTTCAACGGAGATAGCAGAAATGATTTGCCCGTTGATGAAGTAAAATTGCTTCGGAACTTTCAGGTTCTTCAGGAACTCTCTGTAGTCCACAACACCAGATTTGGACAGGGTCCTAGCAACTTTTCTGTTGACCTTCTTGAAAGGAAACGAAGAGTCGAAGGTGGTCTTCGTCAAGTCCAAATTGCTAAAGACAGGTTGCAGGTTCGTAGGTGGTTCTTCATAAGTTTCCAGATCGATTGGCTCACCCCACTTCTTTTCTAATTGCGTCCATTGTTCGTTGCCGAGCAATATGGCTTCGGAATCAAAGAAATTACTGCACATGTTCGATAAGGTGTTGTTTTCAGGAAAGACTAATGTCAACTGACGTGTTTTTCCGAAAATTTGCAGTTTTATGCAAAAACTAGGCGCGCGCGCGCATCCTACCTATTAACTTGTTGTTGTGCATTGTAAATGCGTTAATGATTATTATTTTTTATGAGGTTTGCATTGTATTAATTCACACAATCGATTAAGTAACTAATGGTGTTCACTTAGTAAACTATTTCTATTTACTTAGATACCGTGGCTCTATAATATTATTTTATTTAAATGAAATACATTAAGTAATTTGTTTATTTAAAAAACATAAAAAAAATGAATTATTTTTACATTTTGCTGCTTTTTAAAATCATAATTATTAATTAAAATTAGCAGTGTTATATTTTTTACTTTGCTCGGACTATCAAAGTTGTTACACTTGAAGAGGTTTAGAGAATAATAGAAAAGTCTCCACCAAATTACCCGCTAACTAGTCGACATATTATGCCGCTCTTACTTTATCTGCTAATACTGATTTCATTTGAATTATAAATCATACTCGATTAATAAATATAACTTTGTTTTGTACGATGCAAGTAGCGTGGATAAGAGACATTACCTTAGAGAATAAGTAATTAGGACTTATCCCCTCCCTTTTCCACCCCCGCTTTTCCTAGGTTGAGCAATTTGCCTGCCGTAGTTCTGGCGTGGCGGGTGATTTACAAAGTGGATCGGGAAGAAAGAAATAGATAATTGGGTAGAAAGGAAAACAAGATATTTCAATATTATTTAACATTTATTATATTAAAACATGGCACATTGAATATAATTATATTTAACAGTCAAAGAATACATAATGAAACATATGGAGTGAAGAAATAAACATTTCAAAGTACTTAATTATTAACAAAATAATTTAAATATAAATAACTTACACCTAATTTACAACAAGTCATACAAACATTGCTTAGTCCTAACCATACATAAATAATTATTATACTATATCTACTAACATTTAAAATCCCTTTATACTAATTCACTACCGTGCTCGTTGCTGCTGGTGAACGCTTGATTGTTCCAGAACTCGAACAACTCCTTGAAGTTATCAGAGCGTTGCCTTTGTCTTCGAGGATTACAGCTGACGGCAGGATTCGACAAGATCGAGCTGAACTTCCTCACCAAAGTTGTAACAGAGTTTCTTGTCGCCTCACTGTTTATCGGCATTTTAGATAGTTGTCCAAAATTTTCAAAAGCCTCGTCTATATATTTCTCTACATCATCACCGATACCCTGTTCCATTGATGGAGTATCGTCAAAAGAGAGGTCTCCTACGGAAATGCTACAGCTTATCACTTCAGAGACAGATTTCTTTCGTATCGTGCTAGTAGTGGCGGCACATAGTTTCTCCACAGACTTAAATATATCGTCAATCTTGTCACATATTTCTTCAACGGAGATCGCAGAAATGATTTGCCCGTTGATGAAGTAAAATTGCTTCGGAACTTTCAGGTTCTTCAGGAACTCTCTGTAGTCCACAACACCAGATTTGGACAGGGTCCTAGCAACTTTTCTGTTGACCTTCTTGAAAGGAAACGAAGAGTCGAAGGTGGTCTTCGTCAAGTCCAAATTGCTAAAGACAGGTTGCAGGTTCGTAGGTGGTTCTTCATAAGTTTCCAGATCGATTGGCTCACCCCACTTCTCTTCTAATTGCGTCCATTGTTCGTTGCCGAGCAATATGGCTTCGGAATCAAAGAAATTACTGCACATGTTCGATAAGGTGTTGTTTTCAGGAAAGACTAATGTCAACTGACGTGTTTTTCCGAAAATTTGCAGTTTTATGCAAAAACTAGGCGCGCGCGCGCATCCTACCTATTAACTTGTTGTTGTGCATTGTAAATGCGTTAATGATTATTATTTTTTATGAGGTTTGCATTGTATTAATTCACACAATCGATTAAGTAACTAATGGTGTTCACTTAGTAAACTAATACTATTTACTTAGATACCGTGGCTCTATAATATTGTTTTATTTCAATGAAATACATTAAGTAATTTGTTTATTTAAAAAACATAAAAAAAATTAATTATTTTTACATTTTGCTGCTTTTTAAAATCATAATTATTAATTAAAATTAGCAGTGTTATATTTTTTACTTTGCTCGGACTATCAAAGTTGTTACACTTGAAGAGGTTTAGAGAATAATAGAAAAGTCTCCACCAAATTACCCGCTAACTAGTCGACATATTATGCCGCTCTTACTTTATCTGCTAATACTGATTTCATTTGAATTATGAATCATACTCGATTAATAAATATAACTTTGTTTTGTACGATGCAAGTAGCGTGGATAAGAGACATTACCTTAGAGAATAAGTAATTAGGACCCATCCCCTCCCTTTTCCACCCCCGCTTTTCCTAGGTTGAGCAATTTGCCTGCCGTAGTTCTGGCGTGGCGGGTGATTTACAAAGTGGATCGGGAAGAAAGAAATAGATAATTGGGTAGAAAGGAAAACAAGATATTTCAATATTATTTAACATTTATTATATTAAAACATGGCACATTGAATATAATTATATTTAACAGTCAAAGAATACATAATGAAACATATGGAGTGAAGAAATAAACATTTCAAAGTACTTAATTATTAACAAAATAATTTAAATATAAATAACTTACACCTAATTTACAACAAGCCATACAAACATTGCTTAGTCCTAACCATACATAAATAATTATTATACTATATCTACAAACATTTAATATCCCTTTATACTAATTCACTACCGTGCTCGTTGCTGCTGGTGAACGCTTGATTGTTCCAGAACTCAAACAACTCCTTGAAGTTATCAGAGCGTTGCCTTTGTCTTCGAGGATTACAGCTGACGGCAGGATTCGACAAGATCGAGCTGAACTTCCTCACCAAAGTTGTAACAGAGTTTCTTGTCGCCTCACTGTTTATCGGCATTTTAGATAGTTGTCCAAAATTTACAAAAGCCTCGTCTATATATTTCTCTACATCATCACCGATAACCCTGTTCCATTGATGGAGTATCGTCAAAAGAAAGGTCTCCTACGGAAATGCTACAGCTTATCACTTCAGAGACAGATTTCTTTCGTATCGTGCTAGTAGTGGCGGCACATAGTTTCTCCACAGACTTAAATATATCGTCAATCTTGTCACATATTTCTTCAACGGAGATAGCAGAAATGATTTGCCCGTTGATGAAGTAAAATTGCTTCGGAACTTTCAGGTTCTTCAGGAACTCTCTGTAGTCCACAACACCAGATTTGGACAGGGTCCTAGCAACTTTTCTGTTGAACTTCTTGAAAAGAAACGAAGAGTCGAAGGTGGTCTTCGTCAAGTCCAAATTGCTAAAGACAGGTTGCAGGTTCGTAGGTGGTTCTTCATAAGTTTCCAGATCGATTGGCTCACCCCACTTCTCTTCTAATTGCGTCCATTGTTCGTTGCCGAGCAATATGGCTTCGGAATCAAAGAAATTACTGCACATGTTCGATAAGGTGTTGTTTTCAGGAAAGACTAATGTCAACTGACGTGTTTTTCCGAAAATTTGCAGTTTTATGCAAAAACTAGGCGCGCGCGCGCATCCTACCTATTAACTTGTTGTTGTGCATTGTAAATGCGTTAATGATTATTATTTTTTATGAGGTTTGCATTGTATTAATTCACACAATCGATTAAGTAACTAATGGTGTTCACTTAGTAAACTAATTCTATTTACTTAGATACCGTGGCTCTATAATATTATTTTATTTAAATGAAATACATTAAGTAATTTGTTTAATTAAAAAACATAAAAAAATGAATTATTTTTACATTTTGCTGCTTTTTAAAATCATAATTATTAATTAAAATTAGCAGTGTTATATTTTTTACTTTGCTCGGACTATCAAAGTTGTTACACTTGAAGAGGTTTAGAGAATAATAGAAAAGTCTCCACCAAATTACCCGCTAACTAGTCGACATATTATGCCGCTCTTACTTTATCTGCTAATACTGATTTCATTTGAATTATAAATCATACTCGATTAATAAATATAACTTTGTTTTGTACGATGCAAGTAGCGTGGATAAGAGACATTACCTTAGAGAATAAGTAATTAGGACTTATCCCCTCCCTTTTCCACCCCCGCTTTTCCTAGGTTGAGCAATTTGCCTGCCGTAGTTCTGGCGTGGCGGGTGATTTACAAAGTGGATCGGGAAGAAAGAAATAGATAATTGAGTAGAAAGGAAAACAAGATATTTCAATATTATTTAACATTTATTATATTAAAACATGGCACATTGAATATAATTATATTTAACAGTCAAAGAATACATAATGAAACATATGGAGTGAAGAAATAAACATTTCAAAGTACTTAATTATTAACAAAATAATTTAAATATAAATAACTTACACCTAATTTACAACAAGTCATACAAACATTGCTTAGTCCTAACCATACATAAATAATTATTATACTATATCTACAAACATTTAAAATCCCTTTATACTAATTCACTACCGTGCTCGTTGCTGCTGGTGAACGCTTGATTGTTCCAGAACTCGAACAACTCCTTGAAGTTATCAGAGCGTTGCCTTTGTCTTCGAGGATTACAGCTGACGGCAGGATTCGACAAGATCGAGCTGAACTTCCTCACCAAAGTTGTAACAGAGTTTCTTGTCGCCTCACTGTTTATCGGCATTTTAGATAGTTGTCCAAAATTTTCAAAAGCCTCGTCTATATATTTCTCTACATCATCACCGATACCCTGTTCCATTGATGGAGTATCGTCAAAAGAGAGGTCTCCTACGGAAATGCTACAGCTTATCACTTCAGAGACAGATTTCTTTCGTATCGTGCTAGTAGTGGCGGCACATAGTTTCTCCACAGACTTAAATATATCGTCAATCTTGTCACATATTTCTTCAACGGAGATCGCAGAAATGATTTGCCCGTTGATGAAGTAAAATTGCTTCGGAACTTTCAGGTTCTTCAGGAACTCTCTGTAGTCCACAACACCAGATTTGGACAGGGTCCTAGCAACTTTTCTGTTGACCTTCTTGAAAGGAAACGAAGAGTCGAAGGTGGTCTTCGTCAAGTCCAAATTGCTAAAGACAGGTTGCAGGTTCGTAGGTGGTTCTTCATAAGTTTCCAGATCGATTGGCTCACCCCACTTCTCTTCTAATTGCGTCCATTGTTCGTTGCCGAGCAATATGGCTTCGGAATCAAAGAAATTACTGCACATGTTCGATAAGGTGTTGTTTTCAGGAAAGACTAATGTCAACTGACGTGTTTTTCCGAAAATTTGCAGTTTTATGCAAAAACTAGGCGCGCGCGCGCATCCTACCTATTAACTTGTTGTTGTGCATTGTAAATGCGTTAATGATTATTATTTTTTATGAGGTTTGCATTGTATTAATTCACACAATCGATTAAGTAACTAATGGTGTTCACTTAGTAAACTAATACTATTTACTTAGATACCGTGGCTCTATAATATTGTTTTATTTCAATGAAATACATTAAGTAATTTGTTTATTTAAAAAACATAAAAAAAATTAATTATTTTTACATTTTGCTGCTTTTTAAAATCATAATTTTTAATTAAAATTAGCAGTGTTATATTTTTTACTTTGCTCGGACTATCAAAGTTGTTACACTTGAAGAGGTTTAGAGAATAATAGAAAAGTCTCCACCAAATTACCCGCTAACTAGTCGACATATTATGCCGCTCTTACTTTATCTGCTAATACTGATTTCATTTGAATTATGAATCATACTCGATTAATAAATATAACTTTGTTTTGTACGATGCAAGTAGCGTGGATAAGAGACATTACCTTAGAGAATAAGTAATTAGGACCCATCCCCTCCCTTTTCCACCCCCGCTTTTCCTAGGTTGAGCAATTTGCCTGCCGTAGTTCTGGCGTGGCGGGTGATTTACAAAGTGGATCGGGAAGAAAGAAATAGATAATTGGGTAGAAAGGAAAACAAGATATTTCAATATTATTTAACATTTATTATATTAAAACATGGCACATTGAATATAATTATATTTAACAGTCAAAGAATACATAATGAAACATATGGAGTGAAGAAATAAACATTTCAAAGTACTTAATTATTAACAAAATAATTTAAATATAAATAACTTACACCTAATTTACAACAAGCCATACAAACATTGCTTAGTCCTAACCATACATAAATAATTATTATACTATATCTACAAACATTTAAAATCCCTTTATACTAATTCACTACCGTGCTCGTTGCTGCTGGTGAACGCTTGATTGTTCCAGAACTCGAACAACTCCTTGAAGTTATCAGAGCGTTGCCTTTGTCTTCGAGGATTACAGCTGACGGCAGGATTCGACAAGATCGAGCTGAACTTCCTCACCAAAGTTGTAACAGAGTTTCTTGTCGCCTCACTGTTTATCGGCATTTTAGATAGTTGTCCAAAATTTTCAAAAGCCTCGTCTATATATTTCTCTACATCATCACCGATAACCCTGTTCCATTGATGGAGTATCGTCAAAAGAAAGGTCTCCTACGGAAATGCTACAGCTTATCACTTCAGAGACAGATTTCTTTCGTATCGTGCTAGTAGTGGCGGCACATAGTTTCTCCACAGACTTAAATATATCGTCAATCTTGTCACATATTTCTTCAACGGAGATAGCAGAAATGATTTGCCCGTTGATGAAGTAAAATTGCTTCGGAACTTTCAGGTTCTTCAGGAACTCTCTGTAGTCCACAACACCAGATTTGGACAGGGTCCTAGCAACTTTTCTGTTGAACTTCTTGAAAAGAAACGAAGAGTCGAAGGTGGTCTTCGTCAAGTCCAAATTGCTAAAGACAGGTTGCAGGTTCGTAGGTGGTTCTTCATAAGTTTCCAGATCGATTGGCTCACCCCACTTCTCTTCTAATTGCGTCCATTGTTCGTTGCCGAGCAATATGGCTTCGGAATCAAAGAAATTACTGCACATGTTCGATAAGGTGTTGTTTTCAGGAAAGACTAATGTCAACTGACGTGTTTTTCCGAAAATTTGCAGTTTTATGCAAAAACTAGGCGCGCGCGCGCATCCTACCTATTAACTTGTTGTTGTGCATTGTAAATGCGTTAATGATTATTATTTTTTATGAGGTTTGCATTGTATTAATTCACACAATCGATTAAGTAACTAATGGTGTTCACTTAGTAAACTAATTCTATTTACTTAGATACCGTGGCTCTATAATATTATTTTATTTAAATGAAATACATTAAGTAATTTGTTTATTTAAAAAACATAAAAAAATGAATTATTTTTACATTTTGCTGCTTTTTAAAATCATAATTATTAATTAAAATTAGCAGTGTTATATTTTTTACTTTGCTCGGACTATCAAAGTTGTTACACTTGAAGAGGTTTAGAGAATAATAGAAAAGTCTCCACCAAATTACCCGCTAACTAGTCGACATATTATGCCGCTCTTACTTTATCTGCTAATACTGATTTCATTTGAATTATAAATCATACTCGATTAATAAATATAACTTTGTTTTGTACGATGCAAGTAGCGTGGATAAGAGACATTACCTTAGAGAATAAGTAATTAGGACTTATCCCCTCCCTTTTCCACCCCCGCTTTTCCTAGGTTGAGCAATTTGCCTGCCGTAGTTCTGGCGTGGCGGGTGATTTACAAAGTGGATCGGGAAGAAAGAAATAGATAATTGAGTAGAAAGGAAAACAAGATATTTCAATATTATTTAACATTTATTATATTAAAACATGGCACATTGAATATAATTATATTTAACAGTCAAAGAATACATAATGAAACATATGGAGTGAAGAAATAAACATTTCAAAGTACTTAATTATTAACAAAATAATTTAAATATAAATAACTTACACCTAATTTACAACAAGTCATACAAACATTGCTTAGTCCTAACCATACATAAATAATTATTATACTATATCTACAAACATTTAAAATCCCTTTATACTAATTCACTACCGTGCTCGTTGCTGCTGGTGAACGCTTGATTGTTCCAGAACTCGAACAACTCCTTGAAGTTATCAGAGCGTTGCCTTTGTCTTCGAGGATTACAGCTGACGGCAGGATTCGACAAGATCGAGCTGAACTTCCTCACCAAAGTTGTAACAGAGTTTCTTGTCGCCTCACTGTTTATCGGCATTTTAGATAGTTGTCCAAAATTTTCAAAAGCCTCGTCTATATATTTCTCCACATCATCACCGATACCCTGTTCCATTGATGGAGTATCGTCAAAAGAGAGGTCTCCTACGGAAATGCTACAGCTTATCACTTCAGAGACAGATTTCTTTCGTATCGTGCTAGTAGTGGCGGCACATAGTTTCTCCACAGACTTAAATATATCGTCAATCTTGTCACATATTTCTTCAACGGAGATCGCAGAAATGATTTGCCCGTTGATGAAGTAAAATTGCTTCGGAACTTTCAGGTTCTTCAGGAACTCTCTGTAGTCCACAACACCAGATTTGGACAGGGTCCTAGCAACTTTTCTGTTGACCTTCTTGAAAGGAAACGAAGAGTCGAAGGTGGTCTTCGTCAAGTCCAAATTGCTAAAGACAGGTTGCAGGTTCGTAGGTGGTTCTTCATAAGTTTCCAGATCGATTGGCTCACCCCACTTCTCTTCTAATTGCGTCCATTGTTCGTTGCCGAGCAATATGGCTTCGGAATCAAAGAAATTACTGCACATGTTCGATAAGGTGTTGTTTTCAGGAAAGACTAATGTCAACTGACGTGTTTTTCCGAAAATTTGCAGTTTTATGCAAAAACTAGGCGCGCGCGCGCATCCTACCTATTAACTTGTTGTTGTGCATTGTAAATGCGTTAATGATTATTATTTTTTATGAGGTTTGCATTGTATTAATTCACACAATCGATTAAGTAACTAATGGTGTTCACTTAGTAAACTAATACTATTTACTTAGATACCGTGGCTCTATAATATTGTTTTATTTCAATGAAATACATTAAGTAATTTGTTTATTTAAAAAACATAAAAAAAATTAATTATTTTTACATTTTGCTGCTTTTTAAAATCATAATTTTTAATTAAAATTAGCAGTGTTATATTTTTTACTTTGCTCGGACTATCAAAGTTGTTACACTTGAAGAGGTTTAGAGAATAATAGAAAAGTCTCCACCAAATTACCCGCTAACTAGTCGACATATTATGCCGCTCTTACTTTATCTGCTAATACTGATTTCATTTGAATTATGAATCATACTCGATTAATAAATATAACTTTGTTTTGTACGATGCAAGTAGCGTGGATAAGAGACATTACCTTAGAGAATAAGTAATTAGGACCCATCCCCTCCCTTTTCCACCCCCGCTTTTCCTAGGTTGAGCAATTTGCCTGCCGTAGTTCTGGCGTGGCGGGTGATTTACAAAGTGGATCGGGAAGAAAGAAATAGATAATTGGGTAGAAAGGAAAACAAGATATTTCAATATTATTTAACATTTATTATATTAAAACATGGCACATTGAATATAATTATATTTAACAGTCAAAGAATACATAATGAAACATATGGAGTGAAGAAATAAACATTTCAAAGTACTTAATTATTAACAAAATAATTTAAATATAAATAACTTACACCTAATTTACAACAAGCCATACAAACATTGCTTAGTCCTAACCATACATTAATAATTATTATACTATATCTACAAACATTTAATATCCCTTTATACTAATTCACTACCGTGCTCGTTGCTGCTGGTGAACGCTTGATTGTTCCAGAACTCGAACAACTCCTTGAAGTTATCAGAGCGTTGCCTTTGTCTTCGAGGATTACAGCTGACGGCAGGATTCGACAAGATCGAGCTGAACTTCCTCACCAAAGTTGTAACAGAGTTTCTTGTCGCCTCACTGTTTATCGGCATTTTAGATAGTTGTCCAAAATTTTCAAAAGCCTCGTCTATATATTTCTCTACATCATCACCGATACCCTGTTCCATTGATGGAGTATCGTCAAAAGAGAGGTCTCCTACGGAAATGCTACAGCTTATCACTTCAGAGACAGATTTCTTTCGTATCGTGCTAGTAGTGGCGGCACATAGTTTCTCCACAGACTTAAATATATCGTCAATCTTGTCACATATTTCTTCAACGGAGATCGCAGAAATGATTTGCCCGTTGATGAAGTAAACTTGCTTCGGAACTTTCAGGTTCTTCAGGAACTCTCTGTAGTCCACAACACCAGATTTGGACAGGGTCCTAGCAACTTTTCTGTTGACCTTCTTGAAAAGAAACGAAGAGTCGAAGGTGGTCTTCGTCAAGTCCAAATTGCTAAAGACAGGTTGCAGGTTCGTAGGTGGTTCTTCATAAGTTTCCAGATCGATTGGCTCACCCCACTTCTCTTCTAATTGCGTTCATTGTTCGTTGCCGAGCAATATGGCTTCGGAATCAAAGAAATTACTGCACATGTTCGATAAGGTGTTGTTTTCAGGAAAGAAATGTCAACTGACGTGTTTTTCCGAAAATTTGCAGTTTTATGCAAAAACTAGGCGCGCGCGCGCATCCTACCTATTAACTTGTTGTTGTGCATTGTAAATGCGTTAA
Source organism: Schrankia costaestrigalis (assembly GCA_905475405.1). Classification (NCBI taxonomy): domain Eukaryota; kingdom Metazoa; phylum Arthropoda; class Insecta; order Lepidoptera; family Erebidae; genus Schrankia; species Schrankia costaestrigalis. Next base: position 1,483,728 of record FR997832.1, on the reverse strand, counting down.
TGATTATTATTTTTTATGAGGTTTTCATTGTATTAATTCACACAATCGATTAACTAATGGTGTTCACTTAGTCAACTAATTCTATTTACTTAGATACCGTGGCTCTATAATATTGTTTTATTTAAATGAAATACATTAAGTAATTTGTTTATTTAAAAAACATAAAAAAATTGAATTATTTTTACATTTTGCTGCTTTTTAAAATAATAATTATTAATTAAAATTAGCAGTGTTATATTTTTTACTTTGCTCGGACTATCAAAGTTGTTACACTTGAAGAGGTTTAGAGAATAATAGAAAAGTCTCCACCAAATTACCCGCTAACTAGTCGACATATTATGCCGCTCTTACTTTATCTGCTAATACTGATTTCATTTGAATTATGAATCATACTCGATTAATAAATATAACCTTGTTTTGTACGATGCAAGTAGCGTGGATAAGAGACATTACCTTAGAGAATAAGTAATTAGGACCCATCCCCTCCCTTTTCCACCCCCGCTTTTCCTAGGTTGAGCAATTTGCCTGCCGTAGTTCTGGCGTGGCGGGTGATTTACAAAGTGGATCGGGAAGAAAGAAATAGATAATTGGGTAGAAAGGAAAACAAGATATTTCAATATTATTTAACATTTATTATATTAAAACATGGCACATTGAATATAATTATATTTAACAGTCAAAGAATACATAATGAAACATATGGAGTGAAGAAATAAACATTTCAAAGTACTTAATTATTAACAAAATAATTTAAATATAAATAACTTACACCTAATTTACAACAAGTCATACAAACATTGCTTAGTCCTAACCATACATAAATAATTATTATACTATATCTACTAACATTTAAAATCCCTTTATACTAATTCACTACCGTGCTCGTTGCTGCTGGTGAACGCTTGATTGTTCTTGAACTCGAACAACTCCTTGAAGTTATCAGAGCGTTGCCTTTGTCTTCGAGGATTACCGCTGACGGCAGGATTCGACAAGATCGAGCTGAACTTCCTCACCAAAGTTGTAACAGAGTTTCTTGTCGCCTCACTGTTTATCGGCATTTTAGATAGTTGTCCAAAATTTTCAAAAGCCTCGTCTATATATTTCTCTACATCATCACCGATACCCTGTTCCATTGATGGAGTATCGTCAAAAGAGAGGTCTCCTACGGAAATGCTACAGCTTATCACTTCAGAGACAGATTTCTTTCGTATCGTGCTAGTAGTGGCGGCACATAGTTTCTCCACAGACTTAAATATATCGTCAATCTTGTCACATATTTCTTCAACGGAGATCGCAGAAATGATTTGCCCGTTGATGAAGTAAAATTGCTTCGGAACTTTCAGGTTCTTCAGGAACTCTCTGTAGTCCACAACACCAGATTTGGACAGGGTCCTAGCAACTTTTCTGTTGACCTTCTTGAAAGGAAACGAAGAGTCGAAGGTGGTCTTCGTCAAGTCCAAATTGCTAAAGACAGGTTGCAGGTTCCTTAGTTTATCTGCTAATACTGATTTCATTTGAATTATAAATCATACTCGATTAATAAATATAACTTTGTTTTGTACGATGCAAGTAGCGTGGATAAGAGACATTACCTTAGAGAATAAGTAATTAGGACTTATCCCCTCCCTTTTCCACCCCCGTTTTTCCTAGGTTGAGCAATTTGCCTGCCGTAGTTCTGGCGTGGCGGGTGATTTACAAAGTGGATCGGGAAGAAAGAAATAGATAATTGGGTAGAAAGGAAAACAAGATATTTCAATATTATTTAACATTTATTATATTAAAACATGGCACATTGAATATAATTATATTTAACAGTCAAAGAATACATAATGAAACATATGGAGTGAAGAAATAAACATTTCAAAGTACTTAATTATTAACAAAATAATTTAAATATAAATAACTTACACCTAATTTACAACAAGTCATACAAACATTGCTTAGTCCTAACCATACATAAATAATTATTATACTATATCTACAAACATTTAAAATCCCCTTATACTAATTCACTACCGTGCTCGTTGCTGCTGGTGAACGCTTGATTGTTCCAGAACTCGAACAACTCCTTGAAGTTATCAGAGCGTTGCCTTTGTCTTCGAGGATTACAGCTGACGGCAGGATTCGACAAGATCGAGCTGAACTTCCTCACCAAAGTTGTAACAGAGTTTCTTGTCGCCTCACTGTTTATCGGCATTTTAGATAGTTGTCCAAAATTTTCAAAAGCCTCGTCCATATATTTCTCTACATCATCACCGATGCCCTGTTCCATTGATGGAGTATCGTCAAAAGAGAGGTCTCCTACGGAAATGCTACAGCTTATCACTTCAGAGACAGATTTCTTTCGTATCGTGCTAGTAGTGGCGGCACATAGTTTCTCCACAGACTTAAATATATCGTCAATCTTGTCACATATTTCTTCAACGGAGATCGCAGAAATGATTTGCCCGTTGATGAAGTAAAATTGCTTCGGAACTTTCAGGTTCTTCAAGAACTCTCTGTAGTCCACAACACCAGATTTGGACAGGGTCCTAGCAACTTTTCTGTTGACCTTCTTGAAAAGAAACGAAGAGTCGAAGGTGGTCTTCGTCAAGTCCAAATTGTTAAAGACAGGTTGCAGGTTCGTAGGTGGTTCTTCATAAGTTTCCAGATCGATTGGCTCACCCCACTTCTCTTCTAATTGCGTCCATTGTTCGTTGCCGAGCAATATGGCTTCGGAATCAAAGAAATTACTGCACATGTTCGATAAGGTGTTGTTTTCAGGAAAGACTAATGTCAACTGACGTGTTTTTCCGAAAATTTGCAGTTTTATGCAAAAACTAGGCGCGCGCGCGCATCCTACCTATTAACTTGTTGTTGTGCATTGTAAATGCGTTAATGATTATTATTTTTTATGAGGTTTTCATTGTATTAATTCACACAATCGATTAACTAATGGTGTTCACTTAGTAAACTAATTCTATTTACTTAGATACCGTGGCTCTATAATATTATTTTATTTAAATGAAATACATTAAGTATTTGTTTATTTCAAAAACATAAAAAAATTGAATTATTTTTACATTTTGCTGCTTTTTAAAATAATAATTATTAATTAAAATTAGCAGTGTTATATTTTTTACTTTGCTCGGACTATCAAAGTTGTTACACTTGAAGAGGTTTAGAGAATAATAGAAAAGTCTCCACCAAATTACCCGCTAACTAGTCGACATATTATGCCGCTCTTACTTTATCTGCTAATAATGATTTCATTTGAATTATAAATCATACTCGATTAATAAATATAACTTTGTTTTGTACGATGCAAGTAGCGTGGATAAGAGACATTACCTTAGAGAATAAGTAATTAGGACTTATCCCCTCCCTTTTCCACCCCCGCTTTTCCTAGGTTGAGCAATTTGCCTGCCGTAGTTCTGGCGTGGCGGGTGATTTACAAAGTGGATCGGGAAGAAAGAAATAGATAATTGGGTAGAAAGGAAAACAAGATATTTCAATATTATTTAACATTTATTATATTAAAACATGGCACATTGAATATAATTATATTTAACAGTCAAAGAATACATAATGAAACATATGGGTTGAAGAAATAAACATTTCAAAGTACTTAATTATTAACAAAATAATTTAAATATAAATAACTTACACCTAATTTACAACAAGTCATACAAACATTGCTTAGTCCTAACCATACATAAATAATTATTATACTATATCTACAAACATTTAAAATCCCTTTATACTAATTCATTACCGTGCTCGTTGCTGCTGGTGAACGCTTGATTGTTCCAGAACTCGAACAACTCCTTGAAGTTATCAGAGCGTTGCCTTTGTCTTCGAGGATTACAGCTGACGGCAGGATTCGACAAGATCGAGCTGAACTTCCTCACCAAAGTTGTAACAGAGTTTCTTGTCGCCTCACTGTTTATCGGCATTTTAGATAGTTGTCCAAAATTTTCAAAAGCCTCGTCTATATATTTCTCTACATCATCACCGATACCCTCTTCCATTGATGGAGTATCGTCAAAAGAGAGGTCTCCTACGGAAATGCTACAGCTTATCACTTCAGAGACAGATTTCTTTCGTATCGTGCTAGTAGTGGCGGCACATGGTTTCTCCACAGACTTAAATATATCGTCAATCTTGTCACATATTTCTTCAACGGAGATAGCAGAAATGATTTGCCCGTTGATGAAGTAAAATTGCTTCGGAACTTTCAGGTTCTTCAGGAACTCTCTGTAGTCCACAACACCAGATTTGGACAGGGTCCTAGCAACTTTTCTGTTGACCTTCTTGAAAAGAAACGAAGAGTCGAAGGTGGTCTTCGTCAAGTCCAAATTGCTAAAGACAGGTTGCAGGTTCGTAGGTGGTTCTTCATAAGTTTCCAGATCGATTGGCTCACCCCACTTCTCTTCTAATTGCGTCCATTGTTCGTTGCCGAGCAATATGGCTTCGGAATCAAAGAAATTACTGCACATGTTCGATAAGGTGTTGTTTTCAGGAAAGACTAATGTCAACTGACGTGTTTTTCCGAAAATTTGCAGTTTTATGCAAAAACTAGGCGCGCGCGCGCATCCTACCTATTATCTTGTTGTTGTGCATTGTAAATGCGTTAATGATTATATTATTATTTTTTATGAGGTTTTCATTGTATTAATTCACACAATCGATTAAGTAACTAATGGTGTTCACTTAGTAAACTAATTCTATCTACTTAGATACCGTGGCTCTATAATATTATTTTATTTAAATGAAATACATTAAGTAATTTGTTTATTTAAAAAACATAAAAAAAATGAATTATTTTTACATTTTGCTGCTCTTTAAAATCATAATTATTAATTAAAATTAGCAGTGTTATATTTTTTACTTTGCTCGGACTATCAAAGCTGTTACACTTGAAGAGGTTTAGAGAATAATAGAAAAGTCTCCACCAAATTACCCGCTAACTAGTCGACATATTATGCCGCTCTTACTTTATCTGCTAATAATGATTTCATTTGAATTATAAATCATACTCGATTAATAAATATAACTTTGTTTTGTACGATGCAAGTAGCGTGGATAAGAGACATTACCTTAGAGAATAAGTAATTAGGACCCATCCCCTCCCTTTTCCACCCCCGCTTTTCCTAGGTTGAGCAATTTGCCTGCCGTAGTTCTGGCGTGGCGGTGATTTACAAAGTGGATCGGGAAGAAAGAAATAGATAATTGGGTAGAAAGGAAAACAAGATATTTCAATATTATTTAACATTGATTATATTAAAACATGGCACATTGAATATAATTATATTTAACAGTCAAAGAATACATAATGAAACATATGGAGTGAAGAAATAAATATTTCAAAGTACTTAATTATTAACAAACTAATTTAAATATAAATAACTTACACCTAATTTACAACAAGTCATACAAACATTGCTTAGTCCTAACCATACATAAATAATTATTATACTATATCTACAAACATTTAATATCCCTTTATACTAATTCACTACCGTGCTCGTTGCTGCTGGTGAACGCTTGATTGTTCCAGAACTCGAACAACTCCTTGAAGTTATCGGAGCGTTGCCTTTGTCTTCGAGGATTACAGCTGACGGCAGGATTCGACAAGATCGAGCTGAACTTCCTCACCAAAGTTGTAACAGAGTTTCTTGTCGCCTCACTGTTTATCGGCATTTTAGATAGTTGTCCAAAATTTTCAAAAGCCTCGTCTATATATTTCTCTACATCATCACCGATACCCTGTTCCATTGATGGAGTATCGTCAAAAGAAAGGTCTCCTACGGAAATGCTACAGCTTATCACTTCAGAGACAGATTTCTTTCGTATCGTGCTAGTAGTGGCGGCACATAGTTTCTCCACAGACTTAAATATATCGTCAATCTTGTCACATATTTCTTCAACGGAGATCGCAGAAATGATTTGCCCGTTGATGAAGTAAAATTGCTTCGGAACTTTCAGGTTCTTCAGGAACTCTCTGTAGTCCACAACACCAGATTTGGACAGGGTCCTAGCAACTTTTCTGTTGACCTTCTTGAAAAGAAACGAAGAGTCGAAGGTGGTCTTCGTCAAGTCCAAATTGCTAAAGACAGGTTGCAGGTTCGTAGGTGGTTCTTCATAAGTTTCCAGATCGATTGGCTCACCCCACTTCTCTTCTAATTGCGTCCATTGGTCGTTGCCGAGCAATATGGCTTCGGAATCAAAGAAATTACTGCACATGTTCGATAAGGTGTTGTTTTCAGGTAAGACTAATGTCAACTGACGTGTTTTTCCGAAAATTTGCAGTTTTATGCAAAAACTAGGCCCGCGCGAGCATCCTACCTATTAACTTGTTGTTGTGCATTGTAAATGCGTTAATGATTATTATTTTTTATGAGGTTTGCATTGTATTAATTCACACAATCGATTAACTAATGGTGTTCACTTAGTAAACTAATTCTATTTACTTAGATACCGTGGCTCTATAATATTGTTTTATTTAAATGAAATACATTAAGTAATTTGTTTATTAAAAAAACATAAAAAAATGAATTATTTTTATATTTTGCTGCTTTTTAAAATCATAATTATTAATTAAAATTAGCAGTGTTATATTTTTTACTTTGCTCGGACTATCAAAGTTGTTACACTTGAAGAGGTTTAGAGAATAATAGAAAAGTCTCCACCAAATTACCCGCTAACTAGTCGACATATTATGCCGCTCTTACTTTATCTGCTAATACTGATTTCATTTGAATTATAAATCATACTCGATTAATAAATATAACTTTGTTTTGTACGATGCAAGTAGCGTGGATAAGAGACGTTACCTTTGAAAAAGTACTTACTCGACCAATTTTTTATGTATATTTGTTATGTGTTTACCTTTTTGAAAAAAAAAAGTTGGGTGAAAGATGCTCTTGATTTGTTTTATTATGGAAGTATTACATAACAAATTGTATTGCAGGTTGTTAAATAATTTAAATATATTTTTAAAAGGTTTTTTTCTACAATGTATTTTAATTAGCTTTAGATAATATGTATATTTTTTTATTTAATGTCATATTTATTATTACAGGTTATTCTTCAATACATGGCGGATATTCTATGCAAAATCGGACGCACTGGCGGCATACGTTGCTATAAACAAGGCACCTTTTGTTACCAACGAGCGGCTGTCGCTTAATTATCGTTTTGAAATGAGCGTTACACCGGATTTATAATACTGTGTACAGTTACACAGAAAATTGTTAACATAATATTAAATATTTTAGTTTAATTTTAATTTAATAATATGTTTTTGTAGTAGTAGATTGAAACCGCAGCCAGGCATAATATTATGTTATTGTCTTTATGTCGGTAAACGGGATACTAGATAAATTATATTTTATAAATTCCTTGTTTTTCTATGTGTCTACTGTTTTTAATGATATTATATTAGTAGAATCAGCTGTTAAATTTTCTGGAAAAAAGAATAACGCCAAAAGGTCTTTACTAGATTTAGACGAAAGTTTAAATAGGCAGATATTATACGACCTATAAATAATTTCAAATAATCTGGATACTTGACAATAATTAAACGTATTGTAATAAAAAATCTTGCGTTGTCTAAGATTAACCGAAACCTTTTAAAGAAGTTTGCGAGCGCCACCGACGAAGACAATAAAGTTATAGGTCGATTAATTCAATCGGTTTGCTATTTAACTCTTTAAAATTGTTTTCTGAATAATAATTTAATATAATATATATTATTTTTAATAACATAAGTATATAAATATAATATCTAGTCTAGTCTGCTTCATTCGCTGTCTAGGATCCATGGTATAAGCACTGTTTGGAATCAGATGGCGTAATGTGAATTTGTAAGCTGAATTTTTCAAAATTCTTGGCCTATCTTACAAAATTGCAAATTATTAGTTTTGTCGGCTCCCTATGGTCCGTTCAACGTGCCAAAAAGTATAATTAATAGAATATTATTTAAAAAAAGTGTACTTTATTGAATATCATCATAACAGCCCATTAATGTCCCACTGCAGGGACGGGCCTCCTCCCATGACGGAGGGATACTTGGCCTACCAATACAACGCTGGCCAGACGAATTGGTATAGGGTTTAGTTTCAAGTTTTCCTTCTTTTTATTACGTAAAGATATTAATATTCACAGATAGTCCCTTAGTTGGTTTTTACGACACCCATGGGATGAGATGGAGTGGTGATATATTGTATTCTTACTCCCTCACCACACGGATATTAAAAAATATACTAAAAAATAATTTACTTAATATTTCCTAATCACTTTTCTGCCTGTATAACTTAACGATATACATTCTCATATCCCAACACCCTAATGAGAAGGCTCGTATTTGTTCTACCTCCGACGTAAAGTTGTTTTGTTTCAAACTGTGACCCGGACCTGTTATTATTTTTAACTTTTAACATATAAAAAAACAAAAAAAATTCTCTGTTATAAACTCTTTGTTGTGTGATATTTGCTAATTATCATGTTAAACATATTTAAATGTTCATTAATGTTTTTTTTTCTATTTTGTTATCGTAACTATAAGAATTACTTTCTTGTTACTACCTCATCTTTATTAAATAGCAACATAATGAGATTCGAAGACGAAGAATATGAATGACTATTATTTTTATATTTTAAGAATGTTAGAGTATTCTATAGACAGCACCTATTTAAAAAATTACCATTATTTACATCACAATTTGTCAAGAAAAGATAAGTGAACCAAAAATAAAGAATAAAATATTACCCCATAAGAGGTAACTTACGCTTATATTATAAACATCCAAATCCACTATTTCCACCTTAATCTTATTATTTATCACATCCCTGGAAAGCGTTGGGGGCAATTAAACGCATCCAGTGCTGGCCATGTATCACGGACAGTAATCCGGGGGACAGAATCATAATAACAAAAAACAATAAAAATAACGAATTACCCCGTGAACTGGGCTCGAATCGGCCCGGAGGATGCGGTTACAATAAAGATTGGAGACGCTATTCAGTCATAAAATTTTTAATATTGTTGGACCAACAGGCTTGACTGACTGGAAGTGATTATAATTTGAAAATTACACATTTTAATTTTTGCGCTAGGTGGAAATATTACTCGGTTAATAAATGATGAATTTATGAAAACCTACGTAAGTATACATTTATAGTTTATTTTTTAGAAAAAAAGTTCTAAGAAAGTGCTTTGTTTGATAAATTAAAATATAAATTACTTCTTGTTGTTTTTAGATAAGTGTAAGAAAAAAAAACAATATTTTATTTATTTTAAGTGTTTTACAACGTTCGTTATTTCATAAATATGTCATGCTTGTGTAATACAAGAAATACTACAGGTAATTATAAAGATTTATCTATTTTATTTTACTTATTGAAACTAGTAGGTTTATGAAGTGAATACTGTTATTGCTTAAATAACAAGTACTTAGCACAATTTTCAGAACATGAAATATTTCAACTTTGAATGTCATTGACGCTATTTCAAAACATTTAGTACTCACAACTACTCCGCAAAACGAAGTGCCTCTGTTCCAAATCCACATTCTGTTTGTGCTCATTCTTAATATGGGGCAAAACTGTTGGAAGAACAACAGTTTTTGTTGTATATTTTATGTTCTGTGACGCCATAACTCAAGCTATGTGACACGCCACCCTGAGCCGTCTGAAATACACTCCTACACAAGTACTCTCATACAATTTATATCCAAGCAGTTATTTTTATTTATATTCTTATTTTATTGGTTTATGCCTTCACGGTATGTTGGTTTCTTCGATAGTTAAGTGGATATATCCTATGCTTATTACAGTTCGCTTGCCAATTGGACTTTTCTCTATAATTTGTTGGTTCTTAATAAAAACGATCATTCCTTTTGGGAAGGAAACAAACTATAAATAAATTTACTTATGGACTATTACATTGTTTATTTACGAGCTAAGAATTAATAAATTATAATTAAATTACTTATTTGTTAGTAGTATTGTAATTTTAGTAAATAAATTTTATGTATTTTTTGTTAAATGAACTATGTAAATTTATAAACGAGTTACAAAAACAAAGACTAGTAAGCTTTCATAGACAAAAACATTGGTCTTTGTCTATGAAAGCTTACCTTGTTTAGTCTTACCATGAAATAAAAAACTTAAAATAAGTTGTGTCTCTCATTCTTAGTTAACAAAGAATACCAATATTTCAATAACGCCTTAGTGTTAGTACGATTTCGTGCTTAATCCCTATGGATTCTATTAAACAGTGATATTTGTATTTACGTACAATTCTTTACTGACAACTCTATTTTATAACATGTAATTCCCAGTACAGGATCTTGCGAAGAACCATCTCAACTTAGCGTCACCTTGATAAAGCAGAAATCTGTGGACACACATGCACTAACATATTCCTCACATTCCTTACACTTTCACACAACGCCATCTAGTCCCAAACTAAGCAGAGTTTGTACTATGGGTACTAGACAACGGACATACATACATGAATACTTTTTTTACATGAAGAAGAAATATACAAGAAATACTAAATTAAACATCCAAAATTTCAGAATAACAGCGAAGTATAATCCGTTATGTATGTATTAGTTAATAAATAAATTTAATAATCCCATTATTATCTCTATTAATTTATAAAATAATGTGCCATAATAGCCGTCGCTGGTTGAACGTCATAATTTCTCGTAATGAAAATTACAATACAGGGGCATATTTGAAATCCGTTATCTGTACATTATCGTAAATTAATTAGACGACAAAATAATGCGTGTCCATTACACAATGCGATGTCAACGCGATGTAACTACAGCTCGTTTTAATTTTTTATAAATTTATATATTGACTGATTTACAGGGTTAATTTTGTTAGAATTATTTAGATGCTTAGTTTTTTTTGTACATATTTAACTTAATCAGTATTCAAATAACCATAACCTTAATGAGTGGCTTCAAAAATTGGACTACGATGAGACAGAATGCCTAATAAAAATATCAATACCCTAAAAAAAAAAATATAATATATGTCTTTAAATAAGTATATTATTATATAAAAATACTTTTTATATATTAAGTAACATGCGGTCGTAGAAATTCACTAACCAAAACGTACTTTCAAACAAAACAAGCACACACAAACTACACACACACACACACACACACACACACACACACGCACACACTCACTCACACACATGTAACACGTAACACTAGACTTAGCCATGGCAACTCTGATTCTTGATTATTGTATCTTGGATTTTGTATCTTTGTATGGAATGTAAATCTATTCGAGGAACACTTTCTGAAACTTTCGTGCTTTTTATCCACAGCACAATAATCATAATGTAAATACAATCACGAGACATAATGGAGAGCACTGACACTCACAACACAAGTTGAATCTTACTGTGGGTGTTAGAGTTCAATTAATCTACTTAGAAGCAAATTTTGTAATTTTTATGAATAAGTTAGTTTTAGTGGATAATGTAAACTCTTTTCAGAAATAAATGTTTTTATTATTATTTTCTTTTTAATAATTGAATCTTAATAAAGTAATGATAAGAAGAACTAATTAATTACCCATTTTGTCAACAAAATGTTGACTAACTAGCTATTGCATCCATATAAGATGTATATTCTTACTCAAACACGATATTTTTAGGACTAAAAGAATAACCTTTTTTTAAAGTTTAGTTCCCATATTGTTTATTTATTCTTAAGATCAAAAAAAATGTTTAAAAAAGATGGAGATGATTAAAACTTTCACTTTTTGATGCGCCATCTGTTGTGCAGTGATAAAAATCAGCTCCGTTATTATTAATATAAAAAAATATAAATAAGTACTATTTTAAACCAAAAATATGTGAAGTGTTTGAACTAATGAGTGACTAATAACATACTATGTGGACAAAGACTAAAGTTCGTGAATAATCATAATAAATACATGATAAAATCTCTAAGCTAAAATTCGATTAAACTAATAAAATACTGACGTTTTCGAGAAAAAATGAAAATCAAAAGTGTTTAAACAATATAATAAGTGCTAAAGTGGTGAATAAGATGGAAAAGGGAGTTGTTTTGGGAAAATTATAAAATAAATGAGCATGATCTAGCAAAATCGATCACGAAAACAGCGCCATCTAGGGAATTTTATCGGAATTCTTAGGACCGGTACATACCAAAGACTACTTTCTTATCAAGGTACCGACTTAAATAAACAGAGGGCAGAATTTTTAGATTTTACTCAAATAACACAAAAATAAAAGAAAAAGTACAAACAAAATATAAAAACTAGTAAATTATTGTTTTTTTATTTAAAGTGCAACAAAAATTGTATATCATACCAAGCGACTACAAAGTACTCGGTAATTTGACAACGTTTTCTAAGTGCTCATGTAGCCAAGTTGGTAGTGCTACGGACTTTGAAGACGGGGGTACGGGGTTCGATACCGGGCTAGTCAAAAAGTCTTTTTGTAATTTAATAATTTATAAAACTAAATTATATTAGATTAAACACAATTAAAACCATAATATAATATGGATCTGGAAACATCTGATAATGTTAACACCAAAAAAAGAGGACATGAATTCTACAATATTTACCAAGAATCAGAAAATGACTTGTCATGCGAAAGTCTACCGAACTACGGAGAAAATACGATTGAAGTCAGCTTCCTAAACGACACTATAAACAAATTAAATACGGAACTTCTAAGTGCAAACGGAGAGATTGATAATTTAATGATGGAAAATCAATCGCTGAAGAATGAGTTATTAAAATGTCAACATAAAGTTAATATGTTAAAATCAATAGGCATTGGCGACGCGTCTGTTAAGAATTGTGGTCAAACACCTGTAAAATTTTTTTCACCCCAATTCAGAAGACGCATAAAAAATCCGACCATAAGAATGGGTTTGACCAGGACGTCTTCAGAGGACCACGTCCTAGACACAACAAAGATTAATGTACCTAATATGCTTGAACAGCCGCTATTATATACACCTGCAAAGGGGCTAACTAATATATCTTTTCCCCCAGTGTCAGTTAAAAGAGTTTTGCAAGATTTACAAGAACCTGTAAAGGTAGACATGGCAACACTGGTAGACAACGAATCTGTTTCTCAACATAAATTGGTTACCGAAGTAATAGTTCAGGGAATTGAGCAAAATGAAACAAAGCAGTCTATAAAACGCAGGGTATTGATACTGGCTGATGAAAATGGTTATAGTATGAGACGCCTTTTACAACATCATCTTGGAAATGAATTTCATGTAATGTCTTTTATAAAACCTAATGCACCCATGTCTCAAGTTCTGCAATCGTGCTCTTCTATGTGTAAGGACTTTACTAATACAGACTTTGTCATAATTATGGGAGGTTCAAATGACGACAACCCTATGGATATACAGTCGTTCCTTCACTACTGTTTAAGTCAGATTGTCCATACAAATGTGTTGGTATGTAAAACATATTATAATAAATATCTAAATAATTATATGTTAAATAACACGATAAAACATGTATGTTACAGACATAAAAATGCTATATACGTTCCACTTGACCAACATTTGAATAGTACATGGAACCCTAGGTACATGAATAAAATGCAAGCAAGTAGAATTCTTCATAAGGAAATATTACGTTTAGTCTATCATCAAAACTTTAACAAATATGTCTGTTCCATTGAGGTGGATAAACTAGATAATATGCAAACTAGAGTTTTATATAGGGATGTAGCAATACAAACGGACAATGAGTTTTTTCGTGAATACGGCACTAAAAATGATGAACAATAATTTGGCTGAGACAGATTTTACTACTATACGAATTTATCATCAAAATGTGTGTGGTATAGGCAACAAAAAAGATGAATTAGAAATGTATTTGGAAAACAGGGCAAATGATTTAAGCTACATTTGTATAACTGAACATTTTCTTAACAAGCACTCAGCACCACTGTTGAATTTTAATAACTATTGTCTTGCATCTTTTAATGTTAGATCAAACAAAAAAAGAGGAGGTAGCTTAATCTTGGGGAATAGAAGTAGGGAAGTAGAAAGTGTTACTGCGTTAAATAAATTGTATAAAGAGAGTTATTTTGAAATTTGCTGTGTAAGGGATGTTGGTACGGGACTTTATTTGTGTTGTTTGTATAGAAGCCCAGATGTTAGTAGGTTTAGTAAATTTTTGTTGAGTCTCGAAATGTTGTTAGAAAACCTGTTTAATAAGAAGTGTATAATTTGTGGCGATTTTAATGTAGACATACTCGCAGACAGTAACATGCGTACAGAGTTCCTTAGCTTATTAACATGTTATAATTTTAGACATCTTATTTCCGAGATAACCTTTATTAGAAACAATAGTAGCTCCTGCATTGATAACATACTAACGAATTTGCCAGATTCTTGCGTAGAAGGCTGTGTTGTGGAGCTAAATGGGATAGGTGATGGACATGGAGGTCTTTTCTGTGACATTTACCTTGAGGACATTACAAAAACAAAACATGAGAGGCAGATTACACGAGTAAGACGGGTTTTTAGCAGTAAAAACAACACCATATATAAAGAACGTATACTAGAGGAAAACTGGCATAATATGGGCATAAATTCTTTTCTCAAAAGATTTAATATGATTTTTCACACAAGTTTTAGGAAAAAAAAATGTAAAATCGAACCTAAAAAGAGTCTACAACTCAAGTGGGTTACAAAGGGAATACGAGTATCAAGTAAAGTAAAACGTTTTCTATGTGCTAGCAATGGAAATAAATTAGAAGCCAGTCTACTGAAATACAAAAACGATTATATTAGGATTTACAGAAAAGTTATAAACTCAGCTAAAAAACAGGCAGTAAAGGTTCATCTAAGCAAATCAAAGAACCTAAGTAAGGAAGTGTGGAAAATTGTTAATTTTAGTACTAATAAGATAAAATGTAGACCACCAGAGAAGTTGAAACTAAAGATAAATGGATGTATCACAGAAGATCAAGATATAATAACGAACCACTTGGTAGAGCAGTTTTTGTCTTGTTCTGACTTCTCGAGCGACAACAAGATAAAGGAGGGGATAACTTTTATTGAACAGAGCACTGCGAGGGTACAAAATGAAATGACAATAAGACCTACTACGCCAAATGAGATATTAAAGATAGTAAACGCTATGGAATATAAGCGGGCATACGGCTATGATGAAATTCCAGTCACAGTAATAAAAGATAATATAGCAGTCCTGGCGGAACCACTATCCAACTTCTTTAATAAATGCATCTCAGAATCTGTATTTCCAGAACAACTAAAAATTGCCAGGATTGTGCCTATATATAAAAAAGGTACTAAAACTGATGCGAAAAATTACAGACCTATATCGTTATTACCGACACTGTCGAAAATATTTGAAAAGATACTGAAAGCTCAATTAATTTCCCATCTACATTTAAATAAAGTTTTGAATACACGACAGTTCGGTTATCAAAAAGGGGCTGGTACTGCAGACGCACTGTATACATTAACAGAGGATATCGTAGAAAAAATTAACAACAAACTTCGTGTAGCTGGTATATTTCTGGACCTGAGTTCTGCGTTTGATACGGTGAATCATGAACTTCTAATCCACAAGCTGTATCACTATGGTGTTAGAGGAAATGCGTTAAAGTTGTTTACAGATTATCTTCATAACAGGCAAATGTTTGTAGAAGTAAAAGATACTACGGCAGATGGATCTACAAGGTCGCACAAATCAGTTTTGGCAAAAATGGAGACCGGGGTTCCACAGGGCTCAATATTGGGGCCTGTGTTGTTTATTATATTTACAAATGACCTATTCAACTATCTGAATAAAATTGTACCTGCAGTGAAACTCGTAGTCTTCGCCGACGATACAAATGCCATCGTCGGAGAGAAGGAAATGGTGCAATTGACAGAAGTGATCAACAAAACACTTGAAGCGTTTTCAACTTGGTTTTCGGCAAACAAATTAAAAATAAATACGACTAAAACAAAAATCATGTTATTCAAAACAACATCACGCAATAAGGAAAAATTACAAGTAGCCTTAAATGCAGAAAAAATTGATACGGTCACCGAAATTAAAATTCTTGGAATGCATTTGGATTATTTATTGAATTGGAAAGCAGAATTAAAAGCTATTGATGCGTCCATTTCATCAGCATGCTACGCTTTGAGAACCTTAAGAAATGATTTAGATAAAGATCAATTAAAGGTAGTATATTATGCATTGGTGGAGAGTAGGTTAAGATACAGTATACAATTTTGGGGTAATAGTTATTGCTACAACTGTCGAAGAGCCTTCATACTACAGAAGAGAGCTATACGAACAATTGTGAGAGTACCGCAAACGGAAAGTTGCAGGAAATATTTTAGTGACTTGAAAATACTCACGGTACCAAGCCTTTACATTTTAGTAGTACTGTCTAATTTTGTCAAACATGTAGTAAATCAAGAGACACAGGAGGCAAGGCTGGCTAGAGAAGAGACCAGGACAAGGAACTTCAAGAGCACGATACAACCACACTTAAATATAGTCTTTCACAGTTCAGGATATCAAGGAATAAAATTGTTTAATAAGTTGCCTTTAGAACTAAAAAAAGATGTAAATTCTAGATCCTTTAAGGATAGGCTCAAGGAATTTCTGTTAGCTAGGTGTCTGTATGATGTCAATGACTTGTAAATATAATTATATACTTATATGTATTGAGATAATATTTAATTGTAATGTGAACGTATTTAAAAAATGAAAACTATTTATTTTAATTTATTTGTTAATTATGTTGCCCTATACCAATTACTGTAAATGAATTAAGTTAATTTTAATGTAAATTTCAGATACGATTTTTAATTGTTAATGAATAAATGACTTATGACTTATGACTTATGACTTATGACTTAAAAAATCTTTTTAATTAATTCTCATATTTTTTTATAAAAATGAAGATGAATAAAAAAAACTTTTTAATTAATTCTCATAATTGTTTCTTGATCCACCCTGTGCATGACTCGCAAAAATATCAGCGTGGATCCGTGATCGCATTGATTGCTATTATTTCGAGTCATTAAATCAAAGCAACGACAATAGCGCACTCATTATGGCGCGGCCGAGCCATTTTAACTATGGAATACAACCGCGGGCCTTTATCATGTAACTTGCAATTGATAGATAATGATTGTTGTTCTTTTAGTACTAGATTATTCATAACGGCTTTTTCTAATATAAATCTTTGGTTTAAGTAATTTTCGCATGAAGTGGAACTATTAAGAGCAAGCCTAGGCCTAGGAGTGGATGGATGTCTTTTTGTTGATAAAATAAATATTTACATTTTAGTTAGAAAACCATTTAAAAGCTAAGCATTCATACCGTTTGTAGTAAAGTTACTAAGCCGCAATTTCCCTTACTAACATTATTTAATAGGAATAGTATCTTACGTAAAAGAACAAAATATTAACATAATGTAATTACACAATGTCGTAAAATCTCGTCTTTTGTGAGTCTTATGTTTGTACCAAGGAAAAAAAAATAAACAATTTTTCTTTCTTTCTTCTTTCTAAAAAGTTACTTATGTTTTAAATGATTTCTACATCAACAGCAACTTATTCCCTGACGAGTTACTACTCTATAGCAACTATTCATCAGCCCTACAATTTAGCAACCGATTGCGTTTTACACAATAACACCTCAGTTAGCTATGAATTTAATCATTCGGTCCGACTACCCGTTGTTAAATTTTGATTTATGCCACTCTCTGCGGTAGTTTTTGAACTGATTGCGTTTAGTTTTATGGGTTAGTTTGCCATTTTACTAGTAATTTGTTTCGATAATTATTTTAGCTATAATATTTTATGAGATGTCACATTTTGGCGAAATATTGCGGGCGTATGGCTGCTGGTTAGTAATCGATTTGTGTTTTAGTTTTGTTGACTGTTATGAATAGTTAGTTAATTTTTACAGATTATTATTATGTTTTATATATGCATAATTCTCCGTGTGGTGACGGAGTAAGAATACAGTGTGTCACCCCATCTCATCCCATGGGTGTCGTAGAAACCGACTAAGGGAATATCTGTGAATATTACCTTTACATAGAAAGAAGGAAAATTTAAAATTAAACCCCATACCAATCCGTCTGGCCAGCGTGGTATTAGTAGGCCAAATCTCCCTCCGTCACGGGACGAGGCCTGTCCCTGCAGTGGGACATTAATGGGCTGTTATGAAGATTTAGCATACAGATTTTTTCTAAAATTTTAATTATGTAGATGTTGTCATCACGAATCAGCCGGAGTAAGGATAAAAACACTATTGTTGATCTAGATCCCCGAGATGATCCGAGCTTCAATGTTATGTATACTATCTATATAAAACTTGTTTATATGTACTTATCTACAGTCTCCAAGTTCTTCTGCTTTGCTTCTCGGCTCTAGAGAACGTTCTTACGTGGTACATGGTTGGTTTGTTATAATATTAAAGAAATTATTATATTCATCGAAAGAACACAGGTTCAAAATATAAGTGCCATTATACGTATAAGAGTTATATTTTTATATACTTATAATTTTAAGAATTAGTGATTAGTTGTCTTGTAATTGTAATTAATATTAAGTAACATGGTTATTTTATAAATTTAAATGTTTTGGTTCTAAGAAGTTTTAAGATAATATTATATTAAGAATATAAATAAGCCACCTTCTCATATTCTTATGTTGCTGTGCCCAACAGGGTCCATACTTAACAATTATATTATTAACATAACATCTATGTAAACTATGGAATACAATAAAGATATGAATTATGAACATAAAATTAGCTTCTAAATTATGTTCAGTTCACTCTATACATCTAAATAATGCTATTACAACCCAATCGGCGAAACAAGGTGTTCGCATTAAAATGACACACCGTCATCGCACTCCTGAATGTTTCCGAATACTCACGAACATTGGCGAAATTAGCATTAATGCGATCGTAAAACCGTCATCGTGACAATAGAACGCGTGATTCTATGTTTTGAACAATATGCTATAGTTCTAATTTATTGGGTAATAGTGTATAGTGTATCTCCTAGGTTTTAATAGTAGGCTAGCTGGTAGTCCCTTTCTTCTCCGAATATCGATCATCCGAAAATCATAATCCCAAACAAGTTTACTATAATCATCACTTTCCATAATGTTCGCGTATACGAAATCGTATATTACCTAATCGTCTTTACCTATAATACTTGTGTGTCATAAAATGGGGTACTATAATTATTACATATTATCCTATTTTTTCTTGCGATAAAGTGACATGTCCTAAAATAAAATTTTAGGGCAAAAGTCAGAACAGTTGGTTAGGTTAGGTTAGTATGGTGACCACAACGCGCACGAGCCGAGCGAGCGAAGCAAGCGTGCCGCGGCAGCGGCCAGCGAGTGCCAGAAACATTTTTTTTATGTAAAACTAGCTAGTACTTATGTTTTTTAAATATTATAGATTGTGATGGTTATAGCAAAAAAAATTAGGTCATGTTATGTTTAGGGATTTAGGTTTTCGGACAAGTGATATTATAAGACATGAATTTAGGGCAAGCTACCATTCGGACACATGATGATTCGGACACAAAATGTTATGACACCTTAGATTATGGATAAAAAAATTATGAGACAAAATAGAGAACCAGGCTAGCTACATACAGTACGTCATTTAGGAAAGAAGAGTTGCGCATCTTTATCCTAATATCAGCCTAAGTACGTCACTGTTGAACATAGGCCTCCTACAAACATTTCCACCCTGCGAAGTCTTGTGCCTCTCTGATGAGAAATTCCTAGACGGATTGAAAAACTTGAAATTAAACCATATGGTTTAATTTCAAGTTTTCCTTCTTGTTACTTCGTAAAGATAATATTTACGGTTAGTCCCTTAGCCGGTTTTTACGACACCCATGGGATGAGATGGGGTGGTGACATATTGTATTCTTACTCCGTCACCACACGGACATTAAGTTGAGTTAAGTCTTTTAACACTGTAATTTCACTAGCTGCTGCAACTGAACACAGTAGCATGTTTACACTACTGCTTGTACGTGCATTATGCGGGCGCAGTGGTGACACCAAAATAGTTAGGGGTTGTGTTTAGTATACAAACTTAAACATAATTATTTTTTCATTAATTTCACAGTTGATTCGACTGTTCTATATGGCTATATATCATCTAATCTGTATTCGAGCTAATCGGGAACCCGCAGCGTTACCAATGTAAAATACGAGGGCAAAATTAGAATCTCGCCGAATAGCTGTTATTTATTATGAACGCACTCAATAATATCGTGCACAGAGGCGATAATGACTGCACTAAATATGATTTAGTGATAATAATCATCGAAAGGATGCTCTCGCGTGTGGAATAATACCGTGATTAATACTTGTGCTGTAATTAGTCGCTTGTTGTTCACTCATTTTCGCACGAATTTGGGGAGATTTTTTAGCGCTGGTAACATTGTGTTGAATTTGTAATCATCATTACAGCCCATTAATGTCCCACTGCAGGGACGGGCCTCCTTCCGTGACGGAGGGTTAATTGGCCTACTAATACCACGCTGGCCAGACGGATTGGTATAGGGTTTAATTTCAAGTTTCCTTCTTTTTTATTTCGTAAAGATAGTAGTTACGGTTATTCCCTTAGTCGGTTTTTACGACACCCATGGGATGAGATGGGGTGGTGACATATTGTATTCTTACTCCGTCACCACACGGATAATTTATTGTACAAGAATTTGTAATGTTATTGTACTAAGTTTTATTGGTTATGATGTTGCCTTTTATGACGGAGTAACCTTAGTTTTAATTACTTTAATTGTGTTTAATTCGGAATCATATTGATATGATTTGCTTATTATAATAAAAAACATACAACCTTTAACATGAAAATTTTAATTAAATAAATAAATATTAATACATAATTACAAATATGGTATTAAATTAGTAGGTATACCTACATTAATACAGTAAACGTTTGATACATTATTTAAAACCATAATAAAATCCAATATCTTTTATTCCAGAAGAATTGGACAGGTTAACCTGAAACCCATTAAGTTCGAGAAGTTAACGATATACATTATCCTGATTGAATGATCGCGGTTTGCATGTAAACGATTACATGCTGTCGTTGCTGGTTTTAGTACTACGTACAGTCACGAGCATAAATATATTACTATGGGCAGGTTGGCAATAACATCTGACATTTCAATGAGTTCAATAATATCTCTCTGCACGAACGCAGCATAAACATCTGATCACTCATTGGCAACATATAATTCTGACAGGCCACAAAGCAAAAATATGTGACGCGCCACTTTTCTCAAAAATATCTGACATGTCGTCTCGTGCAAATATATCTGACATTTGATAGTTTCTGTATTTCTGCAATAATTGGTGTGTTCTTCCAGTAGAGTGCATTAATATCTGACTTCAATATGGCGGCATAAATATCAATTACCTTTCTGTAATTTAAATTTATTTGATATAATTTGAGTATTTACATAAAAATAGTTGATTTATATTATATTTATTAATTTTAATAATTAAAATGAATATTTTTCCCATTTATTTACATTAAATAATTTTTTTTTTTTATGATTTGATTTGAAGTGGTAAAAATATATATTCTAAAATAATAAGTATATTTTAATTGTTTAAAGTATAATTATAACAATATATAAATAATAATAACAGGGACGTAATTATACCTTCACTGTTTTCATACATAAGACATTAATATTTGGATACTATTATTATTCGTAAATAGCATAACGATATATTTTTATATTTGTTATTGCTCCTATTTATTATTCCTTCTATTATACGTTGGTCCAACTAAAACATTCTTTGTAAAATGGACTTTTATGCATAACAATTATTGGAGACCGCTCACACGGTGGACCGACGACTTGGTTAAGGAGGCGGGAAACCGATAGATGATCACTCATCATCAGGCACAGGATCACGCAAGGAGATATTTGGAGGGAGCCTATGTCCAGCAGACGCCCATTAGCTAATGGATTGGATTGAAATCTTTTGATATAAATGGAACCAGTATAATTTGTTTAATAACAAGCCGTGAGACTAATTGTCGTAGGGCCCGTTTTTACCTTGTGTTGTGGTTTGAACCTTAGATTGATCTCATAGCTGAACATTAAACCCCGCAATTTTTTTCATAGGATTAAGTCCGTGATCCTGGGCGGAAAATCTATGAGTTTGAGCGTATGAGTTCTTGCAAAAAACCTTTTACGGACTGTGTGAGAGTTGTGTAATAAACTGTTATTCTGCAGCAGATACCTAGATATGAACCAAGTCAGAATAACAGATGCAACGAATTACAAAATTAATTAATTACTTTGTTATTCTGATTACATGTGTGCACTGGATGTTCGACTAAATCTCCAACAAGAAACAAGTAGAAACCATTTAGGGAGGCTTCAGGCTTAAGTGTATGGTGGGCATTAGTTTACCTACTACTAACCTAAAAGTGGTCATGGAATAACGGTCTCTACGACAGTCAGTCTCACGGCTTGTTATCAAACAAATTACTGGTTCCATTTATATTAAAAGATTTCATTAGCCAATTGACGTCCACTGCTGGAGATAGGCCTCCTCCAAATATCTCCTTGCGTGATCCTGTGCCTCCCTCATCCATCGGTTTCCCGCCTCTTTAACCAAGTCGTCGGTCGACCGTGTGAGGGGTCTCCAATAATTTTTATGCATAAATAATCCATTTAACAAAGAAGGTTTTAGACTAATAACATAAAAGTAGGACCAATGTATAACAGAAAGAATAATAAATAGGACCAATAACAAATAAAGAATATAAATATATTATCGTTATGTTATTTACGAATAATAATAGTATCGAAATATTATTGTCTTATGGATGAAAACAGTGAAGGTATAATTACTATTTTTATTATTTCCCTGTTACTATTTTTATTATTTAATATATTGTTATTATTATACTTTATACAATTAAAGATACATATTATGTTAGAATATAAATGTTATTACTACTACTACATACATTCAAATCATGAAAAATTATTTATTTGAAGTAAATAAATAGGAATAATATTCATTTTAATTATGAAAATAAATAAATATAATATAAACCAACTTTTTTATGTAAATACTCAAATTAAATCAATTAAATTTAAATTAGGTAAGAATAATAAATAGGAGCAATAACAAATATAAAAATATATCATTATGTTATTTACGAATAATAATAGTATCCAAATATTAATGTCTTATGTATGAAAACAGTGAAGGTATAATTACGTCCCTATTATTATTATTTATATACTGTTATAATTATACTTTATACAAATAAAATATACTTATTATTTTAGAATTTATATATATTATTACCACTTCAAATCAAATCATGAAAAAATATTTACTTAAAGTAGGTATATAAATGGGAATAATATTCATTTTAATTATTAAAATTAATAAATATAATATAAACCAACTATTTTTATGTAAAAACTCAAATTATATCAAATAAATTTAAATTACAGAAAGGTAATTGATATTTATGCCGCCCATGTTGAAGTCAGATATTAATGCACGCTACTGGGAAAACACACCGATTATTGCAGAAATACAGAAAATATCAAATGTCAGATATATTTGCACGAGACGACATGTCAGATATTTTTGAGAAAAGTGGCGCGTCACATATTTTTGCTTTGTGGCCTGTCAGAATTATATGTTGCCAATGAGTGATCAGATATTTATGCTGCGTTCGTGCAGAGAGATATTATTGAACTCATTGAAATGTCAGATGTTATTGCCAACCTGCCCATAGTAATATATTTATGCTCGTGACTGTACGAGTACCTACACATTCTTTTACGGGAACATGACTACTTATTTAAGTTTATTTATAAATTAAATATTCGGGGGAATATAGGACAACTTTTTCGCAGTTTCCCCCGATTATTAATTCGGGGGAAGATGCGACAAAATTTTTCAGAATTCCCAGTTTTCCCCGATTGGGGGAAAGTATTCGGGGGAAACTGGGATTAGACGACACTTGAGGTCTCTTTTAACCCTAGATTCATAACCATTCGTCTCACGGAACGCGCAAAACACCAATTTGTTTCTACTGTTTCCAGTAAAAGAGATAGAATGCTGTGGTCCTAAGTACCTTTCTAAAACGTTGGACCGCTAGTGTCGGGAGTGCGCTTGCCTCGTAATTACGTCCAATTAGAGTGTTATAGACCTTCGGTCGTCTGAGAGACGAATATTTATGAATAGTGTAACTATTGACTATATTGATTATTATTTTTGAAAATAATTTTTTGACGAGTTCTGGTTTTATAAATTAAAAGTAAGTATGTGATATTATTATACACTATTTGTTACGTATTATATAATTTTTCAAAGTGTATAATAACGTGAATAGTTATTCATTTCGTCTAATTTTATTTTAGAATAAGGGTTGACTATCTGGATTGTTGATCTGGTTCTGATGATGATGGTTTTACCAGGGAGCAAAGAAACGTTGACTTGAGTGATGTCATGTGGAATAATAGGAGACTATCCCGACAGTTTTGAAAAGAATATTCCAGAAAAGTTGACTGAACCGTGGTTTCGTAAAAGGCGCAAAATGCCAACTTTGAAGAGCTGCCTAAAAAGGAAAATCGATGAAGTTTTAGGTAAAATGCCTATCATTGCTACACCTGGTTCAAGTAGTACCTAAAAAACTACACACATCAAAAAAGTCTAAGCAACATGCATGATATTACAAATTTACCATTTATATTAATTTATTTTACCATTTATTTTAATTATAACGTTGTATTTTATTTTTAAAATAATATTTTTAGGGTTCTATGATGTAAAAATAACAGCTGTTTTCTTTATAAGTTCTTTTAATAACAGAAATTAACAATATTAGAATGTACAGGTACATAAGAAACTAAACTTTTTTTTTACAAATTGAAATTTCTTAAGAAAATGAATTTATTGTGAAAGAATAGGACAATTTAATACAAAGTATGGCCTCCTCTGCTATTCAGAACTTGTCGGCAACGATTATTCATTGAATTAATGAGACTGTTTATGTCATCTTGCGGTATTCGCTCCCAATGGAATTGTAGCAAATCCTTCAGCTGTTGGGTTGTTGTCACTCCGTCCAAGTCCTTCAAAACACATCTCTGGAGCATGTCCCATGCGTGCTCGATGGGGTTGAGGTCTGGCGATTGTGCAGGCCAGGGCAATACCTGGATGTTCTCCGTTGCCAAGTATTCACTGGTTCGCCGAGCTGTATGTGAACGCGCATTGTCATGCATTAACGTAAAATCGGAGCCAAAGGTTTGTGCAAATGGATGGACATAAGGTCTGAGAATATCCTCAACGTAATTTTCAGCGTTCATGTTTCCATTTACAAAAACGAGCTCAGTTCGCCTGTTCTTCATAATACCCGCCCATACCATAACTGTTGAGCCGCTGTATGGATGAACTTCCTGAACGCACCTGAGTCTTTCAGTATTTCCGGGTCGACGGTACACTCGCACCCTTCTTGTATCAGGCCTAAACCCGAATCGCGACTCATCGGAAAACATAATTTTATCCCATTGTTCCTGGGTCCATGTTATGCGTTCTCTACACCATTCATTTCGACGAGCGCGATTCCCGTGACGTATCGGTGGGCACCTGATAGGGCGTCGAGCTCGTAGGCCGTACTCATGCAGTCGATTTCGCACAGTTTGGGGACTTACATCAACACCACTTGAATTTTGTAGCCTCAAACTTATCTCTCGAGCGGTTAACATCGGCTGGCGTCTTGCAGTCAGTTGTATGTACCGGTCTTGCCGAGTGGTTGTACTCCTTTTACGGCCTGGATGCTGTTCAGCGGGTTCCCCTGTATTATTGTAGCGCTGCCAAAGACGACAAATAACACTTCTATGAATACCAAAATGTCGAGATACCTGAGATTGATTACTTCCCGCTTGCAACATCCCTACAGCTCTTTGCATTTCATCTGCCGTCAAATGACGTCGCTCCATGACGTAAAGAATATCTAACAATTCAATTTTGTCGCCAACTGTATTTAAATGGTTGGTAAAATTATAAAATCAAGACTAAAACGTAGCAATTAACATGCACTCAAATTCAAACAAATTCGCAGTCATTTGAATTTTATGAAAAAAAAACAAAACATAATCGAAATTTTTTTTACACACACACTACCTATACCTACCTACCTACCTACCTACTTTTACCTATACACTTTGAGTGAGTAAATACTTAGAAATTAATTAATATAAATGGTAAATTTGTAATATCATGCATGTTGCTTAGACTTTTTTGATGTGTGTATTTGTGGTCATTGTGAATTTAAAAAATGTCGTAATACAAGTTTCCAATAGTAGTCATGTAAAAAATTTATGTGCTGGGACCATTGCGGCCTTGTATGTGTGAAATGTGGTGATAAACCTTAATTATTATTAATTCATTACTTTTTTTATAACCCTAAAAACATAAATATCTAACAGTGCCATGATTAATTTCTTTTGTTTTATTTAAAAATACCGATAAACCTCTCATTTAAATATAGTCGTCTGAGAGACGAATGCTTATGAATAATGTTCGTCTTAGATATGGTTATGAATCTAGGGTTAAAACGTAGTAATACAGATTAAGAAGATCTAACTTTATACAGTGGCACAAATATTCTGTATATATCATTCTTAAATGACAAACGTCAAAAGATAATAACATAAACACAAAAACATCCTCTAATATCCGAGTAACAAACATACAGGTTGCTCCAAAAACAGCACCGAGTTGTATCTCACAGCTTAGTTGTCTACACAGTTGTCAAAATGTATCGTAGCACAATAAAGTGTTTCGCAATACGAACCGCTCGCATGTCCGCACGCCGCCGCGTGCAGTAACTCCGCCAAGTGCGGTTTGCTGCCGGACCGTGTGGATTTATATAGAGCTGATGCAACTGGGAATTAATTTGGCGAAGTATAAATAATAGTTTCAAGCAAGAATTAATTTATTTAATAACAGTAAACGGTCTTTTTTAACTTTAAGTAGAACACTTTATTGCTTATTACTATTGGGTGCTAACTGTGTGCGAAAAACTGACTAATATTATTTAAGACAAGCTGTAATCATTTCCGTATTATGTAAAATATTTAATAAAATGGACACAAGACATATTATTATTTAAAATATTTATCAACAGCCCAAACGATTAACTATCCCGTGCAGGATTTAATTTTACGAATTAAAAAAATGACAGATAACATCATAAATACGATTTGATGAGTTACAGTGAGAACTTTGACAATAAAACGAATTTCAAAGTTATCTTCTTAGTTGTCATATTTTTTACGTCGCATTGTAAGACCGTTCCGTGTATTAAGTATATAGTTATATTCACATTGTTTTACTATTGAATTTACTGGTAGTCACCAGTTAATGTGAAACAAAATGAGAAATAATTTTGGCCAAAGAAGAATTCTACAAAATACCTGAAGCCAATGATAACATCGACAGCTCAATATAATTCCAAAACATAGTGACCAATTAAAACAAGGCAAGTCGACGTCGGCGATCTTAAATCTGCGCGACCGTGCATTGGCAATATCTGAGCTGCACCTATTACTTGTGCGCCGGCTGCGTGCGATACACGGACAACACCCTGTATGGGATTTACTGTTATACCCTTGAATGCACCACTGCTTTGCATTTTACTATTTATTTGAAGTTTATCTGGATGTGATTGTGTCATTACGTTTGTTTGTGTGTGTAACGTTATTTTAAATTGTTACTGTAATGACGACATTTATATGATTTGTCTCATGTTATGCTCTATTTCTATTTTCGTGTGGTGACGGAGTAAGAATACAATATGTCGCCACCCCACCTCATTCCATGAGTGTCGTAAAAACCAACTAAGGAACTATCCGTGAATATTATCTTAACGAAATAAAAAGAAGGAAAACTTGAAATTAAACCCTATACAAATCCGTCTGGCCGGCGTGGTATTAGTAGGCCAAGTATCCCTCCGTCATGGGAGGAGGCCCGTCCCTGTAGTGGGACATTAATAGCCTGTTATGATGATGCTCTATCTCTATGAAGAACGCATTGTGTTTAGGTATGTATCACATCACAAGAGATCTTTTGCGAGACGATCACGTTAGAGTCTTTTGAGTGATCTGTTCACGCATCGCATCACCCAAGCTGAAAAGAGCACCCTTAAATTTTAGTTAATTTAAGTCTTGCATGACTATGCTAGCCCGCTGTATCGTGGGAGACTCCATCACGACGCTTTTTTGGACTTCTACTTTCTTATTGAAACAAAGGATATATACTATTATAAGGACGATCGACAAATGAATGTAACGAGTCTAAACTTAATATATTTACCAGAGACCCTTAAATTATTATATGGAATAAAATGTGTGATTAAACAAAATTACATTTGTTAATGTTTTCGCGATAAAGAAATCGATTTCTAGTGCAGCATTTGTCTTTATAAAATAATTGGCCAACACGACACAAAAATGTAAACATTAAATAAACTCATATTATTATAATTTGGATAATTAATAAAGTATACAAATTAAATTGACGACCTCGGTGGCGCGCCGGTAGAGCCAGCGGCTGCCGCGCATGAGGTTGTGGGTTCGATCCCCACGCAGGACAATAATTTGTGAGATCCACAAATTATTGTCCTGAGTCTGGGTGTTCTATGTGTCCGTTAATTTATGTTTGTAAAAGTCCCCGCGACACAGGGCATGATCCCTAGTGCGGGAGTTGTCTTTTTAAAAAAAAAAAAAAAAAAAAAAAAAAAAAAAAAAAAAAAAAAAAAAAAAAAAATAAAAAAAAAAAAAAAATGTTAGTAGTAAATCTCAACGGCTCTCCCCAAGCCATATCAATAACATTATCAAAAAGCGATCTGTTCTCTCATTAGTCGTCGAGTAGCGGAACAAAATGGTCGAATTAAAACTGCATCCTGTACAAACGGCACAAAACGATAATTATTGGTAATTAGACCCTGCGCGGTTAGTGGCCGTGCTATTGGTTTATATTTAGTGTTATTTTGTACGCGATATACATACGTCCATTTGGGTGGAGTTACGCTAATTGATCGGCTAATGTTAAAGCTCAAAAGATAATTAATACTGCCAAAATATTTATTTTTTACATTGCCAATTCAATCAATACTGGCAATTTAGTGCACACTTAAACACAATAAAAAATAATATATTTCATGTAATAGTTTTTGTGTACAACCTTACACATAATATCACAGTCCATACCACGTCCATACACTACACCTACACCCGAAGCAAAGTTACTATTCTGAGCATCAGCTACGTATCCTAGATCGCCAACCTGGCTTGCAGATTCACATTTATTTCTCTTTTTTGTACTTAACTATGTAAGTTTCCCAGTTAATCATAACAGGTATACACAAAATCTAGCCTATTTCAGTTGAAATCAATAATAGTGTAATGTGTCATTTATTTGGTTATTCATGTCAATCGTTATGATAATAAAATCATTAATTCTTTACTAAAGTTAACGATGATATTATTATTTTATGAAACAGGATACTCAGAAATCTGCATTTTGAAATGCTATATTGCACATTTATCAGAATCGTATTGCGTTATTCGTTAATGATTAAATAGAAAAATATAAACTGACTTACAAATTGGTCAAAAGCTCCAAAAAATTGTGAACCATTGAATCATAATGTTGTGTTCTGGGAGAATTTTTGTGATACATTTATTATTTTTAAAATAAATATAATTATTGGATAATATTATTGCTAAACAATATTTGAATTGCGTGTTATAAACATTGTAAATAAATGGTCTACTAATTATTGATACTCAAAATTTTGTAAACAGCCAAAATGTTATATTTTTTTTGATTGACAATCATTCAGTACTACCTTGTATGTTTTAACATTCACTTTAACAATAGCATACTGAAGAAAGGATTACATTTTAATTCTACCACCTCTCATTACCCCGACGACCAATAGATAAATATAAAATATTCCTCACACTTTCACACAACGCCATCTAGTTCCAAACTAAGCAGAGCTTGTACTATGGGTACTAGACAACGGATAAACATACTTAAATAGTTTTTTTTTGTAAATACATACGAGTATATATTATACATAGATAACACCCAGACCAATGCAAACAATCATGTTCATTTTCATTTTTCACACACAAAGATTTGCATTGAGCGGGAATCGAACCCGAGACCTCTGCGTAGCAGTCATGTTAAATAACCACTACGCCACAGAGGTCGTCAAAGATGGTTAAGTACATTTAAAAAAAATCTAAAATATTCTTACAAACCTGTATTGCTTCATCTACACTTATACATATCGTCATTCACACCCATTGCTTTCGCTTGTTACGTATCTGCTCTTTAACAATTTAACTGTCCTGCTACTATTCAGAAAAGATCAATGGTTATGTTCATATATGACTCATGGGGAAGTTATTCGTGAGTATTTAAATATGTGAAAGTATCCAGGACACTATTATAACCGAATAGTGATACATAACAATTCAAACATTAACAGAACTTTATTGTAGTGATTTCCGTACGCCCAGACCCGCCGTTTTACATTGCAACCATACACGATATACGACGGAATTAAAAATACATAAACATGTACGAATTTTACGATAATTACGGTACACTATGCATTGGTAGGGTTATAATGGTTGAAATAAATACGTTCAATTGTTTTAATAGCCACGACTCTCGTTGTGAACCATTGCAATTTTGTCGTATTAAGTATGTTTGTTAATGATATTTATATAAACTGGGATTGAAATTTTACTCCTTTTTATTATCGGTTAAAGAGATTTTATCTGTATTTTTTATAAAAATTCTGTTTGATTATTACTTTTGTAGAGACGCGCAGTTTTAGCTGGACCGTAATACGATGCACAATCACCTGTATACTGTATAATTGTGCACCCTAATTGTTACCAATGCAATAACACAAATTCATTTCGTATGGCGACAGAGTAAATAGGTTTCATTCATACTTAGCCGGTCTTTAAGTAGACTAAGTTTGAAGGAGCCTATGTCATAGGACTAAGAAACACTGCTGAAAGATTGTACCATAATTTAAAAATAATTTAATTTTATATTATAATAAAAGGAAAGCACAGGGTGGGGAGACCTCTCACACGGTGGACCGACGACCTAGTTAGGGCGGCGGGAAGCCGATGGATGAGGGAGGCACAGGACTGCACAAGGTGACAATACTTGGAGGAGGCCTTTGTCCAGCAGTGGACGTCGATTGGCTAATATGATGATGATGATATTATAATAAAAATGAAACTTTATTTGTAGATATCCTTAGTATGTATAGTTCATGTTAAAGAAGTCCTGATTAAGGCAAAAAATGCGTCTCTATAGCTTTACCATTCTCGTAGAATCGTGATACTGTCAGCAAATAAAAAACAAATCGCCAAATACATACATACATACGACGTAATAAATACATACGATCAATGCAAAACAAGCCATTCTGTTCTGGTAGTAAAATCGTATGTGGAATAACCCTGCAATGACGCCGTGACAATAAAGTGACCAACCCTACTGGCGTCCTATGCTCGGACAATAAACATGAAATAACTATAGTAATTCAAACGGGGAGTTGTTGTGTTGCCAGCATAGTGTATGATGTTAAATGAAATATATAAGAAATTGTATATGGCATAAAATAGTAAATAATATCATAGATGTCAACTTTTTTATCAAAAGTTTCGACACGTTTTATAAAAGTTTTTGTATAGTTTATTAATAATTTTTTTTAATTTTTATATTTAATATACTATTCTAAATAAGTAAATTCTAAATTTTTAACTTAAAAAAAAATGTGTATATAATTAACGAATTTACTATTTAGGTCATTTAAAATTATTTATCACAATAAATATATACGAAGTTTTCGCTTTGATACAAACTGAAAACTTCACAATGATCATGCTAAATTTACTTAAAGAAGTATTTACTCCTTTAAGTAACAGAAAATAAGGTAAAATCAATTCAACGCTGGCAACCCAAGTTCTGTCTGTGTCGCCCCGATACCGGTCAATCCGCCATGTCCATCAGTGAGCAGCAGTAAACTAGGGTTAACTCCCGGCTTTGTCCCCATCACTTCCATATATTTGTATATTGATATCCCATCATAGGATTTATAACTCGGTCTCTTCGACCATTCTCTGAGAATTTGTGTGCTTTGGAAGTTATTTGATGTGATTGACTATTGACTATTAAGTATTAGTTGGTTGTGTGCGTAAATGTCAGTGAGTGTTATACGCACACATAGTATTTTGATTGTAATTTCCCTTTTACGAACATTCGTAGTCTTTTTAAGCTTTTAATGCAGTGTAAAAGGAATAGTTATAAGTATTGCCTTTTACTATACATGGATTAAATAGAAACATGAATTGGAATGTAAGTTTTAGCTAAATGGCTGTTAAGTAATGTTGTGACATCAGTATTATGCCTTTGAGGTAAACGCTATATATTAACTTTGTTAATAGACGTGTATATTTTATATCAGTAAACGCCTGTCAGAAATATTATAGCAAATATTTACAAAATGTATTTATTACAAAAGTATTTTAATGTATCAGGTCTTTAAGGCGCTAATTTAGGGTCACGTTTGGGTGAAGAAGATATTTAATTATTATACCATTTAACTGTTATTCAAAACGACTATTTGAATATTTGTAATCTATTAAAAAAACAGTATAAATTACTAAATATTTAAAACATTTTTATTATTTTACTGAATTTTATTTAAGTTTTTATTCTTTGTTAAATTTATTTTAATCTTATATAGAAATATTATTTGCATGACATGCTAAAGTTGTGATAGGGCAACAGACTAATTTAAAACAATAACCACATCACAAAAAAGTAAGAATTACTTAATAAAACATCCAATTTACTTACCCACCCAGTAAACTCAGTACTTTAAAAACAAAAAACGAGAGAGATACACAACTCGTTAAGCAATCCACACTATCTCACTTTAAACTTTGATATTCCATAAGGCGGCGTAAATATAAGTTTATTTTTCTTATTACGCAGTTAACAAGAGGCGGTGTTATCGGTCGGCAGGCCTGCTTGCGCAGTTAAAGCGAATTTATACTTTCGATTACAGTGGGCTGTGGATGAATAAAAAACAAATGAGCCAAGAATTTGTTGGTACGCTGCGCCCGCTACGAAATGCTAATGGATTTGTGTGGATGTGACTTTGGTTTATTTATTTATTTTATTTATACAGTGGTTCTTCACAGCTGAAAATAATATTTTACAATATAAAATTAAAACAATACGCCAATTATGAAGCACACTTATAAATTAATTATAATACAGAGTAGACATTTTATATAAAGCTATCAGCTTTTATTAACATTATGTTAATTGAATGTTATATTACACTAGTAGAATAATATATTTACAGTTTATGTGTATATGTGAGTGTGTGTATGTTTTTAGTATTTTTTAAACATTATTTTTTGTGTATCTAGTCAAATGGCACATTATTCTAGATACACAAAAAATAATGTTTAAAAAATACTAAAAACATACACACACTCACATATACACATAAACTGTAAATGGCACATTATTTATTTTCAGACGATAAAATTTCTTATTACTCTGACTTTCTTAGTCGTGACAATTATGTAACAAGTTTTCTTATTTAACTTTTTCCTTTTATTTAACACAATAATAAAAATTCATGTATGACTCGCTTAATGAATGTGGACGAGGCCGAATCTGTTTGCCAGGATCGTGACAAGTGGCGTTCTGTCATCTCTGCCTACCCCGGCCGGGATAAGGCGTGAGTTTATGTATGTATGTAATAAAAATTCAATCCATTATCCATGAAAAAAAAACTTTTGTTCAAAATTTTTAATTAATTTGGTAAAGAATCTGTGTCTTATTTTTGTTCTAGTCGTGGACCTTATAATTGTACAGTTTTATGCATCATCCATCCATCCTTCAGTTAATGGACGTCCACTGCTAGACATAGGCTTCCTCCAAATAATCCTATCACCTTTTTTTTATTTTACCTTACAAATCAATTTATATAATATATTAAACTAAGTACTAGCAGTTTTATATATAGATAAACTGATTTGTTATAATATCGAGAAAATACCTTTATGACGTTATATTTTCTTTACTCGAAAAATATTTTTATAATTTCAATTACTAATTAATATTACACGATAAATTATTTCATATTAAAAAAAAATATTACTTTTTAACCAAGGTTAGTATAGCAAATATTTTAAAATATTAACGGAACATCCACACTATTCCAACGTCGTCATCTGAAGGCGCAGACCTAGGCTATTATATTTAATGTGTATGCTTGCTTGATTTGAACATAGTATCAAACTCGAGGCATTCTTTGTCTCTTAGTAATGTTAATTTGTCCTGTTTTCTTATTATTATCAAGTGAGCAAATTAAACTTTACGATTTTGCATACTTATGTAATGATGCTACGAGCCTCTACGAGCCGCTACGAATGGTTACGAATGTCTACAGTGGTGCTACAGATTGACTTTGTTGGTCTATCTTAAATTGGATTTTCATTTCTTTGTGGATGTAATGGAAGATATAAAGTTGGAAGCAGATTTGTGGATGGTATTAATGTAATATTTTAGGGGTTTATAAGTTAATGTTTATTCTGTTTTGATATTTTTTGGCGATGATGGAAAATGTAGATGTAAATTAAAGATGTTTTGTAAATATGAATAGTAAGATTTTGAAAAATACTATGATTGGAAAAATTAATTCATTTAAATTACGGACGTTGTACAGGTCATCGTATGCCATACCAAAATAATTGTTGATACCAATTGAAAACAATGAAAAAAATTACAGATTTTTCAGTTTATCAAAGAGATCTCCTTCCGTGTCAAATTGTTAGTGGCCTTGTACAATAATAAATTTAAAGTACAAATACACTAAAATTAAAATACATAAAAAACAAACTACCTTAAAATTATTCTCAGTACTCAAAAACAAAAAAAAACTTCGCTCAATAACGAACTAAAAAAAAAATCCCCAACAAACGTTCCTCTATATTTTCAAGTTTAATAAGCAAAGACTCGCATCGGGAGGGTAATAGAGTATACTTTACTAAACTAAAACAACAGTCATTCAGTATTTCCCACCCACCTCTAGCTAAGAAAAGCCTCTTAAAACAGGAAGAAAGTTAAAAAATAATTAATGCTTTCGTAAATATTCATACCTTGGACTGGAGTTTAGAGTTAACCCTCCGCTGGGAGGATATACGGGCGTCTATTGCGGATAGACACGTTACAAAAAAATGTATTTAATTTTATCCGATTTTTTTTTATCCGTCTGGCCAGCGTTGTATTAGTTGGCCAAGTACCCCTTCGTCACGGGAGGGGGCCCGTCCCTGCAGTAGGACATTAATGGGAAGTTTGACAAAGAGTTTTATGTAGGTTTTGTTACATTCTAAGAAAAAGAGATCTTGAGAATATTTCTATGTGAAATTCTAATTATGAACCATGGAAAATGTTACAATAATTTATAAAAAAAAAGCTAGCTTTAGTGAAGTATTAGTTTTTTCTAAGTACGGGTCAGTATTATAATATAGAATTATATTTTAATATTTTGTAACAGCGTCGAAATATCGGAAACTCGAATACCCTAAACATGGTAAATATCCCGATAGTTCGTTAATTAATAGTGAATGTGACCATGACAGTTTAAATAATTATTTTTGTTACAGTTTTAAAATCCTACTGAGGTAACAAACAACTGCACATTGACCGTTGTCTAGGGACAATTTTGTCTCATTGTTCTATAATCATTTTCACTGAGGGGTAAAAAGGTTTTTAACACATTGAGTTACACAACAAAATATTTGCCCATGGATAGTTTATTAAAAAAACATATTCTTTAGTAAACTTTAACTACACACTTACACACTACTAGTAAAAAAACCTAACTACTAACATTACAAGTAAAAAAACTTACCCTAAACTATCGAGCAAAAACGTCATCGTAATAAATAAAATCCACGTGCGTATGTTTACAAAAGTGAAGGGTTCGTCGAAACGACTCCGATTTAATTTAAGTCCAGCACCGTTATCGTCGGAACCCCATTGTTTTTCTTTCTTCAAATTTTACGGTCAATTTGACGTGATTCCTTTTTTTTACGATTAATTTGAATTTAATTAGTTTTGAGCACTGTTATCGAGTATGCAGCGCAGCGTCTATTGATGTTAGTGTACGGTTTTGAAAGAAAGTTTTATTTTTATATAGGACGGATATTTTATGTGTAGTGTAAAGTTTATTAAATTCCTTTTTATTTTATACCTCCTAACATGATCTTAATACGATAACTGTAAATACTATCTTTACGTAGTTAAAGAAGGAAAACTTAAAATTAAACCCTATACCAATCTGTCTGGCCAGCGTGGTATTAGTAGGCCAAGTATCCCTCCGTCACGGGAGGTCTCCGTCCCTGTAATGGGACATTAATGGGCTGATATGATGAACATGATCTTAAGTTAAACTTACTTACTTCTCTATTGTATTTTTGTTTTTTTTTTTTGCCAAAACTTTGCACAAATAATATTTAAAAAGTTAACTAGAATAATTCTAATGGGTCTTATGTTAATTTTATTATGATTCCATTTTAATTCATATCAAGTGAAGTAATTATATTCGATTTTATTTCTAGTAAAACAAATGATTGCAATATTAAAAAATAATAATAATGGTTTTTTTTAATAAGCCAACTCTTTAAAATTTTATTGCTTCTATACGAGCTATTAAGAATTCTTGCCTTATTGGTAAATTTTGTGAGATATATTTATATTTACCGTAAAGATTTTGTGAGATAAATATTTATATTTACCGTAAAGATTTTGTGAGATATATTTATATTTACCGTAAAGATTTTGTGAGATATATTTATATTTACCGTAAAGATTTTGTGAGATATATTTATATTTACCGTAAAGATTTTGTGAGATATATTTATATTTACCGTAAAGATTTTGTGAGATATATTTATATTTACCGTAAAGAGTTTTTTTGTGATACTTCTATGAACTTTTTAAATTCCGTACTGTGTACAGTGTGGCGTAAAAATCATGAAAAAACTGAACTTAAA
Organism: Schrankia costaestrigalis; assembly: GCA_905475405.1. Taxonomy (NCBI): domain Eukaryota; kingdom Metazoa; phylum Arthropoda; class Insecta; order Lepidoptera; family Erebidae; genus Schrankia; species Schrankia costaestrigalis. The sequence goes on along the minus strand of FR997832.1, from coordinate 1,446,488 downwards.
ACTTCATTCCAACGCGTCTCTGTGCACATAAAAGAAACACGTTTGCAGTAGTACCATTATTCACTACTATGATAGAAAAAAGAAAAGAAAAAATAAATAAAGAAGAAGTACTAAGAATTAAAAAAAGGGGAAACGGAAAGCATATCTAGCTTAACACACACACACACAGAAAAACTAAAAAAAAACCCTGTCGGTAGAAACAGTCGGGTGGAAATCTTCAAAGTCTCTCACAATGGCTCACATAATGGAGCCCGAAGCCGAGTGGATATATTGCCCGCGATAAAAACGTATCCATCCCGATATGCCCACACTAAATCACCACTTAATAGTCGAGGAGCTCGTAAATATGTCAACAAGCGCCAATATCTAAAGATGTATATGTTGAAAGATCTTTTTTTGTGCGAAGTTGCAGTGCGTCAGGATCAGTCTATCTTATGTGGGTGCTCTTACTTGTGTTATACTAATACTTATAGGCATTAGTATTGAATTGTGCTTTACTTTTTGTAATTACATATTATTAAGATTTAAATATTGTTTGAATAAGAATAAAGAATAGACAGTCTCAAAGGAAGAGCCTTAAAGGATTAACAGTGAACTAATAAGAAACATGCTTTGAAAAACCCTGCACTGTGCAGTACTCCTAATTTGCTTGAATAACTGTATTGAAGACAAAAAGTTTTAGTTAAAATAAAGTTTTTTTTAAATCTTTATTTAATAAAAGGACTTGGTTGGAGCGACATAGTCAAATTGTGACAAAGCTCCTTAAATAAAGAATAAAAAAAACTTGGTTCACAAAATGAAGCGACCATGTCATCCTCGAAATACTACGTAACAATATTACCGTATTTACATTTCACATATTAACTATACTTACTACTACTTACTTAATACCTACTTATCTAACTTTTAAGCCAAACTTAACTAATTTCTACAAAGCGTTTGCAGGGCTTGAAACAGGTTTGTATGAATCAAAGTACGAATACAGACTAAAACGTCGTCATTATCAAGTTGTATTACAGTTATAAAAAAGTCTTACTTTGTGGTCTTAATATTTTTCTACAATCAATCAACTAACCTATTGCAGTCCACTGATGGAAATAGGCCTCTCCCAATATACGCCACAGAACTCGGTCCTGCGCCTTCCGCATCCAGTCCGACCCAGAGACCTTTATGAGGTCGTCGGTCCACCTAGCTGGGGGGCGTCCTACACTACGTTATATTTTTCTTAGGATCAATATTTTTTATTTACTACTTTTCGAAGTTAGTTAAAAAGTAATGTAAACAAAAATTATTTGTAAGTTTATTCCTTAAATAGTAAGTTAATATATACACCTGTTAGTTTGTCTTAGTTTATGGTGGAAGGGTACACAAGACGACGGTAACGAGTTAATTCTTCAGCTTAATCTGGATATTTGTCCTGATGAGGTAATCATGGGTATTGCCCTAATTCTAGGACACCACAATCAGGAATTAGGGAAAAACTAGACGTGTTTAGCAGTTTAAACTTAACGTTATTTTTGAAAAGTTTAAAAGTTGTTTTTTGCTCTTAACTTTTGGTCTTAATAGTTGTTTCTGTACTTAATAAATTAAAAAGATTTAAAATTAAAACCACAATGAAGTAGCTGTGTAAACCGAATTAATTTTTATATTGTCTACTATGTGTAACTGTAATCCAAAAGTTGGATGCCACCTACTAAAAGCTTAAGCAAAATTTTTATTTTTTTAAATCTATGCTAGCAAAACATTTAAAAAAAAAATCTTCCGATAACGGAAAAAAAAATACTAGCCATTATATATCTATATTTTCATGTACTAAATTATCTTCAACAAGAAGTCGTTCTGTTCGTAACTACAGCTGTTTGTTGGGCCCTGTTAATCCACATTCAAGCAGTAGTGTGTAGTATTACTGCTTTCAGGTTTAAAATTATAGCATCTGAACAAATTTCAGGGCTATGAGACATAACAACTTTTATCTAAGGTAGCCAGCGGCTTCACCGTGATTAGACATTGCTGACGTCATTAGGGGCTACTTACTGAATTTTCATTGGGCTTTACGTGGCTCTCTAGCGCCGCCAATAGTAAAAAATCATAATTCGCAAATAGGATAAATATTGTAACAAAGTCTTGAGAAAAAGCAATAAAGTATTTGCTTAACACACTCTCAACACTTTAAATGTTTTTCAATTATGTAAATAAATGCATTATAAACAAAAACGGCTGTTTTAATTTTCTGTCGTCTATCAACGCTCTTAAGCCTTAGTTACCCCTTACCATCAAGTGGGCCAAAGAAAGCTAATACGAAATATAAATCTCAGTTCTCAATACTTACATTTCTAATAGTTATCTAGTAAACAGTTCCAGCTAGCACACGTCTATGTAAGTAGTATTACGCCGAATATGGGCCGGTCACAGCGACCGTCGACGCACCGTGTAACGGTTAATGCCTTAATCTTGAGACTGTGGACGCCGATTGTTAGAATAATATGGATGTGACCCTGTTCGCTTTATAATGAAAGGGTTGTCCTTTTAATATAGGTGTTTAAGCTTTTTAGGGTTATTTTAAGCAGGTTGGTAATGGTATGTGTGCTTTGTATAGACGCGGTAAAGATTATAATAAGTAAGATAAAAAGAGGTAAGTAATTAGTGTGAAATATGAGAAAAAGACTCTTTGTGTGGTGACGGAGTAATAATACAATATGTCACCACCCATGGGTGTCGTAAAAATCGACTAAGGAACTATCCGTGAATATTATCTTTACGAAATAAAAAGAAGGAATACTTGAAATTAAACCCTATACCAATCCGTCTGGCCAGCGTGGTATTAGAAGGCTAAGTATCCCTCCGTCATGGGAGGAGGTCCGCTCCTGCAGTGACACATTAGTGGGCTGTTATGATGATTAGAAAAAGACTTGGTTTCGCTATCCTAACTTATCCCTTTGGTGTCAAAAAAGCCGAGTAAACAAAACGTCATGGACTTAACTATGGATTTAAAAAAATCGCCAGTTTAGCAATTAAGTGGCACAAGTTAATCTCCAGCAAGTTTCATCCTTTTAATGGGACATGAAATCTTATGATGAGTGAATTACAAAAGATTCTCTGCTAAACTATTGAAGTAAAGTTATTTGGTATGATCCTACTTAAACCACTTTAAATTAACACGCCTTAAAAACATTTGATGACGCAGTCGTAGTTGTATTAGAAAGTTTATATTTAAAAAAATACCTCTCGTTATTTACTACTGCGGTATATAAGTTAATAATAAAAAAAAAATTTTTGACAATCAACATTTCAATTTCAAATTCAAACACAAGTTTATTTTTATTTATTTATTATGGCGCCATGAACATAGTTACATATTTTGCCAGTGTCAAGTGAAATACATTACATTCAGTAAGTAAGAGTATAAGTTTACACATACAAAAAAAAAACAACATTAAAAAGACGATGCTTCTCTTTTCATTACCGTCCAGGAGAACTTCACCGGAACGCGTATGATAGAGACAGGAACAGCTTGATCACGACGCGCCGCCACCAGCTATTCACCAATCACTTGCATATTTAAACATATTTATTTACTGACGATGAACTTGCAAAACAAAACCGCATCTTTTCTGCATCACAAAATCTTCGAAAAATCAATTTGTAAAATATATAAATGACAGCTCAACCTCTCGTCATGGCGTCCAGTCAAATTCTTCCAATTCAAACCTATCAATTCAGACCAAAACTTTAAACGGTCAGTTTATAAACTGCCATCCAATTGTCAAGCCGTCAATTAAAACATTCGAATAAAAATATCACTATCCCTTGATTGGCTTTTAACGAATTGCTGAAACTGGTACGCAGTTGACAAGTTCAAAATTTATATACGTTTTTACGTTTTGATACTACCTACTGAATTTTCATTAGTGTACAGTTTTATATCTCAGAATGAATACAGCTCTTATTTTTAATTACTTTTTCATGCATACATCATTTCTTAATATACAGTCGGCTAAATTATTTTAATATTCGATGGTTAAAATTTATACATCTTACAGTCTACATGATAGAGTCGGCTAAATTATTTTAATATTCGATGGTTAAAATTTATTGTATTTCATAAGATGTAATCTGACGTACATATATCATTAGTTATAAGCATCATCTATCATAATCAATGGTGATCCTTATAACTAATGATATTTTATACAATAAAAATAATATTTTTAATAAAGTGAAGAATTCCGAAAGACAAGTAAGTAAGTTATTATAAGCAACTAAACACTAGATGTTACTTACATTCAAAATATTTATTCGAACTTTAATAATATTAAACTCGTATTTTTGTTGTCTTCAACATAAAACACACACACATAATATAAACATGACCTAAACATTTTAGGCTAATTAAATAATTCGTTAAATTATTGTTTCCCAATTGTAACGTAACTTTTATAATCTTTATTTAGTTATTATTAGAAGTTGAGGGCTACAACTTTAAACCAGCACATCCACCCAAGTCCAACATCGTCACCTTGAAGGTGTCTCCCCCGGCCATAACTCTTAACGACAGAGGCGCCCCCGTCGTCGCGTTGAGGAATTATTATTATGCGAATAAATACTCCAAATGTCACTACTAAATGTCCCCCCTCTGGTCGTGTAATCCGAGGGGCGATGGGTGGCTACTGTCACCAGGATAATGTGGAGTAGAGGACAACTTAACACTTACGTTATGGATAATCTAGTAAGTATTTATACAGCTATTATAGGCTAGGCCATAAAAGGATCATGAAATATTTCAGATCTGTAAAAATAAAACAAACAAAATATTTTTTTTAAGATATAAAATAAAATATTCAAGGGATACATAAGAGTGGCGCATCAATTTTAACATATAATATAACTTTATCAAAACAAATAAAATAATTCAAAAAATACTTATCCGTTTAGAAATAGTGACTATTTCAATTCTTAATTATTTTAAGCTCTTTTCGTCATTGATACGAATGGAGTTATATACTAAAAGGATGACATTTTTTTTTGTTTTTACACTTTTAATTTGTTCGTATCTTAGTCGCATTTTAACTTAGTTGTATTTTTAGTACATTACTATACGGATAAAATAAAGTGCGTCCTGTTTAAAAGTTTGAAATCTTGGTAACCCTAAGCGTACCGGCCCTGAGACAAATGCCGTTCGATCCGCCGAAATGCCCCGGTAATAGTTTTAAAGTGGAGCCAATTTCTTGTCTTTGCCACCTTGATTTTAACATGATACTGTTTTGTTAATTTTTCAACAATTTTATTTGACGGTTACCTCAAGCTAGATAATATAGGTCAGGGTTAGATATAAATCGAGGGCAATTTTTGAAGATACTGTAGTAGCTTTGCCAACTATCTATAAACATTAAATAAATATTGTTGACAAACTATACTAGACAACTAGGTATTTTAAATTTTACTTTAGTGACGGAGCAAGAATACAATAGGTCACCTCCCCATCTCATCCTATGGGTGTCGTAAAAAACCGACTAAGGGACTATCCGTGACATTAATGGGCCGTTATGATGAAAGAAAATATCCACACTAGGGATTAACTTGTTAATAATATACCTATTCAAAGTTGATTTTCAGTTTTATTTTGAAAAAAAAAAAACATAATAATTATGTATGTCGACATTTCGTTGTGCGAACGGTGGTTGGCGAATTGGTGTAGTATTTGTTTGAAGTTTTGTTTAGCTGGCAATAATGTGAAGTTTAATGGATTTTTCTTTGCCGTGTATGGTGTTGTCGCTCCATGAGAACCTTTCTGTTTTCTGTTATTGAAAATGAATAATATGATTGATTAAGTTGGTATTTACAAATATGCAAGTATTTACAAAAATATGAATATTAGTATTTTTATCAACTACAGTTACTGGTGACACATTGTCTTAACTCAATATTTCATTATTTTTATATTTATTTAACTCTATAATATAGCATCTTTTCTTTTTAGTTACCCTATCAAAGATATGAATGTAGGCAAAAAAGCAGCAATGACAAAGAGCATACCGTCTTAAACAAAGAAACATGCAAACAATTATCGCAGCACAGCGCGCCGAAAATTAGCAATTACTTTGAGGGAATCTCCTCCGGGCCGCCATTATCTCTGGCGAACGTAACTCCGCTGCTAACTGTTATTGCCATCATTCCCTGCTTGATTTAAACAAGACGTTACGCCGCAGTCCCTCGTCAAACTTAGATGTACGTTACTTTGTGGATGTGGTATTTCTGCAACAGTGACATTAAGTACAGTATACCATCGATGTCATCATAAATCATAACAGCCCATTAATGTCCCACTGCAGGGACGGGCCTCCTCCTGTGACGGAGGGATACTTGGCCTACTAATATCACGCTGGCCAAACGGATTGGTATAGGGTTTTATTTAAAGTTTTCCTTCTTTCTATTTCCATAAGATAATATTCACGAATAGTCCCTTAGTCAGTTTTTACGACACCCATGGAATGAGATGGGGTGGTGACATATTGTATTCTTACTCCGTCACCACACGGAGAATGTATGTAACATCGATGTATTTAGCCATAAATTACACATGGACCTTCGTGTGGTTCCATTCATCAGTTTGTGTCTCCCCTGTCATCAAGTTTCATCTGCCACCAGAGAAGGCTCATCTGTGCCTCACAAAATTTATACTTATTTAAACATTTCTATTCCTATTAATTTCAGATAGCAAGTACTAGTAAGTCAGCTGTCAACATCACATCACATAACATACATTTTAATTCATCGAATGATTACGTTACTTAATTAAATTACCTAATAATATAACAAATTCTCTGTGTGGTGACGCAGTAAGAATACAATATGTCAACACCCCATCTCATCCCATGGGTGTCGTAAAAACCGACTAAAGGACTATCCGTGAATATTATCTTTACGAAATAAAAAGAAGGAAAACTTTTAATTGAACCCTATACCAATCCGTTTGGCCAGCATGGTTTAGTAGGCCAAGTATCCCTTCGTCACATGGGAGGAGGCCCGTCCGGAGGACATTAATGGGCTGTTATGATGCTGTTTAACATTTAGTGCATGTTCTTCTTCCTACATCGATGTATGTCGGCTGAGCGTCACAGTGATATAGTGAGATAAAGAAGTCCATTACACTACAATGACTGGCCACACCTTGCTATTACTATTTACTGTTCTACGTGACATTATACATTAAAAATTATACTTAAGGAAGGTAATGATTTTCGTGCTTATTTAAAGGTAAGGTGGTAAGCAAATATTCTATTGTGTTCTCGATGTATAGATATTATGTATTTTTTGTTGCATTTTTTTGAATAGAGTTTTATATTTTAGTTTTAATATAAGTGTTTACTATCTGTGCTTAATTCTCTTTTTTAAAGTCTTTAAGAAGTACCGCTTTTTTGCTCCTGTTTTGAGCCTATTTTTTCTACATAGCACACTCATATAGTAACTC